>OZ014493.1:14181710-15399507 GCA_963966045.1 Xestobium rufovillosum | reverse complement strand
CAAATCATCGTGGGTGTAGGCAGGGGGGTTGAGGGGGACTAGAGCTCTGGCTTTGACGTAGGAGCCGGCTGTCTGCGTTTGACAGTTCTTATGGCACAACTAATAGTAATCGCGGCGAAATAACTGTTTATTCCGATTCTCCTCACATGAGCTACTTACGTTCCTTATGAGTTAAAGCCTATTTGGCACTAACGTTAGGGTCGGTATAATACTAAACTGTGTTTTAGTCATCGTTCCTTCGAGAAAGAGTGGAACAGACAAAGATATTGCTCGTGTTTTATTAACGTTGCGCTGGTGCAAACGCTGGCGCCTGCGTGGACGCTGACGTCATAATTGCGTCCGCGTGAGCCTTAATTTGGATGCTGACGTCAGGGTTGCACAGCCATCTTGGTTACGCCATATTCAAATCATCGTGGGTGTAGGCAGGGGGGTTGAGGGGGACTAGAGCTCTGGCTTTGACGTAGGAGCCGGCTGTCTGCGTTTGACAGTTCTTATGGCACAACTAATAGTAATCGCGGCGAAATAACTGTTTATTCCGATTCTCCTCACATGAGCTACTTACGTTCCTTATGAGTTAAAGCCTATTTGGCACTAACGTTAGGGTCGGTATAATACTAAACTGTGTTTTAGTCATCGTTCCTTCGAGAAAGAGTGGAACAGACAAAGATATTGCTCGTGTTTTATTAACGTTGCGCTGGTGCAAACGCTGGCGCCTGCGTGGACGCTGACGTCATAATTGCGTCAACTTGGATGTAGGCCCGGGATACGGGACCACGATAAAATGCAAAATTGCGAGTGTTTTATTTACCTTTTCCGGATTTCCCAGGGTGGGAGCTAGAGCTTTGACGTAAGGGCCGACTCGAACGCCGGCTGTCGACTCTATGTGGCGCCGATGGTACAAACCTGGCAGTTGCAGGAACTGGCCGCTAGATGACTCCTGTAGCCAACACGCGCGCACAGATAAGTTATCTGAGATTGCGGGCGGCGGCGCTGAATTTATATCTGTCGAATCCCACTTGGGGTCGCCCTCCAGCGGGGCGAAGGCTTAAGGACTGGGACCATTCTACCACGACGTTGCAGGAATCTGCCTTACCGGCATGAGGCAGTGTGACCTACCAGCGGCACTACTGGCTTCCGGGTAGCCCGCGACTACTAATGAAAACAAGAGAATAATAGCACGCATTGGAAAAACCTAGTTGGGAACCGTAAGTAATTGGCAAAACCCAGTTGGGAACCGCAAGTGGCAAACCCTTGTTCAGAACCTCAAGTAATTGACAAAACCCAGTTGGGAACCGCAAGTGGCAAACCCTAGTTGAGAACCTCAAGTAATTGACAAACCCTAGTTCAGAACCACTCGAAAAGCAGTTTTTTTGCTCTTATGGGAGAATCAATGTTAAATGTGTCACCGTTCCTCCATAGTATATCTACTGTAGATTGTCTCAGTTCCTTTTTATACAAGTCATATATCGAGTTAATTATCCTGTAATGTTAGTGTATTTTTAGTTTTGCTTGTTTTGTACCAATAAAGATTTATTTCGGTTTTAATTACAATTTCTTTTGAATATAACCCCAATCTATGCCTATACCCCATCCTGCCCCACATATGGGGCAGAATGGGGAAATTACATTTTTTGGCAAAAAACATATCTACTAATTTGTGCGTTAATATGAAGACGCAATAAGTACAGGAAATGTAAAATAAGGTTCAAATTAATATCTGACGCTGAAATTAACTATATTGGTTAACAATTGTTGATATAAATAAGTTATGTCCGTTAAGTACCCCATTCTGCCCCGTGTTCCCCTACATATGAGGATTTGTTTATATCAAACACCCCCTTTAATTTTCAACAAGGAATCGCCTCTTAAATTTTTTCGCACTTATTCGAATACACCCTGTATATTAACAACCATCGTGAGTACTATATAACAATTTGGCGACGAGGGTAAAAAAAGTAAAAGAAGAAAGACCAGAATAAACATTTTTCGGAAAAGTGTTGTTACTTGTTAAAAATGCCTAATGGAGGAATCGCCGTGGTGAACACGGGTAACGTAGCTCAGTTGTCAAATCTTAAAGCTGGTGGCGATTTTGAAATATTTGAAGAAAGGTTGGAACAATTCTTTTTGGCTAATAGAGTAGTTGAAGAAGAAAGAAAAGTTTCAGTTTTATTGACATCCATTGATGAACAGTGTTATAAAATTTTAAAGAATTTATGCGTTCCTCTGAAACCAAAAGATAAGGATTTTGCTACTTTAATAGGCATGTAAAAAAACCCGTACAAAGTTAGAGTATCAGTTTATCGAAGGAGAATTCAAATTGACAATTTAAAACAGCAACAGGAATCGGTGAACGATTGAATAGTTAAGTTGGCAACACTGAGCGGGGGTCTGTCAGAAAAATGATTGTAATGAAGTACGTAATAGGGTTTGTTTCAAGTAGAAGGTTTCATTCCTTTAATATTATATATTAACAATCATCGTGAGTACTATATAACAACTTGTTGTTAAATTTATTTAATACACATGCTTCAATTCGAACAGTCAGAGCAACCAAACCTAAGTCGCCTTGGTACACAGATAATATTGGCGTATGCAGCGCGAAAAGGATGCTGCCCTGAGTAGGCCTGCGCGATATTGAAAATTTGATATCGAATATCGATATCAAAAAGATATCGATATATATCGATATATCGAAATATCGATATATCGATATATCGAAATATCGACATATCGTTATATCGACATATCGGCATATCGAAATATCGATATTTTGATAGATACTTATACAGTGCGTGTCCAAAAAAGTGTGCAACAGGAGGAAAACTCTTATATTGATTTCTTAGAAAACTGTCCAACGTAAACGTTGGTGCTTGTTATTAAACGTAAGACGAATAATATCAAAAATTAGGCAGAGTTGCTAGGTTCCCACACGACCGCATGCATTATGGAAGAAGCTATTCATTTCTATTTTAGAAAATGTATTTACCCCTACCCAGTAGGGAGACCCAATATGTCCGCCACTGCCTCTATCAATCAGAAAGAAATATTCCGTGCTCATTATGAAACGTCTTACTCCTGCCTGTAATTGTCACACTTTCCATTTTGATGTAAGTAGTCCATTAATTCTTCTCCAAAATAAGACAAATTTTAGGGTGGGAGTAATTTATTGTCACCTGAAGGCTTGGCTGCATGTTGAAGGATAATAAGACAAAGCGAAAACTCCAGGTCACAAACAATATTGAATTCAGTGGCGTGATTAGAATTTGGGGCCTCCCCACCCCGCCAGCTATACTTGAAAGGAGGCCCCTTAGTTTGAAAAATGGCTAAGTACGATTTTTTATTGTAGTCATATAACCAAAAATAAGACCAAACATTGTTTCGTTCTGAATGACCAGGGTAACCAAAGACAACTGGTTTCGTCCTTTTTAGGACTCGTCAGTACGGTACAGCTCTATATATTAAGAACGAAACATACTTATATACCGACTTCATTAATTATTTATGAGATTCTAATGATACTGGATAGTTCCAACAATGTTCGGGCAAGTTCGAGTACCATACCAGGTGGCTGTCCTGTACATTTACATCAAAATAATGTTTGATCTGATCTATTTATTCTAAGCAAACCTTGTTCGCTATTCGTATGTACTATTATCAGCAAAAGTGGTGTTAGTTCCAGTTTGCGATGTGAATCGTTTGTGCCGGACGTTGTTATGTTTTCGTCAGCCCCGCTCCCCATAGACGATGTGATTTTTCGTTATCCGATCTCGATACTTTGATGAATGCCCTTTGTTTACTAGTGCAAGGCTAACACATTTGTTGTCATTCAAATAAAATTGTTTAGATCCGCCTTCAAAACTTTAATTGGCGGACAGTTGCTAAGGTTTTTCTTACCTCAGAACGTAATTGGTTATGGCATTTTAAGCGGAATTGAACCGTAAAGTGGAAGACCACTTTTGCTGTTAATAGTACATAGAGACACAATGAACTTATACTGAACAACAACGCTTCTAATCTAAAGAATTATTCAGCTATTCTTCAAGTATGCTTCAAGTTAGGGCACAGTTAAAGGATTGAAATTGTATCCTACATGCGGCATAAAATTAATGTAATTTCAGTCACTTTCACATTGCAACAATGTTTTAGGTTTTACTGTTGCAAACTTTACTTGGAAAAACTCGACGTAGGCTCAACGGTTTCCGGTACCAGAAGTTATTAAAATCATTGTAAAACGTCGACACCGCGCTAAATCGATATATCGATATATCGAAATATCGACATATCGATATATCGAAATATCGACATATCGATATATCGAAATATCGATATATCGAAATATCGATATATCTAAATATCGATATATCGAAATATCGATATATCGACATGAAAATATCGATATATCGAAATATCGATATTTCGATATATCGACATTCCGGTATCGTTATTCGATATATCGATATATCGATATCAATATCGATATATCGAAAAAAGTCGCAGGCCTAGCCCTGAGTAAATATAAACGTTCGAAAAATATTGACGACTGGAATTATTACAAACAAATACGTAATTTTGTGTTGCAAGCCATAAGAAATGAAAAAAGGTCATATATTAATTCTCCACATCAGGGATAGCCAACTGGCGGCCCGCGGGCCGCATCCGGCCCGCCAACTTATTGCTAAATTAAAAACAAACAAAATCAGTATAAAACGGAATGCTTCATTTATTTCCCAATGCAAAATTCAAGATATTAATAAGCAGTTCTTAAAAAAGATCTAAAATAGGTATTATACTTGGGCCGGCGAACAGACGGAGTGATTACCCTGCAAGAACGTGCTCTAGAGAGGGCCAATAGTAATTTATGACGACCAAATTGGAGTGATGCGACTTCGTTGGGTCTAAAAAAAGCGCATCTGCGGTTCGGTTGTCCTAAATTGATATACTTGGGCCGCCGAACAGACGGAGTGATCATCCTGCAAGAACGTGCTCTAGGCGAGACCACTATCAATTTAGAACAACCGAACCGCAGTGATGCGCTTTTTTTAGACCCAACGAAATCGCATCACTCCAATTCGGTCGTCATAAATTACTATTGGCCCCGCTAGAGCAAGTTCTTGCAGGGTGATCACTCCGTCTGTTCGGCGGCCCAAGTATAGTGAAGTTTTTAGAATCCTGCAACGGTGCATGTAAACTATTTCCGACATCGGCGTTGTTTCGCCTGCTGCGGACGACTTACGCACTTACGGGAACAGATGAAATACGAGTGCGCACGAAATCGTTTCGTTTCTTCGCTGCCCCGCAGAAAATGCCCGCTAGCTCGTGCCATGCGGCTTGCGCGCAGCGCGCTTTGTCAGTATTTGTTATGACGCTCGATGTGACAGATCTGCATATAATATGGGTTCTAAAGCCGACAAGAAACGATTAATCGATAATGAAAACAGAATTTTTTAACAGCGATTGGGAAAGTAAATATACTTATTTGTTCTTAATATGCAAGGAAAACCACAATGTTTAGTGTGCTTTCATGTAATTGCTGTATTGAAGGAATACAATCTGAGAAGGCATTACCTGACTAAGCATGAAACTCAATATAACACTTATACTGGTGCCGCAAGAGCCAGTGTCGTAACATACCTAAAGAAAAAACTGCAAGGCCAACGAAATATGATGATCAGGTTAACAAGCTCCCAGCAATCAACCCTCCTGGCTTCTTATGTTGTGTGCAATGAAATTGCAAAAGCAAAAAAAAACCATTAAGTGATGGACAGTTTGTCAAAAATTGTGCGGTAAAAATGGCCAAAGCACTGAACGAAAATCGAATTGCAAATGAATTCGAAAAAGTATCACTTTCTAGGCAAACTGTAACCAGACGCATTGAAGACATTGATAGTGAGATTCGTCGAAAATTGCGAGATGTAATGCAGCATTGTGCGTATTTTTCAATTGCACTTGTTGTAAGTCAGCTACTAATATTTGTAAGACCTATAAAGTATAATTTCGACATTTACGAAGAACTTCTAGAAGTTTGCTCTTTACACGGAACTATTAAAGGTACCAACATTATAATGCTGTAAAAACTTCTGTTGAAAAATTTGGAGGTTTCCAAAAAATGGTTTCTCTTGCAACAGACGGGGCAAAAAGCATGACTGGAAAGAATGTGGGCTTGGTAGGATTATTAAAGAAAGATGGATTTGAAGTTCCAGTCATACATTGCATCATCCATCAGAAATCTTTATGCCGTAAAAGTTTAAACTTGGAAAATGTCATGGCAGTTGTAACCAAGATCACTAATCTTATCAGAGGGGGTAACCGCAGTTTGAGTCACCGTAATTTTATTACATATTTGGACGAAGTCGGTGCAATGTATGGAGATCTATTGTTACATACCGAAGTACGTTGGTTAAGTCGTGGGAAATGCCTCGAACGATTTTTTGCTTTGAGAAAAAACATTGTTGAGTTTCTACAAACGGAAGTTAAAACCGACACCACAGAATTAGTAGATAAGGTGTGTGACATAAATTTTCTCCGTTCATTAGCATTTTTAACTGATATTACCCAACATCTTAACAAGCTCAACTTACAACTACAAAGAAGGAAACAATCTATAGCGCAGCTTGTTGGATTTGTTGATGGATTTCGAAACAAGTTAAAAGTACTAAAAAATTCATTATTGCAAAACGATTTGACTCATTTTGCGAGTTGTAAGTTGTTGAGTGAAGAAATGGAAGGTTGTGATTTCAATACATGTGTAGCCCACATAGATAAGTTGATGACAGAATTTGGTAGAAGATTTGATGACTTTGGGCAACTAAGATCTCACTTAAATTTGTTTAACAATCCCTTGACAATAAATATTGACGAACAGGACGCGCCACTGCGACTGGAATTATGTGAATTGCAGACGGATCCAAACTTTTCAATGAATATCGCACGAGGTGTAGATTTTTGGAAACTTTTGCCAGCTGAGAAGTATCCGCTGTTGCGCGATTTTGGTCTTAAACTTTGTTCGATGTTTGGGGGCACTTATGTGTGCGAAAGCACATTTTCAAACATGAAATACATTAAGTCTAAGGAAAGAAATAGGCTTACGGATGCAAATTTCTTCGAGTTTCATCATCAGAAATTGACGTTGATTTTGCTGCCCTTTCTGCATCAAGTGCCCATCCACAGGTATCACATTAAACGTATTACTTTTTGAATGTTAAGAAAGCTGTTATGTTTTTATTTTTAATAGAATTTTAATTTTGTTAAGAGATCCGGTTATGTTAAGTTTTTTTTATAAAAATGTTTTATTATACAAAAAGTAAAAAGTTTTTTTTAATTCCTATATAGTTTTTTAAATGGTGCTAAGGTAATAAAAGTCGATTAATATTACTGCAATTATTATTATTAATAATTTTAACTGTGCGGATGCAATATATTTTTATGAACATCATTTATTTAACAGTGACTTGCAATTTTCTTTTAAATTGATTACCGTCGATGAGGTTACTGATCTAATTGATAAATGAATTCAGTGTGTGCTGGGGCTGACGGAATTTCTAGTGTCATGGTAAAATATTGTAGCCTTTATATTGACAAATACATTACTCACATTATTAACTGTTGTTTCGATACAAATTATTTCCCTTTACTTTGTGTAGGGTAAACAATGTAGTTGTCGGCATCCCCTCTAGTGATTGGCACCCAAAAGCTTTTTATTATACATTAGCTTAGGATAGACTAAATACATAAAAATCAACATCTGCTAACATCTTGGATATGTTGGCAATAATATGAAGCTAATATAACATCGCTGCAGATTAGTGTTTTGGCGCCAAATCAATCTTCCTGTGACAGTGTGGTCTACTAACCGAAAGGTAGTGAAATTCGTAGCAGAGGTGCTTTGCCATAGAATGTGTATAAACGCTACTAGATAAGTTACACTAATTTCGAATTTTTTTATTGAATCATAAACATTCAATTGTGCCTTAGTTTATATGAGTGAATTATATTTTTACGTTAAATGCAAAAATGTTGGGGTGTCAATAACTAAAATGCAAAAGTAATAGATTTGAATGATTGGCACCTATGCCAATAACTGCGATTGCTACAATATACAACTAATTTCAGTTATTGGCACGACCTTTAAAAATGTGTTCTCTTCTAGTTTTTAATAAATAAACCCCCCACGTGCTGCCCGAAAACGTCTGTTGATCATGAAAAATTACTGGTACCTTCCAAGATGATGCAAAAATATTATATTATTATTATTATGCTTCATGCGCACTTTGAATATAGTACGTGCTTCACCCCGAGTGAAGTGTAAGTTTTGCAAGCGCACTTACCACAATAGGTCCTCGATAAAACAAAATTTGGATGTGCAAAACTTTGAAAGTGATTCGTGCAAGAAATCAGAAATAAACTAAAAAAGAAAATAAGAACATACATAATTTAGAAGACATTTTGTTTTATAATATGCACGTGAGGCAGGGATGTGCGTTATCGCCTTTAGTTTTCTATTTATATACCTAAGATGCGATTCATATTGTTAAAGACATAATAGCTGCTGGAATTTATATACAGGGCCTAACTATTACTATGCTCAGATTCTAGGATGATATAGCAGCCAGCAAAGAGCAATTATGAAGGGCTCTGAACGAAATGTAAGCGGTTTTGCCGGTATGGTATAAAGATTAATAAAAAGAAAACCAAAATTTTGGTGTGTAAAGGGCGAGAAAATAGAGAAAGTCTCAGATTTCTGCCATTTAGGAAGTCAAATAACTCGCGATGGTAGGAGCTCTAGGGGTATAAAACAAAGAATAGCGCAGGGCTGAGTTGCATTTAATAAAAAGAAACAACTATTATGCTCGGGAATGATAAATGTAGAAACTCGGAAGAGGCTCTTAAAAACGTATGTATGGAATACGGCAAAGTACGTGTGCAAAACTTGGACGATAGGAGAAGCGGATAGGAAAAAATTAGAAACATTTGAAATGTGGTGCTATAGACGCATGATGAAGATACCGTGGATAGATAAAGTTAGCAACAGAGAGGTATTACAGAGAGTTAGAGAAAAGCGAAATTTATGGAATACAGTAAGGAATAGGAGAGATAGGATGGTAGGGCATCTTCTGAGGCACGAAGGCTTAGTTCGCGACATTCTAGAGTCAGAGATAGGAGTAAAAAGAGGTAGGGGTAGGCCCAGATTAGACTACTGCTCTCTAATAGTTAGGGATGCAGGATGTTCAACTTTTGGGGAAATGCTTCGGTTAGCTCGGGATAGGAAAGGATGGAGGTACGCGTCCAACCAGTCGTCGAACTGAAAACTTTATGATGAAGTTACTTTATTAAAACTTATTTTGTGTACTTGCCATTAAATTTGAATTACAAATTTTTAAACATTTTTCTGGAGTATTTACTTTATCTTAATGTTAATTATTTACATTAACAATAACATATTACATCTTAATAGCGATAAACGCATGATGAGAATGTGCCAATCACTAAGCTTTCATGTGCCAATAACCGCATTATAGGTGCCAATGACTGCCAAAACCCTGTTTTCACTGATATTGTTAAATTATTAAAAGAATTTCATCTCAATTAGATATTACCAGTAATCATTCTGTTCTGTCAACCTTCAGCAGTAATTTGTTTTAGGTTTCGTTCATCCAAATTATAAATTAAAAAGGCTATCAGTAATTAATTGCAACAAAATCCTTAAGGATGCCAATCACTACCCACTTTACCCTATTATCAGCCCTCCTTAGGTTAGGTACATTAGGTACGAATGTTGGGAGCCCTGCGCGAAGCAAGGTTTTTAAGTTCAACTTCAGGTCGATATCAGCAGCTTCCGGTTCATGGGCGCGCTTCTTCACTTGTATGTTCTTGTACTCGCTCAATATTATTAAAGCATATTCAATATTAAACGTGTTCATTGTTTAATAATACAACATGGTGACAGCGGTAAGCGAATCGTTATTCGTACTATAATCTATAAAGTTTTTCGAATTTAAATCGCATAAACACGCAAAATACCGAAGCTGGAATGGTAGCGTCGTCCGGACACGTGGCACGATCCACGGAATCTTTTTCAAATGCAGTTTCTGCGCCGCGCCGCAGAAATTCGATTTTAGTTCACCATGCCAATGGGTTCAATGGAAGAAAAGATTTTTAAGACATATTTATGTCCGTAGCAGGTTTAAATAATAAAACTGAAGCAGAGAAAGTCGACCTACTTCTCTATATAAGGGGTGACGAAAGTGAAGAAATTATGCTGCAAATTCCTGATCCTCCTACGACGTACGAAGGAATACTCCAAGCATTGAGACGTATTTTATTCCTCGCAAGAATATCATTTTCGAGAGATTCAAGTTTAATTCAAGGGTTCAACGACTAGGTGAGAGTGTTGATTCTTTTATAACCTCTTTACATACACTTGCAGATAATTGTGAGTATGGTCAGTTGAAAGAGCAGTTAATCAGAGACCGAATTGTGGTCGGAATGTCTGACGTCAAAACTAGCGAGCGTTTGCAACTTCAAGCAAATTTAACCCTCACAAAAGCTATATTAGCAGCAAAACAAGCAGAAATACAAGGTGTTCAAAGTCAAATTCTGCGGAATGAAGTCCCGGACAAGCAGGTTCACACAGTCGCAGTAAAAGCAACTAAGTTCAGTCGGAAACCACAGAAAAATAGTCTCCAACTGGACAGCAAGAATGATTCATCCCAAATGCAAACTTCTTCATGCCAATATTGCGGTCTTCGTAATCATATAAGGAATAGATGTCCGGATTGCAACTCCAAGTGCCTTTCGTGCTCAAAAGTTGGAAATTGGGATAAGGTTTGTAAGGTTAAGAAGGTTAGTGCGTTAAATTTAGAGCATAAGCTGATTCAGGATGAATCTGTTGATTGTAATTTTTTCATAGGCTCGTTAAATTCTGTATTAGGTAATCAGTGGTATGTAGACATATTTGTTAAACAATTTAATGGAAATCTGTCATTTTTGGTAGACACCGGTGCAGATGTAACCTGTATCCCAGCACAAAAACATTGCAAGTAGAATTAGACCTTCGAGGGACATAATAATAATAACGGGAGCAAGTAACCAGGCACGTAACTACGGGGGGCTGGGGTGGGCCAGGGCCCACATAAAAATTTGCTGGCCCACCCCTGTGCCCACCTCGACAGTAAAATTACAATTATTATCCGTAAGTCTGGTTTGTTTACAGCATACACAAGACATAACGTATCAACAATAAAAGCTATATGTATTCTGCTTTTTGCCTTTTTCATAAATGAATTATTGTTCTTTTAAGGCCGCGCCGCCTTAGGTAGGTAATTATTTTGTCTGTGTCGATGTATAACCGTTGATTGAGGGAATTCCCTCAATCAACGGTATAACTTATTTGAAACTTACTTGAAGAAGGCATAATTTTTAAGAAAAACATAATTTTTAATTTTAATACATTTCACCGAAAATTTTAACCTCCCATCCCCTCCACCCCACACACGCACGCACGCATGCACATACAAGCGCACGGGCCCACCTTTACATTCAGTGGCCCTCGGTATGCCCCCTCAATTTTATAGGTCTAGTTACATGCCTGCAAGTAACTGTAAACTCAGTTTATTAGGCACTCTAGATGTTGATCTTAAATTCAAAAGTGTTTGCTGTATGGTCACTGCGTTCATGTTATAGAACATTTGAAATGTGCCATATTGTAAATCTGGGCATTTTAGACCCAAAAAATTTAAATATTGCACAAGTTACATCTGCAGCACAGGGTATGTCTGTTGCAAATAGTGTTAACGTGGAACTAGAGTTTCCTCACATTTACGACAGTATCGGTGAATTCAAGACAGAATTAGAAATAAAAATTAGAGACAATCCTGTACGCTTTGCACAAACTGTACCACGAGTTGTACCATTACCCCTGCTAGATAAATTAGAAGCTGACTTACTAAGACTTTTGAAGTTAAAAATTATAGAACTTGTAGTTACGTATACTCCTTGGGTTGCTCTGATAGTCGTGGTGCCCAAAGGAGACTATGTTAGGCTATGTTGTAACTACACCAAATTAAATGAAAGCGTGTTGAGATCATACTTTCCAATTCCTAAGGTTGAGTTCACACTTGCTAAATTAAAAGGATCGAAGTATTTTCCGAAACTCGATACAAATTCGGGATTTTATCAATTTCGTTTAAAGAAAGAATGCCGGGATTTAACGACTTTTACTACATCTTTTGGGCGCTACCTTTTCAAGCGTTTACCATTTGGTATATCATGTGCTCCAGAATACTTCTCAATTCAATTTTCCAAAATTCTCTCGGGACTCAAAGGAGTCGTTGCACATATTGATGATATTTTAATTCACGCAAATATCCTCGAAGAGCACAATGAAATATTGAGAAAGGTGTTGAAGCGTTTGTCTGACAAAGGCATCACCTTGAACAACTTAAAGTGTTTATATGCGGTTACTTCAGTCCTTTACCTAGAACATATAATTTCGTCAGAAGGCATATCAATTGATCCTTCCAGAGTAGACGGAATTAAGAGGTTTCCCCAGCCAACAAATAAAACTGAGCTATACTTTGTATAATGAAACTTTGCGTGTGTATAAAATTAGTTAAGAGATACGCGCCTACTGCTAGCCCGTACCATTCCTTAATATAAATGCAGCGACGTGTGTCATTTGGTTGTAAGACATACGTCTCATAATACAATATTGAACGGAACACAAATGCGACTATATGAAGTTAGGGTCCCTGTATTTAGAGAGTACCGCAATCTCCGCCATGTTTACTCACAATAACAGCCGCCAAATTTGAATTGTGGCGGAACGTCAGATTTTATATTTGACATGTGTTACAAATTACGGATTCACCTTCTGATTTTTGATCCATAAACAAATAAAATTTGACTGTAATACGTTGAGGAATAATACTACAGACCAGATTGTGGAAATATATATCACTGATTCACAAAAAACGATAAAACATAAACACCAAACAAACCAACATTTCAGCTGGACTTTGACTGACATATGACATTTTGCTGCTGACACGGCAGTCCGCCATATTTACTCACAGTTCTGAAACATAGTGGAGCTATTGATTGCGGTACTCTCTAAATACAGGGACCCTATATGAAGTGATGTCGAAGCGCCATTCAGCGTTACAGTTCATAGGCGTGTGGTGTAGGTACCTACTGTCAAGTAAATGTCATAATGTGAAATTAATTTTATAAACTTTTTATAATGTATGCACAAGGTAAGTTTATTTTTTAAATAGGTACTATGAATTCACTAAAATCTAGCATTGCATCACAAAATATATCTTAAAAATGTAAGTTTCTTTCATTTATTCTTCTGCTGGTGCCATACCTACTAATTAATACATCATGTAACTGTAAATTACCATAATTTATATCTGTACCTGAGCAAAATAAAAACACACGCCACTGCTTGACAATACACTCGACCTTGAATTGATTTGTGTCATATGTAAGCAGTTGTGACGCACGCGCAAAAATCCATCATACAAACTGTACTCAGGTTGTTAGGTATGATAAATTTTGTAGGAAAATATATTCCCAAAAAATCCGAAATATTGGAACCAGTAACTTTGCTATTAAAATCCAATATTCAGTTTGAATGGAACATTCCTCAATAATCGGTGTAGATTTGTTTAAACAATAGGAAAATAGAAATGAGTTCAATATTTTTGCGAAATCGCAGAAACTCCGTCGTACGGCGCATGCACCCAACCATAAACTAGACACTATATAGACGTTTAACGTAAATGCAATGACGTTTAAAGGAAAAGTAATAAGTAATTCAACTTACGAACTAGAGATGCCAGTGTATACTCTTTGCATTTAATCGAGTCGCCGCTGGGTGACACATAAAACACAAAAATGTCAAATCATTGTCAAATTGTCTACTAGCTGCACACTCGATCTGAAAATTGAACACACTCTTCTAAAATAAAAAAGCATGCGGGGTATGTATTTGTGCCGTACCATGGCAACATAACAAACACAAAATTTAATGTCAAACAGGGGGTTTCACTGTTATGCACGACCTTGAACTACGTTAGCTTCAGTTTCTGTAAACCGTTTTAGATGGCACTACGACTCTGACATTTGCCATCGAAACTCTGTATTACCGACTTCGTGAAATTTTAATCCAAAGTATGCGCTTTCTGTCACAACCGGCATCGTCAGCAAAAAGAAAAATTTAAAAATTGTGCGTTATTTTAGATATTCCGTGGTTAAGTTCGCAGAACATCTAAATATGGTTACGTTTTCTCGATACGCAATAATATTGCATGAGAAATAGATGCATAACAAAGAAAAAATAATTATGCACAAAAAAGCAGCAGGCCACGTATATATTTTGGCTCCCGTCAGTAGGTACTTCTTTGACATCTCTGCGAATGAGGAGTTTTTCCTCAGACATCGAAATAGCAGCAATGCGGCTGTGAAATGTCTTCCTTCAACGTTTCTCGGTGTTGAATTAATATACTAAATTGCGCAAATTTTGTAAGTTTCATTATTTGATGTTAGTTTTAGTTTGCGTACGCTAAAGAATGCCTATTTGACGTTCTTTAACGTTATTTATGTTTCTACTTACAATGTAAAATGCCGATTAAATAAAACTGATGCCTACATATAAGCATGCATACATAGTCTTTGTTTTCTTTAATTCAGTTGGATTTTTAATATTAATAAAAATAAAGTTTAAATTTCAATTTATTCTATCTACGCGCGCTTATACACAATTGGTTCTTGTAAACAGCTAGAGATGGCGCTAAACGCGGTTCCTACTTTTAACATTAAGCTGCGCGTTCTTATTTGGGTGTTGTCAAACGTCTTTGAATTTAAATAATTGTAGTTTGATCAGGCGTTATAAGTTATTTTCTTACATTCTTCTTGGACAAGTTGTTTAACATGGGCATAACAGATAAGGTGACAGATTTGGATACTATCCTTTGCTTTTTGTGTATGTTCCATAAAATTATCTTGGGACTTATTTTTAACATTCATTGTGCTCTGGATTCTTCACAGTGGCGAATTAATTTATCAAGGAAGGGTCTTTGAATTTGTTAGTAAGTGTGTTGTGGATAGTAAATACTACTCTATTTTATCAATATTATGTGAGTAATTTTTTATTTAATAATAGAATGATAAGTTTTAAAATTCTTGTATATCCATTATTGATGTATCTGATTCTGTTTAAACATCGCCTCCTTCACACAATAAAATATGTCACACATCATTTGTTACATTTTTTAAAACGATTTTAAACGTCAAAAGTAAGTAAACTTCAAAAGAGAAATATTCAAAATTCCCGCTTTCCGCCCCTAATTCTACTTCCAAACATCAGAGGCGCTGTTAGCAGTTCTAAAATAATATATGTGCGTTGTCTATCTGTATTGTTTAATTTGTGCACCCAACTGACGTCTACCGCCATTGCTGTCAATCTTTGACAGTTCTGATTCCGGATTACAACAACCCCAACATTTGGAGGTTTGGCAATTTCATTTTTCTGAAAAGTGACTGAAAAGTTGTTGGTACGATTGCTATTCTTGTGACCTGTATAAAAACATGGCAGAATCGGAACCAACGGTAATAAAGCTTGGAAACTATCACATTCATAATTATTAATAATAATTTGATGAATGTTGATAGGCTCTTTTGTGCCAGTGCTCGCAAGTTGTGTTGCTAGAGCGATGGGAGCAACATGTACAAGAGTTCCATTCACAAGATAACAGTGCAGAACTGTCAAAAATGAAATTCCACAAGAAGGCCAGTTCATTGAATGTGTGAGAGTGCGGCCACCACTGTGGGATAGTACACTTCCCCTTAGTCAGCGTTCAAAGTCAATATGGGACAAGCTGTGGATGGAAATTTTCCATGGGATAAATGGTAATCAAATAATAAATATTTGTTCTCAACTCATCTAATGATTGTTACTTGTAGAAACTATTGACCTGCATAAACTAGAAACAAAATGGAAGAATCTTAAGGAAACGCACAACAGAACAAAAAAAACATTATACTCCCAGTGGTGCTGGAGCAGATGAGAAAAAAAAGAATGGAAATATTTCAAATACCTAGAATTTCTAAAGCCCTGGTTTTTAAGAACTCCGTCGCGAAGTTCGCCGACGGAATTCCGTCGACGCAATTGCGTTGGCGGAATTGCTGTATTTAAAAGAAAGTCTGTCACTGTTTGAATGGCAGAAATTTTTCAGCTTTTTGTTTGGTGTAACTTAGCAACAAACAAATTGGTCGAAAGACATTTTCCATCAGTCATCTAGGGTCATCAGTAAATAAGAATTTTTTTTGTAAAATACAGCAGTATGGGATCACTTGTAGGCCTCTTAATAGAAGATGAATTAGCTGATGAAGAAGACACATTGCTGTTGGAGCTTATCAGAAATGAGGAAAATAGTGGCATTTTTAAAACGAGAACTACTGAAGGAGTTTACAAAATTTTGATTGAACGACATTTAACACAAAATGAAGGAAAGTTCAAAGAATATTTTCGTTTATCGCAAACTTTATTCAACGAGGTACTGAACTACATAAAAAATGACATTAAAAAAAAACCTTGTAACATACACAAGGAACCAATATCGCCTGAAGAAAAACTTAGCATTACTTTGAGGTAAGTTACTTGCTATTAGAAAATTTTGGGATATATAAAAATAATTAAAAGTAAATGAAAGATTTATTATAGAAGATAAGTAACAAAACAAACTACTTTTACCTTTGACATAGACACATTTGCCAAATAGGCACCTTTATGTGAGTTTCGTCGTGAAAGTATTTATTTATTTATTTATTGTCTCACGAGCTAATTTTAATACGACATAGAATAGAAATGAATACATTACATGTTCGTGTTAACAATAGAGTACGCATGCCTTAACATAATGTGGTCTTGGTGTCTGTCTGTACCTACCTATAGGAAGTATTTTTTACATTAATGTAATGAGAATGAGTTATGCATTCATGTTAACAGGCAAAGTATATAATTCAAGCAACGTTTAATATCGCTGGAAGGCATGGTAGTGCCTGGTTAGAGCATATCGGGCGCGGGTTCTATCCCCAGCGTCCGCAGTCACTATATTTGACCATTTTTCCGCTTCTGGGTCGGCTCAGCCTAAGGAAATGAGTACCTAGGATAAAACCTGGGGTAGTAATAGGTGGTTTCGTAACGCGTGCCGCTCTACGTTCTAAAGTGCACGTCAGGGTGCTTCAATATGCTGAGGCTAATTTAAGCACCTCTAACGTGCTTACTCATACACTGTCGTTAGATGTTATAAAAGTGAGACTATTATAAAATGGCTAGGCATATTTATAATTGCTTTCTTGTGATATGAACCTGTACTACCCGATTTCCACTTGACACACAAAACCAGACGAATTATTTGTGTAAAATTTTTGGTATAACTTGAAATCGTTGAGGACATGGTCGTACACACCTTGTTACAAATACAATGTATAATCATTGTACACAATGTCGAATTTAATACTTTTCCTGTACGTAATAATCATAAAAGTACCGGGTAAGGGTAAATACTAATTTAAACTAAATAATTCCCCGGAATCGCCGGTTGAAGACAGAATCGTAGCTACTGAATTCTCAGCCAATTGAGCAGTGGATGAGTGCTGCTGCGGTATATAGTGCGATGACGAAGTATACGGGTGAAGCCGAGGGTGAAACTGGTGGTGCTCTTCGGGACGACATTGAGTTCCATAAAGGGAAGGTTTGCGTGTATGTTGCTTCTTCTGAAAATGTCTGCATCTCTAGTTCTCCGATTATATTGCAAACCCTCATCCTTGCTTCAGACTTTAATCTCGGTGGGAAAGTTTTTACTATAGTGGCCATACTCTGGAAAAACAAATCGATGGGATCGATCGAACTTTTGTCATTTTGAATAAAGCTGCGTAATAAATCAAGCCTTTCCCTTCTCCCCTCTGAATTTCCGTAAGAACGTCTTGCCTGGGAGTTGTCTTTTTCTGACTTTTTTCTGATTGATTTTTTTTATACGTTTTTGATTGAAACTTGAAGAAGTCGATATATTAAGGGTCTCGCGCTGGCTTTCAATATAATTTTCGTTCGACTGAGATTCTCTTAGAAGCTCGTGGGGCTGTGGGTGTTTTATTGGAAGCTCCTGTTGTAGTGGAGATTCTGATCGAAGCTCATGGACCAGCTCGTCAGTATCATATACCTGTTCATGATCAGGGCTCTCAGGACTCTGCGATTTTTCCATTTCATCTACAGTTTGCTCTATATTACTTTTCGTTCTAAAACAAAAGAGACGTGATTTACATAAGTATAACAATTCTGTGCCATATCCGTTTCGGATGTAGGCGCTCCCCGTACTACATTTTTGTGCTGGTGCCAATACAGTTTAAAGTGGGTTCCGAAGCGCTAGGGAAATTCATATTCAAGGGGAGTTACTAGGGCATAGTAGGTACCTCTGTGGTTGCCCAGTGCCTTTTTCCGATGGGGAAAGTGCCGTGAAAGTTTTAATTGGGTTAGCCGGGTCTCAAACCCGGCACCTTATGTTTAGTAGCATGGCATCAAGCTACAACACAACAGCCGCTTCATAACTATGCCTAAAACATTTAAATGCACTTACGGTCGTTCCACAAAAGATGCTTCCAGAAATTGCAAATTTTCGTATTTTTTTACATTTCCGGATCCAGCAGCTGATCCTGTACCTTTTTTACTTTGCCTTATTTGACGCTGGAAATTGTCGCGTATATGTTTCCATTTTATCTTGCATTCTGAAACTAATTTGAAGGTTTATTTTTATTTTAGGTTCCTAGCTACAGGTGAATCATTCAGATCTCTTGCATTTCAATTCAGAATTAATCATACTTGGATAAGCGTCATTGTAAAGGAAGTTCTACAGAGCATTTGCCGAAACATGGCTAATGTATATTTGCCACAACCCACAGAGGAACGATTTAAACAAATTTCTGAAGACTACTTTAATCGCTGGAACTACCCTAACTGTGTAGGGGCCATTGATGGCAAACACGTTAGGATTATGTGCCCCAGTAATTCAGGATCCCTTTTTTTCAATTATAAGTCGTTTTATTCAACTGTACTTCTGGCTGTTGTGGATGCTAACTACAAATATGTTGCGGTTGATGTTGGTTCATATGGACGAGAAGGTGACGCCGGAATTTTTAAGAAATCTAATATGGGAAAACTAATTGCTCATCGCGAGTTTAATATACCACCAGAGTCGCTTATACCTCAAACATCTATTGTTCAACCAAATGTTATTTTGGGAGATGAAGCTTTCGCTTTAACTGAAACTATGATGAAGCCATACCCTAAAAACCAGTCTGTTGCTGATTCCACCAAAGCCATATACAATTATAGACACAGTAGAGCAAGACGAACGACCGAAAACACCTTCGGAATAATGTGTCAGTACTTCCGAGTATTTTTCACTCCAATTGCTGTTGACCCAGAAACAAGTGATAATTTAATATTAGCGGCTTGCATTATGCATAACCTGCTGAGAAATTATAAAATTCCCTATCCTGGAGAAAATAACGGTGAAACTCCCAAGTTACCATCGAATAATCTACTCCCTCTAACACCAACACTTGAGAGAAGACCAACATTTTTAGCATTCGAAGTAAGAGAAGTATTTAAAGATTATTTTAACAGCAGAGGAGGAAGTCTTCCATGGCAACAACAACATGTTAATCGGACACAGTAGTATTAATGTTCATCCCAAACTTTTTCAGTTTTTCGGTACTTCCTCAGTATTATAAGTTTAAGTTGTTTATGATGTGTAATTTAATGTTTATGTTTGAAAAAATGCAGAACCAATTTGTATTAAATATGTGCAATAGTAAGATGCAAATAAATAAACCATTTACTTACCATTTCTGTCGAGTTCCTGTGCTATATTTTTCCACATATTTTCTTTTAATTCTGCGTCCTTAAAACTTTTTTTTTCACAACATATAAAGATGAATTTGCTTTCACTAATTCTATCAATTTTTCCTCTTCTTCCTTGTTAAATTTTAATTGCTGATAATTTATATTTGCCATTATTACAACAATGCTACTACGGGATGACACACTGGAATATGACAATGGGACATTTTTCGAATCGTCATGGCTTGCCGGGACTTTTAGTAAAATTTTCGTGAAGTCGTGTTAATTATTGTTATTCCAAGTGCAGTGTCGACAGTGCTCTTGTATTAACGAGTGTTTGTGCTTAAGTCCTATCTGTCTGTCTTAACGAATTTGTTCCTCGCCCTCCATGAAGGGGTTGAGGGTAAAAGTATGTTACTTGGCATTTTTCTTAAATTATCGAATTCCTATCTGAACGAATTAGTTTTTCACCCATGCGAGGGAGGTAAGGATACCAATTTGCATCTTTAAGAATTTTATCAGCTGGGGGTGTATTTAACTGCTCTAAAAAAGTTCAGCTTGTCGAATTACCTTTTCACCTATCATAAAACCGCACCATTATTTATTTAAGTATGTAGGTATTTTAATTAGAACGCTACTTGTGCCACCTTGAATAAAATAAAATTCTGGACCAATCACGGCATTTCCGTCAAAGCGCAATTCCGTCGAAATCCAATGCAGTTGGATCACAGCGAATCCGTCAATACTTGGGCGAACTTCGCGCGCGTAAATTCCTTAAAAAACGGAAAGAGTCAAATATGCAGGTTTGATTTCAGCGAAGTCCGTCAGCGCAGTGCGTCGACGGAATTCCGTCGGCGAACTTCGCGACGGAGTTCTTAAAAACCAGAGCTTAAGCGATATCACCAAAACAACACAGTGTGTGGAAACATATATCAATATTATGAGACTGCTTTATTATATTTGTTGTTTGTTTGAAGAACCACAAGTAATCTACATTTGCTAACGACAACTTCCTCGGATGCAGGATCTAACCTGACAAAAAACAGAGAACCAGTAAAGGTGTGTTGTAGTATACCTAGTATACCTATAAATAATGGTTTTATGTTGCTTTTTTCAGACGTAGATAATTTGTTGATTGAAGTTTTGAAGCAACCACCACAAGCACCCTGCGTGATACCGACACAAATGGTTCCTCCTGCTATGCAGACGTTAGGTTCCATGCTCGATAAATTACCTTCACATATCAGGATGGAAACATAAATTAAATTTTTAAATGGAGCCTATGACTTAGTGGCAGAACATTGTCCTAAATGACACCTGTAATAATAAATACTTGAACAGTTTTGCATACATATTTTATTATTTTGTCCATTGTGGTGGAATAGGATTTACATTTAGAAAATAATTTGTTAAATAATTTCTCACTGCAGCAGCATTTCTTGCATATGCATTTCCACCCATTTGTCTAACACTTTGCATGCCGCCTAATCCAGCAATCCATTTCCACTCCCCATCTATTACATTGCCCTGTGAATCCTTCCTATCAACATAATTTGTTGGGCAGTATCTGTCGCAATCATCTTTCGCGACATCTCGTTTCCGCAGATAATTGTGCAAGCAAATGACAGCCTTGATAATTTTTTTTATTGTCTCCAATTTTGCAATTATTGGGGCTTTGAAAATGCGCCACTTAGAGCTATGATCCCAAAGGTATTTTCGATAACTCCGCGAGCACAACTTAACCTGAAATATTGAAGGCTTAATTATGTATGCATCTTTCAGTGTTGTCCAAATGGCATCACATACCTTTGGAATTATGTTTGACACAGTGCTTATGCCCAACCGATAATTGTAGGACACTGATGTCATGCTCAATCCAGCTGCCAAGTACCTACCTAAATGATCGGAATTAAGTTGAAAATAAGTCACATGATCATGTTCATTGCCCACTTACCACAAAGTGCATGAAAGCATTTCTCCTAAAAAAATTTGCTCTATGATATGATGTTCTTTTTGCAACAAAGGTCCAACAATTTGTAACAATGCATTAAAATCTCCAACCGACATTCGAAAGTAATTGCGCAATTTAGGTCGATCAGTGGTTTTCATTTCTTGGACTAATGTGTGGAACTGTTCCAGTTCTTTGCGAACACCAATGCACCCTGTTCTGCAATACTATCACTTTAACCTTTAATAGCAATAGTTGTGCATAAGCAAACCTTCCATTCCGCATTCTTCTTTTAATATAAGATAGGCGCAAATTTCTCGCCTCCTATGCAAGGGCCATTTGGTACTAGAAATAACTGATAATTTTCTATTTTATTTTATTTTTGTTCGATAACCTAATACCTAACCAAACCAATACGCACTTGTCATTCCACTTGTCAACACAGAAATCTGTACTTTTCAATAGCGCAGTGTCACTAACTTACAAGACCTGAAAGTCACTAGGAACACTAAAATTCCCATCAAAAATAGGCAGCTGCATGAACGGGACACTTTTGGGTTGCGAAAACTTCAAGACGCAAATCGTAAAACGCACCTGCATGAAACCGGCTTGAGACTGTTTTTTCATTTTTCAAACTCAACCGCTCGACGCTCGACGCCGCGACCCGATCCATTAGCCACTAAACTTAACACGCGTGCACCATTACACATGCGCACTATGCTAAGTCCAAATGCACTTACAAGATCTCCTTTCTTTAAACAAACAAGCTTTACAATACTAACTTAACAAGGTAAGTATATTACTGAAAATACATCATTAATTTCACACATTTTACGAAATGTGGGAACTTAAACAGGGGCGAAACGTCAAATTTTATACAATTATACCGTTATTTATTAATAAATTTCACAAAATTGGAAAAAAACTAACTAACTACAACACAACAAATGAGCAATTTAAATAACCCCTATCTTAACGTAACAATCAGTATCTTACAAAATCTTTAAATCTTTCAGAAGCTCTCGTCTCTCTAGTAAGACATGGGTTCTTAACATAAAATTAGTGATTAGCACTGAATCTAACATTATTACGCTCTGTATTCAAAGATTCCTTTCTGCCTTGTTAATTATTTTGGTCTAACCCTAACGTAGGTTTATCAGAAACATTCGGAGTGTTCTCAAAACGATTGTAGAACCTAATCAATATTTCATCATACAATTCATGGCTTACAGCTACCTCCCCTTTAAAAAAATCCAATTACCTAGTAAAAGTACTTCTAGCAATTTATATCCTATTCTGATTCATTCGGTTGGTTGTACCAAATGTATGCATAGAGGTGAGAAAATTGATAATGTTCTTTGCTATCCAGTTGATTTTACTGCCAATCTGCGTACAGATTTTGAATTTCGAAATCAGCTTGATCCCGATCATCATATAAGATTAACAGTACTAACTCCATTACCAACAAAGTTTGATACGATCAAAGATAGTCCTTTAGATCCTAGAGACTTATTGTATTTGGATGTAATGAGAAGGCTTCTACTAAATAAATATTTTGAATGGATTATTGGTAAACCTCAATTCAAACTTTCACAAAATTAAATTGCCTCTGCTTCTGAACATTTAGTTTGAAGGAGTTTGGAAGAGGGAAAAGAAGAATTAACCGTATATTTCGTGATTCCGATTCTTTAGAGGAAGAAATAACTACCATTCATTTTCCAAAAAATCCCTTCAAAAAAGTAGCAGGGAATTCGTCTAAAGGTTACTTGTTTTTAATATTTTAGTGCAACATGTTCATTATTCAAAAATTTTAGAAATGGAAAAACCCGGCCAAGGGGAAGCTAGACCAGCACTTGGTAAAATTAGCCACATACATTTCTATTAAATTGTTTTAACTTTTTTGAGTGTTTATTTATAGCAATCTATGAAACTTCGCAAGGACCTACACGAGGACAAGATGGTTGTCACTTTTGATTTGAGCTCTCAACTCTTAAATGTATCCATTAAAATTCTGTTTTAGATAATACTTTTGAAAAGATACGAGAATATTAGAACTAAAATTTAATAATTTGTTAGTCAAACTGGAGTTTTTCGTTAGAAAAATTAATGAATTTTATTATTATTCATGTTACAGAATTTCAAGAAGTCATTAAATACTTAAAAATTATTACTAGGAGGTCTAAGAATGCAAACGAGTATTTAGATATAATTATTAAGAGTCAGCCGGAAGCAGCCCAGGGAATTCCTAATGATGAAGCTACTGATTTACTTCGATGTTTCCCTTTAAAATCTCAAGAAGACCTTGAGTCGGTGGAAGAAAAGTTAACCAATAAAGATGTGAAGGAACTTTGATAATATTTCCACATTAAAGGTATTATTTTATTGGCAACATTTATAATAATATTCTTTTATTCCGTAGGTGAAGGAATTTTCTAGGACGGGCAGACACACAATTAAGGATGTAACATATAACATCCTTAAGGACATCCTATCAAAGGAAGTGGCTTCTTTATATTCAATAGATGGGCAACAGAAAAAGTTTAAATTCAGAGACTTAAACCTTTTCAAATTGATTATATGAACGTCATATTGGTTTGGATAATATTGCTTCTTCCATAGGGCATCTGCGCGTGACGTCACAAATTTTAAGGTCATTGCTTGGAGGATAAACAGAATCTTAACCTCAATATATTTCTCATGTTTGCGTTTGGAGTTTTGGTAGTTTTTCACTATTTTCAAGCTAAAATGCCAAGCTTTTGCATGGTAGTAGATTGCGGGAATAACACATTTAGGGACAAATTAAATTTCTATTGAATACCATCTGAATTTGATAATCATAAACGAAATAATACGGTTGCTCTGGAGCTGCGAAATGCTTGGATTAATAGCCTAAAAAGAGACGATCTAAACGATTCCAAAATAAAATATGGGAGAATATGTTCAAAACATTTTGTTTCTGGTTGGTATATGTATATAATTAATCGATATTTTAAGCAATCCGGTTCTTTAGGTAAGCCTGCGAAATTATCTGATAAAACCAATCCTGACTGGGTTCCTTCAGTACCTACTTATGGGATAGAGTTCCACAAAATTTTCAAAAGCCTCAAGTAAAGATATATATGATAGATTGTCAAAAAGAAAACATATCTCTGAATCATTGGTAGTGAACTATGGCTCGATATCGCATGAAATAATGCTTGCTTTTGCTTTTACCGTTGAGAAATGCTTGTGCCTATTGTAGCGCATTGTTTTTCAGGGGCATCAAATTTTATTTGCAAAGTTCGAGAGCTCTTTAGATTTTATTTTGCATGTTATTGCCTATAATAATTTTGGTTTATTATTTTAGATGTATTATCACCACCAATACCATCACAAGTAAAGATAGAGATGAATTAACTGACTTCCCTACAGACGTAAATTATCAAATTGAAATTGAAAAATTAAAGAAATGCATTTTGGAAAGAGAAGACAAATTATGCTTTACAAACTTTAGTCTACAAATTAGAGTTCAATACTTTTTCACCACGATCTTCTTGACCCAACCATATGATGCTTATTTGTATGCTTCCAATCCTTTGAAGGATTTGAAATCATCATGTGTGTAAGCACTTTTCTCGTACACAAAATAATAAATTTACTATATCAGGATACAGTACATGTGGAAACTTTTCGGTTATGGTAGGTATTCCATACTTCCAATTTCACAGTAGACGAGTCCACGCCGATTGCATCAACTTTATCTCTAATATCGGGATGCACTCTCAGCGTCTAATATGTTATAATAGTCACTATAATGATAATGTAAAATATAAATACAAAAACCCACTAAAAACTGAAATCATAGACTAAAATACAGCGCCAGCAAGGTTATGTCTCGGGTTTGTTTTTCCTCCAAGCAGATAACCACGCCCAGGTCACGTGCCGTACATGCTCTATTGCCCATTCTTTCTTTATCCCTTAGTTGCTGTGCGTTACAATGGTAAAACCAAAGATGCTACTGACACTGAGCTCACCGATGCGATATGACCCTGGTTAGCCGCCGCTCCACTTAGAAAAAGTTAAAATTTATTATTTAAATAATTTAAATCGAAAATGGAATTCATAAGGTTAAGTCATTTCATTAAATTCTACTAATACATTTACGGTTTCACTTTCTGATTTCAAGTTAATATTTTAATAAATGTGGGTATAAGAAGAACGCATATCAGGTAGTTATCACGTTATACCTCTTTATATTATAAATGTCCAGAACTAGATATTTCTTGTTTCAGAGCGGAAGTTTGGCAGTTCTTTTAATACCAAATATTCTATAAAGAATACCTTAAATATTGCTAAATGTTAGACGTAAATGTTTCATTCATATTTTGCAAGAACATTCAATTAATGCAAATATGAGGCTCTTTTCAATGTTACTTGAATATTCAAATAATATTTAAAGAACATTGGAAATGTTGTGTAAATGTTTTGAAAGTTGAAATTAAATATTTAGGTAATGTTAAACAAATGTTTTAGTGTTATGTGGATAGGGCCAGTAAATTAATTATGTTACTTTTGCAAAGTGTTTTTGAAATCCCTAGATGACAATAGCGTAATTTTTCGATCATTGCAGCAGTGACTTTGAAATGATTACCTGTCTTCCTTAGCATAAGATTCCTTTTATTTCGCAAATATCACTCCTGTTAGTATGGCTTTATTAAGTAATGGACATTTTTCTTATTTATCGGCCATCCTTCTTTAATAGTCTTCTTTAGCGTTTGTAATACCATATTTCCTGTCCCCTAATTTAATTTCTCGATTTTCTGCAAACTAATGCTAACAAACTCTATCATTCCTATGTGCGTTTCTATATCTCTTTCTCTTAGTTCAGAGTCATTATCGTAACTAGTACGTGATAATGCATCTGCAAAATATGTATAGTTGTGTTCCCGCTTTGTACGTTACTTTAAAATCGTATTGCTGAAGGCCGATTATCATTCCCTGCAACCTCAAAGGACTTTCATTCGCCGATTTTTTAGATATATCTTCTAAGGGTTTATGATCTGATTCTACGATTATTTCCTTCCCAAAAATGTATTGGTGGAAATGCCAACATCCAAATAAAATCGCTACACATTCCTTTCCTATTTGTGCCCAATTAGCTGGCTGTCGGTTAACGATTTTGAAGCAGGTGCTTCGTCTTGCAGAATTACCGCACGAAGTCCCTCTTGCGAACTATCTACCGACAAAGTTATTGGTTTCGATTCATCATAATACTGTAACATAGGTTTTTTATTATTAAGTCTTTAAGATTCAAAAATTCTTTTTCACGACAGTCTAACCACGACCGTAAACACTATCCTCTTTCGTTAACTTTCTCAAGTTACTTGTAGGGGCGGCGAATGCATGGGTACAAGAGGTCGGTTGCACCTAAGGAAAAATTTGCGTAGCACCCTATAGAATATGCCCAATGCGCGGCCGTCCCAGCCGTGATTTAGTTAGGGACGAACGAAATAAGCTATGTCGAGGATAACTGGACTTGCAGTTACGCTTATTATTATGGAATGCTTCAACAATTATGTTAAGGAATAAACCGCTGATTAGAATAATTTTTCATTTCTTAAATTTACTTTTTGTTGGGATATAAGATTATTTTGTCCATGCAAGTACAGCAGATGTTAGGTTCTTACACAATTTCGAAAATAAAGTTTTATTGCACCAATGCATTTTATTTTTATTGCCGATTCCATTGCAAAGCGGCATGTTTGTAAGATTGAAAATACGTATCGTAAAAAAATTAAGTGTTGCATCTTTTCTACTGCAATATAAATAATTGAAGACCTTGGTGCAAGAAGGGGATATGTGCATTTTTTCAGAAAATGAGATTGCACATAATATAGGTTCAAAAATGTGTTCTTTGCGTCTGGTGCAAAATTTGGAATACGTACGGTTAATGAAAAGCGAAATATGAACAAAAAACATATATATCCCATGCTAAAGACTGCTACAATCAAAGAATTGTAGAGGGGACTTAGCTATTTACATTTAGGGCTGAAGCAGGAATAATACTCACAGTCTAAGCGTTTATGTGTGGAAAAGGCAAAACAAAGCAGCCGACCAGTTGTGTAGTAAACAGGTGCTGCCGCGGAAACATAATATCGAGGAAAACATTCGCTTGGTCCGTTGCTTGAATATAATATAATAACAAACAACGATCCCCGCGACCCGCTGGCCTACGAACGTGTAGGCTTCAAAACAAAATCAGCTGTTGCATAAGGTCCCTAGGTCCAGTCTATAAGTCTTTGGCTGCAATAATGGGGTATGTTACGTGTCACTTATCCCGTTTTTGCACCAAATTTTTCCTGATTTTTTACACTCTCTAAGCTCCACCCATTATGTCTCCCTCCTGCACCATGTTTTGACCGTTGCGTTTGTGCGACGACCGTTATGTTTGAGTTTGTGTGAATGCTAATAATCGCTTAAAGGTAACCTAGTACCTAGTTAGTATGCTTAAAAATAACGTGAATCCAAGCTTAGATTGCATGCATAAATCTTACAATGGTAAACTCCCCACAAAAGAGTTAAAATATCAAAATGTTACTTGCTCGTGAATAAGTAGGGAAAAACGATATAGGATTTTATCAAGCTCTTAAATCTGACAGAACTACATCACAGCCTATGTATTCGGAAGTCACTGAATCGGGCTCATGTGATTCTGATTACAAAATGGGTTTTTTTACTTATTTGTTTTGTATTTTAATAAATTTATTATCAATGGTTAACACAAATAAGTTTTTTTTATAAAAATGGGTCAAGATTTATTTTTACTATTACAGTAACCTCTTATTTTCATTTTTGTAAGTATAATGTATCTAATAAACGATGTAAACTTAAGAAAGTTTTGATTGTTTGATTGTACCTGATGAAAATTTGAAATTGAAAAGTTATAGAAACCTATTCACGACTCCTTAAAACAAGATCGGAGGATGTACCAAAATTAAAGATTAGTTAGAAAGGCATAAATTAATATAAATGGCTATCGGGAACGAGTTGCTAGACATAATGTCTAATGATGTTCGGACAAAGATTGTTTCTTATATTAGAAATGCCAAATATTTTGGAATTATTTTAGACGAATCTACCGATGTAAAATACCCATGAACAAGTGACCACTTGTATTCGTATCGTAGAAGAAGATTTACAAATTTCGGCCTCTTTTTTAGGATTTATAAAGCTGGATCCGCCACTGCTTCCGCCTTATACCAAATAGTAAAAGATGTTCTTACTAGGCTGCAGTTGGACTTGGACATCAGGACAATGTTATGACGGGGCAAGTAATGTAAGTGACTACAAAAGTGGTTTGCAAACGAGAATTTTTGAAGACGAGCAAAAAGCGTTATTCGTTCACTGTCTAGCACATAACCTAAATATAGCAGTCCAAGATCTGCCCTGCAATGGTAAAGAGACCTATGTGAAAATAACATAATTTTTGTTATATACATTTCTGTACTGTATTTTTCCCGCGCTTTTTAATGCTAGCAACTTTACTGTTCTATGACCTATATTTCAGAAGATATCACAATGGCGAAAAGACCTATAAACCTTAAAAACCCGTTGATACTAAGGCGAATACCTGTAATTGACAAAATTTTTTATTGTTGGCAAAGGATAATTAATGTATGCTTTACATACAGAATTTTTCCAGCAATGCCTTTTAGAGTCTTGCAATGGAGAATCCACGTAAATCTTATAAAGTGGTTTATGCATGGCATTCTTTGTAGCACTTCATAATAGTTTACGAAGGAAAATAAACCTAAATGACTGTTAAGTCGTTTTACCATATTTTTACTTATATTTTATCTTGCATTTTTGCAACGGAAAATTCACTTATGCTCCTATAAGTCTTTTAGCCTTGGTATGTTTGGAGCTTTCTTCACAGTATCTGCAATTTAATCAGTATTTTTGCATGATTTCTCTGTGGTAATGGTGTATGTGTTGTGTTAAAACGGGCTAGGAGCGAAAATGTCAACAAGAGCCAAGAGAATGTTACATCTCGTTACAAAAGAGGTAAGTACCTATTTATTATTAATTATTTTTTAATATAATGAATCCACTACTGGTAAACATTGACCCAATTTCTAAAAGAACCGGTAAATCCTTACATAACCTTACTTTTTTTATATTCCAAGTTATTTTGCTTTGCAACTATATTTCGTTGTTCATTATTTTTTAGTATACGCTATTTAAATACACTGACTGAAAATAAGCATCGTAGCTAAATATATATGAGTTGATAAATCATTATACACAAGGTGTCTGGCACATAAATATTCATTTGTTATGCGTTTTTAAATAATTATGGGTAGTACATTAATTTTAGTGTTTTGTGTTGTGTCATTTGAAAGTAGTCTATTGATACATGTCAATTTATTAACCTAATCATTAGGTTTCAATCTTGATCAACTTGCATCTATAAGTTCTTTTATAATTTCAGAAAAATTACCCGACAAGAAAAAAGCAAAAACAAGTATCAAATGAAATTGTGAGTTCATCACCTTCAATTGTGACCGATAGAAATGGAGAAAGCGTAGTAGAATCACCTAGAGAAGAATTCGAGGAAGAATTATTGCATTCAGAAAATAAAATAATTATATTGGACCAAAAAATATTAACTCCTGCCAACGATAGTTGCGAAGAAAAGGTAGAAAACAAGGTTGAAAAACAAAATGGAAACGAAGCTGAAACAGAAATCAAAGCACCTGGAGAACACAAAAACTCAGAATTCGATATTATTAACAGGATAGATCAAACAAATTCACTTGATGACACTTATTTAATTGAAAATATTTTCCACTGTGAAGAAAACCTTTTTGACGACGATGATATTGCAGATAAAATAATTATATTGGATGAAAAAATATTAACTCCTGCCAACGATAGTTGCGAAGAAAAGATAGAAAACGAAGTTGAAAAACAAAATGGAAACGAAGCTGAAACAGAAATCGAAGCACCTGGAGAGCACAAAAACCCAGAATACGATATTAATAACTTGAAAGATCAACAAAATTCACTTGATGACTGTTATTTAATGGAAAATATTTCCGACTGTGAAGAAAACCCTTTTGACGATGATGATATTGCAGATCCCGATTACAACCCTAGTGATGAAAATGTTCCAAGGCTAAGAAGATATTTTAGTGAGGCTGATATGTTTGGAGGCTCAGAAATTCCAGTCGCTGAAGATGATGCCTTTATGGAGGAAAATGATGCAGAAGAACATATTCAGCAAGATGGCGAAAATATACTTGAAAATAAGCATGTCAATGAAAACGAAAAAAACAGAACTAAGAAAATCCGATATAGAACAAAAGAGTCGCAAATGGAAAATAATAAAACGAAACACCCATTTCAGGAAGCAGTGCCATGTAACTGTAAAAAGGAATGTATAACTAAAGTGACTCAAGAAAATAGGAAGACAATACATGAAACATACTGGAACATGGATCGAAATGAACAAAGACTTTGGCTTTCATCGAAAGTAAACGAAGTTCCTGCAAAAAGGAGACTACAAAATAGTAGAAGACTTTTTACAAGAAACTTCACTTTACCCGCATTAAAAGAAAATAATACAGTTGAAGAATATGAAGTATGTCAAAAGTTCTTTGTGTCTACATTGGGTTACAAAAACGAAACATTTTTAAAAACCTTAGTAAAAGCATGTAGGGATGAAGAGGGAAACAAAATGATTACCCCAAGACGTGACATTAGAGGATGTAACCCACCTACAAATAAAAAAGACAAGAATTTAATTGAAAATCATATTATGGCATTTAATCCCAAACATGCGCATTACAAAAGATCTCATGCCCCAAATCGCAGATATCTACCACCAGACCTTTCAATTAAAATAATGCACAAAGACTTTTTAGAAAAGCACTCGCACATAAATTTGTGCTATGAAACATATCGAAAAGTGATCAACGATATGAATATTGGTTTTTATGAAGACACTCCGGAAAAATGTGGTACATGTTTGGAATATGATATGAATCCTAAAGTGGAAGAAAATATGGCTTTAAAACAAAAACATCTGGATGTGGTAAAAGCCAGTCGTCAAAACTATAACGCCGATCGAGAAAATAATGAAGAAAGTACTAAAGTATTTGCTGCCGACATGCAAAAAGTTATTTTACTGCCCAGAATGCCAGACGTGAAAGATACATTTTTCTTGTCGAGACTTATATGCTTTAATGAGACTTTTGCATCGATGAAAGAAAGTGGAAACCACACCCTAATTCTGTGGCATGAAGGCATTGCTGCAAGAAGGGCAGAAGATGTAAGCTGCTCATTCTTGAAACTTTTTAAAGAAAATCGAGATAGTAATAAAATAATAATATGGATGGACAATTGCGGAGGACAGAATAAAAACTGGGTGCTCTACAGTACAATTATTACTTATCTAAACTCGGGGGAATGTGCTACAGCACGGATTATATTGAAGTATTTGGTTAAAGGACATACCTACATGTCTGCAGATGGAATACATGGCAGAATTGAACAATGCATAAGAAAGAAAAAAAACTTATTTGATTTTCAAGATTTGAAGGAAGTGTGTCAAGGGGCCGCTAAAAGAAATCAAGTGATTTCCTTGGAAATTAATGATATTAGGGAACTTGAAAGTATAATAAGAACTAGAAAGCCAAAAAATAAAGAGGACACTTTGCCATATTTGAAAGATATAGTAGAAACAAGGTTTTTGAAAAATTGCAATAATTTTTTTTACAAGACTTCATATGAACAGAGTGAATATTTTGAAACGAAGGGAATAATTAAGCGTAAAGTTCAAGTGGGTAAGTTTCCAAAAAAGAAAAGTCAACCTAGAGGAATACCGGCTAGAAAGAAAAACAACATAATTCAAAGCCTTGTTGGTAAAATGCCATTGGGTCGCAAGGAATTTTGGACTGATTTGACGGTAAATGACCAATCGGATGATTTGCTGGAAGAAGGATTGTAATAATATTGTTATACAGAGCGAGTTTATTTATGTTAAACAATTTCGAGAATAAAACTTTATTTAAATTACATTTTCTACTAATTTATATTTAAAACATTGCAGTAATTATTGTACGTTCTGAAAATCGAATATTAAGCATAAAACAAATAAACCTAAAGTTCTGAGTCTATTGCTTTGAATAAATATTCTGGTAGTTTTAGACCTAGAATTATTTCTATGTGAAAATGGTAAAATAATGTATGTTATTTATAAGCCATTTGGCCAATGTTTTCCTAATTTAATCTAAAAGCAACACGTCAATGGCAAAACAACCTATGCAAATTATACATTATATTGCCATGGTATTTTTTTTCCAATATTGTTGAATTATAAAATGGCAAGTATATTTAACTGACAAAAGGGCAATTAATATTCGAGTGAACTAAAAAATACATATATTATTCGAAAGATATTTAAAATCTCTTAGTTATGGCCAAATTTCAAAATTATATCTAAAATTTTACAAAAACGGCAACAAGTTTAAACAAAATTGGATATACTCACAATTGACCGATTTTCACATAAGTCGTTTAACCTTTGCAGGGCAGAGATGCTATGCGCGTAAATTTAAAAGTTCAAGATTTTTTAACCAATATTCTGGAATTAATTACGTTTATTCGGAAATCACCAAAGCGAAATAGTATCGAGAATGGCAACATTACAGCACTGAAACCTTTTTGTCCAACTAGGTAGGTGGTGTGTCAGAATAAAATCATTAAAGACAGTGGTGGAAAACTATTTAAGTTTAATAAACTATTTAAACGAAGTCCAAGAAAATTCGACAAGTGGTATCGGAAGCAAAGCGAATGGGTTTATAAAGAATATTTTAGAATTTGAAACTTTTTTCTTGATCAATATATTTATTCAAATTTTTCATAAAGTTGAAGTGCTAAATTCTTCTTTGCAAAGAATGAACCTTCACTTTAACGAAGCAGTTTCACAACTGAAAGTTGTAACCGATATCCTTAAAGAGAAAAGGAAGAATGGATTCGATAGCGTATGGAAAGAAGGTTTGCAAACGGCAAAAAACCTAAATTTAGATGAACCTGTGTTGCCGCGTACAAGAAAGATTCCCAAACGATACGATGAAGGCATTTCTGAATTTATATTCAAATCAGCAGAAGATATGTATCGGACATTATTCTTTGAAATAATGGATTAAGCAATTAATAATCTAGAAACTAGATTTGACACAGCAACGATGAAACATCTTAAAGACGCTGAATTATTTGTCCTGGGTCAATTTGATGGATCAGAAATTATTGATTTCTATAAAAATGACCGGCAAAGATCGTTTAATTTTGCATAGAAACATGTTGTTAGATGTTTGCAATCAACAAAACTTGAAAATAAACTGCTTTAATGATGTTTTAAATGCTATTAAATCATATGAAATACAAATCATTGTAAGTTTGATTCCGGAGGTGATTCAATTTGCAAAAATGATTTTAACAATACCTGTTAAAATACCGCCGACCGGAAATCGAACCCGGGTCTCCGTGTTCCTAACCCCGCGCTCCAACCCACTGAGCTAATCGGCGACCTACACGCTCTCTTCCTACTCGTCCATATATACTTATGATTGTATAACTTATAAGATAGAATTAACTGAAGATGCCCAAGCAGTTAGACATCCTATGAGAAAAATTCCGTTTGCTCTAGATTCTAGAAGAACAATATTTGTTTGTCATAATGCGCAAACCCAAAGGAGGTTTACGTATCTTCCTAGATCCTAGAGATCTAAACAAGGTAATCAAACGAAGAAATTTCAGACTTTCGACGATGGACGATATAAGTGCGAAATTGAGAGGTGCAAAATTCTTTACCACTTTAGACGCGAGGAGTGGATTCTGGAATATTCCCCTAGACAACGAAATAAACTATGTACATTTGAAACTCCCTATGGCAAACGTCTTCCATTTGGTATAATAACTGCAAGCGAAATTTTCCAGGAAAAATACAAACAAATTTTCAATTTAGAAGGGGTAAAGTTGTTAATACACGGTGCCACGAAGGTGGAACACGATCAAAGACTAATCAAAGTTCTTGAAAAGGCAATTTTAATTCCTACCAAAATGAGACCTACAGCTTTAAATGCTATTCATCAAGGGCACTTTGATATAAATAAATGTATCCAAAGAGCAAATTCAGCAGTTTATTGGCCAAACATGAATATTCAAAATTGAAAATTTAGCGAATAAATGCGAAGCTTGTCAAAAATGTGGAAATTCAAATGCAAGAGCCTTTAATAACGCATGAATTCAAGTACTTACCTTGGTATAAAGTAGGTGTGAATATTTATGAGTTACACAATCAATCATTTTTAATCGTTTTTGATTATTATTCAAAATTTTCTGAAATAATTGACTTACAAAAGGATACAACTACAACAAACGTAATTCAGGCACTAAAGTCTATATTTGCTAGACACGGAATACCTGCCATTATCATATCTGATTGCGGAACCCAATTAAATACCTAGCTTACAGGTTACTCAATTTGCAAATGAGTGGAAATTCAAGATTGTTCATTCATCACCACATCACCAACAATGCAATAGGATGGCAGAAGGAACAATAGGTACGATAAAAAGAGAACTATAGAAGAAAATGGTGATATTTACTTGGCAATGTTGACATATAGAAATACACTAATACTTAATTCCTATACACCGTCAGAAATTTTCATGTTCAGAACACTAAGAGATGAAGTACCGAAATCCGAAAAATGCTTCAGCCAAAATTAATTGACAAAAGATATTAGATAAAAAAATTAAATGAGGCAAAAGAGAAATATAAATTCTACTATGATAAAAGAACTACGCAAAGAGAGGAATTTCAAGAAGGTGATACAATTTGTTTCCTCTTGGTAATGGAAAATGCAAAATGAACAAGCAAGTTCTATTCAAAATAACTTTCAGACTAGGTCCGGCAGAGCAATTTATTGCAAACTAAAAAAGATTTTTGTTGATTTCGTCAAATAATGTTTATTCTGAACTAAAATATTTGTATTAAACTTAATAATATCATTGTTTAAAGATGTTATAGTTAGTCAGTGATATGCTCTTATTGGGAAACCGATTTAACGGACTCGCTAGATGGCAGCAGACGCGCTATTTCCCATTTATTTAAAAGTTAATGTAGTACGGATACGCACCTTTTACAGTGTTCAAATTGAAAATGTTGTTTATATTCATTGTAGATGGCACAACAGTCGGTTGCGGCCTATCAACAAAGATCAAAGATAGATTTGTCTTTGTGAAACATAAATCAATATCCGAGCATAATACAGTGCGGTGTCTTTGAAATATTTTAGATGCCTTTGGAGAACTCCAACCGTAACTGATTTACGATCGCGGTGTTTATCAATCGGTTTCACACATCAGGGTAGTATTATAAAATTTGAAGGGGCTGCACAATAAATTCTTTATGTTACTTGCAAAGGACAATACAGTAAAAGCTTCGAGTAGGAAGAAATTCCATTCAAAATTAATCCGCAGAAAAAGACTGGGCACGTCCAATTTATATTTTAGTTTTAGTTAGTACCTTTGGTATAATGGTATAAATGACTTTACCGTTTCTTGATTAACTGCAGTAAAAAATAGGGGGATTTCTGAATTTAATTAAATCTTTCATTAACAAGATAGTGCAAAATACTTAAATTAATTTTGAGAATGGTTCTATCGTAGCAACGAAGCCGTTGTCAGACTTAAGTCTGTGTTACTTTTTTCAACAACCAGGCCTTAATGTTTTATACTCTCTGTGCTTGCTGTATAGGTATCTATGAAATAATTGTACATTTAGAGTTTTTAACTTAATTTTGGTTTAAAAAAGTGTGTTAGTTATATCGTTCTCAATCCGACGCAAGATGAAGATACCGTTGATAGACAAGGTTAGCAAATGGGAGGAAGCAAAAATAGTTAGAAAAAAGAAAGATATGTAGAAGACGATAATTAGTTAGTTCGCAACCTACTAGTGGCAGAGATAGGGATAAAATATAAAAATAGGCAAAGGTATGCCCAGATTAGAGAATTAGACTACTGTTCGCAAATAGGATGTTCTACGTTTGGGGAAATACGTCCAATCAATCTTCGGACTAAGAATTGAAGAGCTTGGGAGCAAAAGGAGATAAGCCACAAAAACAGCATTATGAGAAAAACAGTTTATTAGAATTTGATTAAATCCTTAAATCATAATATCTTGAACTAAACTATGAGATTTTTTCTATAATCTATATAACACCATTTTAACCAAATAAACCAAACAGAGAAGAAAAAATCGAATTTTCCAAACCAAAAAAAAAAGTTTTCACAAATATTTGTGGCATATTACCTTTTGTAAAATTCAACATACACTTGAAGCGCTAGGTTCAAAAAGGACAAATCAGACAAAAAGTAATATCTAATACGGCGAAATTTTTCGGAATTTTCAAAAATAAACATGATAAAATAGAAAATCTAATGTATGTCATTTTCTTCGTCAAAGTTCTCAACTTCCGGTTCAAGTGGTACGCCTTCCATTATATTGGTAACCCCCATTTCTAAGTAGATTGGATGATAAATCGGAGGAATAAAAGGTAAAAGCTCTTTTAAATTTTTGAGCTTATTTTCATTCATTGCCACAGGTTCATTATACTTTGGTCTTAAGTCTGATATGGTTGCCAAATTCGAAAGCTTCTGACCCCTTTTCCCCACATTAACGCTCTTGAAGTTTTCATTTAAAAAATGCTTGACAAACATTGTATTTGGATGTTGGGATTCAAACCGAAAACATCTCACTTGACTGAACTGGAGGGGTTGCTTGTCCTCAGTTGCTTGTTTTCTACTTATTTGCTTCTCAAGCAGTTCAAAGGATAGAAAGTCACCTTGTGTTAACTTGATGACTTGGAAGGGATTAGTTTTTTTGGCGCCTTTTATTACATCACACCATTGGTCAGGATGAAAAATTTGCTTAGTATATTTTTTTTTATTTTCAATTATTGCGAAATCCCGATCAGAGGGTAAATGGGTATGGCCACTAACTAAGAAGCGATGTTCAATTGCAGAAAACTTTTTCTCTCTGATAAGATGTAGCCAAAGCGACATTACTACCCAGATCTTATTCTGGCCGCCACAGTTGTCTGTAAATACCAGTAGTTCTTTAGATGAAGTGTCTTCGCTTATGCTGTCTAGGTATTTAATTATTATGCTAGCGATCTCCTCACTACCCCTTTTGCCAATATTTTCGGTCCATGTAAACATGTAGCCTTTTCCAGAGTTGCAATGATGAACCCCCAAATTATACAGCCATGCTTTCCTAAGGTAAAATGCTTTACCAACAGTTAAATCTGGAAATGGCAAAGCCTGTTGTAAATCGAAGCTTATCACGTGTTTGTCATCACATTCTTTGGCTGCTTTGATCTCATCTGACATGTTCTTCTGAGATGCTTCTGCCCTCCTTTGGTGAAGTTCTAATTTTACTTTTATTTCCTTGCAGTCAACTTGGTTATCTTTGTTGGATTCTAAAGCTGTATGATACGCATCACATGTCTGGCACGTATCGCTTTTGGGCAGCTGAAATCCGATATTGTAATTCGATCAGAATATTCTCCTGTATCTGTCTTCCTTTACAGGAACAATATTTCTCTCTGCACACCAGGAAACATAGTGCTCCCTGTATAACGAGGAAATTGAACAATCATGATCAATATAAACACGATTAGGGTTTTTCTGCCGACTATAGTGGCTGGTATATTTGGGTATTGCTCTAATGTGATCATGCACAGACTGTATCCTTTCTGGAGCTAATTTATTTTTTTGTTTATTATGACGTCCCCTTTTGTCTCGTTTAGGCGTAGAATTACCTTCGGAAATATGGCGACAGATATTATAAACTCTTTTTTTAGAGTTTTGAAGTCCATGGACAGATAAAAATTCTGTCTTGCATACTGCCTTGTCGATGCCATCAAGTCTTACAAAATATTTAAAAGTAACATTCCGGGAAGACTCCTGACGCTTAGTTTTTTTAGGGTAACTGCGTTTTTTTAAAATTGATTGAATTCGCCCAAATAAATAGTTGTTTTGTTGGTCATACGTCTCTAGGTCCCAAAATGAATTAAATATGTCTCTTTCTTTTCCCATAAGCGTATCCCTACATTTGTTTTTGCACTGGCACGGCAAGCCTAAAGTTTTTGGCGGTTTTTCTGTGCCCTTATTAGTTTTGTATCCATGTCCCAAGTTTCTTCTTTTCTTTTCTTTTTGCCTTTTCCTACATTGAATGTTTGGAATTCTCCACCGAGATGACTGTCTCCTCTCCGGTGAAAGAATGTTTCCCCTTGTTACAGCTCCTTCTGTTTCACCTGGTCTTAACTCATTATTTTCTGGAACGTCTTCATCCTAAATAGAACCCAAATAATTTTTTGCTAAAAAGGGAATAAGCCACAATAGCAAGTTAAATGAAAATGTACGGTTCTACTTAAAATGTAAATATACAGGTACTTACATCTAGGTAAGATCAATAAAATGCATATGCTCATTAAGTTACATAAATTTTTAAACTTATTATTTATATATTAAATTTTGAAATGTCAGTTCGAGAAATACAAGCTGTCAAAAAGTTTCTACCACTATTTTGAGTTAAGAAGGAAACATGCCACATAAAATGTTACTTACGGATATTTCAGAAGACTCGCTAGCAGAAGTGTCACTGTTCGTAGCAATGTAATCCTTGTCTCTTACACTATCATCTGAATCATAATTTTCCACATCACTTTCACTACTTTCATCAGAAATAAATAATTTTCTTTTAACCGACACAGACTGTCCTTCGGCCATCTTGAAAAAGTGTGTGGCTTACTCCCTTCTTAAAACAAAATTCGAATGAAATGGAAAGATGCATAAAAGAAACTTCTTTTCTGTGTCGCCATCTACCTACTAATATTCAAAATACTTATTTTGTGGCTTATTTCGTTTTAGATTAAAATAATTATGCCATTACCATGTTTTCTCAAAAAGTGTGGCTTATTACCTTTTGCTCCCAAGCTCTTCAATTTTGTGATGAGAAACTACTCTTATATCAAGATAAAATAACAACTGACTGCCAGTAACATTCTTATTATTTGTATTCCCTTTGAAATTTATTAATTATTTCAAGCCTAAATTGGACACATCCACAAACCTAAATACATCATGTATTATGTATACAATGAAATCAATTAAATGCACGCATATATCATCATTTGAAGTTATTTCTATGCGTATGATGTAAATACAACAATAACGCAGTAAATAATAAATACCATGTGTCCCGGGAATTCTGAAGCATCCTGTTTAACATGGGAAATTTGAAAATTGCGATTTGTATATCCCCAAAGTGTATTAAGAATATTCCGAGTATCAGGACACATACAATGTGCACCAGAGAACATTTTTGTGCAATAATTTTCAAAAATTGACAAAAAATATCAATAGTATTTCCAAAAATATAACGCGTGGGAATGAACTTAGTTTAAATACTACTGTAAAGACAACAACGGCCGCGTCGCAATGGTTGAGTGAGTTTAATCGCTGCACCTCTGACATTGCATCCAGCGGATGGTGGTTCACATCCAACTGCGCAGCGGTTGCAATTTTTTTACTTGTATTGTTATTTTGAATGAACGACGATTGATGTCTATTAGTAAAGATACCTAATTAAACGTGTTATAATTTTTAATTAAACTGGAAATGGACTTATTAGAAAATTATTCACATTATTAAAAGGCTGTAGCATTGGTACGATACCTTGTCTTTGTGCTTTGTGTTCGATTCTTCAAGGAATAATTATTTGCAAATAATGGAGAATTTACGGAGGGAATTTTTACTTGGAAGTACTTACCGACAGCTAGCGAATCAGCGAATGTGCGTCGGGAATATTACAATAGGCTGGGCAAAATGGTGCAAAATGGAGAGCTGTTTGAGCTTTGAGCACTTGCAAACCATCCCAATCGGTTTCAGGACCGCCACAAATATTTGTTCGAGGGTTGATTTCAGACACGATGATTGCCTTGTAGCTGTTATCAATGCCCGCAAATAAATGCAGTTATTGTTGCAAATTAAAATGAACAAAGTTTTAAAACCTTTAAGTAAATAAATAACTAATTTTCTGTTCCAATGTTACAGCCTTTTAATAATGTGAATAATCTTCTGGTAGGTTAATTTACAGTTTAATTAAAAATTATAAAACGTTTAATTATGCATCTTTACAGATAGAAATCAATCGCCGTTCATTCAAAATAAAAATACAAGTAAAAAAATTGCAACCGCCGCGCAGTTGGATGTGAACCACCATCCGCTGGATGCAATGTCAGAGGTGCAGCGATTAAACTCACTCAACCATTCCCACGCGGCTGCTGTTGTCTTTACAGTAGTATTTAAACTAAGTTGATTCCCACGCGTTATATTTTTGGAAATATTATTGATATTTTTTGTCAAACTTTGAAAATTATTGCACAAAAATGTTCTCTGGTGCACATTGTATGTGTCCTGATACTCGGAATATTCTTAAAACGCTTTGGGGACATACAAATCGCAATTTTCAAATTTCCCATGTTAAACAGGATGCTTCAGAATTCCTGGGACACACGGTATAGTTAGGCGACATAGGCACATTACAAAAATAAAACTGGGAGCAAAATGTTCCCTAATACTCGCCTGGTATTAACTCGGCGACGGACGAAAAAGAAAACGCCGCCTAGCCTGAGAATTACCATGTTACGTTTTTTACCCAACTACCTACCGCGTTTCGCAAATTTGCTTTTCGGTGGCTGGGTTTGAGCGTTGATTGAGAAGTCTTTCAAACCTGTAATAATATATGGTAGGTACTTCGTCTTATCGCTTCATAATTCTATCATTCACCCAGTACCTGTCATTTCCAACCTGTCACTCTATAAAGCCTTGGTTTTTAAGTCTGTCGCTGTTCGAACGGCAGAAAATTTTCAGTTTTTTGTTTGGTGTAACTTAGCAACAAACAAATTGGTCGAAAGACATTTTCCAGCGCAGTGTGTCGACGGAGTCCGTCGGCGGAAAGTTCTTAAAAACCAACGGCGCCACACCAATTTATACAAACTTACTTATCCAAAATTTCCACTGTAAGAACATTTTACATGTATGTGGAGAACCCCTCGAAGCACATGAGAAAATTATTTTGGTGTATACGAAATACGAGTACAGGTGCTCATACTCTCGAGTACCAAACCAAAGTTTTGTTTTTCTTAAGAGGGATACGTACGTTGAAAACAGCGCCGATATCAAGCTCTATGTTACGAAACGTAGCGCTCTTAGTAATAAATATTTTGTGGAAATTTCTTATTTGTTAGAAAGAAGAAGGTTTGTTCTACAATTCCGTCAAACCAAATTAAAAAAAAATAAGTAAATAGTCATAGAAACGAGACGTGAAATTTGCATTTTGGTGAATTTTTAGCAGCTAGAAACTTAGTTCAAAAAGCAACGAGCGGAAAACTAATTAGAGCACACTATAATATGAACATTAAATTGCATGCTTTTCAAATTTGAATGCATTTAGACTGAAAATAAATGAGCTACATTAAATTTACTTCGACAATAAACCCATTTCTAAAAACGGGAGTCACCTCCTTCCACTAGCAGATTCAAACCTCCCCTCGGCAGTCGTTGACATCCGAGTATATGTTCGGGCCGTATCTGGCCGGCAGATAAGTTTCTCCTCGTTTCTCTCCTACACTGGCTGGTGTAGTGGGGGAGAGAGTATCACGCGGTCGGGTGCTTATTTTTTTTGAGCAACGTACGTATCCCTCTTAATGGAATGCCCCACATCTGTTTACATATTTGAGTTCAAAATAAAATTTTATGAAAGTTAATACTACACAATGGGGTTTAGAGTGAGGGACTTTTAAGATAATATTACCATTTTAATGCCAGTGTGGTCCCAACTTTGAAGAGTTAACTACTGACGTCGTCTACTGGTCGTAGCTATTTAAGAATTCGCACATTATTTGTCGGCATCCGACGGACGGCACGCAACGAAAAAACATTCTTAACATACATTTAAATTAATCAACGCACACTTGTGCGGACCGCCTTCAACGGATTTTTAAAATCCGGCGAGTATTCTGCAATGAGAATCAAAATGCGTCCGGCGCTTGCCGTCCGTCCGTTGTGTGCTAAGCTTTAGACTACTTTCAAACCATGGGTAGGTACTTTTGTCACAATAGATACTTCATATCAAAGGATGGACAACTTACGTAATCTAATATATGGAGTTTTGCTGAAAAATTTCAAATTGAATACCAGGTATGTTATTTCCATATTCGATATAGTCAGTTTACTACGCTTTTGATTGATGTATTTTCTAGATCTGCGACTGACGGTTTCGATAGAATTCAAAATTGAACCTTTTAAAACGTAGCAATTTGGTGGACAGTTTATTGGGTTCTCCTATATTTTAGCACCCAAAACGCAAAATACGGCTTCCATTTTGTATCTGGAAGTCGAGTTCCCATCGAGACAAAAAATTGCTAAAGATTGCTTCTTCATGGTCATATTCTTAAAATACGTGATAACTCATTAAACCTAGGTATAATTTGAAATAAGGAGTGCCATGGAAGAAAACAATCCTTTCAAGAAGTTTCTTGCAATGGGATTTCTTGTGCCGATCGCCGATGTAAACTTTGTTCGTTAAATTTTCTGCAAAAACAAAGTGTAAGCATTTTTCTAAGTTTTGGGTGGCAAAATAGCAGGGGATATTCCCCAAAAATGGTATAAAATTACGGCAAGAATTTCAACTTTTAAGGTTCAGACTTTACTTCTGTCTAAATTATCAGTCGCAGACCTGCCAATATCAACATCAAACTTAAAACTTAAAAACTACCAAGCATCCTCCCTTTTCCAAACATACCACCAATCAGCTCTAAATATCCCATTATCACACTTACACAATTATCCAACCATATCCATTCATTTATCTGCAAACACTCTTACTCATCTCTCAATCTCGTCATCTAATATACCCAAGCTTTATTGCCTCATAATTTTTGCATCCACTCTATACCTGTCATGTTCAACCTGTCACACGTAGAACTTAACGGCCGTCTGAGTGACGTCATACCAATTTACACACACACTTCTTATCGTCAAACTCACACCCATAAAACAAAAATTAAAATACTTTAACACCTGTAGGTACATAGAATATTTTCGTTTTTTAATCCTGTATCAGTTTACCATAGATATTATTTTCCTGTCGTCAAGATATCGCTGCTCCAACTTTGTTCAATCGGAGATATTTAATTTTTAAAATCCCTCTAGGTATACCTATCTGACAAAATTTTCAAAGGAATGCCGGTAACGTAAAAAGTATATGCATATTGGGGGAAAATATCTTATATATGTAACCTCACAGTAGATCAATTATTAAGGAATCCAAAAATGCAATCAATTACAAATTGTTCCATTAAAAAAACAAAGTTTGTTGCTGTACAGAAGGAACGGTACGAAGTGTATAAATGGAAATACATAATAAATTTTAAAGTATGGAGAACTAAAAATAAGGACGAGTCCCTTGCTCATATAACTTTTCTCTCTGACATGCATAATAAAGGCGCAAAACTCCGCCGCTGCACTGTTTGGACAGTCTGTATATTCACAAAACAAATATAGGTATATAAAATCATGGCAGTTAAACAAATATAAATTTTAAAATAAAAATCTTCATTTGCTTTGTGTGTAAATATAATAATGATGTACCTATATAGGTACGTAATGTACCTATCCTTCATTTTTGGATAAGGAAAATAATTAATTCCTGCGGCGGTAAAACATGCCTTTGAGCAAGAGAACTGCCGCAACGACAAAGTACCGCGAAAACGTCTGCGGCGTCTATTGTATTTTTACTGGAGGGATTATATATCATTTTATAACTGGCTCAAAATACTAAGGCACCCGAGCGCCCTCAAACGGGTAATAGCTGAACTTCAACTCGACCACCGCTTACCGACTTTATAGTTCGAAGACTCCAAGAAATATTACAAAAGTTTGTCTTAAAGAGCGCCATCTAACCTCTGCCTCACAAAGTAGAATTTTCTGCCTCCCAAAAGGTGTTTCTAATTGTCTAACTATAACATCTTTAAACAATGATAATATGTAAGTACTTTTCAATTAAGTATCATAGTTTTCAATTACATACGTGTAAAAAGGGGAGATGTGATATTTATGTAGATGATACAGCCGTGCAAGAAGTGTTGCATACCTATGTAATATATACTTGTATCTTTATTGAATAAAGTTCAGTTCCACACCAACCGTCTTTCGATAAAGACAAATAATCTGACAGATTCAATGCGGCTTTGATTATGAGAAGAAAAGCGACATAACATTAGGGCCATCAAAATATGTTCAGGTTGTCATGGCTCGTGGAATTTGTGGCAATTGGAAACCGCCAATATTTTATAATTACAAAAAATGACAAAGGAATTGTTATTTAAGATCATAACAAAAATGGAAAATATTGAATAATTGAGGAGTGTTCATTCAAAAAGGGACATGTCAATTTTTGTAAAAAATGAGTAGGTACGGTTTTAGCATTATATTGCTGGATTACGTCGATTGGCAAAATCCGAATCAGTCACACATCCTATAGTAATTTAAATATGAAAGTGGGGTGTCCGTGCAAAAACAGACATATCCACATTAAGTTTCTATTTTTACCAAAACAGACATGTCCAGCACTTTCGTTATAGCAGAAATTATTATCTAAAACAAAATAAGACACATCCTTATGACATTTGTAATGTTTAAGTGGTAATGCAGAATACTTTTTTAACTCTATAACCTTAAAATGTGTTAGTTTTGTTCAGTGGTTTATCGTAGTAAGAGAACGTTTGAGTTGTACAATTACGTGTATTATTATTGTTGTTTTGTTTTGGGTTGTATTTAATCGAACACCAAAGTAATATTGATTTGATCTCTAAATACTTGTCTTTTGCCACTAAAAATTACATTCGAGCAATAAAATTTGAGCACTAAATTATTCATACTTGATCTCAAAAATCGAAAGTTTTGTAGCCTGTTTATCATTTTCAGCACCAAATATTTATTTTCAGCCCCAAAAATATTACTTGAGCACCAAAATTTGAGCGCTAAAATATGCAAGCTATGCTGCCAAATAAGGATGGCAACGATGCATCGATGTTTCTGAAACATCGATGTATCGGAATGAAAAACATCAATTTTTACCATCGATGTAGGGGATGCGATACATCGATTACATCGCCATCGTATCACAATACATCGTATCGCAATACATCGAATGCTTCAAAAGCGCCAGATGGGCGGCACGGAACACGGATTGTTTTTTATATGACTCTTATCGTTGCGCCCGGCGATTTGTCTGGCGGCTTTTCTTTTGAAGTCATTCCGCGCGCGACGCCTTGCTTTTACAAGGGATGTCGATGCCCCATGCCGACAATAAACAAATGAATTATGGTAGAATATTCCAGAGATATTCTTTTTTTTAAACGCATAGTCAGGAACACCTTAATTCCTGATTTTTCTAAATGGGTATAAATAGATATAAATGTGAGTTCCTGGGCCACTTTACGTATAAAACATTTCGAAAGTGGGTCAATAGGTATAAACTTGCATCTTGGGGTTGTCCACAAACAAGAAATAAATAGGGTAAACTATCCTATTATTGGCACTGTGCTAGTTATTGGCCCCCATTATATTTTATATATTTATTTAATTTCTGCACTATCTATGGTAAATTTTATTAAAATTTTTCACATTTGGCAACATTGTGTTTATGAAAACTGTATTACCGACATAACGGTGTCATGTGAACTGTCTAAATCAGCGTTTGAAAAAGTGGAGTGCAACTTTGCTGCTTTAAACGTAAGTTATTAAGTTTTTCAATAGGTCATGCACAGTGTTGTGCATCATCTAGATAATATTATCTAGATAAATCAAGTTATGGTACGCAACTCGCCTCTACTAGGCAGAAACTTATCAGCCTTCCAAGAAAGACCGAAGAAGACGCTGAATCGTATTATTTTATGTATCAACATTTATCTTTTGCTTTTAGAATTATATTCAGTAATAATTTTCACTTCAACCGCTCAACTTCAAGCCTGTAAATTTTGCTCAAATAAAACTTAGTGTTTTTTAAAAACCCGTTTATCGAAGTCGAAATCAAAATTGGCGCAGTCGGTAGGATTGTTGGAGAACACGCGGACAAAAATCGCCGAAAGTGTTTTTTCGTTTTAACGATTTACCAACAATTTCGAACTTTGACGATTTTCGGTAAACGGTCGGGAAGTGGACAAAAATTGCTAACAACCCGAACTAAGCCAAGAAAAGGGACGAGGACACACATCGCCGAATCCTGAATAGATTAAGAAGACCTGGGAAGCGGACAAGCATCGCTGGTTCCTAGAGGCACCTAGATTTAAGAAGAAAACGGACAAAGAAATGGCAACTTTCGCACTCCTGTTAATGTAAGTGCTCAATCCTTTTAATAATTCCATTTAATAAATATAGTTTGCATTTTAATTGAATTTTAATTCATTTGAATTTAATTTTTAAACATTTTTTGTGTGTAAAATAATTATTCAATATATACGATAAAATACATTCAAGTTAGGTCAATTTTATGTCAACTGGCGGCATAGACGACTTAATTGATAATTTAATTAAACTAACAGTAAGCAAGAAAGTAGAAATAATGGCTAATCCAGTAAATGCTGTTGTTCCGGTAAATATCGCATTGCTCAGATATCAGGCTGACAATATTCCGAATTTTGACGGAAATCCGCGTCAATTAAATAGGTTTATAAATTCTTGTGAAAACTTTATTCGAGCTTTCCAAAATGCTGCGAATCCAGAAGATCCAATAAATGTATGTATATTTGACACAATTTTGAGTAAATTGCGTGATCGTGCAGCTGACCTAATTTGCAGTCGCGCCGAATTAACATCGTGGCAGTCTATAAAAGACGCCCTAAATTTAATTTTCAGCGATCAAAGAAGCATCGACTGTCTCATACAGGATTTGATTTCTTTGAAACCACAAAGAAACGAAACACCCCTGCAGTTTGGAATGAGAATCCAAGATGCTAGGAGTCTTTTGTTTTCTAAACTAAATTCTTCTATCGAATTAGAGGACGAAAAAATTATCAAAATTGCGCATTACGATGACTTCGCGCTAAAAACATTCATAAACGGTTTGCCTTACAACATGCAACTAGTGGTTAGGTTACGTAAACCTACTAGCTTAGAACAAGCCCTGGCTTTCGTTACAGAGGAAGAAAATTTTATTTATTTCAAAACTGGTCAAAACAGTAATTTTCAAACCACACCGTATAAAGGTTCCCCTTTTGTTAACCAACATTATAAACCAAATAAAACCCCACAAATTCAACAAATTCAACAACCTCAAACTAACCCCTTTCGACCAAATTTTCAACCATCTTTTCCGAATTTTAGACCGTCTTTTCCAAATTTCAGACAACCTCTGCCGAATTATCAAGGTAACTTCAATAATCGTGCAATGCCATTGACGCAAAACGTACGACAACCATGGCAACAATCAAATTCAAATTTCCAAACTCCGTTAAACACATTTAGGCAAAATCCAACGTCAAATTTCCAACAGAAACCTAATTGGCAGGTGTATAATAGACTTCCTGCTCAACCTCATCCACAATTTTCAAAATTTGCGACACCCAAACCTGGCAGTCACAATATCCGTACTCAAAGATACCAACCAGAACCGATGGACACTAGTTCTAGCAATTCTAGAATAAAACCCCGTCCTAGGAATTTTATTTCTGAAGAATTATTCGCACAAGACATACAAGGATATCCAACTTCATCGAACTATCAAAGTGTTCCTACACAATATACCCCCGTTCACGAAGAAGTTGAACCAGGAAATATCGACCCGATAAATTATTCTCTAAACTACCCTGAACCCGAATATGATCCAGAATTTTTAAATACAACTTCATATTATGACACAAATAATTATGATGTTCCAGAAGAACAGTATTACGACAGTACTTATACTGAAGACACAAATTTTCACCACACCCCGAATCAACCGGACAAAACCTAATTGAATTAAATTCTTTCAAATCTAATCTACCCCATGTATATATCCCTGATCTAAATGCTCGTTTTCTCGTCGATACTGGAAGTTCAAGATCACTAATTAATCCTGATTTAGCTCATAAATATTTCGGACACCATATTTTTCACGAAGACTTTTAAATTCAAACTGCTCACGACATAACCTGTCACGATCAAGTCGTGGAAATTCCCATTTTTAATAATTTTAATTCAGATCAAATAGTAAAGTTTCATCTTTTTAATTTTTCTAACAAATACGATGGTTTATTAGGAGCTGACCTTTTAAAAGAACAGAATGCTAGTATTGATTTTAATTCAAAAACTTTAACAACTCCAAATGCTAGATTACCAATTATATACGAAGAACAGAAAACGGAAATACCCCAAAATTTTAATCAATTTAATCAAAATTCAACATCTTTGAATTATTCAATTGTAGTGCCACCCAGAGCGCAAACTTCTGTTAAAATTCCAGTTAACATAAAAAATGGAATAGGTATTCTAGAGTATACTGATTTTGGCAATAAAACTGAAATGCCTTCAGCACTTGTAAATGTAAATGAAAATTTTGCTTTGACAGTGATCACTAATTCGAGTGAAGAGTCTGTTAAACTTGACTTTCCAGAACCTATACAGATTGAAAATTTAAATATTGCGGAAGTAAATTTTGTAGAGAAAATGGAGGTTGACGAACCACCTTTCGAAAAGTATCATGATGATCTTCTAAAATCTAATTTAAAAAATTTACGACTAGAACACTGTAATAGCGAAGAAAATGAAGCAATACGTAAATTATGTTTTGAATATCTCGACATTTATTATTCTGAAGATATTCCTCTTAGTTTCACGAACAAAATTACTCATAAAATAAATTTGAAAAATGAAACACCGATTTACACAAAAAGTTACAGATTTCCACCATGTCATCATAAGGAAGTCAAATCACAAATAAATAAAATGCTTGAACAAGGTATTATCCAGCCTTCTACATCTCCCTGGTCTAGCCCCATTTGGGTTGTACCAAAAAAGATGGACGCTTCAGGTAAGAAGAAATGGAGACTTGTTATTGATTATAGACGACTTAACGAACAGACTATAGACGACAAATACCCACTTCCAAATATAATAGATATACTTGACAAGTTGGGAAGATCAAATTATTTTACTACCCTAGATCTCGCTTCTGGATTTCACCAGATAGAAGTAGATCCACAGGATGTTCCAAAAACTGGCTTTTCTACACTCAACGGTCATTACGAATTCAAACGTATGCCGTTTGGTTTAAAAAACGCCCCATCAACGTTCCAACGTGTAATGGACAACATTTTACGCGGTTTGCAACATGAAACTTGTTTAGTTTACCTTGATGACATTGTCATATATTCAGTTTCCCTGCAAGAGCATATTATTCAGTTAAGGAAAGTTTTCGACAGACTTAGAGATTCTAATTTCAAAATTCAGATAGACAAATCAGAATTCTTGCGAAAGGAAGTTCAGTATCTCGGACATGTAATTACTCCAGATGGTGTATTACCGAATCCTGACAAAATTCACGTTATAAAAAAATATCCTATCCCTTCCACTCAAAAAGAAATTAAAAGCTTCTTAGGACTCTTAGGTTATTATCGTCGTTTCATTAAAGATTTCTCAAAAATTACCAAACCTTTAACTGCCTGTTTAAAAAAGGATGCAAAAGTTATCCACTCTCCTGAATTTCTACAATCATTCCAGACAAGCAAAGATCTCTTGATCAATGCTCCAATTCTCCAATACCCAGATTTCGATAGCCCTTTTATTCTTACAACTGACGCTAGTAATTATGCATTAGGTGCAGAATTATCCCAAGGAACAGTACCTCGTGATAGACCTGTAGCATATGCTTCACGAACTCTTAATGACACGGAAATAAAATATTCAACGATAGAAAAGGAACTTCTTGCAATTGTATGGGCCTGCAAACATTTTCGCCCATATTTACTTGATAACAAATTCAAAATTTATACTGATCGTCGACCACTTATTTGGCTATTTAATCTTAAGGAACCCAATAGCAAATTAGTTCGCTGGCGCCTTCGCCTAGAAGAATACGACTATGAAATCGAATACAAGAAAGGCAAGTACAACACCAATGCCGATGCTCTATCTCGAATCAAAATTAATTCAATAGAGAACGAAAGTATTATAAACCAACCTGGTGACATTGACGCAGACATTGACGAATTTTTACGAAATTTAGCAATAGGAGCCCCTCTACCAAATTTAGAACCACAACCTTCTACTAGCACAGCTTTCCCAAAACCTACTAATCCTGGAACTGATGTGGATAAATTTTTACGATCATTTATAGATGAAAACCCTATCCCAGATTATTCAGAACTCCAACCTTCCACTTCAAAACAACTTAAAATACAAATTTTACAAGACATTCAGATTAAACCAGGCATTTCCCGAATTAACGAAGATGACACATCTGAAACTTTATCCGCACCTCCATCTGACGATAATCACGAACTAATAAATGACGACATTTCTGAAACCCTATCCACACCTCACTCTGACAATAACCATGACGTAGTAAATGATGGAATTCCTATAATTGACGAAATAATCAATAATAAAAACCATCAAATCATTGTAACACCAAATGTACACATGAAATTAGAAGTTAAATCCAGTAAATATAATAAATTAACTATCTTAGATGTCAAAATTCCAAAAACCAACGAAATTCTCATTTTTCAATTTTTAAGAGATTACACAACTCCTGGAACAAAATTTCACATATATTTTAGAGATAACGAACTATATAAAACATTTAACAAGGTGTACCGTAAGTACTTCTATGTAAAAGGTTTAACACTCATAAAATGCACAAAAATGGTTAATACAGTAAAAGAAAAAGAAGAACAAGTCATGTTAATTAAATTTCAACATGAAGGTAAGTGCAACCATAGAGGAATTACGGAAACAATGGAACATCTTCGTAGAAATTACTATTGGCCAACAATGAAAACAGACGTCACAAATTATATAAATTGTTGCGTTATATGTCAAACAGCAAAATACGCCAGAAGAAAACCATATACACCACTAGCCCTTACAGAAACACCCAGTAAACCTTTTCAAATTTTACATGCAGATGTATTTAAATTCGATAACGAACTTTATTTAACTATAATAGATACATTTTCAAAATTAGGCCAAGCCCTACCGATAAAAGGAAAAACGGCAATAGATATTTGTAATTCATTAGTGAAATACTTTAGCTTTTACGGATTACCTGAAAAATTAGTTCTCGACAGCGGTACCGAAAATGAACCCGCTAAGGAACTACTCAAAATTCATAAAATCAATGTACATTTTACCACACCTAAACATCATGAAGGAAATTCTCCCATTGAGAGATTTCACTCGACACTTTTAGAACTTTTACGTATTCTACGTACTGAACATGGTCCAGATCCAAATTTAATGCAATATGCCGTAATTGCCTATAATAGTTCTATCCATACTGCAACAAAATTCACCCCTTACGAACTTACCTTAGGACACACGTCATCACGAGATCCACAAGATCTTATAGACAACACATTTTTCAGTGACTATGCTAATAGCCATCGAAATAAATTAAAACGAACTTATGAAAATGTGGCCGAAAAACTTACATCAGGTAAAGAAAAAGTATTAGAAAAACATAATACACAAGGTCCAACTCAACATCAATTTACCCTAGGCCAAAAAGTATTCAAAATTAGCGGTAAACGAGACAAGAAAGAAAATAAATTTATTGGTCCTTTAGCAATTATTGAAATTTTAGAAAACAATAAGGTTAAGGTAAAAAATAAAAAGAATAAATTCGAAATCATTCACACCAAGGAACTAAGGATCCCTGTTTCTGTTACAGATTCGGATGCTGTGTAACAGCGGACACACAAATCAAATATCCAGTGTTTTACACAATTTTGGACAATCCTGGACTCTTCTCATTCAAAATTGGTACTGCTCAAAATCAAGTAGATCAATGGTCATTCATTCAGATGTTCGACCTTTCAAATTTAATTAAGGAATTTAATGCACTTTCCAAAACAGCGGCACATTTTAGGAGAACTTTTGAAAATCAGAAAAACGGTTTAGGCTTTAAATTAGAATTTTCTAATTCTCATAAATTAATGGACAACTTAGAATACAAAATTAAAACTCATCTTTCTCAACTTAACCCTTTGCTATATTCTAGTCAGAACAAACGATTCAAACGTAGTTTAATAAATGGATTAGGTTCAATTGTAAAAATAATTACAGGAAATTTAGATGCAAGCGACGCCGAAAAATATGATAAACACCTGAACGATCTAGCAAACAACCAAAATAAAATAAAATCCATTGTCAAAAATCAAATCAGCATATTGGAAACTTCTATAAAGTAATTTAATGACAGTATTTCTACTTTAGCACACAATCAAGTAATGTTAACTAGCCGAATTATTCAAATTGAAAATCACATTAATAAAACTCAAATTCAAAATACGGACGAAATTAATTTAATATTTATTCAACTAATAATTTCTCAAATAAGCACAGAATATCAAGTCATTACTCAAATCCTAGAAAATTTAGAAACTGCTATAACCTTTTCAAAATTAAATACTTTGCATAATTCAATCATAGATCCTAAGGACTTACTCAATGAACTAAAATCAATCAATACACACTTACATGATGGTCAAAAGTTCCCTTTTGAACCTAAGTTAGAAGATATTTTATCGTATGAAAAGATAATAACTATCAAAAGTTATTCCAAATGAAACGTTTTGGTCTTTATCATCGAAATTCCTATTATAGAAAAAGAAAACTATAATTATTACCAGCTCTTTCCAATACCAGTAAAAAGAGGAAATTCCTATGAATCAATTATTCCAAAATCCAAATACCTAATCCTCAATGAGCACAACTACGTGTCGGTTAATGAACCTTGTAAGACAATTTCGGAAACCCTATTTTTGTGCAACGACCTCAGTAACAGCAAAATTGACTTAAATTCACCATGTGAAGTGCAACTTCTAAACTATAAACGAAATTCGACTAATTGTGACATAGTGCCCGTAGTAATAACTAAATTTAAACAGCATAAACTTTCAAAAAATAAACTTTTAGTAATAACGCCGAACGAAATTAATGCAATTCAAAAATGTGGGGATGAACGCGAAATTATACCTCTTAAAGGATGCTACGTTTTGCAACTTGTTTCACAATGCCAAATTGAAATAGGAAATTCAATTATGAACATTTATGAAGACTCAGAAGTAAGCTACAAAGAAGTCCGACTTCCCATGATTGAAACCAAAATTCAAAATTCAGAAAAACCCGAAGAAATTAGAAGACCTATCGTTCTAGACAATATTCAGTTAGACGATTTCAAAACAATTCAAACCGCATTGGATATGCAACTTAAAGAAATAAATGAAATTCCAAATTCGAACATTAATTTCACGAGTTTAAACATTTGGACAATTATATTGTACATAATTTTAATTTCAACGATGTCTTATGTTTTTTATAAGTTTGTTATAGCAAGATTTAGAACACGGGCATCGCATCAACAAAACTTGGAGCTAGAACCTTCATCACCCCGGAGGGATGAAATTATCATCTAGTTCGTACCCCAGGGTACTCACATCTTAAGGAGGGAGGAGTTATAGTACGCAACTCGCCTCTACTAGGCAGAAACTTATCAGCCTTCCAAGAAAGACCGAAGAAGACGCTGAATCGTATTATTTTATGTATCAACATTTATCTTTTGCTTTTAGAATTATATTCAGTAATAATTTTCACTTCAACCGCTCAACTTCGAGCCTGTAAATTTTGCTCAAATAAAACTTAGTGTTTTTTAAAAACCCGTTTATCGAAGTCGAAATCAAAATTATCATCTAAATAAAATTTTGTTATCTATCATCTTATCTAAGATGACACTGTAAACAATTATCTATCATCTTATCTTAGATGAAAAAACAGGTTGTCTGGAGGTATTAGATAACAGATAATGTTTCGAACATATTTTCAAAGGAAAAAATCTATAGCTTCATAAAACGCGCAAAATCCCTCTGTTTCTCAAATCCTGATTCCACGAAGAAATAAACTTACGGACAAACATTTTGAAATGCTGTTAACTTGCAGAAGCAACCTAAGAAAATTAATTACATATTACTTTTAAGTTTTAACAGTTTAATCTAATCTACTAATCAGTAAAGTTTATTAGTTATGAACGTCTTATTTTTTTTATTTTTATATCTCTGTAACTGTAATAGCCTAATAGGTAAGTGGTATTTTTCTTCTGTTTTTAAGATATCTTGAAAACGACAAAAATTGAGCTACCTATATAATAACGATCAATATGGTATAGATCGCTACTTAAATGTTAAATATTTAGTATGAATGCACAGGTAATTGAGCTACGTAAATACTGCTACTAAATCCAGTATGTACCTATTTATGTACCTAAACCACGTTAAATTTATAAATAAAAGTAGACATATAGCGTCGTTTCTGGACCAAATCGCTGTATTTCAAAAATAACATGGCTTTAGATGGGCTAAATTACTACACAAATATTGCAGCACTTTATTGTTCAAGAGAAAAATGATAGCAGGTATCATGTTCAAGGTCATGTCAATGGCTTGGAGGTAGAAATAAGCGCTGTATTCCAAACGGTGTAGCTGTGTAGCAGCATGTTCAGAGAGACAGGTCTAGAATCGGCTGCATACTATTAAGAGAAAGCGCTGTATTGCAAACAAAAGTAGAGCGCGTAATTCAATGATTCCTTTGCATTGCATTACCTATGTGAACATGACACTGTAGGTCGTTTGAAAGTCAAAGATACAGAGGTTTCAAATTATTATGTGTGCCTACATTTATTCAAACTCTGTGTAATAAGATATGTCGCCTCATATTCAAGGTTATTCAACTTCCGCTTCATGCTAGTATAAAATCTGAGTCATCATTTGATGTCTCCAGCGAATTTCAAATTATGCATGTCCAGCGTAATTTGTTATAATTGCAGCGCTTTTACAAGTGTCATATTTCACCAACGCCGGATGTGAAAAATGATACCATAGGTTATTTGAAAGTCAAAAGAGTAATTCGATGATTCCTTTGCATTGCATTACCTATGTGAACATGACACTGTAGGTCGTTTGAAAGTCAAAGATACAGAGGTTTCAAATTATGCGTGCCTAGATTTATTCAAACTCTGTGTAATAAGATATGTCGCATCATATTCAAGGTTATTAAACTTCCGCTTCATGCTAGTATAAAATCTGAGTCATCATTTGATGTCTCCAGCGAATTTCAAATTATGCATGTCCATGTTATAATTGCAGTGCTTTTACAAGTGTCATATTTCACCAACGCTGAATGTGAAAAATGATACCATAGGTTATTTGAAAGTCAAAGAATCACGTTATATCTCTCGGTAAGAGGGGGAGATTCCAATTACTTATATACGAATTGTGCAGCTTTTTTTATCACTTATAGATCGAGAACAAATAACGCAAGATGTCATTCTTCCAAAACTTTAACGTTCAATCTTTCATAAAACCATACTTGAATCTTTATTGATTATTCATTATCGATTATTGATCATCGTTTATTGACTATCGATTATTGATTATCGATTATTGGTTATAGGTTATTGATTATCGATTATTGAAGATCGATTATGGATTGTCGATTATTGGTTATTGAATATCGGTTATTGATTATCAATTATTTGACACCTGTCTGCGAAATTTGATATTTCCGGTTGAGATTTGATACTTCCGGTTGAAATTGGACTCCCTCTCGGTGAAATCTGACACCTCGTTCTTGTAATTCGACACCTATTCAGAGAAATTTGACACCTCCTTCTTGTAATTCGACACCTGTTTCGTGAAATTTGACACCTCCTTCTTGTAATTCAACACCTGCTGCGTGAAATTTGACACCTCCTTCTTGTAATTCGACACCTGTTCGGTGAAATTTAACACCTCCTTCTTGTAATTCGACACCTGTTCAGCGACATTTGACACCTCCTTCTTGTAACTCGACACCTGTTCAGTGAAATTTGACACCTCCTTCTTGTAATTCGGCACCTGTTCAGTGAAATTTGACACTTCCTTCTTGTAATTCGACACCTGTTTCGTGAAATTTGACACCTCCTTCTTGTAATTCAACACCTGCTGCGTGAAATTTGAAAAACCTCCTTCTTGTAATTCGACACCTGTTCGGTGAAATTTGACACCTCCTTCTTGTAATTCGGCACCTGTTCAGTGAAATTTGACACTTCCTTCTTGTAATTCGACATCTGTTCAGCGACATTTGACACCTCCTTCTTGTAATTCGACACCTGTTCAGTGAAATTTGACACTTCCTTCTTGTAATTCGACACCTGGCTGATGCTCATGGGCGACACAGAAATTTTTTATCGATTATTGATTATCGGTTATTGATTATCGATTATTAATTATCGATTATTAATTATCGATTATTGGTTATAGATTATTGATTATCGATTATTGATTTCGATTAATGATTATCGATTATTGATTATCAGTTATTGATTATCGATTATTGATTATAGGTTATTGATTATCGATGATTGATTATTGGTTATCGATTATTGGTTATCGATTATTGATTATCAATTATTGATTATCGGTTATTGATTATCGATTATCGACTATGGATTATTGATTTCGATTATTGATTATTGATAATCGATTATTGATCATCGATGTATTGCAAACAAACGTAGAGCGTGTAATTCGATACAGCAATAAAGAATTTCAAGCGTTATGTTGCGAATGTAATTTTATATGGCATACTTTATTCAAACTCTGTGTAATAAGATATGTAGCATCACATTCAAGGTTATTCAACGTCTGCTTCATATTATATTTGCAGGATCGCATTACACTTCATGGTAATATGAAATCTGAGACATCACTTCCGCTTTCATATTATATTTGCGGGATCTCATTACACTTCATGGTAATATGAAATCTGAGACATTATTTGATGTCTCCAATGAATTTCATCAGAGGTTTCAAATTATGCATGCGTATATTTATTCAAACTTGGCGTAATAAGATATTATTATTACATTTGCGGTAACGCATTACACTTCATGATAATATGAAACCTGAGGCGACCTGAGCAATGTCGACAATCTTAATAAGTACTTCGTAGAATCGTGTAAAACTGATGCAGTACCTGCCCCAGATTTGCTCTCCTTTTATTCTTCTCGTCTCATACCCTGTGTTTCTAGTACCATGTCCTTTCAACTTGTCGATGAGAAATGTGTCAGCGATCTGCTTCTGTCGGTAAAGTCCGGGGCGTATGGTTGTGACGATCTAAACATTTCGCTTATTCTTCTGTGTTGCCCGTTCATTATTCCTTTCCTGACTCATATTTTCAATGAATGCATACGCAGCTCATATTTTCCGACAGTCTGGAAGCGTGCACATGTAATTCCTCTTCCTAAGGTTGTCGCACCTTCAGAATTTAGTGATCTGCGATCCATAAGTATTCTTCCTGTCCTTTCGAAAATATTAGAAAAAATTCTTGAGATTCAGCTGCGTGTGCATTTAGACTCCTTTAATATACTACCCTTGAGGCAGTCGGGCTTTCGGCGGGGTCATAGTTGTGCTTCGGCTTTGTCCGATATTACAGATGATATTTTTCGTGCCTTGGACCATAACAAAATTACTGTTTTGGTTCTAATCGATTTTTCCAAAGCCTTCGACATGCTGAATCATGACATTATGATCTCGATTTTGCATCATATTGGCCTTGTCCCCGACGCTGTAGAGCTTATTGCTTCTTTCTTATCTGATAGAAGCCAGTGTGTTACTTATAACAGCAATTTATCCTTGCCGTGTAAACTAACATCTGGCGTGCCTCAGGGAAGTATTCTTGGGCCTATCTTGTATACCATTTATACATCTTCTTTTCATAAATCGTTTCATCACTGTAATTATCATTTCTATGCAGATGATACTCAACTTTACCATTCTTTCGAAGTTACAGGCTGTGGGATCTTGCTGGCATGCGCGAGTGAGTAGTCGTTAATGCTCAGCAACAGTGCCCGCGGTTTGGCTATGGATGGGTGACTCATTTCTGCGCTGTGGCTGGGGCGCGCCTTGGATCGCCTATCCAGCTCTACCTAATGAGGTTTTCCAGGTTTTCCTCATTCTCGCACTAAATGGTGGGTAGAGTACTAACAACTGTAGGTCGTTCCTGTGACGCACCTGCGGCTAATAGTAATATGCCGCCTCCTCCGTCCCGTACAAGCTATGCTTCTGGGGCTAACCTTAGGGTTAGTTTGGAGTGAGTAGAGATATTATTATTATTATATTACAGATATTCGTAATGCATGTTCTCGCATAAATAGTGATCTTGAAAAGTTAGTTAATGTTTCCAAACAACATTTATTAAAGATTAATCCCAAGAAATCTTCTGCTATTGTGTTTGGGGGTGAAGGGTCCAGGATGACCATGGCAAACGACATGGTCTTAAAGATAAACGATGCCGTGGTACCTTTCACGAGTTGCGTTAAAAGTTTGGGGTTACTCATCGATACTAACTTGCGTTTTGCTCAGCATATTAACTCTCTGTTACAGAAGGCTTACCTTGCGTTGAAACTCGTGTATGGGCAGAGGCACTATCTCAATTTCAATACTAAGAGGACGTTGTGTGACTCACTTGTTCTTTCTCATTTCAACTTCTGTGATTCTGTCTATGCTCCCTGTCTCTCGTGTCGTGATAAATTTCGTATTCAGAAAGTTCAGAATTCATGTCTTCGCTTAATGTTTGGAATTCGAGCTCGTTCACGCGTCTCCCATAAGCTGAAAGACGCGAAATGGTTGAATATGTTCAATAGACGTCGCCGTCACATGGTCTGCTTCTTTCTCGGAATTGTTCAGTTCCATTTGCCTTTGTATTTGTATAATAAACTTGTTTTTCGAACTGATGTGCATGGTGTTGCCACTCGTCGAAAGTCGCTAATGCTCACGATCCCGCGGCATCGCAAGGAAATATTTAAAAGATCATTCTCATACAATATTGTGTCCTGTTTAAATAACTTTCACTCATTTCTAACTCTTTCTTGCGATTCCGCGAAACATAGATTATTTAAAATTTTTCTTGACCAGCAGTAAATGGTTCCTCTGCATTACGTGGGCTGTGCATAGATGTCCTATCTTTCCTTTCTCCACTTCCTTTTCTTTTACTTTCTCTGTTCTTCCTCTTCTTGTCTTGTTTTTCTTTGTCGTTTGTTCTCCCTTCGGATACGTTTTTTTATTTCTAACATATTTTTTTTCAGATTTAGTTTAATTTATTTTATTTTGCAAATTGGCCTGCATGGAAGATCAGGCTCTGTGAATGCTGTATTAGGTATTCACAGATGCCTGAATGCAGGCCATTTAACACCGGTTTCGTTCTGTGTAGGTATAATTTTATTTTTTTGTAATTCATTGTGATGTTAATAAACGTATTAATGTCATTATTATTATTATTATTACATGTGTTGTCCAAAATAGTAGAATTTTATTTTCTAAAACTATTTGTGTTGGAATAATATCCATTTGTTATAGGTTGCTCTTCTCAGCAAGAAATAAGCTATTTAATGGCATAACAATCCAATATGACGTAGATGTGCCTTATTTGAGTACGCATTGAGAGGCAGGCCAGTGCACATCTGTTTGCACGGCGGCAGACGCTATGTGTATTCCAGTCGCTATTTGCATTTGCATTTAATGTTTCTAAGTGCGACATTTTGTGTAATGTAAGAAAAATAAACCTGATGATGACTGCAAGTGTATGAAACGTCGGAGACAATTTTAGAGTACTACAAAATGTGCTGGTTAAACAACCAGAAGCTGTTTTTGCACGAGCTTGTATGACGTTTTTGTTCTAATCATGAGTACCATGCGTAGGGCAATAGTCGTTTTGCAATGAATTAGTTTCAGATGCACAAATTTTTTAATTTTTGTGCATATTTCTAAATTTCCGAGTGTCTACTATTTCGTTGTAGAATTAATAGGAGATTAATAATTAAAACGATTTGTAGAGAACACTAGTAATTTTATTTTACAATTTACAGCACATTTTTCTGCATAATTCTAAATTTCCGAGCATCTACTATTTCGTTGTAGAATTAATAAGAGATTAATAATTAAAAAACGATATGTCGAGAACACGAATTTTAAATTCTCGGAGAACAACATTCATTAGGAACGAATTGTTGATCCATCTACTGTGTGTACCTATATATTCTTAAATGTATATCTTTTTTTAACAGTAAAGTCTTGTTTATATTGAAATGGTGTATAAACGCTCAAGAATAGACCAAAACAGTTGAAAAATAGCAAGTGACTACAGAAGCAGATATTACATTTTGAGAAATTTCAACACCCTGTATTTCATTTAGTTTTGTACACATATATGTTCATTAGGGATTTTCTCAAAATTTTTAAGTTTTCTATCTACCTTCGAAGTTTGTTACACTCGTTATTTGCCGGATCACATTACACTTCATGGTAATACGAAATCTGAAACTGCAGTGTTTTACACGTGAAAGATCGGCAAATTTAAGTAGGTAAACTTGCAGTGAAATAACAGGAAATACATAATATATGGTTAAATGAAGTGGCGATCGGGATCATATCGCTTCCATTACTTACATAATGTGCAGATAGCATTAATTTGAAAAGTTATACTTATAAAAAGGCAAACCACAAACATAAATCTTTTAATCACGTGAAAGAAACAGAAAAATTTAAAATTTCCCATAACTCGCTTATTTTGAGAATCTGACCCGTGTTCATAGCAACTTTTTTGCTTAGAATGACCTCTAGAATACACCAGTATAACTGCGAATGCAGAACAATTTTCTTCTTATTATTAAGTTGTAATGTTTGTATGTTATTACAGGTTTTGAAAAAGTGCTTATAGACTAAAACTGAGACTTCAACTCTCAATCACTTAATTTAACCATATACAGGTTGTCGCACTGCGACTTCAACTCTCAATCACTTAATTTAACCATATACAGGTTGTCCCAGATAAGCCTCGACAACATTGCTATCTCACTTATCTTTAAAGATAGAAACGTTGAGAGTCCCTAAAACGTACCACTTTAGAGAAAAAAATTCATATAAAGTTATTAATGCTACTGTAGTATGCCAATGATGTTGATCAGAATCCTGCCTCCGTTTTAAGTCCATTAATCATGGTAGACGTCAAACATACAGAAACATGGGACAGTGAACAATTTTCATACGAAAAAATGAAATAAAACTAGATTTGAGGTATGGCCCATTCTTAACAGGACACCCTGTATATCTAGAAGTAAATGAAACAATAATGTAGTATCAGCATTTTTAATGCTATGACACGAATACGTCTCCTTTACCGGATGTAACCTGAAGATGAAAAATGCCTACTATTTGAACCTCACGCAAGACGAGATTATATTATTATAAAGATGCATTTACCTCCTACGACCTTGCTCGTAAATAAAATGATTGTAGTATTAAAATGCTGCAATAAGCAGTTTTACACACGACCGACTTATTTTGTTATTAATAATGTCAATGAACCAGACCTAGTCGATATAACAGATGATGAGCTGCATACAGGGTGTCACAGAATAACTATTCCTAATTTTCAGAAATGATAGAGGACACTTAAATAAACATTTTTTATTAATAAACTAGTGTCCGGAAATTCTTCAGTATCGAGAAAATGAAAAAATCTGCTGTCACTCCAGTACTTTCCTGGCGGTATACAATACGTCCCCTTCTCGGGAAAGTTAAAGTTGGATCATAGCAACCTTTGGAAAACAACAACTACTTTCGTAATTGTCATTTTACGTGTCACAAATTATTCCTTATTAGATAAGTGTGTAATTGTCATTTTACGTGTCACAAATTAATCTTTATTAGATAAATTAGTGTTTGATTGAAAATGCATCATGATGGTGCACCAGCACACTTTGGATTAAATTGTCATAATTCGTTGTCAGCGAAACACGTGTCGAGTTTAATTACTGTGTCATTGTCTTTTGGCATGTGGGGTTAACTTATTAAGAATTCATAGTGAATGTACGTCAAAGTTCTTGATCCATCTACTGTGTGTACCTATATATTCTTAAATGTATAATGCCTTATTAAAGTCAGGTATAATTTTCAAACAAGGAGTGTCATGGAAGAACATCTGCAGATGTTAAGATCGCTTGATATTTTTGCGACTGTTAGTAGCTTCCCAACTATGAAATCAATTCAATCATTGAGGTTCAAATAGTAGCATTAACAAATGCATCATTATAAATTATTCTATTATATTTAAAAATAATCATGCATTGTGTTTATTAAGTGGAATTCGAGAAGAAGCCCACTGGGGTACCCTTAGCCATATAAACGTTCAGTAGGCGGGGATGGGGGGTTAGCCTCGTTAGCGACCCATCTAAGAATTACCACTACAATAGACATCATACTGGTTAAGTCCAACCACTTGTCCTGTTTCAATATAAAGGCGATAACCGTTAAGGATAACGCAACAACAAAAAGAAGGCGATAACCGTTAAGGAGAACGCCCAACAAAAAGAAGGCGATAACCGTTGAGGAGAACGCCCAACAAAAGAGAGATAACCGTTACGGAAAACGCAAATAAACAATAAAACAAAACTTTAACGAGAGCTATCTGATTGTTGTCAGTAATAAATTATAATAAATAACGTTTACATCTCGATAGAGAATAATTAAACACTTTTTATTGATGACGACTTCAGATGGTAATAAATCTGATTTTGTACGAAAATGATTAATGATAATTGAATAATACTACCAAAGATATGAATAAATCTTGATTTCTCAACTTTATTTGTGTCTATTATTAACATCCTCGCTTGTGATTCTTTCTTATCAAAGTAATGGGGTCTGTAATGGCATAGGTAATACACAACGTAGGTAATATAGGATCACGTGGCCACTCCGACAGGTATTTAGGTAAACTTTAATTAGGTTAATTAATCAGCGCTGAGCAGTTAGATAGACAGGTGAGCAGAAACTTGCAAGGGTGGGGAAGGGTCCGTTACACTACAGAACAAATCCTTGACGAGAGTGTGTACTAAAGTTTCAGATTTCGTATTATCATGAAGTGTAATGTGATCCGGCAAATAACGAGTGTAACAAACTTCGAAGGTAGATAGAAAACTTAAAAATTTTGAGAAAATCCCTAATGAACATATATATGTGTACAAAACTAAATGAAATAGAGGGTGTTGAAATTTCTCAAAATGTAATATCTGCTTCTGTAGCCACTTGCTATTTTTCAACTGTTTTGGTCTATTCTTGAGTGTTTATACACCATTTCAATATAAACAAGACTTTACTGTTAAAAAAATATATACATTTAAGAATATATAGGTACACACAGTAGATGGATCAACAATTCGTTCCTAATGAATGTTGTTCTCCGAGAATTTAAAATTCGTATATAGGAATTCTATATACTGTTTATTTTGTACTAATTTACAATAAACTACGGTTGCTTTTTTCACATTTTTATGCCTTTTTTAAACTTATTTCTTCGGGTTTTTATGCATTTTTTTAGCGCTTATTTTGTGTTTTTGTGCCTAAAAATCCGCACTCTAGTAATAATCTATAAGAAAAATTTACAATGTAATGTTATCAAGCATGACATTACTATGGATCCTTGGTGTAAATTACCCCATCGCCTGTTAATATAAGTACACTCAAACCGAGATTAAGCGCTTTTCAAAAGAGAACTTGACAGTCTGGAATGACCGCTGACCTTGGTTTAATGACTGACAAATTGTATTACGATTTAGGTGTAAACTGATGCTATATCTACCTATTTATATACAAAAATCAATAAATTTTCGCACTGTCATTTCAAATGTCTTGCAATGTACAACTAAAAAATTTGCTGTAAATTGTTAAATAAAATTACCAGTGTTCTCCACAAATCGTTTTTTAATTATTAATCTCTTATTAATTCTACAACGAAATAGTAGACGCTCGGAAATTTAGAATTATGCAGAAAAATGTGCTGTAAATTGTAAAATAAAATTACCAGTGTTCTCTACAAATCGTTTTAATTATTAATCTCCTATTAATTCTACAACGAAATAGTAGACACTCGGAAATTTAGAAATATGCACAAAAATTAAAAAATTTGTGCATCTGAAACTAATTCATTGCAAAACGACTATTGCCCTACGCATGGTACTCATGATTAGAACAAAAACGTCATACAAGCCCGTGCAAAAACAGCTTCTGGTTGTTTAACCAGCACATTTTGTAGTACTCTAAAATTGTCTCCGACGTTTCATACACTTGCAGTCATCATCAGGTTTATTTTTCTTACATTACACAAAATGTCGCACTTAGAAACATTAAATGCAAATGCAAATAGCGACTGGAATACACATAGCGTCTGCCGCCGTGCAAACAGATGTGCACTGGCCTGCCTCTCAATGCGTACTCAAATAAAGCACATCTACGTCATATTGGATTGTTATGCCATTAAATAGCTTATTTCTTGCTGATAAGAGCAACCTATAACAAATGGATATTATTCCAACACAAATAGTTTTTCGGAAATGTAGGAAAGCGAAAGAGCAATGGATCGATGATAAGTGCAAAGAAGTGGAAAATAAGTTCGAAATAGGAAAGACTGATGAAGCATATAAAATAATTAGGAGAAATTTTAGAGAAATTGGATCTAGTACCAAAAGCATTAGGAATGAGGCAGAAGATATTCTAATCGAAAGCGGGGAGAAGGCAGATAGGTGGAAAGAATATTTAGGAAACTTATATGCGGGACAGGAAGTGCAAGATATATTAGAAAGTGAAAGCAGTGTAGAAGGGGATAACCTAGGGAGTCCTATAATGAGAGAAGAGTTTGAGCTAGCACTAAAAAGTTTAAGGAATAATAAAGCACCAGGTATAGATGGCTTGCAGGCAGAAATCTTAAAGTGCGCAGGTCAAGAGGTAATAGATCGTTTATTTAAATTAGTTAGTCGCATATACCTGACAGGCGAGATTCCAGAGGATTACAAACTGAACATCATGGTAGCTTTGCCAAAAAGGAAAGGCGCGGATAGATGCGAAAATTTTAGAACTATCAGTTTAACTTCCCATGCGTCAAAAATTTTAACTAGAATTGTGCAAAGAAGGATGGAGAAAAAGGCGGAAGAAATATTAGGAGAAGATCAGTTCGGATTTAGACGAAATAGAGGAACGCGCGAGGCCATTCTAGCTTTACGAGTAATTATAGAAAAAACGATAGAAAAGAGAAAGAGCGTATATATAGGATTTGTAGATGTAGAAAAAGCCTTCGACAACGTAAAATGGGGGAAGATGTTCGAAGTGCTGAGAAAGGTAGGGATGAAATACAGGGACAGAAGAATAATACATAATCTCTACAAAGAGCAAAACGCAGTTATAGAATGTGAGCAGGAACGAAGGGAAGTAGATATCCGGAAGGGAGTGAGACAGGGATGTGCATTGTCACCTCTAGTTTTCAACTTATATATCGAAGATGCGATTAATATTGTTAAGGAAAGAACAGCCTCAGGGATCAATGTACAGGGCCAAACTATTAACATGCTCAGATTTGCGGATGATATAGCAGTGTTAGCATCTAGCAAAGAAGAATTAGGATCGGCTTTGAATGAAATGGAAGCAGTTTTGACACAGGGCTACGGCATGAAAATCAATAAAAAGAAAACTAAAATTTTGGTATGTAGATGGAGTGAAAATAGAACTAAAATTGAAATACAAATAGGAAATGAGAAGATAGAGGAGGTCGCGGATTTCTGCTACTTAGGAAGTAAAATAACCCAAGACGGTAGGAGCACTAAAGATATAAAACAAAGAATGGCGCAGGGACGAGTTGCGTTTAACAAAAAGAAACAACTGTTATGTTCGAGAACGGTTAATATAGAGACTAGGAAGAGACTCTTAAAGTCGTATGTATGGAGTACGGCATTATACGGGTGCGAAACTTGGACAATAGGAGAAGCGGATAGAAAAAGAGTAGAAGCGTTTGAACTGTGGTGTTACAGACGCATGATGAAGATACCGTGGATAGATAAGGTTAGCAATAGGGAAGTATTAGAAAGAGTTGGGGAAAGGCGAAAGGTATGGAAAACAATAAAGAGTAGGAGAGATAGGATGGTAGGACACCTTCTAAGACACGAAGGAATAGTTCGCGACATACTAGAGTCAGAGATAGGAATAAAAAGAGGTAGGGGTAGGCCTAGATTAGACTACTGCTCTCAAATAGTTAGGGATGTAGGATGTTCTACTTTTAGGGAAATGCGTAGGTTAGCTCAGGATAGAAAAGAATGGAGGTACGCGTCCAACCAGTCTTCGGACTGAGAACCTTATGATGATGACAAATAGTTTTAGAAAATAAAATTCTACTATTTTGGACAACACATGTCGCCTCAGGTTTCATATTATCATGAAGTGTAATGCGATACCGCAAATGTAATAATATCTTATTACGCCAAGTTTGAATAAATCTACGCATGCATAATTTGAAACCTCTGATGAAATTCATTGGAGACATCAAATAATGTCTCAGATTTCATATTACCATGAAGTGTAATGAGATCCCGCAAATATAATATGAAAGCGGAAGTGATGTCTCAGATTTCATATTACCATGAAGTGTAATGCGATCCTGCAAATATAATATGAAGCAGACGTTGAATAACCTTGAATGTGATGCTACATATCTTATTACACAGAGTTTGAATAAAGTATGCCATATAAAATTACATTCGCAACATAACGCTTGAAATTCTTTATTGCTGTATCGAATTACACGCTCTACTTTTGTTTGCAATACATCGATGATCAATAATCGATTATCAATAATCAATAATCGAAATCAATAATCCATAGTCGATAATCAATAATCGATAATCAATAACCGATAATCAATAATTGATAATCAATAATCGAAAACCAATAATCGATAACCAATAATCAATCATCGATAATCAATAACCTATAATCAATAATCGATAATCAATAACTGATAATCAATAATCGATAATCATTAATCGAAATCAATAACCGATAATCAATAATCGATAACCAATAATCGATAATAGATAATTAATAATCGATAATTAATAATCGATAATCAATAATCGATAATCACTAATCGATAAAAAATTTCTGTGTCGCCCATGAGAATCAGCCAGGTGTCGAATTACAAGAAGGAGGTGTCAAATTTCACTAAAACGGGTGTCGAGTTACAAGAAGGAGGTGTCAAATTTCACTGAACAGGTGTCGAATTACAAGAAGGAGGTTTTTCAAATTTCACGCAGCAGGTGTTGAATTACAAGAAGGAGGTGTCAAATTTCACGAAACAGGTGTCGAATTACAAGAAGGAGGTGTCAAATTTCTCTGAACAGGTGTCGAATTACAAGAACGAGGTGTCAAATTTCACCGAGAGGGAGTTCAATTTCAACCGGAAGTATCAAATTTCAAAAGGCAATATCAAATTTCGCAGACAGGTGTCAAATAATTGATAATCAATAACCGATATTCAATAACCAATAATCGACAATCCATAATCGATCTTCAATAATCAATAATCAATAACCTATAACCAATAATCCATAATCGATAATCAATAATCGATAGTCAATAAACGATAATCAATAATCGATAATCAATAATCGATAATGAATAATCAATAAAGATTCAAGTATGGTTTTATGAAAGATTGAACGTTAAAGTTTTGGAAGAATGACATTTTGCGTTATTTGTTCTCGATCTATAAGTGATAAAAAAGCTGTACAATTCGTATATAAGTAATTGGAATCTCCCCCTCTTACCGAGAGATATAACGTGATTCTTTGACTTTCAAATAACTTTTCAATAACCGATAATCAATAATCGATAAAAAATTTCTGTGTCGCCCATGAGAATCAGCCAGGTGTCGAATTACAAGAAGGAGGTGTCAAATTTCACTAAAACGGGTGTCGAATTACAAGAAGGAGGTGTCAAATTTCACTGAACAGGTGTCGAATTACAAGAAGGAGGTGTCAAATGTCGCTGAACAGATGTCGAATTACAAGAAGGAAGTGTCAAATTTCACTGAACAGGTGCCGAATTACAAGAAGGAGGTGTCAAATTTCACCGAACAGGTGTCGAATTACAAGAAGGAGGTGTCAAATTTCACTAAAACGGGTGTCGAATTACAAGAAGGAGGTGTCAAATTTCACTGAACAGGTGTCGAATTACAAGAAGGAGGTGTCAAATGTCGCTGAACAGATGTCGAATTACAAGAAGGAAGTGTCAAATTTCACTGAACAGGTGCCGAATTACAAGAAGGAGGTGTCAAATTTCTCTGAACAGGTGTCGAATTACAAGAACGAGGTGTCAAATTTCACCGAGAGGGAGTTCAATTTCAACCGGAAGTATCAAATTTCAACCGGAAATATCAAATTTCGCAGACAGGTGTCAAATAATTGATAATCAATAACCGATATTCAATAACCAATAATCGACAATCCATAATCGATCTTCAATAATCAATAATCAATAACCTATAACCAATAATCCATAATCGATAATCAATAAACGATAATCAATAATCGATAATGAATAATCAATAAAGATTCAAGTATGGTTTTATGAAAGATTGAACGTTAAAGTTTTGGAAGAATGACATTTTGCGTTATTTGTTCTCGATCTATAAGTGATAAAAAAGCTGTACAATTCGTATATAAGTAATTGGAATCTCCCCCTCTTACCGAGAGATATAACGTGATTCTTTGACTTTCAAATAACCTATGGTATCATTTTTCACATTCAGCGTTGGTGAAATATGACACTTGTAAAAGCACTGCAATTATAACATGGACATGCATAATTTGAAATTCGCTGGAGACATCAAATGATGACTCAGATTTTATACTAGCATGAAGCGGAAGTTGAATAACCTTGAATATGATGCGACATATCTTATTACACAGAGTTTGAATAAATCTAGGCACGCATAATTTGAAACCTCTGTATCTTTGACTTTCAAACGACCTACAGTGTCATGTTCACATAGGTAATGCAATGCAAAGGAATCATCGAATTACTCTTTTGACTTTCAAATTATGGTATCATTTTTCACATCCGGCGTTGGTGAAATATGACACTTGTAAAAGCGCTGCAATTATAACAAATTACGCTGGACATGCATAATTTGAAATTCGCTGGAGACATCAAATGATGACTCAGATTTTATACTAGCATGAAGCGAAGTTGAATAACCTTGAATATGTTGCGACATATCTTATTACACAGAGTTTGAATAAATGTAGGCACACATAATTTGAAACCTCTGTATCTTTGACTTTCAAACGACCTACAGTGTCATGTTCACATAGGTAATGCAATGCAATGGAATCATTGAATTACACGCTCTACTTTTGTTTGCAATACAGCGCTTCCTCTTAAAAGTATGCAGCCGATTCTAGACCTGTCTCTCTGAACATGCTGCTACACAGCTACACCGTTTGGAATACAGCGCTTATTTCTACCTCCAAGCCATTGACATGACCTTGAACATGATACCTGCTATCATATTACATCAAGTCATTTTTCTCTTGAACAATAAAGTGCTGCAATATTTGTGTAGTAATTTAGCCCATCTAAAGCCATGTTATTTTTTGAAATACAGCGATTTGGTCCAGAAACGACGCTATATGTCTACTAATAAAAATACCTGGCGGAATTTTTCTACGATTATCTATTGAATTATCTAGATAATTATACTTCATCTATTATCTTCATCTAGATTATCATTTGCCAAATCATCTTTTATCTGTATCTAGATCATATTTTTCGTAATTATCTGTTATCTTATCTAGATAAAAAACGGTTATCTGTGCACAACACTGGTCATGCATGTGTAAGATATTTTAGAGGGTCAGAGTTTTCCTGAATGTAAATATTTTATACGGATATAGTAAAAGTATATGGTTTAAATTTAAATAAAATCGCCTTATAACCTCCAAACTTTAAGCTGGAAAGAATATTTAAGGGGTGCCAACAATTAGTACCAATAATGTACAAAATTTAATGATTGGCCCTCGGTGCCAATTATTAGTTTTTCCCTTTTCCAATAACTGTTCCCAGTTATTGGCACGCTTTATTTGCATTAAAAGAGTATCGTAGTTCCGTACATCCCATTTCCGTACAAGGCGAAATCAGTGACAGTTCCGTACACGATGCACGTGTCGCGATACTGGGGATCATTTGTCAGAAACTGTCATTAGCAATAGAGGTAGTTGCGTACAGGTACAATCCCTTAGTGACCATATGCTCGGAGAGCATTCTAAGAATCACCCGGCCAAAAAGTGGTGTTGCTCGTCACTGAATACGGCCAAAAAATTGGTTCCACGGCCCACTATTTCCGGTCTGGGGGCAAGCGGAGCGAGAGAAGCGAGCGGAGCGTTTAAGTCCCCCCCCAAACAAAAACATTAACATTTGAAAACAATAGAAGAGAAATCAACATACACTTCCGAATTGAAGTCTAGTTATTAACAGCGTTGTATTGGAAAGATAAACTCGAATTAGTGGCTTACTGCATTATCAGCAGGTCAGCGCACGAAACGACACTCAAACCAAGTAGAGGTTTGTGATGACGCACTAAACGGGAAATGCAACTACCACTATTGCTAATGACAGTTTCTTACAAACGATCCCCAGGATCGCGACACGTGCATCGTGTACGGAACTGTCACTGATTTTGTCTTGTACGGAAATGGGATGTACGGAACGGCCACCAATTCCATTAAAAGTTTAATTGTATTTACAAAACCAACTTACTGCGGTATTAAATGTATCATGCACTCGCACATTATCATAAAAAGTGTTTAATAAACCATTATAGTTTATTATATGCAAAAAATTTCCAGTGTAAAACATGTTCTAAAAAATGGTATAAAAAAAGTTGTCCTAATATTTTTTCCGATTTTTTGAAAAATACAGCTACACTGAATACAAAGTTTCTAATTTTCACTTATAATAAAATTATTTACTAATTATCTACCGACCAAACTGTTTAAAGTGTAATAATCGTGAATGTCGAGGTGTCAATAATTAGAAAACTGGGTATGCCAATTACTAGGTTTTGGTGCCAATAATTAGAAATTTAGATATGCCAATTATTGGATTTTGGTGCCAATAACTGGCAAAATGTGTTTCTAAAATATTATTGTAAAATTTAATAAAAAATATTGTCATTCATGAAGCGATTTTCAGTACATAATACGAATTCTGGGGATTTCAGTGTTTATATTTTCATTTCAATTAGTTCTGCATGGGCAAAAACGGACTTCTTAAGCCATTTTGTAACTCGGTGATACCATAAAGTGCCAATAATTGGGTAGTTTACCCTATATCTACTTCCAGTACAGTGAATAGTGATTTCCTACTAAATTTGGACCAATAATGGCTCCTCCATTAAAAAGTGAAGTGTGGAAATCGTTTACCAAAATTAATAAAGACACAGCACAATGCAATTTGTGTGGAAAGCACATTAAAACTTCAGGCAATACGTCCAATTTAAAAGGACATTTAAAAACTCATACACAAAAACTAAACACAAATGAAGATCATGAGGTGAGTTTGTTAATTTTCGTACATATTTGCAAATCATTACCTACTTAATCGGTGTTTTGCTACTACAGGCACCACCACCACCTATTAAGAAACGGACCACTGCCACCTTAGATTCGTTACCGACAAGAAAGGAAAAGAACACGGGAGCTAGCCTTACAATATCAGTAATGTTCGGATAGGTTATCAAAAAGAATTCAATTACAAAATTACTCCGTAGGAACCTGATGTGCCATCAACCAGTTCTGGAATTGTGAACGAACTGTCGAATAGTAATCTAAGCCAAATGAGTGAGACAAGTATTGAAGAAATTGATGAGAATGAGAACAATGAAGCGACTAGACGTATTCAAATTCAGCCGTCAATAGACAGAGCATTTAAGAAAATTCGTCAATTTGAAGGTCAGTAAGATTTTCTTAATCAAAGCTCTGTTTAACAGTACCCTATCCTTATTGTTATGTTTAGTCGGAGGTGCGCGGTACAGTAAAATCACCAACGTTTTGACTTATTGTATTTGCAAGGATACTTTGCCGCTCAGTATAGCAGAAGGTGCCGGTTTTAAGAAATTTGTTAAAGAGCTATCACCATCCTACAAAATACCATCCAGGAACACTTAGTGCAGGATATGAGCAGGGTTGAGTATGCAAAATATGCGTAACGCGCTTTCTCTTCAAAACTGAGTTATGAATAGATAGACTTTCAAGAAAATTAATGGTGCCGACGCCGGCAGTGGTCGAATCATTCTAGAGGATTAGATTTTTCTTCTTTTAGGAAAAGTGGTATTATAGTTCTATTTCTGTACACATTTACTTGTATGTAGAGATATTTTACATAAATATAAGTACATAAAATTAATGAATCGAAATTTGGGTTCATACCATACAATACATTCGCATATCTACCACCGCCCAAAGTACTGCAAATGCGAGTACCATTATCATGCTAAAGTGTAAAGTATATGTAACGCGTTGATATAGTTTATTACTACGTACCTAGTTATACCTGCAGGTATTAAGTAGAAGAGACGCACTGTCTGCCGGTGTAAAAATTTCCACCCCGCATTCACGTACGACCCTCTAAAACTTTAATTGAAAAGTGAGAAATTTGAAAAATTTCCGTAAAATCGCGAAACCTACCTCGGAATTTTCGCTCGTCTTGGGGTGGACGCGAAGGGTGGCGGTGGTCTGCATGTCGAAATGTCATCTCGAGAGAGTACATAAACTTTATTAAGAAAAAGCGGGCGTCAGGGCGGTCTGGGAAAGTCACCACGAGTGTAAGAAAATGTGCAATTTCGGTGAAATTTTGAGAGATAGTTGTCTGAACTTGTAAGATTTCGCAGTCGCCGAAAATTTTTGTTGTCGATTTTCAAATGCACTTTTCTACCCTTAAACGTTGACTTTTTCAATTTTTTTTCAATGGGGGAGCAAGTACGAATCTAGTTTATAATAGTACCCCGCGCGACTTACCCCGTTCGATCCTCAGAGACGAGTTTCTTCCTTCATTTTGGTACTTTTTGGCCTTAAATTTTGCGAGGTTTCGTGGAAAAAAATATTTCCCTTAGCAACCCCCTTGCGATTATGTCGATTTTTGGATATTTTCGTTTCGATCGACGGGGCTATCAGAAGCCGCCTTCAAAATTACCCTGCCGGCACCGGTTTGGCCGGTATAAAAAACTACCCTTATTTTGATGGCGCCGTATCTCGCCCGTCTTTCGACCTGGAGGCTCGAAAGTCTACTAAAGCACGTAACTCTAGTGGGCGAAAAGGCGGGCGGTGCCAGTTTTTCCGCGCCCTTACCGATTCTTCTGGCCACGATGGAATATTTTCGACCCCTTCCGGTACACCGGCCTCGTTATCGCTTGACTACGGGGTGTTTTAAGGAATTTTGGAAAATCGCGAGGTTACTCTGTACATTCATAAAAACAATAGCCTGACAGTCAGTATAAATCTTGAATTCTATTCCTGTTAGATAATTTCTCAACCTATTAAGGCACCATGCGATCGCCTTAAGTTCTAACTTTGAAGAGTGGTACTTCAGTTTCATTAGTCTTTTTTGATACAAAGTAAACTGGGTGTAATTCCCCTTGCTCATTTGACTGCAATAGGATTCCTGCGATGCCCACGGAACTTGCATCAGTAGGAGCTCTGTAATTTTCGAATATGGTGAGTATAGTTTAAGTACTGGATTTTGACTGAGAATATCTTTCAACTGTTGAAAAGCCACCGTATGATTAGTATTCCACTTAAATCTCTCATGCTTCTTTGTTAAATCACTAAGCGGTTTTGCAGTCTTGGCATATCCTTGAATAAATCTTCGGAAATATCCTGTTAGTCCTAGAAAACGTCCGACTTCTGTTGCATTCTTGGGCTGAGGAAATTTTTGGATGGACATAGTTTTACTATTGTTTGGGGTTAAACCCGCCCCTGACAAAATATAGCCAAGATATTCCACTGATTTCATGCCAAATTTGCATTTCGATAGCTTCAAAGTCAAACCAGTGCCTTTAATTCTTGTCAGCACTAATTCTAACCTTCTGAAAATATCTTCCCAATTCTTCGCTGGAATTAGTATGTCGCCCAGATAGCACATTGCTATTTTGTTGCGCAGTGGTCCTAAAACAAGGTTCATCAACTTACAGAATTCAAATGGTGCATTTGTCAATCCAAATATCATGCGATTGAATTGCCCTCGTTCATCGGGTATTATAAACGCTGTTTTAGCTTTTGCTTCTACAGTAAGCGGTACTTGGAGATATCCAAGAGCCAAGTAGAGTGTAGTAAATAGTGAACATCCTTCAAGGTTCTCAAACTGCTCATCTAATGTTGGTATTGGATATGTCAGCTTTTCTGTTTGTGCATTCAGACGTGCTTCTTCAGATTTCTTTGGGACTAGTATTATGGGACTCGCATAAGGACTATCCGTATCTGAGACTATACCATTGAGTCTCCACTCTTGGATGATGTCTTTAATTTTTTCCCGCTCTGTTAAGCTGGCTTTATAAGGCTTACATACAACCGGCTTGTTATTATCAATAATGTTCATTTTTATCAAGTTTGTGCAACTTAACTCCTTCAAAGAAAAAGCAAGACATTGTATATACTGATTGAATAAATTAATTAACCTTTCAACAATAACCTCACCTGTCTCTGGGCCAACAGTGATCATGTTCTTTGTAATTGATTCTCGGTTTACCATAACCTCTTCGGGACACATGTTCGGATTTATTCTACCAACGTTTTGATTCTTCTCAATTGTCATGGGTCACTTCTGATTGCTATTTTCCACTAGTACACGTACTCTTGTTCCTTCCATGTTCGCTTCGATAAACATTACCGAATTTGGTTGGATTATGGCTTCTTCCTCCGATACAGGAACTGCAGTTGTGGCTTCTTCTATTTAGTCTGGAAATGGGAATTCTTCTTTCCATAAGAACTTCTGCTGTTCTCCTTTTCTTACATAGGTAATTGAATCATCTTCAGTGAAGAGACGACCTAGGATAACATCGGTAGTCTGTATTTCATTTGGCACGACACACAGAGGGACTTGATCAACATCAGTGTTGTTCCTAGGGTTATTTCAAGTGTAACAACTTAAACTTGTGAAAATGTAACATTTGTAACATCGCGGGAATTTTAAATGTAATCGGGGGGGTGTATTAATAACATGAAGACATATTTTATGGCTCATATAATATAAGCATTTTACACAAAATTTTAAAATTCACAACAAAAATTAACATTTTACAATAAAATTATTAAAATATCCTTTCTCAAAAGAAAAATAAAAATATCGATTCTCAAAACAAAAATTAAAACATCAAGTTTACCTGTGCAAATCCATTTTCTGGCTGAGAAAGACGGCACATGCACAAATAATTTTCCAAAACAAATTAGGCTAGGCATATTAGGAAAAAAATGGGGGTTCAGAGGAAAGTTTTGCTATAGTTTTGATTTTCTCACCCTCTATGTTTTTTGGGTCGCCAAACATGAATTTGAAGTTTGCAGGCAAAAATTTGGCCCGGAACTTTGGTTTTTGGCACTTTTTGCCCAAATTTTGGCACTCTTCTCAGTTTTTGGCCTATATCTCAGAAAGGAAGCGTTTTTTCGACAAGCCCACTCCATACAAAATTAAAATAGACAAAATTTCCTGCATTTTTCATATATCACTTTTTTGTACGACTAACCATTCCACCGCTAGAGCGCGCCAAAAAAACATATTCCCGGACCCAGTATACCTTACAGCTTACATGAATAATGAATATAGGGAAAGTAGTTGAAAAAATGGAGACAAAGGAATGAAATGCAGTTATTACTAAAGTAGTTATGTACAGTGTATTATAGTCAGTAGTGTAATATATACTCATTTCATTATAATGATAAATGTTGCGAATGATGAATGTCGCTGCCGTCATAAATTGGACTGCCTTAATCATCTGGAACATACAGATGTTATTTTATGGATTTATTGATAGAAGAGGAGAGTGGTAATCTGCACATGTTTACTGTTGAAGATACTGTTGTATATACCTTCGTTTTTCAAGGAACTGTCACATCCTCTTCAGTCCGTTTATATACTCTCCTTATTTTTTCAGGTAGTGGGGGATCCGTAATGAACAGAAGATATGGGTCAGCTTGTACATTCATATTAACTACTTCAGACAGGTACACTTATGCTCCAAGTGCGTGATTGTCGTTTTTGGGTAAGGAAATGTTACATACCTTCGTCCTCCTTGTCCACACTTTCTTCGATGGTCTCAACAACCGGGGAGAAGGTGAAGCCCAGTTCGTCCTGTACTTCGACGTCGGATGGTCCGTCCTCAGGGGTATTTGTGAGATCTGTCTGGTGTCATGCAGATGCGTCAAGACCTGCGCAAAAAAATGTAGCTGCAAAAAAGCAGGCCTTAACGCATCTGCATGACACCAGACAGATCTCACAAATATCCTTGAGTACGGGCCATTCGACGTCGAAGTATAGGACGAACTGGGCTTCACCTTCTCCCCGGTTGTTGAGATCATCGAAGAAAGTGTGGACAAGGAGGACGAAGGTATGTAACATTTCCTTACCCAGAAACGACAATCACACACTTGGACCATAAATGTACCTGTCTGAAGTAGTTATTATGAATGTACAAGCTGACCCATATCTTCTGTTCATTACAGACCCCCCACCACCTTGGATCGAATCGGCACGAAAACAGGTAGAAACCCAAAAACGCACGAAACGGGAAGATACAGTTCAATTTTTAAAAGAAGCAACTTTCGTAACGAATTTATTGTCGATTTACGACCAACGTTATTGTCGTGCATCACATATTGAAAAGAAACAGTATGGATAATCATGTCTTTCCCACCTTTTAATGGTAAGAGCGTAATGATGACAAAGACAACTGCTTAAATAACGTCGTAGTGCATATGGTCCGTGGCAACTCCAACTGTCAGTGTCAATCTGTCAATGTCAATGTCGGCATCTGGGCATTATTGGCTACAGCGACGGCGCCGTGTGAATTTAGTTTATTCCTATTCTGTGTTATATTTGGGGGGTTTTGAGTTTATTCGAGTTGTTCTAATATAAGTGCCGTTTTGATTTGTTTAGAAATCTATCAATTTCATAATATTTGTTGCAAAGAAAAATTAATCGGCAAGGTTTTAGGTTAAGTTTAATATTAAAAGCTTTTAAAATTTATACATTTACAGAATTTTTCTTACTCATGAGAGGTCGTACGTTGAATTCGAAGTGCCAGGAAATGGTGCTATCCGTGCTCGATTATTTTAAATATGGAAAAAGAAACAGTGCCCCTTTATTGCCACTGACAGCTGTATTTTCAAATGAAATGAATGACGGTGACAAATAATAATTTATTGACTGAACACCATACATTTCGGGATTATAATATTGTAGATTAGACAAAATCTTTTTTAATGTATAGGTATGTACCTAACCCTTCATACGGGAGTTGGTTCCCACTTAACCAATTCTTTGTATAGTTTTATATTATTTTTGTGTTTGATATATTATTATGGTCAAATATTGCAAATCCATAGACCCATCGTATGTAATTTTGCAATACTACATAATAAAATCATTGCTTCTACATAGCTAACAATATAACATTTTTTTTCTCTGCTCCTTACTGTATTCCCGAAGACCGAAGAACCTGGTTTCCGTTCTACAGGACCCCAGCGAAGCGTGAGCCTCATCCTTACTGCCATTTGTACTTTTACTTATTGTTTAACTTCATTACTTTTTCATATTGTGCATATGCTAAAATATATTTAATCTGTCAACCCCGTTGAGTTCCTAACTCCCTACCTTACCTTCTAAGTGAATGTTTGTCTTGATTTTCCATATTACTCAATTTTTCTTGATTTTAGTAAGTAATTAGTACCTCAATTTAAATTATTGATCACTTTAGAACGTATAATTATATTTCAGAGGTTAGGTTAAAACGTCAGAAAGCACGTGGCTTTGTTTTGTTTGGAATGAAAATCTGACGTTTGTGACGCGCCACTTATCTCCCGAATTTCTACGAACCATCTTTTCTATCAACCTAATTATTAGCGTCTCATGGTGACATCATCATCATCTTCAAAACGTTTCCTGGAAATTACTGTTAACGGAGCTTATGTCTTTTTAATAAACAAGAAGAAGAAGACAAACCACTCGGTATTAGTGTCGATGTGTCGCGAGATGGACGTGTCTGCGCGCATGCATTAATTTTGAGGTTATGTGGGCCCCCTTGATGATTTTTATTTGGGGGGGCTAACGCTCTTGGTACAAGCTCATAGAATTCTTTCGGGGTAAGCGGTTATCCCCAATTTCATTTACTGGGTAAGTGCCTTTGACAACATTCAACGCATGGGGGCCCTCGTTAAGAGGCCACCGCCATGTTTGTTTTTATTATCTTAGGTTAAAGGTATAGTGAAACCTTAGAGGAGGGAAGAGGAGGAATAACAAAGCAGGTGTTCCTGTTACCATTCGGCACCAAAAAAAGGGGCGTAACCTAAACTTCTTAGTCCCTTTACGCCGAGAATTGAACGAAAAATCTTACAATGATATGACTAATTGCGCTATTTCAAACGCTGCTTTCGTTATTTTTAGTTAAATTACATGAATTCTAAACAGCAACCTGGTTTCATCACTTTGTTTGCCACCAAACACGCTCAAATTTTGGTAACACTCACGTGCACGGCAAAGGTCGGGCGTTACGAATCCATACTCCTCCCTCATCTAAGAGTGAAACTAAGTGATGTGATCTCAATACACCCTCGTACGGTCATGTGACCGCCGTTTTCATTTAGCGGTTCGTAGATCATCAACACTTCGTATATAATATTCTATTTTTAAACCAAAAGTGAACTCTTCCGGGTTCTTATCATAAAACCACAACACATAATATTATCAGCTGTTAACTGTCAGCTGTCAATTGTTCTGTTTGCTCGCGCATGTGTGCCTGTCGATCGTAACCCGCGTGGCGAAAGCGCTCACCGTTGGCCCCTCTCGAGACGGCCGGTGGGAACAAGACGGCCGCCCACGTGGAGGGAAATTTTTCGATTCGCTTTCTGGCGCAGGTATTCACTGGCCGCCATTAATTCCGAGTGCTACTATTAATCTCGCGAGGCTGGTGATGTAATCAAAATGGTGCCCGGCGGTGCAAAATGGCGGCCGGCTGAGTAAGATGCTGAGGGATGCTGAGGAATGCTGAGGGATTACGTGATAGGTGCTACCAAATACCAAAAAAAGTCTCCAGATTTGACCAAAAGTCCCTAGATTTTAACCAAAACTCCCCAGATTCTAGCCAAAGTCACTAGAACTGTCTGGAGGAAACAAAAGTCCCCAGGTCTGGAGACAAAAGTCACTAGAGACTAGAACTATCTGGCAGAATCGTGGTCATTACTACTAGGGACGTATTTAGTTTCGTCATTTTCTGTAACCCTTCTGTTAATTCTTCTGGCTCATAGTATTTCCACTGTTGACTGTACATATTCCAAGATTTTTTCTTCTGATAGGTGTGTTGAGATTCCTCTTCCCATTCCTTTACTAGTGATATTGTTTGCCGGTATAAATGTTTTAAATCCTTTCTCCTTAATGATTTTATTATTTAGGAACATATTGGCTTCTTTTGCTGATTTAAATTCAATGCCTACGCTTGGTGCTCCCTGTCGTTGAATTCCTTTTACACCAGGAATTTCCATTTTCATAATCATTTCACCTATTGCCATAGGATGATAATTACCAACTTTCAAGTTTTCATTTGTGCTTTTCATGAGTACATTAAACGGTCCATTTTCTGTAATTCCATATCTGATATTTTCAACTGTTTCCCCTAAAGCTTTATCTCGACCTGCCTTACCACTTTCTATTTCCATTGTTCTTGAGATCTCTTCGTCTATCGCTACTAGGCTGACATTGTAAATTTGTGAAAACTGAGAAACTTCTTCTAGCATTTCTTTATCATTTTCTTCTTGTGCTTTTTGTTGGATTTGACATATTTCATTTTCTAATGCTTCAAAGTCTTGAGTCGAATATTCAGGCAAATTATTAAAATTGCGACTGAGGGCTCAGAAGCCCCACAAAAGATCGGGGGGTCTATGCCCCCCAGAACTACTACTCATGTTAAAATTAAAAAAATTAATTTGTGTGTGTCAACCGAAAGGAGGGTAGATATTCAATGTAATTTTTGCTTCTTTTTTAGATCGCTGCTATTCCAATATACAAATATGAATCACAACCTTATAAATTATGATTTACACAACCACTTGTGACCAAATTAAACAGTTAGCTTCGAAATTTTCTTATATTCAGCGGAATAGATGCCTTTTGACGTTTACACTTTGACACTCGCAATATAGGGATGCCACCTTTAAAAGTCACTTGACCCGGAGATTTACTGATGACGTGATGACCAAAAAAAAACTTGAATAGAACTAATCTTTATGCCCTTTAATTAAAATACAATTGCAACTTCCTTAAACGATATTCATTTATTGCTTTGTTTAAAACTTAAAGCCATATTTGGTATTACTTTGGCATGTTTTTAATAACGCATTTTGTTTGCCTTTTTCTAAGTGCCTGACTTAAAGCAAAACAACAAAACTGTACTAAACACTTAAAACTAGTTCAAACTAATTTGCAGCAAAGATATCGAACATCACCCCAACGGCAACAATAGTACCTAGTATAATGGAGGGTTTACACCGGTCGATTTTCGCCGTGCGGCTGGTCGCTTACGAAATCGCCTACAAAGCCGCATCGCTACCCCATTTTACACTGTTGACTGAAATCGCAAGCGACTAAGTCATTTTCTTCGAAAATGTTGAGCAGAACAGGTGTTTTACGTGCTGGCATCGAAATTGTGAATCAATTCTTCAAGAATTGCTAGAAGAACAAAGAAAGAAGAAGAAAAAGAAGGAAAGAAAAAAACGTGAATTTTGGGTTCGCGGATGGATTTCTCTGAATAAGCATTTTCACGGTCGATTTTAGTCACCCGCCGCCTGCGGCCTAATGATAGCACGACAAAAGTCGGATGATACCCTACTTTGGCATCTGCGATTTTAGTCAACCGCTGTGCAGTCGATTTGCTACTTACACAGTCGATTTTCGCCGTGAGGCATAGCCGTACGGCGGAAATCGGCTCGTGTAAACCCACCATAACGCGACATGCGTGCATAAACTCTCAACGAAATTGCGCGATTGCAGGCTGCTCGGGAACGTGCTGAAGTTGCTGCGCTGTTGCCAAATACTAATTTTTTTCTGGCAAAAGAATACATTATTTTTGTTTTTTTTGGTAATTTTGTTTTATTTTGTTAAATGCAGTTTGACCCGGAGAAAATATCTAGTAACCCGGAGACCGGAGACCATATGTCAAAACCCGGAGTCTCCGGGTCAAACCCGGAGAGGTGGCAACCCTACTCGCAAAATATTTTATTATGGGAAAAACATTCATTTTATAAGGCAACGAAGGTATTTGTAAAAATTATAGCATTTACTTTTCACTTAATAACCATTATGCATAATAATTATAAATTGATTACTTCCATTATTTTTGAATGTTTTTTGTATAAGTAAAAATATATAATGTGCTGTTGTATTAACTAATAAACAATTTTATACCTGATCTCTTATTTGAAATTTGGAAGCTGACGTTAATACAATTTGAAACCTCCCGCCACACCGACTTGTCATGGCGCCAATCTCTAAGGTATTTTGTCTCTGATGGCAGGAGAAAAAAAGTTGTTGACAGGATTTTCTCAATTTTTTTTTTGTTTACATTTTTAAGTAACAATTTTATTCCGCAAAATTTTCTGTTTCACTAGAAATTTTTAAATTTTATAACATGAATTTGGAATGCGTTATTTGTCTACAAACTTTTGCGGATACTGCCGACATGGTTGTAACGGATTGCGGCCATTTGTTCCACCACATTTGTTTAGAGAAATGGCTTAAAAGGTTAGTTGAGACAACTCAGGAATATTCTGGTGACAAAAATTTAATTATTGCAATTTCAGATCTAAAACTTGCCCACATTGTAGACGACAATGTGGAGCTAAGATGGTACGAAGAGTGTTCGGCAGTATCCGCAACACTATAGGGACCGTAAACGATATTTTGACGTTACAAAACACAACAGACAATTTGAATTTCGAAATCAATAAGCAGAAAGTGCAGTTAAACAAATTTAAAGTAGAAAACAAACTTTTGGAGGATGCACTGGCCCACATGCTAGAGTAAGTTTGAGAAATTTTTAAAAGTGTGCGTATTTTTTTATAAATACGTATATCGTTTATTAAGAGAGGCAAATGAAAGTGACCGGAAGCGGAGAATAATGGGACAAAAGTTAAGGAATTTTAAAAAAATTTGTTCGAAACTTAGAATAGAGAAAAACATCCTTTTGTAAGTATATTGTATAGGTCAAAAGATATCGATATATGTCGATATATCGATATATGTATATTGATGAAAGGTATCTTGTCACCTCCGCTGCGTATCATGCAGGTAACCTTGACACCTCATATATACCGCTGTGACCTCCGATTTCGGAGGCGACAACGTTTCACCTTGTTTTCAATGTTTTCTTCGGCCAGATGGCGTTTAGAGCGCAAAAACGAATTTATTGAAGGAGGTCACAAAGATACCCCCATACTCATAAAAATGAAGTTTAGTTCAAGCATATACCGTTGGCGCTGATGTCGTATTTCTCAAGATAAAGACGTAACCTTACCGCCTCCGAAATATATAACCATGCTTCGTAGCTCGCCTGTTAAGTTGTCACCTCCGAAACATGGCAACGTCGCAATCTTAATCTGTGCGTGTAGCGCATTTGTGATCTGCCACTTTCCCGCGGAAACCTGCTCGATATGCTCGCAAATGAAGACCTTCTGGGTATGGAACAGTATTTGCGTGTAATTTATATATTTTCACTAATTTAAATGAGACAAAATTGTCTAGGTTTTCGTAATTTTATTATTAATTAAACATGACAATTGTTTCGCCTACACAGTGGCTTCTTCAGATGTTGGTACTGAACAACTGTTTACAATGCTAAACTCATATTTTTACCTGTTTTTACCTGGCTGAAATTTTATTACTAATTGTGAAAGATATTTAACGATGGTGAAAAATTTAAATCTATTTGATCATTTAATATAATATTTTATTTTTTAAGTTTATTTATTTCTAATGCCTCTCGTAAGTTTAATTTAATATTCCTTTATTTTCTAAATGTAGAATTTCATAGTTTTCAATGAATGTGTGGTTTTCTGATATTAAATGATTTGAATAAAAACACAAAATTGGGTATTGCGCAGAAGATGCTTGTGCAAGTGAAAATATCTTTCTCATAAAACTTTTTTCTTTAAAAGTTATAAAGCTGTATGTTATCTAAAATTGCCGCGCTACGGGGATAGTCTGTATGTATCTGTTAGGATCAAAGACCGATTTCGACCAATGACCGGAAAAAACGACCAGAATGCGTTCTGTATTTCACCAAATTGCCAAAGTCCGATAAGTCACGTTCTGGTCGCTTTAAATAGACCAGGACGCGTTCTGGGATTTCGATTTTTCCAGAAGGCGTTGCACACTGTAACACCAATGTCCAAAGATCGATTTCATGCCTGTATCAAACAATAGGTCCAAAGGATTCATCAGTTCCTAAAGAACTCTTGTCTTATATTTATATTATTCAATCTGTAGAAAGAAAAGACTGCAAATGTTAGAAGTAGTCCGAAAACGACCAAAACCCAAAATGTATGGTCAATCTTTTTCGGGTCTGGTAATGTCTGAGTAAGTCAGATCACAGGAGTAAATTACTTTTCTTAATAACTAGAGCACGTTTTGGGTAATGAGGCAAAAGCGTGAATATCATTTAAACGAGAGATTGTAGATATAGTAGAGTGCTCAATGCTTGCAATGACGCAGTAAAATGCGTTTGGTAGGGGGATCGTTGTTACAACCTGCAACTTGTTGCAATCTGAAGTTCATGTCTTGACTATAATATATCCAAAAGCTGTCAAAAATCGTAATGTGCAAAAGGGCATTATATGCAAAAACTGAGTTATGCACACTGGCGTAAAGAGCGTAAAAATTGCTATCGTTTGGCACCAAGCTCATTAAATTATTTGTGGCTCTTCTACCTCTAAAAAACTGCTGAAGAAACAATTTAGTACAGACCCTTACGGGAGAAATTTTTTTCAAAGCTGAATATCTCCGTTCGAATGCCGAGAAAATTTGCAAGATTTCGACAATTTTTACGTCTACATCGCGATAACTTTTAAGTTACCGCCTAAATCGAAAAATTTTGTTGTTTACAAAATCTTGTACGCTTCTTTCGGAGTCTGATGGTTCGACATGCAGATTTTTATCTTTTACGTACATATATTGAGTTGTGTAATTAAACATAAGAAGATGTTAGAAGCCTACGAAAGCTCCCTGGTGTCACTAGATTTTTATTTTTTAATCTCAATATATTGCCTTTTTCTCAACATATTGACTTCTTCCTCAATATATTGACATTTCGCTGGTATATTAGGTTTTCTCAATATATTGACTTTATTCTCAATATATTGACTTTATTCTCGATATATTGACTTTATTCTCGATATATTGACTTTTTTCTCGATATATTGACTTTATTCGCAATATATTGACTTTATTCTCAATATATTGACTTTTTTCTCAATATATTGACTTTTTTCTCGACATATGCAATCGCGCTTCGTTCCGTTAAGATGTGCTTACGTCAAGATTGTTGCAATTTATTAATTTATATTACTGCTAACAATACAGCAATAATAATAATTTATATTAATACTTATAAAGTGATTCTGGACAGTTGGCCGTTGCCTATATGTACGCGTTTAAGTGATCTAACGTGCGTTTCATCGACTTCTATCTATTTGATTCTTTACCTGCTTGTGGGTGAGTATAAAATGTTATAATAAAATTTCCCTCCACTAATTTGATTTCCAAAGATTATAACAATTAGCAGTGGACTTAAAGTAGCACTTCAAGTAAAAATTTAGATTATTTAAAACATTACCATGATTCCATTGTTTACTGGGTGAAATTGAGTTTTCAGACAATTTTCAAATTTAAATGCCTGCTAATTTCCGTTATTCCACAGTGAACGCCGCACCTATCGAATATTGTTTACCAATCATATACCTAGACAGTACAAGTAAAAATTTAGATTATTTAAAACATTACCATGATTCCATTGTTTACTGGGTGAAATTGAGTTTTCAGACAATTTTCAAATTTAAATGCCTGCTAATTTCCGTTATTCCACAGTGAACGCCGCACCTATCGAATATTGTTTACCAATCATATACCTAGACAGTACACAATAAAAAAAACAAATAAAATTGTGTATCTAAAGCCTCTTGTACAGACCTACATACATTTGCTTACATACAAAAATGTTTACGAACATTTGTCCACAAGCAAAATCAAAACAAATGTATACATAAAGTTTTTAATGCATTTCTTTGTCGAATTTCAGAACTTCGAGCGTGACCACACATACATGCAACATGCGCCATTGCTGTACCACGCATAGCAACGACTACCCGAAAATGCGTCCAGACTTACTTGTTTGTGAGTGCAAAAACACATGTTTTCCATGCCCGATGGAAAACAAAAAACACGTTGGCATTTATTGTTTTATTTAATGTTTTAAGCAAATGTTTCTACACAGCTTTTATACTGTTTTTATACATTTGTTTGAATGTTTGCGGGCAGATGTATGTAGGTCTGTAGGTTGTACAAGGTTTAAGCATAACAGTAAGTTTGTAATTTGTTCTTTTCATAGCAATTCTAATTTTATTTACGCTCGGATCCATCTGGCAACCCTGTTAAAACAGTTCAATTCGTCGCGTTAGGGTGCGAGTATTACTTAAGCAGACGGCCACAGCATACGGAACAAATTTCACCAATGAATAGCAAGTGGGCGGTGCAACAGTGTTATAAATGAAGAAATAATTAAATTTGATTTCTTATAACGTGATTTCCCTATCTGACCGGGCACCGGACACACAAAACCTAAACCGAACAGATTATGAGCCGTGAAACTTAAAAACAAATTAGTAGTCAACCCAAAAATGGCAACAAACTAGGTTTGATCCACGGATATCTGGATTGTACATCATACAACCAACGCATCAGCCATTCGACTACGGAGGGAAGTTGCCCGACGTCCTTCGAACACAGTAGAAATAGTTAACAACTCCTTAGGCCTCCGCCCACTTGCTGTTCATTGGTGAATTTTGCTCCGTATGTTGAGAAGCATCTAGAGACCAAGCTTCACGGAGGCTTTCGATCCCACGAAGCACGAATGCGCACAAACGGATGATGACTAGCTCGGCTGCAGTTGTTAACTATTTCTACTTAGTTGGAAGAGCTCAGGCGAATTATCCCCGTGCTCGAATGGCGAATGCGTTGGCTATGTGATCGAAATATCCATGGATCTAAACTAGTTTGCTGCCATTTTTTGCATTAACTCCGAATTTATTTTTGAACTTTTAAGGTTCATAATGTGTTCGGTTTCGTGTGTCCAGTTGTCCAGTCAGATAGAGGAATCACATTAAAAACAATTTTAATTGTCAACACCTTAGGTGGGCCCCAGAGCGCATGCGCAGGATCGAAAGCCTCCATGCAATTTGGTCTGCAAACGTTAGTCGTATGTTGTGGCTTGTGGCAGTCGGTTAAATTAATACTCGCCGTTGGGGTCCCAAGCTCGCAAGATCGCATGCGCATATGTATGCTAGTATGCATCGTCGTACTGTTTGAGGGATTAACTATTCAAACAAATCTGTTGTCGCTGTATTTTATAAATTATAAATACAATAGTATTATTATTAAACAAAGGTATACGAAATGGAAATCAAATCGGTCATTTTGACATAATATACTCGTATGTGACCCTCTTGTGTAATTGCAACATTCTTGACTTTAGAGAAACCACAAGAACATGTCGGAGCTAGAAGATTTTTTAAGGCGACAGAATGTACCAGAGGAAGTGATTCAAAATATGAAGACACAACAGGTTTGTATACATCAAAATTTGTATTCATTATCAGTATCTATCCAGTAATAATTATTAGCCGGGCGGTCTGCCGCTTGTCGCTTGGAAGCAATACTCGGCGAATTTGTACAAATTTGCTGGCCTCGCGCCATTATTCTGATGGTATTTTTGCCGGGATGCATATTAGCAAGCATGTAGGTACAGCATGGTGAGGAAGTTCGGAATAAAATTCATAATTTCCTTATTTAATAATGTTAAGAAAATCGCTAGGACATGTAAAATTTTTATTTTAAAATGCCTACAAATTTTTATGTCAGCATTGAATTGACTTTGAGCAATGACGTCATCACATTTTTTTTTAAATTGCAACCCCCACTTTTTCTTCTACTTGAACGGTAACATAACAAAATCACCATATCACCAACCATTTGGCCTCAGAGTACAGTGTAACAGAAGCGCCAGCTGGAGAATTTCCATGGTTTGCTGGCAAACAAATTTGGTGACCTTGCGCCATTATTATGGTGGTATTTTTGCCGGGATGCATATTGCATACATTACATGTTATGTAGATAAGAATGCATATCAAGATTATCCTAATGGTACCTATAAGTATACACTTATACAGTGAGCTCAAAAAGGTTGGAATACATTCATTTAAAATTCAGGCAATTGTTTTACGGAGAAACCCTCGGACCCGTCAATTGTTATTTTTAGGCGCGCATTTTTTAAACTAATTTTCATGTCTACAGGGTGACCCAAAAAAAAGTTATCACGTGACACTTGGTTTTTTAAATGAAACCACAATTTTTTTTTATTTCATTTTTGGATTCTACGTAAAATTCTAATTCTATTTCATGTATCATACATACATACATACCTAACAATATTGACGATCTTAAAGCCCGAATAAGGTAATAAATTAGAACTATAGAACCTTGAGTAGTACATAATGTTTTGCAAGAATTCCAAAATCGTGTGGGATATTGCGAGGTTGTTGGTGATGGTCAATTCCAACATTTTTTATTAAAATAAATTTTCGCAAGTTTGCCGTTTAGTAATTTATTATTTTAGGATTAAATAAATTTTAAGATTTCTTAAATGAAACTGATTTTTATTAACTTAATTTAGACATAATGTATGATACATGAAATATTAGATATTACATAGAATCCAAAAATGAAATAAAAAAATGGGGGTTTCATTTAAAAAAACTAAGTGTAACGTGATAACTTTTTTTTGGGTCATCCTGTAGACATGAAAATTATTCAAAAAATGCACGCCTAAAAATAAAAATTGACGGGTCCGAGGGTTTCTCCGTAAAAAATAAGTATGCCTGAATTTTAAATGAATTTATTCCAACCTTTATGAGTTCACTGTATAAACTGTGATATAAGCATTATTTTAGTGGCAAACTGGCAGAGAATGAGTTCCTTATTAGGTATGTTTGTTACACAATTGGATAAGCTGGATTGTTCTCTCGCTTACATGATGTGTTATTTAATGGAATAAGAATAAGTGTATTTTAAAAATAGACGTCAAAAATTTGAAGTTGGTTGAAATACCACCCAAATAATGGCGGCTATAGCACTTGGGATACAAAATTGTTTTTACCCAAATGTCTAATCGGCGCTTCTTCTGTTATGCTATTCTGAGATTTGGCACTGACCGGCACGAATGTAAACACTTTGTACGGTGCGGTCAATAACATCTGGATTGATTTGTTTCACTTATTATTATTAATTTATTCTAACTAGTGATTTTATTCATTTTGGCAAAAATTCAGTTAATAAGGAATTTTAACGGCAACCACAAGGTATTCTTTGCTATGATACTTTGGCTTGCTTAGAAACGAATTGAAAATGTCAATAAATTCTAAAACGGCAAGTTGATTAAAATACCACCGACCGCAGCACACTGAGCAGAAAAATATTTTCGGTAAAAAGGCGTCTGTTGCCTATTATTCTGAGGTATGGCGATAACATTGTTATGCGCACCTTAACCGTTGATTTACAATCAACGCCTTAACAACGCCTAACCTGAGAAATTTGGTAATTTTCTTTTTCAGATAACTGAAGAAGTAATAAATTTGATGAATGACGAGGAATTGATAAAATTTGTACCAACTTACGGGCACCGGAAGTTGTTGCGTGAGTTTTGTTTAAAACAAGCACCAAGTACATCAAAAATTCAGGACGCTTCCAAACAATCATTACTGCAAAAAATTAGAAGCCAAATTTTTCGAGGTATAAAAAATGATGAGGAACCTGTTGAACAAACTATGAAGAAAATGAAATATAACTCGGAAAAGTCGACCAAAACTATTGAAATGGGGTGGCTACATGAGGCTGAGCAGAAAATCCAGCAAGTACGTGGTAAAAGAGGTGGGGGAACTAGAAAACTGGTAGTAGAAAAATCCGCGATGAAAAAACAACTGATTGAAGCAGCACAAAAAGTTTTTTTTCCTAACGGAGTATCTCCTAAAGGAAATATTGAGGATTTCGAATTTAATTTGCTCGATTTCAAACACAATGAATATCCACCTGATATTTCTATTTCTGAGATTTTGAATAAGACGAAAGTTAAAGTTCTTCGTTTTTATTTAAAATCTGCATTGAAGAAAGAAATTGGTAAGTGTAACATATTTAAGTTTGAATGTTTGAAATCGAATTTCTGTGGATATTGCAATATGTAGAGTTGTGCTTGCTTTGCTCCTGTGTCAGTTTTGTTGTCAGGACAAAAAATATTATGTATTTGTTATTTATGATCTGCAGAACAACCGATGGAAAATGAATTGCCCAATGAAGAACTTCAGCCTGTACCACCTACTATTACGAGATTCTATTCAAATTTTCACTTGGATGATCTTCAATTGGAAATGGAAAAGGTAACATATCATTTTGTATTGATGGGTTTGTAAACATTTATTATTGTGCACAATTTTCTTATCGTAACTCATAAATAATGCTTTACCAACACGTTAGTTTATTTAATTAGTATGTTAGGAATTATTTTTTTTAAAACAGCAGCAACGTGTAATAAATACATGACAAATATTGAAGCAAAATTCAGAGCAACGGTTGTATTATAAAGACAGATAAAGTTAATCAGAGGTGAAGATACCTGCCATACGAGGTGAGAATTTTTTGAAAATGCTATGGCGTTTCATTAGAAATTTTGTGTGAAAATGTATTTGAATTGATTATTCAACCACATGGATGCTAATTCTGTATATTGAAGTAATTATTAATAGGCATTTTAACATAATTTTGTCACAAAATAAATAATTTTTCGCAAATGTCAGAAATATTCGCCCGCTTCCTTTATTAAAGTCAAATACATATTTTTAGCGAGAATACTGCAACTAGGGGTATTATCAGATACAGTTTTATGTGATCGGTCCGTTTTAGAGAAATAGGGATTTTTCATTGAACAAGAAACAAGACTACGAGTCCGAAGGACAAGTAGTATTGCCGAGTAACGTTCAGACCCCACAATCGCTTATGGCGTTGGTCGTTACATTGTTTCTCGCTAATTCTTGAGTAAACCAGAGGTGTCGCTGTAATAAATTGTGTGCGTGTCCTTCGTTACCGTCGATACAGTTGCGAATGACATAAGTTTGACTTTTGAAGTCAGAAATTTCAAAAATTTTAAACTGTAATTGTGCGTTTGGTGGTAGAATTTGAAAAATTAAGTATTTTTTGCGTATTCAGAAATTCAAGGTAAGTGTACCAATTGATAGTTTATAAAAATATTCACAGAATTGGGATTTTTATGTGTAGTTGTTTGCAAGAAAAATGAAGTGCATGGTCAAAATCAAGAGCTCAAAACCTTTCAATTTTTGGACAAGTTATAGGTATTTGACAGTAGGAAGAATTAGAAGTTTATTGTTTCATTTTATGGTCGGTTTATTTTCAATCTCCCAGGTTTAAGAAGGAAAGATTCTGCGGCAGAAATACTCGATTTGGTTGCAATCTATACTGTAGGTACATAATAAATTATTGTTTATTACTATCTATTGTCTGTTGGCAATTTTGAATGTTGATTGTCAAAATAATATAAGTACTTCACTTCACTGTCACATTTTCTTGCTTTTCTTGATTTGATTTTAATTTTGCTTGAGACGGCTCCAAACGTTACATTTTAAATTTCATTCGACTTCTGGAGGTTCCTAAACTATTTTTTTACCAGAATTTATTTTACCATTTTCTCCAAATAAAACTAATAATTTACATTAATTTATGATGACAATTAATAAAATTGATTGCAAATTGAATAAAACTCTAAGTTTTTATTTGCAATTGAAATTTAAATGGCTTTAATTGTTAACAAAATATATGTTTATGTAGCTCCTCTTTGTAAATAGGTTATTGAGATTTTTATGTATTTAGTTATTTTCAAATAAAGCACACATTTATGTCAAAACGAGTGTTATTTTCTGTTTTACCAATAAAAATAAAAAATATTAAAATTTGAAGGGGTTTGCATCCGTGATTAAAAGTAGTTCTTGAGTAAACCAGAGATGGCGCTATACTGTTTCACAGCATACTATTGCGGATTTGTTTCTCTTAATAGTCTGTTCAGTGGTAACGTTTTGAGTGTCTAACAAAAGTATGAGATAATTCCGAAACATCGAGTGGTATTCGTAAAATTGTACAACGAAAAAGAAAATAAAAAAGAAAATTAATTAAACTTATTGTTTAAATTAAATTAAATTAAATTAAATTAAACTTATAAGTTTAATTAATTTTCTTTTTTCCCTGTAAGCACAATATGCTAAGATAATCATGAAAATCCACTCGATTTTTTGGAATTTTCTAACATACTATCAACTAGCAGTGGCAGTGACATTTCGAATTAAAATGAAATCGATAAGTCTGACAGTTGTCACTTGTTAAGCTTCTATAGGTATATGGGATAAAAATACATTGCTAGTTGTATAATCGCTGGAAGATTTTTCGGTTTTTCATTTGACATAAATATTGTATATAATACAACAAGTGCTCTGAGTTTTGCCGACAATATTTGTCATTCTGATTACGAGTGTTGCTGGGACGAAAATAATTCCGAGCACGAAGCACGAGTAGGTAATTATTTTCCAAAAGCTGCAGCACGAGCAAGAAGAATGACAAACATCGAAGTAAAACTCAGCAAGTGTTGTAGTGAAACCATAATGTTCATTTTGAAAGAAAATCAAATTGTACTTAAACTGTCAAGTCAAAGCAATGCGATGCGTCTATAGTTATTCATTTGACGTTTATGTGACATGCTTATGTACATACCTAATTTAAGTTTTAGTTTTAGTACGTTTCGTGTAATTTTAAAAATGAGCTGGTTTGATAAAGATTTAAATGCAATTCGACATGCAATCAGCATGTTCAACTTCAAGCAATACAAGCCATTGTAAATATCAAGCCAAAACAGTGTGATGTGTCGATTGTTCCTTAAAAATGAAATTCTCATTTTCTGCATGTATTTGACGTTTATTTGACATAAAAATATTGTCGGTGGAAGACTGTTGCTTTTCATTTGAAGTAAATATTGCCACTGTAACATACTGTTGCATAGGATCTTTGCATTGATAAAAAACGTTGAGTTGAATAATTGTTGTTGTAATAATTGTTGCATGGGCTAAATTGGATTGATTGAGTTGAATTGTCGAATTAAATTTAATATTTATGGTAACTGAGGTTTTTGTTGAAAAACTAAATTTTTTACATTAATATTGTATTTTTTGACAAAGATTTAATTTTGTAGGATGCTCTAACGGCAAATGAGGTCATGATATTAAATGTGGAGCCAAATTTACAAGAATTGCTTGTTGATCCAAAATTATCTACAACTGAAAATTTTGAGTTGCAACCAAATGAAAGTAAGGAAGCACTAAAGGATCACATATTTTCTTTTATCTTAACCAGTTAACTTAATAACATGAACAGTTGAGATAAGCCATCTGGTCGAGATAATAAGTTTTACTGGTCGACGTAATAAGTCGACCAGTCGAGATAACAAATCGACCGATCGAGATAATACGTCGACCGGTTGTGATAAATTAGTCAACTGGTCGAGATAATAAGTCAACCAATTTAATTGATCATTATACTCGCGAGAGCAACCTGCCTGCTTTGATTACATCATGTACTATACAGGCTGATTCAATTTTGAGGGCCACCATTGGGGATCTCGCTTATTTGAAAACATAGAGGGTAGGTTTAAATCCGGCAATTTTTCAGAATGGTTCAAAACTGTTTCATTTTAAATAATTATCCTTTAGCCATTAAAACAGCATATTTTATGTTACACCTACCTACGCTGAACCAAAGCAGTGTTTTAATGGCGCAAAACCCGCCATTTCAAATTTTTGGGTAATCATTAATTAAGACTTTCTTGTTTTTCTCTTTCGAAATGTTAAAATATTGGTAAATTTGAAAAAATATTATTTTTGTCAATAACTTGTGAATGCGACGTTCAGCTGTTTTTCTAATTCCGCCATAGAAGTCGCCTTAAAAGATACTAATTCTTTTTTCATTTAAGCAAAATCATAGCTCTGATAATAATGAAGTTAGCAAAAGTGCCAACTTAATTTGGAACAGCCTGTATACATATACATTAATTTATAACTTAGTCCCTGTCATCGACCACCTGGTTTACGTGTAAAAGTAGATACGTAAACACAGTTTCACTCAATAATTAAACCGTAGATAAACAGATCAATAATGCCGATGAATTATCCTTGCTGGTAAATAGTATATTAGACGAGACATACAATAGAAGCCAAAATAGTAATATTCATGACGATGTTGATATTACTCAGATAATAGGAGGTGCATTCGAGCAGTCCATAGAGGCTATTCTAAAACCGGATGAGCAGTCAATAGAGGCTATTCTAAAAAACCTACAAGAAAAAATTAACCATGAGAAAATTAACAAATTTAATATTTTCCGAATTGACATTTTTAATTGCTGTTTAAGAGCAGTGCGGAGAAAATCGTTTTGCCCTTTCAATAAAATTTCTGTAAAATTCAGCGATAACGATGGTAATGCAGAGGGTGCAATTGATGAGGGTGGTCCCACCAGGGAAATGTTCCGATTGGTGTTGAATTTTCTAATGAATAGTCAACTTTTCATTGGCTCTGAAAAGAAATATCTTACATTGAATAACAATTGCTTGAGAGATAAACATTATTACGAGGCAGGAAGAATAATGGCTTTATCTTTGGTACATGGAGGGCCAGGCCCACATTTTCTTTCTCAAACATTGTTCTCAGCAGTTGCCTATGGTATGGAAAGCACAGTACCAGGTTTACAGGATGTCGAAGATGACGTCAAAAATATATTACTTCGATTTGAAGAAACAACGAATTTGATTGAATTACAAGAAATAATCTCAGATAATATATTCTCCGTTGCTGGATGTCATTACATTAGGGATGAAAAGGAGAAGTCGGGAATCATAAATGGTAACGATCTACATGAAACGTACCTACTAAAATTTATTTTTCAAGCATGATTATTATTTTTAGATGTTTTGAAGTTTTACGCATTTCAAAGAATGAATGCAGCCTTGGGCCAATTTATCGATGGGCTAAGAACTTGCAATATTTACGACTACGTAAGAAAATATCCAGATATTTTCAAAAAAATAATGTGCGATAACAAAGTTGCAGTAACATCTGACGTTCTAGAAAAATTGTTTGAGGATATTAGATATAGTGAAGCGGGATCGAGTAAAAGAGTGACTGAAAATCGAACAATATCCTATTTTAGAGATTACATATTGGACTGCGAAGGTAACTAAAATCTGCTTTTATGAAATTGGTGTTAAAAATAATGTTTTTCAGAAAATTCTGTGGAAAATTCACTCGACAACAATCACGTTGACTCCTATAATAAAGGAAAGAATGTCAATGTTACTTTGGCCGACATTTTTATATTCGCTACAGGTGCCGACTCTATTCCCCCATTAGGTTTTCCTGTTAAACCCAAGATTACTTTCTTGCATGGCGACAAAGACGGATATAAGAGTAGGTTTCCAACTGCAAATACTTGCGCTATTTAATTAAGGCTACCCATTGTGCATGCTGGCTATGAGGATTTTCGATCGGATATGAATTTTGGAATAAAAAATTCAGGCGAGACATTCGGATTTGCTTGATAGTCTTATCATTGAGATAATATATTATTATAGGCCAATCCAAATAATTCTGTGTTTCTTACGCTGGCCACTCACAGGCTTGTATATTTTCCTAAAATACCGAATGATTAGCTGTTTATCAATTGATCCTATTTTACTGACCGGTAGGTAGTTTATAGTTTTATTCATTTGAAATTAAATTGTGACATTGTTCATTTCCATGTCGATAACTATTGGTAGCTAGCTGATATATCGATAGCTATCAATAAATTGATAACAATATTGTTGATAACTATTGATATAACGATAATTTCGAAACTGGTATCCTTATTATATATCACTTTCTATTTACAGTCCCAGTTGGCATAATAACCACACGATTATTTGGACCGAATGATCAGCAGTGCTTGCACTATCTTATAAGCATTATTTTTTATTTTAGTATAGGTTATGCAGGGTGTTTCATAAGTCGCGCCGAAAAATGAAATGGGCTGTAGGAAATGAACTTCTTTAAAAATGTTTTTTTCGTTCAAGCGTGTGTCCGATTTTCACTCATTTATTGAACATACCCACGTGTTTAAAGTTGCTACCATGACTTGATTGTAGTACAGGAGGCGTTTTTGAACATTCATTTTAAACATCTAAAAATAGCATAAAGTGCAGAAGAGGGAATAGATTTTTATTTCAACTAGAATGTTTACTTAATAATTTTTTGTGTTTGGTTGTTTTTCTTGTTTTGAACATTTTGTTTTATTTATTGTCTTGGATATATTAATTTTTAATATTCTTTTTCAATATTACACGTATTTCATTTGTTAATTTCTTCGAATAAATTAATATTTCAGGAATAATGGATTAGTTAAGTAACTAATCGATAACAAAGATCATCTGTTACAGCTTCAAGTGCGTGTATCTAATAAATGATTAAAAATCGAACACATGTTTAAAAGAAAAGGATTGTTTACAACTATTTCCTACGATATATATTTTATTTTTCCCAGGAACTTATCAAACACCTCTAAATACTTATACGCAGGTAACCGCATTTATGTTTACGTTCATACATCATTAATTTATCATTGTTTTTATTAATGTAACTTGTTTCTCAATTCTCAAAATCTTGTCCAAGCATTTATTTATGTTGTTTTGTTTTATGTTTTGTTATTTTTGGCTTAAAATTAAACAAACAGCAGTATTCTCGTATTTTTTTTTATTGATACGTATTAACCTATTTAGATGAACTTAAATAGTGGTAATCAATAATGATACCATCATTTCAAGGATAATATAATGGCTTACATTTCTAAATGGAAACCTGGCAGAGTGAGAACGTATCCAGATTCGTTACCCAATTTCAAATTAAATTTGAGACAAAAAACATACAGGTGCGTAGGCCAAATAATTAAATTCATATACTTTTACAAATTTAAATGGTGCCTAAGGATCACAGAAATTATATTATTTGCAGTAAAGTAAGAATTTCATTGCACAAATGAATGTAGCAATAATTTATGTATTCCTTGTAATATTCAATTCTGAAGAAATTATTTCACATAATTTGAATACATCCTGATTCGAGCAAGGATTACCCAAAAATGAATATTCCTGGCCGAATGTCGAATGAAATGGAATTATATATGTAATAACTACACCTAACATGTGTTAATAAAGGAGAGAACCAAGTTTTCTCAATAATACCATTAAGTACCTACATTCATCATAGAATGCTCTTAGAAAGAAATAAAGAAATATTTTTTTTTGATTTCTTAATTTGAGTCATTAGGTATGTAATATGTATATGCAATGTTTAAGCATGCCCTTAAATAAAAATAGTGACACGATTTCTGTTAGAATTTATCGTTTTCTGTTACATACCATACTTAACTGTATTCTATGTAAATGTCTGAATTTTAAAATTAAATAAAAAACAATAAATAAAGATATTGAGGTTTCACAAAATACAATGCGTTCTACCAATTGATTCACAATACAAAGTTTATGTCTTTAGAGCACTTTCGAGAACTTGCTTCCCATCTTCAGAAGAAATAAATAAATAAAATAAATAAACTGAATGCCAAGAGAACCATAAACATCAAAATTCTCTTGGCATTCAGTTTATTTATTCCAAGAATAGAAAAAAGATTCTCCTGAAGATGGGAAGCAAGTTCCCGAAAGTGCACTAAAGCCATAAACTTTATATTGTGAATCAATTGGTAGAACGCATTGTATTTTGTGAAACTTCAATATGTATATAGACTACCAAGTAGTAAATAGTGATTGTGTTATAAACACAATAAATAAAGACAATTACTGCTTGTATTTCTTTATTTTATGTTGCTACATTTATAATAATATCTTAAAAATAAAAACTTCTCTGCTACTTTGTAGATTATTCTTATTCGTAAATGGTAACAAAATACGATTAAAAATGGATTAACAATGTAACTAATACTAAAGGTAGATACAAGTATTTTTTGCTTTTAATCAAGGTTAACACATACAGTTACATAAATAATAATAATAATTATATCATTGCTAGTGAAATTATAATAGGTTGTCCACAATGTGTAGGTACCAAACTAACACTACAATATTTCAATATCGTAAATGTGCAATATGATTTCTTCTCTTAATGTAAGGTATAAATTGACAGCTTCGTATGAATCTTTTGCATCATTTAAATTCTTTTCACGCATTATTAATTTACAAAGCTGGTATATATGGACGTCACACGGTAGGTACAGAAAGGAAGATTCTAGCTTACAGATACTTAAATTACGTTGAGTCACTTCACATGTATAGCTTTTGGTGTAATATGCTTGCGGTAACTGAAACATAACAATTGGTCGACCTTTGGGTGATATGGAATTTCGAGATGCAGCTATTTGATGTGCATTCCACTCCAGTTCAACTTGAGAAAGTTCTTTCTAAACACAAAACAATATGATTAATTTAATATCGGGGATTGAGGGGTACTTATTTCATTTGAATAAGGATTTTCACAAGAAATATAAAAATAAATACAAATTTGTACTCACTAGAAGAATAGAAACTAATTGGTTTGTTCGTCCACAGCAACCGCAGATCATGATTTCGCACTTATTTGTGCTCATCAGTACGGCACAGCTGTGTGCAAACAAACCAAGCCAGACTCTAGCCTTAAGGACGAGTTGGCCACATCGACAAGCAAGCGCCAATGAGCGCCATCTCTTAACATCACTATACAATAGGTGAATAAATTTAAATAGAAAATCAACTCGAACTTACTCAAACAACTACTCCTCGGGAAAATACCCCGACAGGCATTGAATTACAGAGCAAGTCCTAGTCGATACTATGCACTAAACAGTGGCAAAGCGTTAGGAAACCAACCTACAAGGAATGAAATTTCCAACGTGCCACTAGCGTACACATGAGCAGAAAAAGCCCTGCTATGGCAATGAATGAAACACTAGAAGAATAGAAACTAATTGGTTTGTTCATTCATTGCCATAGCAGGGCTTTTTCTGCTCATGTGTACGCTAGTGGCACGTTGGAAATTTCATTCCTTGTAGGTTGGTTTCCTAACGCTTTGCCACTGTTTAGTGCATAGTATCGACTAGGACTTGCTCTGTAATTCAATGCCTGTCGGGGTATTTTCCCGAGGAGTAGTTGTTTGAGTAAGTTCGAGTTGATTTTCTATTTAAATTTGTACTCATCCAAAACTGAATAATGACCCTCAATTACACAGACGCAAAAAGTAGATTGATTTATTGCAACTCTTTTAAAAGATGTTACAAGTACAAATAGTTTTGGACCAAAATATGAAAAATAGAAATCCATTATTGTACTATTAATATAACACACTACCTATATCATTTGTGATTTTACATACTTGTATCATATCCATGAAGCAAAAACGTATTAATGATTTGTCTAAATACGTTCCAGTGAAGTAACCGTCTTCTTTGAGTGTTTGAAAAATGTTCATCCAAAATTGTGCATTATGTTTCCTCAATATAGACCACCACGATTCTATGCGTTGGTTCGCTTGACTGGTACCATATAAAAAACTTCGGTCTCCATAACATATGTCCGAATTATCTGCAGGCATGGTTCTAAAAAATATTTGAAATTGCTCGATGTGTCTATTTTCAGTTCCAAGGTCAGAACGTAGACGTCTTGGGCAACCTTCATATTTTTCTATTGCTTCCAAAAAATATCCTCCTATTACTTTTGGATCACTTGCAGTTCGGCCAGCTTTTAGCCACATAATATGCCGGGAAAAACCGTCAATAGCTCCATTTACAGCTATCCCGTATGGCTTCAATTTATCATATGAGTCTACGTGCCACACAAAGTTAGGTCCTTTCGTTGAATATCTCCTGCGCCGCAGTCTTTTTCTAGCTCGAAGCGCAACACCAACTGGATCTAGCTCCTTATTTATAATTCGCACAACTCTTCTAGGTACGGTGAGTCCATGTTGAATGCATTTTAAGTGCATCCACCGATAACCATGCAGTTGACCTGAATTTTGTAGCTGCTTTTCAATGAAGTTAACAACAGAATCTAGGTGTGAGAAGTGCCTTTTCCTATAAAATCCCAGGCAATTCAGTGTTCTCTTAAGAGTGGACAAACTCAAGTGGACTTCGTGGCAAAAGCTCAGGATAGCTAATATTTCTGCATACGATAATCCCAATAAAAAATAATACACAGCATACATTACAGCAGCATCCTCCATTTTCTTTTCTGGAAAAAATTAAGCACAAAATGTTGTCAATCAATACAGCTGGAAAATAGGTACAACGTGGAAGAGTTTCATAAAACCTAAGAAAAGGAGGAAACAAAAAATTTCCACGTTCGTGAATTCCATGACAAATGTATAATGTAGATTTCTAAGACGACCATCGTTAACTCAAATATCGCTGATGGGTGACAAAATGTCACTGGTGCTTAACAATAAAACAAATTTTTCTAAGCAAACTAGTTTTTGAAACCATCTTCCACATAAAGACATCTGTTGGACATTTAAATTATTTTTTTTATAAATGATTTTGTAAGAAATGATTTGACATAAAGTTAGGTATTTTTTTCGAAGTTCGTTAAAAAATATCCAGGTCCGTATTAAGAAAAATAATTGACGATGTATACAATCGACGAAACGTCATACAAAAATAACCTTAACAGTTTGCGAAAGGTAGCCAAAAATTACATGAAAAAAGAGCTTCCGATTTTTGATATCTTTGAAAATAACTTGAGAAGAAATAAAAACGAAAATCGTAGAAACACTGTATAAGTATCACTTGCTCGCTGAGTGTTCTTTTCTCGAAAACGCCTCATTTTAAAATCAATACATTACAATAAATTAGTACCTACTTACCTCTTTTAACTTTTAAATTATAATAATAATTACAGAAAGTATACGACCGACGCGACGCTTAGATACTAACACAAAAACAGATTTATTATTAAACTTTAAGCTTACTCATTGTGAGAGTCATAGTTTCTGTAATATAATAAACTAATAAACATATTATCGACTGTCACAAGATGAATGCAATTGAATATAAATATCACATATTATTATCTATTTCATATTATACATACCTATGTAATTTATTATACAAGTTTAACGTGGACAGGTTGTAGCTTACCGACCCAAAATCACTTCCACTGTTATTGGTACATTAAAGCAACGTAATGAACGCGACGACGTTAACAAAGCAATATTTGTAATAGAAAAGTCAATATATTGAGAAAAAAGTCAATATATTGAGAAAAAAGTCAATATATTGCGAATAAAGTCAATATATCGAGAAAAAAGTCAATATATTGAGAAAAAGTCAATATATTGAGAATAAAGTCAATATATTGCGAATAAAGTCAATATATCGAGAAAAAAGTCAATATATCGAGAACAAAGTCAATATATTGAGAATAAAGTCAATATATTGAGAAAACCTAATATACCAGCAAAATGTCAATATATTGAGAAAGAAGTCAATATGTTGAGAAAAAAGGCAATATATTGAGATTAGAAAATAAAAATCTAGTGACACCAGGGAGCTTTCGTAGAAGCCCGACCGGTCGGCCCCCGATACCAATACGCGTCCCCACCTCGCTGCGCTGGTTTGCATCTCACTTTTTGCCGTAGCTCCGTCTCCGTCTTGCTAAAAGACATGAAAATAAAGTTACTTACAATAAATTTACAAGCTAATTTTCTTCCGAAGTATCGGACTGACTTTCGTCCTTCGGCGGCAAAACTGACAGTTTTGTGGTATATGTATTCTTGCACAATTTTTGTGCCATACACTCACAAGCAGTTATGCAGGTTTGTTTATTTATCCTGCAAGAACACACTCTGCTTCCACAGTCTGCAATAAATTACGAGATTACGATTAGGAAGTCAAACAACTTTGATCACTCATACCTTTCTTTCATCCACATTTACTTAAAATAATAGAATCGGTCGGGAAAGTGGGAAGTGTCATTAAAATTGGTTGGATACTGCCGTCATCTTCTAATTTCCATCCGGACTCTTCCAAACTTGGTAGTTCTTGAATTGATTGCAGGGCATTTGTTCAGATTTTAACTTGAAAGTATGCTCTCAAACAGCATTTGAAGATGACACAAACAAAAACTTTGCAATGGAGAAGATTATGCAAACGGTGGAAGCAGGAATAGAAAGAGGTAAAGGGTATACGGTAACTGCTACATATGACAGGTATTGTGCATTAGGCGGAATCAAATCAAGACGAATATTTGTAGAGCACATGAGAAAACACTTTGACAGTAATGTCGAAGTAATCAAACGCTCTAAACCAAATACATCATCGTTAATCATTCCAACTGTTCCCAAATCGGAAATTGTTCATTATTCATGCGTTAACCGGTTGTGATACAACAAGCCATTTCCCTGGCATTGGAAAGAAGACGTGCTGGAAAATCTATCAGCAGAATTATCATTACTTGGATGACATAGGGATAGATGAGCTTTCCAAGGAAATAATCAGTTGGTCTGCGGTTTTCCATGCACATTCAAAACATGCAATATTTGAACATAGGAAATGTTCACCAGAATGAAGCGATTTGTCATGAAATTCCCACTTAACCAATTTTTTGTATAGTTTTATATTATTTTTTGTATGATATATTATTATGGTTAAATATTGCAAATCCATAGACCTATCGTATGTAATTTTATAATACTACATAATATTAAAATCATTGCTTCTACATAGCTAATATAACATTTTTTCTCTGCTCTTTACTGTATTCCCGAAGACCGAAGAATCTGGTTTCCGTTCTACAGGACCCCAGCGAAGCGTGAGCCTCATTCTTACTGCCATTTGTACTTTTACTTATTGTTTAACGTCATTACATTTTCATATTGTGCATTTGCTAAAATATATTTAATCTGTCAACCCCGTTGAGTTCCTAACTCCCTACCTTACCTTCTAAGTGAATTTTTCTCTTGATTTTCCCTATTACTCAATTTTTCTTGATTTTAGTAAGTAATTAGTACCTCAATTTCAATTATTAATCACTTTAGAAAGTAATCTTAAACTTCCAACATTTTGCTGACATTTACGTTTCTGACGTTTGTTTGACAAGTATTTGTGTCGACGGTTACATCTCAGAATGCCGTCATTGAGAGAAGAAACAACTGCGACATACGTCTCGGTCTTAATCCATACGAATATAGTCGATAACGAAAGATGCTTCTTTTAAAAATCGAACTGTACCTCTCAGAGAGACTTCTATCTCACTCTAGAGAATTTACATAAATATTCGAGTGGAGTACCATGAAAAATAACTCACAGGATCTGATTTAATATCGCAACTACCCCTACCTCCCACCATCAAAATGTGCATATGCATGACTATGCAAGTCTGAACACGAATTTATCGTTATTTTTTGAATTGCAAGTAGATTTAACTATAATTACTCGAAAGTAATTGAATTACTAGTAAAGTAATTGAATTATTATTGCATTTTGTAACATTATAAATTAGCATTAGTTCAATTTTAGTTCGAAATTTATTGGTCTATTATTTTTTGAAGTCTTTCGTAGTGCAGTGCCATCTTCTGGAAACTGGGAGTACTGTTGTATTCTTCATGCGCGCGATTTTTGCTTGGAGTTTTTGCATCTTTTTTTGGGTTTTTTTTTCGAAAAGTTGGTGGAGGACATTTTGGTCATCATTCTTGCACAAGTTAGAGAGGTGAATACTTATCCGCTGGGTTCTATGACTATTTTAAGTCATCCGAAAGGGTTTTTCCCAGGGAAAAGTTTGAATGGGGAATAGAATTGCTGTATTGAAAATATTTCTGGAAAATTCTCCTCACGTCCGTTGTTACGGGATTTTCTCTGCATGCACATGGCCTCGTGTCTTCAAAATTTCATCTAACAGCCCTCAGGATTGAGGTAAGATTGGGGCTTACAGAGGAAAAGATCATTGAAATTATAATGTAATTTTATTTCGGGGTTTTTTAGATACCTATTAGTATAGTGTTGTGATTCGCAAGGTTGTCGATATCCCATCGACTCTAACAAATCTCAGCTTGAGGCCCTTATATCACCGGCTTATTGCTGCACAGGCTGTATTATTGAGTCTACAACTAGAGTTGCCGTTTTAAAATCTATATTCGGTGTAGATATCTGTTGTCGCTCAGTTCTTTTCGGCGGAAGAAATCTGATACCGAGCTCCTTCGTCGAACCTGGAAGAACGCAAGGTTAGACCTTTCCTATCATTATTACGAGTTGCAGTTGCGCCCCCATAGTGTTCAATCTTTAAGGATTGCCTTGCGCATGTCCGATTTATATTTTGATTAATTGCTTGTTTTTTTTACTCTACTGTATATGATTGTAAGGGACAATCATATGCTTACGTAAGCCTCCGAAGCACCCGCTTAATTTATTAGTCCTGCTTAATGCTTAATGCTTTGTTCGCGGAACAGATCCGAAACTAGTTCTGAATTAATTCCGAATAAGTTGATGAATGGATATAAAGCGCATGCGGCACTCCGAAGCAGTTGAGGATTGTGAACGTCCGCGAACGCTTATAGAAAGAAAGCGCATGCGGCTCTCCGACTGACTTTAGGATTTTGATCGTCTGCGAACGCTTATTAAACGTTACCGTTTGAAAAAGTTTTTTGTCATTTTTTAGGTGATTTGTTCTTGTTGCTTGTAAACCTAAACGGGGTTTAATGGCGGGCAATACTAGGATGGAAGGTGAATATAATTTAGACTGAATTTTGAAAGAAATTGCAAGGTCGTATAAAACACATTTTTACCTTTTACGCGACTTCAAAATAACTATTACTCTTTGAAATGTGGTTTTAAAGCGGTGTCTTTTTCAGCGTTATCCGAGTTTTTAATTATTCCTTCATCGTCACAAGGAACCGATCCAACACCAAAAAAGGCTGCACTGAGGGATGCGCCAAAAAGTACCTACAAAACCAAAAAGTTAAGAGGTGATATGTTAAGGGAAATGAGAGATGACAGAGAGGCATATTACGTAAAAGTTTTAGAATTGGAAGACAACAAATTAGCACAAAAAAAGAAAAAGAATGAACTCTTAGAAGAACGAAACAAGTTATTGAAAGAATACTTCTTTCGTTTGAAGTCTGAGGAGGCGATTACATTTATATTTCTGTTAAGGATATTAATATGAAATAAGTATCAGGGTTGTGAGTTAGAACAAATGTAAAAAAACGTTTATATATAATACATAGCAACCAACTTTTGTCAATACAACAGAAAAATTTTACTTTTTCAATTTGTAAAATTTGCAAAATAAACTGGATCATCAGCAATAATAGTTCTTTCAACATATTTTTAGTCCTTCGAGCACCGGATAACATCAAGTTATTAATTCAAGTTCAAGAAAAAGCAAGGTTCCAGGCTGCACAAGCAGTGTGGGTCATTTCAAGTGCAAGAAAATATTGGGAATCAGGCACGTGGTTACAAGAAAGCTGCAGGCTGCCCTATAGGAAATCAATAAATTGCAAGTCCGTTCCTACCTAATTATTATTCCTTTCAATTACTTCCCAGCCGGCACAGTGCCGTCATAATCACGTGAATGTTTGGTGATTATTCGTCGGCGACGTCATCTGCCCAAAAAATGACGTCATTGATTGTGACCAATTTAAGACGTAATAATTATGACGTTTAATTCACGTTATTTATACGCCATATGAATACCATTACTCATCATGACTTATATCACACTACACTACAAACTCGCCTTACATAATAGGTACAATGGATATAGGAATGTAAAACTGGTTGGTATTATAATAATTATTTTCTGCCATATTGTTATAATTTATTTTCAACATACTTTCATACTTACTGTTAGCACGAATGGCAACAACGAATATCAATTTAAAAGTACACCACGTGAAGATCGTCATAATTTGATATGCTTGGTGGTTGGTGGCTGCATTTTACATACGTACCCTCCTGCCTACACATAATTTTCATAGGTTTTTATATTTCCCGCCGAACCAAACGCCATGGGCGTTCTTTATGGAAGTATGAATTGGACATACTAGACAGCGATAGCGTCGATACTACTGAAGCAAGTTTCTGTTTAAATAGTCGTGCATTAACTAATATATTGTATTACCGATTGTTAATTAAAATTGTTTAATTATTAGTAATGAAAATAACATTTTATAGTGCGAATCAAATAAGAATCTAAAATTTATAAATGTTAATATTGTTCTATTTTAGACAGGCTTTTCACTGATTTTAAAATTCGCGCTTTGAATGTTTGTCTTTTGGTCTTCCGTCGGTCCGTTCGCGCCTGCGGCCATTTTGCGTTTACTTATTTACTTCCACAGCATTGCTTTGTGCTTCTAATGTTCCAATTTCTGGCAAGAGTGATTTTATAGTGCAACTTTTTAGCAAGTAAGTATAATCGGATATGTTTACATAATTAGATTATTAGTAGATATTACTAGATGGTACTTTTAGTTGTTTTTTTCCACTGAATCTGTAAAATGTTCGAATTTCGCCACCTGTTGGATACCTATTGATTAGATAAATATAAAACGGCCTGTTTCATCACCTCTGATCAACTTTGTCGGATAATTTTCAGGAAACAATTGGCTTAACTTAACAATCGTAACTAACTAGAAAATGAAGTTAATCGGAGACGAACAAACCGACCCTTTAATGTAGTGCCTATTGTAGTAAGTATTATAGCACGTTACGGTTTGGTATTATTTAGACATGGCTTTGTTCATTGGTGTGGAGTTTCGTGAGAAAGACGGTGGCGGTGTCGCTCTAGTACACGAGTCGTGGTTGACCCCCCGCAAAACAGAAGTTTTTTGGCCACCGCATAAGTCTCAAGACCAATATTATAAATGTTTAAAAAAGGGAGCACTGCCTAATGAGGATACCTGGCCGATTTTCAGCATTGCCAGGAAATTTTTTGAAAGTGGTCTGTGTTAGCTTTTTAAATTAATTAATTGTTTATCATTTAATGATGCCTTCAAAAATAATCAAATTTTAGTTGAGTTTAGAGTTCTTGTTTGTTTGTGATAGATAACTATGAAAAGTCGCTCCGTAAGATCAAAGAAGTGGAAGTTACGTCAGATGTGCAATCGGATGACAGAGACGGCGTTGAATTTTTAAAAAGGAAACGAATAGTTCCAAGAAAGTTGTTAGATTCATCTGGCAGTGAAGATGAGGATCAATGGAAATCAAATATTCCTCGCCTTCCAGTAATAAAAAGAAGTAAGCTATCTACTAGTTTGCTCAAAATTGCACATAAAGGTAAAATTATAAAATGCCATTATAATTTTTAATAGTGCTGCAATGAATGCAATTAATCATGATTATAAACAATATTATGATTATTGTAATCATTTATTCGCATGATTATTGTTATTTGATGAATACAATTACTGCTTTATTTTGACGAATACGATTACTGCTTTGATAATCGTAAAAGAGGAATCATGATTGTGTCGCTAGGTTTTAATTTTTAAATCGCATTTTAATGCAAATTTTATTGTATAGGTAACCAAGAATCATCGAATTTTTCAACCGAAGGTTCGGTTTCCCCCACACATGACTCGTTGTCTGAGGAACTTTCTGTTGTATCTAATCGGCAATCACAGCCATCAACTCCAATTTTCAATAGTCGACAAAATTTTGAAGTGGATTCTGTTGCAACTAATCAGCAATTTCAGTCTACATCAAATTCTAGCCGACAAAATCTTAATCCGAATTTTGTTGCACCTAATCGGCAATCTCCGTCGACACCAAATTTTGGCCGACACTCTCTTGATGTGAATACTAATGAAGTTTTAACTCGACAAAGACATACAGGTAAAGTATTGTAAATAATTTATGTGTTCTATATTTAAAATGTTTTAGGCTTACTAGAAAAGGAACCAAATGTGGCTGCTTTGTTACTAACAATAAGGGAGCAAAACAATCAAATTCTTGCTTGGATACGGGATCAGAAACGGAGCACCGTTAGAGTCTCTGCTTTGCCAGATAATTTAGATGTCCACTTTCCTTTAGGCCATGATGAAGAATTGGAAAAGTTGGAAACATTTTTAAATGAAAAAGATAATTTAGGTTGCTTTGTAAGTATTTATTCATTACATTTTGCTTCTTCTCAATTGTAACTAACTCGTATTTTTAGTCATCATATTTGTCATCACTGGGAGGAAGAGACGTTACTGGACAAACTAATAACATATTGAAATTCCTATTAACAAATGCCTTTGCAAGTAATTGGAGTTTCTTTGGAAAGCGCAACGGAAAGAAGGCCTTCCAAAAATTAAATCTTAAGTGTGCCATTATTCGTAAGTTTTCAATGTTTTTAAGGTCCCTCAAATAGTGCCTGCAATCTTAATTTGTAATTCAGGTGCTGTTAGAACAAGCTCTCCTCAACGTGATGTTGAAAATAGTGTTAAAGTGTGGTTAAAACACTCCCCTGAAAGGCTGAAGAAAGAAAAAAGAAATGACGACCCGTAAGCAGAGAGGTGTAGTAAGCCAAAGACAGTTGTACAGGAGGGTGGCAAAATCTGTAAAACAATTTATTTCCAGTCCTGAAGAACCTGTAAGTCAACCACTTTCTTACGATAGTTTAATTTTATCTGAAGATTTAATTGATTCTGAGGATAGTTGTAATGATATATCAGGTTCATTTTCTAATGCAAATGAAAATTTAACTTGTGAAGATAGTGGAAATGAACATGACCCATTTTTTGAAGATGTAGACTTGATTGAAAATATTAGTTCTTTTGAAACAGTCCCATGTAATTCAGATATTGACTCAACCAGTCAAGATGTCTGTCCTAATAGTTTGCGTACTGAGTTAAGAAAGTGGGCAACCTTACGGCACATTCCTCGTTCAGCAGTCACGCATCTTCTACACATTCTTTCTCCCTTCCATAATGACTTACCTCTAGATAGTAGAACGTTGTTGAAAACACCGAGAGCATCAAACACTAAACAGTTACTGAATGGTGAATATTGCCATTTTGGATTGTCTAATAGTTTGAAAGTAAGATTAATGTTGATGCCCAATTTAAGCAATGGAGAAATTCTCAAAATTTCATTTAATATTGACGGGCTCCCTGTTTTTGGAAGTTCAACTCTTCAGCTTTGGCCTATTTTGGGACTAATAAAAAATTTTAAGAGTGAACCATTTGTTGTTGGTTCTTTTTTAGGAGTTGGAAAACCAAATTCACTGTCATTGTTTTTAGAGGATTTTGTACAAGATTTAATGTCTTTAATAACAAGTGGTCTCGAAATCAATAATAAATTATTTCAAGTAGAAGTGCATAGCTTTGTATGTGACGCTCCGGCGCGAGCATATTTAAAGTGCGTAAAATTACATTCCGGCTATGCTTCCTGCGATAAATGTGAGGAACATGGAGAGTATCATGGTCGTGTAATTTTCAGAAATATTAGTGCCAAAAAACGCGATGACAATTCATTTCGTTGCCAGACTGACAAGCAACATCATTCTGGTGTTTCTCCTTTATTAATTTTGCCAATTAATATTATTAGTGCATTTCCAATGCATAATGTTTGTTTAGGTGTAGTGAAAAAATTATTAAATATGTGGACGGGTCATCCTAGCCGAGTCAAAATGACACATGCTAAATCCGAAATTGTATCAGAAAAATTACTTTTTTTAATGAAATTTATACCATTTGAATTCAACAGAAAAGGACGAGTCTTATCAGAGTTGCCGCGTTGGAAAGCAACGGAATTTAGATTATTTTTGCTTTATACCGGACCACTTGTTTTATATGGTAATGTTGACATAGCTATTTACGAGCATTTCTTATTATTCCATTGTGCTATCACAGTACTTATTTCAATATATCACATCCAAAATTCAGGAATTGCTTTGGCCCGGCAGTTTTTACATTTATTTGTAACGCATAGTAAAAATATTTATGGTATCGAATTTTTAATTTATAATGTTCATTTGCTATCGCATTTGGCAGATGACGTAGAAATTTTCGGGCCTTTAGATAATTTCTCAACCTTTCCATTTGAAAATTATCTTGGTCACTTGAAGCATTTAATTATGTCGCGTAGTAATCCATTGCAACAAGTGCATCGAAGGTTAAAAGAAATTGAAATGACAGTCTTAGAGGATTGTGATGTTACTACTCCACAAAATATTTATAAACTACAACATTTTACTGGACCAATTCCAAGATTTGCCTGCAAACAGTACAAGAAATTGTTTTATAAAGATTTTTTATTCACAACTAAATCATATTTAGAGCCAGATTGTTATTGCCTTATGGAAGGTGGAAAAATTGTAGAGATACATAATATCATAGTGGATGAAAAAGAAGACGTTTTTGTTTTGGGAAAAAATTTCAGATTTATGCGTCCTTTTTTAAATACCCTGTTGATTCGAAAATATTCCATATTTATTGCATTCAAGATTTATCAACAGAATTAGAAATATTGCCACAAAACAACATTTTTGGCAAATGTATAGTGTTTCCATTTAAGCAGGGGTGGTTCGTGTCATTTCCATTACTTCATATGTAAATGGGCCAGGTATAGTGCTGAATTTAAGTTTTCAAGAAAACTACGAAGTGGTTGCCAGATTTTGCCCCTTCTAAGTTGGCTTGTATGCAGGTAGCAATTTTTAGAAGACTGTTGTTTTAACGTATTTTTAATATGTATTTTTATTTTCTCGTAATGTTCAGTTAAAAACTTTTCTTTTTCTCATTATAAGTTTTATGTACAGGGTTTTTCAAAAGTAGGTGGTATTTTAAACTACTCGCATCGTCGCTGATTTTTACAACTTTTTGAAAGTAGTGACACTATCGGGTCAGAGTGAAAAATGCGATGTTTTTATTGTCACCTTTTGGTCGTCATAGCAACAAATTTGTTTAAAATCAGTTGCATGAAAAGCAACATTGTGTGCCAGTGTTATTGCATTATCACCTCTTTCTCTTTGGAACACAATTATTTCTTTTGTGAAAAGAAATGGTTTTGCCTCTGCCAACTCGCATTGGACTTTTTCGGTGTTATTACGAATTGGACAGAGTTTCTCCGCAGGCTTTCGATGGTTTCATGCCCTTAACAATTTAAGAGCTGGCCCAAACACTTTGATGATTGCAATTTTTTTAATACATCCCTTTCTTTCTGTACAAACGTATTTTTCATTTTCAATTTGCTTGATGATTTATCAAAATATCAGAGTTTTCAAATACCACTTACTTTTTGGAAAACCCTATAAATAGAAACCATTGTAGTTGACAGTTAAAATTTTGATATGACATATCAAATTTATACAATTTGTTTCGTTGTTTCGATTTTATGTTAATGTGCAATGCAATAAAATTTTTATATTCCATTTTGTGTATTTATAAGCTTTAACCACGTCATGAATGTGCAAAAATGTATGTCAATTTGACGTCCTCTCAGACGTCTCATTCACGTCGCTTAATGACGTCTTTGGGCTGTGACATTAACCTGTCATACTGACGTCACTCTTACGCCATCTTTTTCGTCATCAGACGTCGTGAATGACCAAATATGGATGTCAAAATGACGACACTGTGCTGACTGGGTTACCTTGCTTTACATTTTCTTATTCCTCTTTATTTTGCATTTATCGAATTCATATCTGCTTAATTCAATTTACAATTTACAATCAGAGTTTATCTAGTACATACTTCCAAAATGTCTGCAGAGTTAAAAGAATTAATTCGCCGTAGAGGTACCCTAAAGCAGCGTCAAACACTTGTTACAGTTAAAAATTAAATTAGACATTTATTCATTAGAAAATTTATTTAAAATACAAAGCTTACAGTTTTCCTTTTTATCAACCGATTTGTTTTGTTAACTTCAGTATTTTGATTTTATCTTGCCACTTATTTCTTGTCTTCTTGTAAATTCACTATCTGAGTACCTATTTCTTGTTCTTTTGGCGTATTCCCTTGTTTCTCTGATCTATTTCTGCTCTGATTCTTGTTTATTTCGTTCCTGCAATAAATTTGAGATTGTTATATTTGGGGCGGTTGTGTTTTCAAAACTTACCTTGGTTTTCGCAGATCGTCGGCCCACATTCATTATTTTCCTAGGTTCCTTATTAGCACTGCATTATGTCTTCAATTATTTGCCATTCTTGACTCTCTTTCCTGTTTATTCTGTTTAATCCATTTTATTTGTACAGCGGCTCAGCTGTTCGGTACTTTTTCTATTTTCTTGATAGGTTTTGAGCATGCTCGACTTTCCGTCGTTTAGGTCGTATTGAAGTTGTTGGTCATGAGCGTGCGCCTCCAAGTTTATTTTTGATTTCACTTTCCTTCTATATTTTCGCTTTTATATTCCCTTCTGTGTATCTTTCCATTCTCTATCTGTTTGGAGGACTCTTTTAAGTGTGGTTTCCTCCGATCTTTTCGTAGTTTTTCTTGATCGATTGCGATTTTCCTTGCTCTTTTGACGACACGGCACTGCTCTAGGTTAGCTCTTAAATTTCACCTTTGATGTACCTAAGGACGAGTCCTACGTCATCTTTTAAACTTCCGGGTTGGCACTTTTCTCGTGATATTTCGCAGACAAGACACGTTTTATGATAACGGTCATTTTGTTGAATTTTATGTTGAATTCCGACCTTCTGGAGTATCCAGGATTTCTCGAAATAGTGTCAAATTGTTCCTTTTTTGGATTTTGCAAAGTTTTTGGTAAAACTTATTCAGAAAAGGCTCCTTTTATGGGATTTTTGTCTTCGACCACGAGGTATTTTTTTGGAGGTTCCATCGTATCCCTTTTGAGGGTGCTACCGTGGGGTATATTTAATCTATACTTCCCCACAAGAGTATTATCCAGCGATCTATTGAAACGACAGTGTTTTAAGGTCAGATCTTTAAGTTATTTTTATTTTGTCCGAGCGGAATATCATTTCATCCGTCGGCAGAAGTTTTCATGTACAGCCTGGCAGCGGCCTATCGTTGCCACCAAAACGTTACATTAAGCTTATTGTTAAACAAGTTAGTATTATTCGCTTAAGTAGTGCCTCGTAGCGGCTTATTGCTATTAGTTAACGCTAATTTATAATTTTCATTTGTAGGTAGTAGTTTTGAAGTTTTTTTGTAGTCAAGTAGTTACAGTATTTTGCTTATTTTTTATATTCATATTCAATTCTAGTTTTTGCTTTTACCCGGTCTTTTGGTAGTGTCGGTGCTTTGCGTTTGCGTCTTGTAAGTTTTGTTGTGCGGTTTGACTCGTCGGTGCGCCTGCGCGAACGAAGCTTCGGCCGTAGATAGTCGCTCGTGTCATCCGTGCGTGATCCATATTTTTTTTGGGCGAAACGTTTGCGCCGCGCTGTTAAATTTCCGGATAGGTTATTTTGTTAATTTTGTAGCTTCTGGTCAGTCATTTTTTGTCATTTTTGTTGCTCATTTAGATTCAGATATTTGTTTTGTAATACATTTACGCTTTCTTTTCAATATATCTGTTAAATATTTGACTGCGGGTTTTGTTTATTTTGCTCCCCCATTGTTGTTTGGATGCCAGTGGCTTTTAGGAGTTGTAGCCACTGGATTTTTGCGTTCTTTCCCGGAGGATTAGCCGACAACTCCTTGGCGCCCCTTTTGTTAATAGCCCACTCCCATCTTCGGCTAGAGTTAGTCGCGGTCGGGTCCTCCCCCCCTTTGTGACGCAACGGGATTTGTTACGTCACACACTCTTGGAAAAATACCTTGACGGATTCGAAACGTCAGTGTCAGATATTGGATTAAATAATCTCGATCAATCAAAAATAGTAGAGTTAGAGATGCGAGTGGAAAAACATTCCTTATTACTGCTAGAATTTGAAGACGTGCAGACTAAAATTGAAATGTGTCATGAAAATTTAGCCGAGCAGATCTCTGAGAGAGATTCCTTTGAAAGTAGTTATTTCTCAATAATTTCTAAGGGAAAACAAATCATCTCGAACTATTATGGCGCGAGGCGGCAGGCCGAACCATCTATACGGGGAGGTTCAGAAAACTCTGGCCCTTGCTCCAGAAATACAACGCCACAGTTTCTTAATCACAGTATAAAGCTACCTCAAATTAATTTACCTAAATTTTCTGGGTTGTATGAAAACTGGCTGGAGTTTCGGGACACTTTCGACTCACTTATAAATTCAAATTCTGCAATAAGTGAAATTCAAAAATTTCATTATTTGCGTGCTGCTTTGGAGGGAGGTGCTGCGCAGGTCATACATTCATTAGAGTTCTCGTCAGTTAATTATTCCGTAGCGTGGGAAACTTTACTGCACAGATACAATAATGAAAACATTTTAGTTCATAATCATGTAAAGTAAATTTTTGATTTGTCCAATTTAAATCGAGAATCGGCGGCGGATTTAAGAAAAATGCTCGACAGCGTGTCTAAACATATAAGGTCTTTACAGTCTTTAGGCCAACCAATCGAATACTGGGATACGTTGCTAGTATACATTCTAAGCCACAAGCTCGACAAGATTACGTCGAGAGAGTGGGAACAACATAAGGTTCGTCTTGATCCAGGTGATACTGTAAACAAAGAAAGGTCAAAGGTAGCTACATCGGAGGACTTTAAGGTCTTCATCAAAAATAAAGCAGATTTTTTAGAAACTGTATCTTTGGCGAAGGATACGAAGCAATATTCCCATTCATATCATCTTGCTGCAAAAAGCAACATGTCGTGCACTTTCTGTAAAAACAAAAATCATTTCATACAAAATTGCCCAGATTTATTAAAACTTGGGAGTAATGAACGTATTAACCAAATTCAAAATAAAAAACTCTGTATAAATTGCTTACGAGGATGTCATCCTTTAAAAAATTGCTTTGCTGGTCATTGTAGAAAATGCAAGGAAAGGCATAACACGTTACTTCACACCGATTTTCAAAATAACAAACCTGCAAATGTAGGGCCTTTCAATTTCAACACTTCACGTTCAGTTTCAACTGAAACTGAGTGCTTTTCTGCCTCAACAAATACAAGATGCAATATACTTCTTTCAACGGCCATAGTTCAAGTACAAGATGCTACAGGATCTTTCCAAAAGTGCAGAGCATTACTAAATTCAGCATCACAGTCACATTTTATGACTACAAGGTTGTGTAATCAATTGGAGTTACATACGACTTCAATAAACATGTCGGTACTTGGAATATCAAGTTTCGTCTAGCATTTCCAAAAAATGCAAAATTTCAATCGAAAGTTTACAGAATTCCTTCCAAACGGAAATTTCTTGTCTAGTATTACCTAGCATAAATGAAAACATACCGAATCAGCCTATTGATGTTTCTGCATTGAATATTCCTTGCCATATAAACCTTGCTGATCCAAATTTTCACAAAGGGGGCAGCATTGATCTGCTACTGGGCGCAGAGCTCTTCTATAATCTTTTATGCATTGGTCAGATACAGTTAGGTCCAAACTGTCCTACTCTCCAAAAAACTGTATTCGGCTGGCTCGTATCTGGTCCAGTACCTTCACATCGTTTCTCGACTCAAACGCAATGTAATTTAGTTACATACGCTGACATAAGAGATCTTCTGTGCAAATTCTGGGAGATAGAGGAACCAGTTAGGCATTCAGTACCCTTGTCGTCCGATGACCAAGCATGTGAGGATATTTTCCAAAATACTACAAAACGAGATGCATCTGGCAGATTTATTGTGCAAATCCCATTAAAACAAAGTCTCTGCTAGGAGATTCAAGAGAAATTGCATTTAAAAGGTTTAAATCCATAGAATCCAAATTTTCAAAAAATGGTGTCTTCAAAGCCATGTACGTTGACTTCATGGATGAATACCTCAGACTGGGTCACATGACAAGGGCTCAAACTTCTGAGGTTTCAAATGATCTTTTCTTTTTCCCTCACCATGGTGTCCTTAACGAGCAAAGTCAAACTACCAAGCTTAGAGTGGTATTTGATGGTTCTTGTTGTTCTGATTCGGGAGTATCATTAAATGATCTTCAGTATATCGGGCCGTCCATCCAAGACGATATATTTGCAATACTACTGAGATTCAGACAAGGTCCAATAGTAATTTGTGCGGATATTGTTAAGATGTACCGTCAAATATTAGTTGATCGATCTAAGTGGCCGTTACAAACAATTCTTTGGCGTTCAAATTCTTCAGATGAGCTACAAAGCTATCATCTTTGCACAGTAACTTACGGAACAGCCTCAGCGCCTTGGCTCGCCGTAAGATGCCTTAAACAACTTGCTTTAGAATCTTACGATTCATTTCCTCATGCATCCACCATCATTTCAAAGGATTTCTACATGGACGACCTCTTAACTAGCTGCAATTCGGAGGAGGAAGCAATTCGGCGTTGCGATCAAATTTCATCGATCCTAGTCTCAGGTTGTTTTCAGCTGCAGAAGTGGGCCTCAAATAGTGAGGTTGTTCTTAGGCATGTTCAAACTAAAAATCCAACATCGTTTCTAAAACTTGGGGCAGATGGAAAAACAAAAACCTTAGGCCATTATTGGGCTTGCGCTTCAGACCACTTAATGTACACTATTAGTGATGCTGACAGTTCAAATCCAATTACAAAACGGATAGTATTATCTGACATTTCTCAAATTTTTGATCCTTTGGGGCTTGTCGGTCCATGCCTTATCATCGGTAAAATTTTATTACAAAAGCTTTGGCTGCAAAGGCTCAGTTGGGATGAGTCTCTGCCGTCGCAGTTAGACACACGCTGGCGTCAGTTTCGACAACAGCTTCCTCATCTAAATACTTTGCGCATTTCTCGGTGTGTTTTAGGTAGCGCAGTTTCAATAGTTGACATCCATGGCTTCTGCGATGCATCTGTGGAAGCATATTTATGTTCGTACAATTTCAGATGGGGGTCAGATCACGGTTAGATTATTATGTGCAAAAACAAAGGTGACTCCACTTAAGTCACTCACTGTTCCCAGACTTGAATTATGCCGGGCTTTGCTTCTTGCACAGTTACTTAACAGAATTCGAAATTCGATGACTATATCTTTCAATAGCTTGTTTCTTTGGAGTGATTCCACTGTTTGTTTGTCTTGGATAGGAACCCAACCAAACCTTTTGCAAACCTTTGTGCAAAAGCGAGTATCTCAAATTCAAACATTGACACAAATTGATGATTGGAATTATGTTCCAACCAGAGAAAATCCTGCGGATCTTCTGTCCCGTGGGTGTTGCCTCAAGATCTTGGAGACACATCCTTGTGGTGGTCAGGTCCTGTTTGGCTGGAGAAATCCAAAGAAAATTGGCCTAAATTTTCTTTCAAATCTCCGGCGGAGATGCCTGAATTAAGGAAACAGCCAAATTCCTTTCATGTGACACCCAACATAGACGTCATTAACATAAATAAATATTCTACCCTTAGCAGGCTTCAACGCGTTACGGCTTATTGTTTGCGATTCATTTTAAATGCAAGGTCTACTGTTGCAGATAGGAAGGCTGGCCCTCTCACTGCTACCGAATTGTCAACTGCCTTGACATGTCTGACAAAATTGTCACAAGCAGTGCATTTTTCGAATGAACTATTAGCTTTGCAAAAGGGACAACTAATAAACAAAGGGTCAAAATTATTGTCTTTAAACCCTTTTTTGGATAGTGAGGGTATTATAAGAGTTGGAGGGCGATTGCAAATGTCCAATTTCAATTTTCAAAAAAAACATCCAATTATCATTTCAAATAAGCATCATCTCACCAAATTTATCTTTCATGCGGAACATATACGTCTGTTACATGCGGGTGCACAGCAAATACTTTTTTCATTGCGTGATCGGTTTTGGCCTCTTTCAGGGCGAAACTTGGCAAGAGCAACTGTACATTCGTGTATACGATGTTTTCATTGTAAACCTGTGCAGCAAACTCCAATAATGGGCGTACTTCCCGCATCTCGAATTGTCCCTGCTCCGGCTTTTCATACCACTGGCATAGATTATGCTGGGCCGGTTTTAGTCAATAACAAAAGGGGTAGACGGGCTAAGACGTCTAAGGCTTACATTAGTTTCTTTGTTTGTTTTACGACAAAGTCAGTTCATCTAGAACTGGTAAGTGACTTAACTACAGATGCCTTTATCGCTGCATTTAGGCGTTTTACTTCGCGGCGTGGTAAACCGGCGAATGTTTATAGCGACAACGGGACTAACTTTGTCGGGGCCCGCTCCGAGTTGTTAGTTTTCAAAATTCATTAAAACAAACCAAACTAAGTTGCAAGAGAAACTTTCTCATTCTGGCGTTAACTGGCATTTTATTCCGGCCTTCTCACCCCACTTTGGTGGACTCTGGGAGGCTGGGATAAAGTCCGCAAAGGGTCATCTTCGAAGAGTGTTGGGCAATGCGCGTTTAACTTTTGAAGAACTTTATACTGTTCTTGTTGAAATCGAGGCAGTTCTGAATTCGAGGCCATTAAGTCCTCTCTCATCTGATCTTAACGATCTTTCCTCACTTACTCCATCTCATTTCCTAATTGGACGCAACGCATCGTCGCTTCCTGACCCAGATATAAGGGAAGTTCCAATTAACCGGCTCTCTTGGTATCAACTATTGCAACGAATTCAACAACATTTTTGGGCTCGTTGGTCCCAGGAATTCATTTCAGAGCTGCAAGTGCGTAGCAAATAGAAGGAGGCTCAGCTGCAGCTCCAACTGGGTTCTCTAGTAGTCATTAAGAAGATCAACACCCCGCCATTAAGAAGGCCATTGGGTCGCATAGTTGCGCTCCATCCTGGTCCAGATGGAACAGCACGGGTAGCAAGCATTAAAACCTCAAATGGAATAGTGAAAAGAAGCTTTGCTAAAATGTGTGTAGTGCCAATCGAAAAATAAACTCATGTGCATTGTGATAATAGCGTTAACGTATAAGTATTCCAATAGAAACTTTTAATTTTATATTTGATAATTTTGAAAGCTGACTCTTTCAAGGTCGGGGGCATGTTCCGGCCCTTAAAGAATACTTCTTTCGTTTGAAGTCTGAGGAGGCGATTACATTTATATTTCTGTTAAGGATATTAATATGAAATAAGTAGCAGGGTTGTGAGTTAGAACAAATGTAAAAAAACGTTTATATATAATACATAGCAACCAACTTTTGTCAATACAACAGAAAAATTTTACTTTTTCAATTTGTAAAATTTGCAAAATAAACTGGATCATCAGCAATAATAGTTCTTTCAACAGTCCTCTTCAATTACATTCTGTTCTAGTACGAAATCATCATCTATTGTTATATTATGTAGCACAGCACACGCCCTAATAAAATGCACAATATCTCGCACACTTTTTAGCTTAATATGATAAAGCTGTCTAAATTTTTGTTTCATCAAGCCGAAACAATGTTCAATTATGTATCTGTTTGTAGATAGCAGATAATTATAGTTTATTTGTCGCCTGGTTAAATTACCCCTGTCTTTAAATGGTGTCAATAAGTGCTGCGTGCTGGGATATCCGCTATCTCCAATAATAAAAAAATTACCACAGGTTCCTGGTAAAATCCCACTTAATGGTGATGTTCGAAAGACTCGGCTGTCATGTACTGAGCCTGGATATCCTATAAAAATGTCACGGATTCTTTTTGTATGATCACACACAATACTTGCGCATGCCCGACAGTGTTCGAACAAAATTTTAGGTGACGGGCGGCCGGAGCAGTGTAGTCACTCCTCCACTTCAATATTTTCAACTCTAATTTACACCATTTGAATGGAATCACCATCGCCGCCGCCGCTGCTGCTTTCGCTTTCGTCTCTACAAAAAGAAACATGACAATTATAACACAATATTATAAATTTGTTAGTTTCATTATACCTTATTAATTCCCTAATTATAGCAAGGCCGCGATTTCTCAATTCAGCTGTTTGAAATCTGATTTTGCATGGTCTCATGGAACGAAACGTACGGGTTATATTCCTTGTTCCTGTTTCCCTACACCCTCTCAAGTGCATTTCCGTATAAACAAGTCCCGGCCTGCTTTCATCGTACGAGACGATTATTATTTTTCCGTTGGTTATCTCCATAGCACCTAAAAAGAGTCTTGCTGAGAAATTTCAATTTGTATTTCCAAGTTGTCCATTGCTCGTTTTGCTACTCGCAAATGTTGGAATAGTACCCAGTCTTTTATTAAAAGGTCTAGCTGATCTGAAAACAAAAAATTACGTGTTTTTACAATTTGGTTGGAGATAATATACCTACGTACTTTTACTTTCCATCTCTTGATTTACGGTAGTTCACTTATAAAAAAAAGTAAAAAGTAACGGAAAAACTCATCTAAAACTTCCTTCACATTGAATTTCACTTCGGCTGTAGCGGAACGATCACGGAACATAAAAAAATCAACGTAAAAACGATGGAAGATAAAAGTGAAAAAGCATTTACACTTACAGAAGACGAGAACTAGCGCCTAGACAACATAAACTTTCTCCAACTGAACGTATCCTCCGACGGTACCCAAACTGGTTACCTTCGATCCCCCAAATCCACTTAACTTATATTCTTCAGGAATAATGTTCTGGTTTTGAGCCGCTTTCTCTGTAATTGTGCAAACAGCGCTCCCTGGGTCAATTATAGCTTTATAATCAACATTATTTATTTTTACTGGGCGGATAAATCGCTTGAGAGTGTTACTTGCATCAGCAGAAAATGTTCAGTTAACTAACTGATTCGCTTCTGTACAATGCTTTTTAATATGGCCGGTTTTGAAACATTTATAACAAACATTAGCTCTCGGTTTGGTGCAATTACACTTTGTGTGATCTACATCACCACAATTGTAGCACCTAATTTTACTTTCGTCCTTTCTTTCATTTATTTTCTCTTTTTCCCTACTTCTAAAATCCCTATCTCTATCAAAATTTCTACCTAGACTCTTTTTTTCATAAACTCTTTCTAAAAGTAATATGTCTCTCCACCATTCACCTTCATTTATGTGACTTTTAAACATTAAATTTCCTGCAATATCTGTTCGCGCTAGCCCTTTCAAGATTTCAATTTTCGCATAAGAAAAACACAAATTCAGGTTCGCAGAGCCTAAAATTACGCGAGAAGCCCCCTTGCCGCCAAATTACCTAACCTGTAATTAACTCGACTGACCTCTCTGTAATAATTCGTCCGCAGTTCGCCACCACTTTTGATATGTTAGCTATGTACAGGAACGAACCAACAAAGTGCATTTAATCAACAAAATGTTTATTAATTTAAAGGATATGTAAATATTACAAAAATAAACTAAAAGTTACCTTCCGCCACGATCTGTCACTTTTCGCATCGTGTTGCCGACTTCAAAAAAACGTAACCATAGAGTATATATAGAGTATAGGAGAGCAAATTGTTAAAATTATAATCGAGCAAAGTTTTCTGGAGTATACGTTTCCTGCCAATTAAACGTTACTAAATTATGGAGGATGTATAACCAAAAATATACTGAATCAAAAGTCTCATTGTCTTCGTTTAAGAGAATATTTTATAACAAATTTAATATTGGTTTCTCATCGCCAGCGTCGGATGTATGTGGTATTTGTCTCAACCACAAGAATTCAAGTAAACAAGCTTAAGATCCACAAATTAAAGCAGAGTTAATGACAGAGCTAAGAATCCATAAAATAAGGGCAAATGCCTTCTATGAGCTATTGAAAGAAGAAGTTCCTCATAGCGTATCCTTGTGTATTGACTCTCAACAAGTCCATCCGCTACCAAAGGCCCCGATTGCATTTTACTCCATTTTACTCACGGCAGATAAGCTTTTATCCATTTTGTTGTGTTGATGTGAAATCCAGAGAAGCATATTTTTATACTGGGTCTGAAAACCAGGCTGCTCGTGGTTCTACACAAATAGGCTCATCTCTGATTGAACATCTGAGAACTCTAAATTTACAAAATATAAAAACTCTCGGACTATTTTGCGACGGCTGCGGCGGTCAAAATAAAAACTCGCACATAATTCATAATTTGGCATTTTGGTTAAACATGAATCTTCTCCTGAGTTGAAAGAAATAATTCTCACTTTCCGCGTTTTTGGTCGTGCAGAAAAGATACTGAAGACGCATACCATCATTGCCAACCCTGAAGAATACAACGAACTATATGCTGAAGTAGGAATAGTAAAAGAATTGGGCAAAGAATGGGAACAATGTGATGTCAAAAGCCTTTTGGAAATTTACAGGAAAGTAGAAGGAATACAGGAATTTAAAAAATGCATCTAATAAAGGACAACAAAAATAAAATCAAATACAGAGGAAACACATTCTTTAGGTTTGATTCAATATGTGGTGTCAAATATCTTAATTTGCTCAAAAGGAAATGCAGTGATGACAACTTTGAACTTAAAACATTAACTTTGGGAAATCCTGTATCAGCTGCAAATAATGATGAGAGAAGCCTTTTGGAGAAGCAATTTAATAATGAATTTAATAATGATAATACTCCTTGGGAAGAACTACCGGGATTGCAGTTGTCCAAACAAAACCAGGCATCTTCAAAGAGTCCGTGCAAAAGTAGTTATATCCAAAAGTTTTTTTAATATTGTACAAAGCCCATAACTTGAATGAAAACGCCATTAGGCTATTACTATTATCTAACTAAGCTGTAGTTTACACATGGGTATCAGTTTTTTGCTGTTATTGAAAAAACATTAGTGGATAGGTATGTCCCGTTTTGAATGAACCCAGTAAACAGTTGTATGACGGCCGACGTCTGGCCGAATGCTGGCTATGTTGGCAAGCTGCTGGCTACGGCAAGCCTGCAATTGGCCATCATTTGTCCGGCGCCTCTGTATTTATCATTAAATTACATGCGCCGGCAATATGCCGGTACAATGCAAGTTTTCATGTGTATTTTTGACGGCACTGGAAAAATGTTGGGCCGGCACCAGAATTTTTCAGTTGTAACGTAAGCTAAATTTTATTAGCAATTTGAATTTGCCGGTATAAACTGGAGCGTTTTGGTTGGTTACTTTCGTTGTAGTAGTTTTATGCTTGTTGCATTTGCGCTGAGCGGTGCGCGGTGTGTACTGTCAACAGTCATTTGTGATTTGTTCATGTTTGTTCTTTTGAGAAATATTAAATTGTGAATCCAGTGTTTTATTATTAAATTAATTATTGTGCTTGAGTAAAGTTGTGTATTCTGTTTTCGATATCTTCATGATGGACAATGATGGAGTAATGCTTGATGAAAGGTAAGCAATAGAAATATTGTAATTACATCGCTCATATTTCTAACCTCTTCTCTTTAGTAGCATCTGTATTCTAGGCGCCAAAAGTTACTCATACAGTACTTAGTCCTGTTTTTATGAATTCTGGCCATTAGTTTTTTAATAAGTACGTCCATGTATAAGCATAAAGCTGTTTCAAAAATCTACAAGTATAAATTAATTCAAAAATCTCTTCAAAATACATTAAGACTGGTGGAAATTGATGAGATTGGTAATAGCAGTGGTTATCCACCTTCAAGTACCTTAATAAATGCGTCGCTCGTTAGTGCTAATTACAGTGGTAATAGTAGTAAGTTCGTGTCAAATCCCGTTCAACAATTAACAGCCGAGGAAGCGCTTCAAGAAGACGGTGTCCAAAGTGAATATGGCAGTGATCCAGGGGGCTTGCTCTCAGATGATGATTGTGATTTTCAACAGGAAATTAACGATGATTGTGCTAGTTCGTCAACGGAGTAAATTATTTTTGCAGGAATGGGCGTTGAAAAATAATATTACTTTAACTGCATTTAGTGAATTACTTGAATGGTTCACAACTAAGCCAGATTTACCGAATTTGCCTAGAGATGCAAGAACATTATTAAAAACACCGAGCAAAATTATTTTACAAAGTATGGGAGCTGGTCAATTTTATTATTTTGGACTCATTGACAAGTTAAATAAAATTATATCAATGAATGAAAATTGTGGTTCTTTACAATTAGACTTTAATGTTGACGGGCTTCCTCTGCATAAAAGTACAAACTTATCTTTTTGGCCAATTTTATGTAAAGTGTATAATTTGCCGAAAGAAACTCCATTTGTTGTTCTATTTTTTGTGGGGGATCAAAACCCCCCTTGAGTGAATTTTTGCATGATTTTGTTAAAGAGTTATCAAATATAACTAAAAATGGTTTAACGGTTCACAAACGCCTAGTAAATGTTAAAATACGTGCTTTCTGTTGTGATACACCTGCTAGAGCGTTTATAAAGAACGTTAAAGGGCATAACGGGTATTATGGGTGTGACAAATATTGCGTTGAGGGTCAGTATATCAATAGAAGAATGCTTTTTAAGGATACTTACGCTACTGCACGCACTGATAGAGGCTTTCAGATGCAAGAAAATGAAGAGCACCACAGGGGTGTCTCCCCATTATTACGACTATCTCTTGGAATGGTTACCAATTTTCCTGTTGACTACATGCATTGCGTGTGCCTTGGAATAATGCGAAAGTTGCTATTAGAATGGAGAGATGGAAGTCGCCAATATAGACTGTCCAAAGAAACAATTCTTACTATTGATCAGAACATGTTTAAATTGAGAAAATATTGGCCCGTTGAGTTTAATAGGCAACCAAGATCAATAACAGAAGTAGAAAGATGGAAAGCGACAGAATTTATAAATTTCCTTCTGTATAGTGGACCTGTTGTATTAAAGGACTGTTTGAATCAGCAGATTTATTACAATTTTATGGTTTTGAGATTTGCAATATCGATTTTGCTTGTGGAAAGCTTAAATTCTCAGTTCAACAGTTATGCTTCAGACCTATTAAAATTTTTTGTTAAACATGCAGAGAAAATATATGGAAAAGAATTTCTGATTTATAACACACATGCACTTATCCATTTACCTGTAGATGCCAAAAACTTTGGTTCTCTTAACACTGTTAGTTGTTTCCCGTTTGAAAATTATTTGGGAACTTTAAAACATATGCTAAGAAAATCTACTATGCCACTTCAACAAGTTGTGAGGAGACTTGTAGAGCGTGAAGATTTTTATCCAGTGGTTAAAAGAAAATTAGGATTGTTTGTTGAAGTTAAAAATGTGAAAACTGAAATTCGGAATAATTATCATGGAACCTTTTTTGAAAAATTTGTGTTGAAGGATTTCATGGTTTCTAACAAACAGGGAAATAACTGTGTGCAATTCAAGTGTGGTGATATTGGGGAAATTTTGTATTTTGTGAAAACCCGAATTGAAGTTTATGTACTAGCTAAGAAACTTGCTGTTACCAAACCATTTACAATGTATCCAGCAGATTCAACTTTTTTGTCGATGCTAGAATGTAATCTTACAACAGAATTGCTTTTCTATCCAGTTGACCAAATATCATGCAAATGAGTCTTATTACCTCTTAATGAAGTGCTCATATTTTTACCGCTACTGCATTTGCTGTAATTGTTGATTTTAAGTGCCTTTAACATTCCTGTATGAAATTGGTTGTCTACAAATAATGTAATTTGTGAGATTTTAAAAGCGTTACAACTTACAAAAATATATTAAATCATATAAAATTCTACTTTGAAATATAGAATTAAGAATTATTAGTGATGTCACTATTGTTTGTTTTGCTATAAGAGTTCCCAAATGTGCCCATAATAACGAAAATATTAAATTTGGTAATTTGTCGACAATTCAAAGGATGAATAAATATGATAACATCTCATGCACAGAAACTTGGTGTTGCGATTTAAGCACTACACAAACACCAGTCAATAATCAATAGCAATTATTTATCAATTCTTAAGTTTCACATCCAATACCTATATGTCCAGATGGATAATACATGTTACTTCTATTATGAGGTGCAATGGGAATTCTTGTTCATTGTTCTCAAACTATAACAGGCAAAAGTTTTTTTACGGTTTTTGATCATCTAATTTTTATACTCTCCACATGCTCATACGTTTGCATTTTAAAATATTCTGGTATGTACATTATATTTTCAGCACCTTTGTTGTCGTTGAGTTTCCACAAGAAATAAGTGAAGATGGTACTATTCCCATGGAAATTATTTCGTCCAGTTGGCTCGAAACGACCGACAATAAAGTTTTCTGTCATTGGCCAAAAGTGAAAAGTGATTCGTTAAGGAGGAAAATGCTAATGGAGCACAGTTCTCTTACATCAGAGAATAGTGAGAAATGCCCCGTTACGATTAAATACCATTCCAGTAAGATTGATTTTTCAGTTTAATTTTGACATTAATACATTGACTGATCTAACACTCTGTAAAGCACAAAAATTCAATGTCTTAAAAATACAAAGACCTCCATATTTTATACTTGCAATCAATATTGTATTTTGCAGAATCATTCCAGAAGGCTACGTCAAAATTGAAATATTTAGAAGTGGAATCAAGCGTATCACAAAGTGAAGATGGGGAGCCGAAACGGAAAAAGAAACGTACCATAAATAAAAATTCCGAAAACTTTTTGTATTATAACATGTCTAGTTCCTCTGATGATGAGCAAATACCACAGCCCCCAAAATTGGCTAGTAATACTCCACATTCCACACCAACTTCAGCTAGTCAATACGGATACCGATCAACACCATCACATACAGTTGCACGCAGCAGTTACAATATGTCATCACCGACTCAGCAGAATTCATCATTGTGTGTATCGAAATGTACAAATGCTGGATGTTCAACACACGAAGGTTTGTTACGAATATAGTTTCCTTTATTTGAATTAGAGTTTTTATTATGTAATGTTCCAGCTCTGCTGAGAAGCATTCTTACAAAATTGGGGTCCATGGAAGATAACTTGAGGTATCTTACTCGCACGGTTCAAGGAAATGTACAACATGATGTTCTACAAGAAGACGAATTTTGTAAATTATTACCAGCTACGACCATTGAAGATTTAGAAGATTTTAACAAGCAGCTCGAAAATGAAGAAGTTATGAAGTCTGTTGCAGGTTCCTGTGCTTTTTGCTTATAGTATTTTATTAATTGTTTCATTTTATAGTGCTCAACGTTTGCGGTGGTAGGAGGAAAGGATGCGATTGACACAACTAGAAGAGTATTGACCAAGGTATTATAACGTGCCAAAAGGACACGTTACAAAACTGAAAATTAAACTATCAAAGGTCCTGAAAGATAGAGGCAGCGGCTAGCACATACGGAGAGTAGGGGTGGGCTAAGATACACAAAAGGATAATACGGCGGGCGCCACGTGATTTTCTTAATCACCGCCTCCAATCTACTTATAACTAAAATCACGAAAAGATAAGAAAGTGAGGTACCTATAATAGCGGGACTAAAAGAAACACAGGCAGATAAGTTGAACTTACCCAATATATTCATTAACAATGTGAACCAGCACAAGGTTCTTACATAAGGGAAAATAATACATGTACAATATAACGCAAAAATACGCAAAATATTACTTATCAAAACCAAGTAGCTAGAAAACACAATCAATGAAGTAGGAACTAATATGAGCTGTGAAGCAGTGAACAAAATAAGATAAGTCGACGCAATGCCGTGACCCAAGTCTGCGTGCAGGGGTCAAACCCGTAAATTAGACAAGACGCGATGACGCAAGGACGCAAGGCGGTCGAAGCTTCGATGCACGCAGGCGCTCCCGTACACCCGTACCAAAAACTATAATCAAAACGCGACCCAAGCACGGCGATTACGACGTTACAAAATTAATAATAATTAATAGCTAAATAAGGAATGAATAAATTATTCTTACTGAGTGATAATGAAAGAGGTACAAAATATAATTATGTATAATACTCAAAATAACTAAGTTAGATGCGAAGGTACAAAACAAAATAATAAATGGGAAAATGGAAAGTTTTATGTCACGATACGCCGCGACGGGCTACACTGGACAGCGGAGCTCTTAGCTCCCGCGACACGGAACCAATTAGCAGGAACAGCAAGGACTGGTCTAACCTTAGATTTTATATAATCCTGGAATCACTGTCGTCCAGGCCCTGGCGGTAAATTCTAGCGTGGGCTCGGAGGGCCGCTACGGCTTTATGCCACGTACTTCTGGCTGTAAGAAACGCACCAGGAGCGGGGGTGGTCGGAGTCAGTACTCCCCCGGGTAAAACCCTAAAAATATATAAAGAGAAGACGCCAAATAGTACCAAGAAAGACAGGGAAAGCTATAGAAATGAATAAAACTAGAGGATGGCTCACCTTTGAGAGGGTTTTCGAAACCTCGGGAACGGACACGTGCACGAAAATCCAGAAGAATCCGAGGAATCGTCTAAACACAAACGGCATACACAACGTAGAACCCAATATAGACGATTCCTAACGCTGATGATCGAATAAATCCCACAAATTGAAGAACGCACACAGGCACTAATGGAATATAAAAATTCCGTCGATCACCAACATGCACGTCAATGTCCGAAACTCGAAAGCGAACGGAACCCACCTGCGTGTGATGAGTTTAAAAGAAATCAGAGGCGTCATAGAAGGGTGGCGGCACATTAGAAGAGGGTACGACTCAAAGAATCCTAAATCAAAGCCAAACAGAACGGATACACTTAAACCATAAATCGATATAACCTATTCAGGTGGACGAAAATGAACCGAAGCCACAGAACCAGCAAGAAAAGCATATGAAGAAAAGACATAAACCCCCATATGCACGCTCATGAAGGAGAATTATCAACCGAAACCTGACAGATTAATACCCAGTGCCGCGGTCAGATGTCACCCACAGAAGGTAAATGCGGAAAATATAGGAACTAGCCATAATAAAGAGGTAGAAAAGCGGGACGGGCCCAAAGGTAAGTAAACAAACCTAATTGAATAGAGGTAGTAAGCAAGAAAGCCATTTTAGGTACATAAACATTCAACGCGACAACAACCAAGTCAAAATATTGAATCTATATCGGAAATCGTGAATATAAGGACAATTAAACCAAGTAAAGGGAACCTAATAACAGCTGCGAAATACAACTAAGGAAATAAAAGAAAAAAATGTTATAGTATTGGCCCACCAGCTGTGTCTTAAATACAATTGGTCAGGGAGAAACAACAAAAAAGCATTTGTAGCTTTGCAGAATGTTGTCAAATTAATAGTCGGTAAGTTACATGTGTTTCTTTTTTGTGCTTATTTAGATACTATCTGAAGTAAATTTTCCAGGCGTTGTGAGAAAGAATCCGTTATGCAAGAATGCTACCATCAGTGATGTAGAAGCAGTAATTAAAGTGTGGCTAAGGAATGCCTTTGACAGAGATGGAGGACGAAACCATAGGAGGAACAAGAATAATGAATGACATGTCAACAATTTAGACGATTTATTTTAAAAATTTTATGTTTTTTAAACTTATTTTCATGTCGCTCATTAGCAACCTGCCAGCGGTTCGGAAAAATATTAAACACAAGATCTTATTAAATAATGGGAGCTCGCATTTTGAAAAGGGCGAAGTCAGGTGAAATTCTCGTTTAAACTCTTGTGTTTAATAAATTTACGACTCGGCTTGCCCGGCCTAACTGACAGCCTGGCTAAAGTGCGACCAGTTTAATCAATTACTTTTATTCTTATCCAGATTGTTTTTGGTTTGAGTTTGTTCATATGATTATATGAGTTACCTTTATTTTACAAATACCTATCTACATTGATTATCCTATTAAGGGTGCTGAAACTCGAAACGCCAAGTTTCAAGACATAATTTAAACCCAAACGAAGTGAGTAATAAAACCAATTTTTGATTTTTGTTTTAGATTTCCGGTAACATAAAAGCGCGAAAATAGTGCTGCAGTATTCAAAATTAGACTCCCGTTCAGCAAATTTCTCTATTAACCTTTAAGTTTTAGTTTTGTTCAGTATTATTTTTTTTTATTTTATCACTGTAATCTAAAATCAAATGCAAATTTCCGCTTGTAGAAAAACAACGGCGAAAATTGCTTTTTGCCTCTTTTTAAAACAAATAAAATAAAGATGATGGTTTAAATTTCGTCCTGTCGGCAGACATAATGGCACATTCAAAATTTTTTATTTCTTTGTTTTTGTGTGCAAATCAATAAAAGTGGCAAAACACACTTATCTGTTTGTATAAAATTTTAGTCTTTCTTATGAGTGAATTCATTCTCTAGCGTTGGGGGATGTTTTTTGAGACACCGTGTATATGAAGAATTAAATGATTGTGTTTATTTTTCTGAATCTATTTGGAAAGTGAAATGAAACCGTAACAGAAACTGAAATTTATATTTAAAAAACCAAAACAGACCGAGAACCGAAATTGCATAAGTACTTAATCCTGAACGAAACTGAACCGGCAATCATTTTAGTTTCCAGCCTCTAGGTATGAGATGCTCTGGAATGAACTCTATATTTATATCTTGATATTTGGAAAATAATTGGATCTTTGAACAAACTCTAATACAAAAATACCTGAAATTTCAGTAATAGTTGAGTTATGGGCGCTTTTTTACTTTTTTCCCAGTCACACATTTTATTTTTTTAGAGAATTTAATTTTGTTTTGTTGTATTCCAAGTGCAAAAGCAATAAAACAAATTTTTTAAATAATAATTTTTTTACTACCCGTGAACGGTACATTTCAAATGAATGCAATCAGTAATGGCAGTGTGCTAAAAAAATTCTTCTAGGAGCGAAATAAAACTACTGTTTCAGTAATGGCAATGCACTGTTGGTAGGCGTCGAAAAAGCTGTTGAACGGTGCTTATAGGATACTGGCATTATGCTGGCTGTGTACTGCAGGTGCACGGATAAAACTACTGGCCCTGATAACGGCTGGGCCAGTGTCTGTAGCCAGTACTGTGCCTGTATAGTTATTACCGGCACGTTGGCACTTGCTCGGCATTGGGTCAGTAATAAATGTTTGCTGGGAACACTCCTCAATTGTGACATAGGGGGTAGTAACAGAGGCCTTTGCTCCGATCTGAACATTTCAGAAACCGTCAGTTACAAAAATATTTATATGTTTTCGCAGACGCACTTCATATGATCAAACTTTTAAAAAATCATTTCATTGATGCAGATTTTGTCATAAATGGGAAAATAATGACCTCAAAACCGATCGTTGAGCTTCTACAAAGTACAAAAAATTTGAATATCCCTCATAAAATCAATTACACCTTCTTAACTGTTAAAGGTGTGCACAGCGACAAAAAGTCAAAAGTCAAAACTGTTTTCCAATACAGGGTATCCCACGACGACCTTACACGATCTGTATATAGAAAAGTATATATAGTAAAATTACACAAATTTGCACAAATAGGTAATCGAGGATGCTCAATTCGGCTAAAATATTTTTGACTTTCAGCGACTTCCGGTTATACCGGAAATAGACACCAACTTCCTTATTTTGAATGGAATGCCCACATTTTGATTACGAATTTACATTTTTGGTCGAATTTTAAGGTCATCTTATGCAAAACATCATATGTGTAAAGTGCACCCTCTTCGAGATATTAGACGTTATAAATCGTCATTTTTCAAATTTCATCATTTACAGCTTGGAAACGGTACGAGATAAAAAAATGACTTACATGTCCCTATCCCAGTTTTTAATTCTCTATCTAAAAGGTCTGGAAAATACTGCCTCCTGATTGGTCAAAAAATGACAAAAAGTTGCCAATCAGAAAGCAGTATTTTCCAGACCCATTAGATAGAGAATTAAAAACTAGGATAGGGACATGTAAATCATTTTTCTTTATCTCGTACCGTTTCCAAGTTATAATTGATGAAATTTGGAAAATGACGAATTTTAAAGTCTAATATCTTGAAGAAGGTGCGCTTTACACGTATGATGTTTTGCGTAAGGTGACCTTAAAATTCGACCAAAAATCTAAATCTTTAATAAAAATGTGGGCATTCCATTTAAAATAAGGAAGTTGGTGTCTATTTCCGGTATAACCGGAAGTCGCAGAAAGTCAAAAATATTTTAGTCGAATTGAGCATCCTCGATTATCTATTTGTGCAAATTTGTGTAATTCTACTATATATACTTTTCTATATACAGATCGTGTAAGGTTGTCGTAGGAAACCCTGTACAGTTTCGAAAGCTGTCTCCAGTTTAGGGTGTTTGGGTTTATATACCTCTGAAAACAATTGGTTAGAATGTTCAGACTTATTAAAAATTACTAATGACGGGTTTGATGTTTTCAATAGTAAGGTTCGGCAAAGTGATTCACGAGACCGAGTGAAAGGCTTAGATGAACAAAATAGCATTCTAAATAAAATGGCGGTTACTATGCGTTGTTTGCGGAAAGTAGGTTCAATGAACTTACTGCCTTTTCAACGAGGCATTTTAATTAGCATTTTGTCATTACAGCAACTTTTTCAAAATTTGAAAGCTGACTTTAATGTCAATTATGTATTGACGTATAACTTAAATCAAGATCGTCTGGAGGGGTTTTTCTCAATAATTGTGTCAATTGGAGGTTTACATGACCATCCAACTGCATTACAATTCAAGTATCGCGATCTGAAATTATATAATGAGAAGAAACGACAATGTTATTTCTGAATCCTCAAATGTGGAACATGAATCAAATGATGTGTCTAATATTGTAAATTTGCAATGCATAAATGAGAGAGATAATGCAGAAATCAGTTGTTCGAAATTTCTGGCACTGAACATAATGGGTTAACGGAAAAATTGTTACAAATTTCCGAACCTAAAGATGACTTAACAGAATTAGAGTGGGATGGGTTAGAGAATTTAGCAGGATACATCACATTTAAAATGAGGGAAAAAGCAAAACTGGGTTACACTGTTTAACAACATCCAGGGAATTCAAAAATGCACCCAACAAAGGTAGTTTCATTTAAGGAAATAAAGTGGGGTGTTACGCAGAACTGTATCAGTGAATATTTTTCGAATTAAGAGGAGGTTATACCGCGAGCGATTTGTTAAACCGGCACATATGCAACCCGCATATTTTGCGCGGGGTTGACCTAGCGGAGACGAAGGGGGACTCATAAATCGTCCTGACAAGAAGGGGTAAGACTTGTTCGCTCATATTCGTGTAAGACCGCGTAGCCGCATAATTCGGGGAACTTCGCGAACAATAAATGACTCCCCTTTGGTAACATCTAACATTAGCTGCTGAACGCTAGTATACTGTTCATTGTCTATGTATTTAGAAATTGCACTGGCTTTGAAATAGTCATTTTCTCTCAAAAATGAAATCTGAATTTGAGTCATGAATACAGAAGTCAATGTGATTTTTTTAATTTACCTACCTGCAAAATATTATGTTATCACATTTTTCGACAGATCAACACAGATATCATGACACTGGCTGGGTCCGTTGTAGGTGAATTTATAAGTAGAAGTAAAGTTTTAGTACTTTGTTGATGTGGCATAAAAGTTTAGGTAGGTACTCATAACAAATAGTGTAGTACAGGTAATTATTAAAGAACGTAGGTAGAAAAACGGAATTAAAAATCGAGAATTCGAAATCTTGCCAAGAACATTTGTTTGGATATATTTTAAGTAGGTATACCTAAGTAAGCTTTATAGGTAGGTACTATTTAATAATAAATCAAAAAATATTTCAAAAATTATGAGCCACACTATACATAAAATTTTAGTCTGTTATAAAATAATTGATAACATTTTGTTTCTACAAATATGTTTTTTGTTTATTTTAAATAGGTAGGCAGGCACTTTAAATTGTAAAAGACAACTCAAAATAGAAAAAGAATTATGTGCTACAAAATTAATAAAATGTAATGGTAAAACAGGACACGAAAAAAAACTTTTGAAAAGATTTGGAAATAATATGTTAATTTTAATATTAGGTAAGTACATACTTAGTTTCTACTCTCTTAACGGTAAATCCCGTCTATACCTAGGATCCAAAAGTTCTGGAAGAATATAATCCATATAAAACGTATATAATTGATTCTTCATTTTTGTTTCCCAAAATTCCACATCCCTTAATATAATTTCACTTGACATCCCTTTTTTGGTCCAAATGATAAAAATACAGTATCTTCTATCTAAAACTTCAAGCTGACCTTGAATCTGATAGTAGTAGATATGGTTTCGTTTTAAACTTGCATTTCCATCCACAAAGTCACAAAATTGTATCTTTTTTTGAAGAATGGCATCCTGAGGTGTTAAATCTTGTGCGTTGCACGGGCATTTTACCTCAACAACTCCATCATTCGCAATGAGACCGTCTGGGGAAGCACCCAAGTATTTCTGTTCCTTATGGATGAAAAAGCCGCATCTTTCGACTTTTACATTCGATCGCCTATTAGCTTCTTCTGTAGCAACTTCTTCGTTTTCTTTTCTCCAGCGGGTACTTTTGTTTCCCGAAAAATTCGAATACAAAATGCTCCTGACGACATTTGCCCTTTTTGTATTTATTCTTAATTTACATATCCTGCCAAAATTAGAGGCTGTTAACCGTTTGTATCTCTCTTTGTACGATAATCCGTCTAAGCTTTGGCATCTGGTTTCGACTTTTATTTTTTCTATATTTGCATCATTTAATTGTTTTAAAAATTCATTATTTTTTTGTTCGTATATTTCAGAGTCTAGATCTGCCTCCACTTCATTTTTTCCATAATTCAAGTCGGGTCCTGTAACTCTCTTCGTTTTTTTTATTAAAATTTAACCTTTTTCTGCATTTCGTAATAGCTCTCTTCCGTTCTAATTTACAAGTGTACTCCTTTGAATGTTTTCCAGGACTCTTGCCGCTTAATTTTGTATTCATATTCTTATAAAACATAGGTCTATTGTTATAAGACGCTGCTGCTGCTGCACATCCCGCACCATAGGAATCCCTTTGTATATAATTACATCTCTTCCCTCCGACGAACTTAGCAACTACTGAATTATAAACTTCAGCGCAATTGTTGTTTACATTATAGATCAAACTGTCCACATTTTTCAAAAGATATGTATTCACTATTTCATTAATTTCTTGAAATAAGCCACAGATTTGTAAATCTGGTATAAAGTTGACGTCTTTCTCGTGCCCTTCGCACCTCGTACTGGTATTTTTACAATTATCATGCTGACCAAATATATGAAACATAATATTTTGAAAATCGGCTTTCAACCTTCTTTTCTTATCTGCGTCATTGATAATTTCCTCAGATCTTTTTTTATGGCACAGTGTACACCACATCTGATTCTAGATAAATTTTCAGCCACAAGCTTTCGAAAGTGAAGAGGAAAATCTCTTTCACTTTTTGAATGTTTTTTCGTTAACTCTTTCATCTTATTATTAAAATTTCGACAAATGTGATTGGTGCATTCTATCTTCGTTATATCTTGTTCCACACCATAAGGACGTAGTTTCCTTAACTTTTCTGTCACGCTGCTATCTCCATCCCCTAATAATTGTTCACATGTGTTAGTAAAATGCAGTGAACATTGCAGAAAAATAGCAAGTAAGATGTTTGCTAATTCCATGGGATTTTAATGACGTAAATATTTTACAAACACACATTAACAAAATATAATACATCTATAACGAGAATATGAACGTAGGTAACCTGTCCTGTATTATATTCTCATTTTTAATTTCCTTGAAACCTAAACAAGAAAGTTTGAAAGTACCTAGTAGAAGTCTGAGTAATTTATAGTAAGTACCTATATTTTTGTGATCAAAAATTTGGAATATTTAAATGTGGTGAAACTCTGGAATTTATAAAATCACTATATAAGACAATCGACGTTTCGACCCCGTTTGGGGCGTTTGTCAAGATTTATTTGGAAAACGGAAAGTATAAAGCATAAAACTGACAAAAAAACAGTGGTATAGTGATTTTATTAATGCCAGAATTTCACGAAATTTAAAATATTATAAATTCTACTGGCGCAATTTGAACAACAATTTCAAAAATTTGGAATAAACTTGCTATAATTTTTTAGTTTCATGCTATTATTTTTGTGTTAGTTTCTTAAAATCATGACACGCACTTGCGTTTTTGATATTTTTCACATTCATTTCAGAATTCTCTTCTGCAAAATAATGAAGTTACTTACACAAATTAAGAAAACTTCATTTTAGTACCACAACAATTTCACACTTTTTGTGCTAAGGATGCAAAAATATGCAGGTTGTAGTACCTGTTAAAAAATGAGGTTACGCTTACATTTCCCTTATATGATGCATTATTACTTGTTGTTTTATGTGCCCACATTTTGAAGGTTGATAACCAACCTAAAAAGTTTTTCCGTTTTTTAGCTTTTTTGTAAAATAGGGCAATCATGTTTAGGTTGATTGAACTCCTCGAGTTAAAATCTGAGCTATCGCTTATTTGAAAAATGCGGATTTAATTGAATTTTGATGCTCATTAATATCACACCGATACCACAATTTTAGTGACAATCTATATAAATAAAAATCAATTGCCACATGTATGTAAGATCATCACTTGAGAACGGCTAGACCGATTGGGCTGATTTCTTTTTTGTTGTGTTCGTAATTGTCAGGACAAGGTTTGTATGAAAGAAAATTTTTGAAAATTCACCGGGAAAGTCGAAAATTTCGATGGTATGTTTGTATGAAAATCTGTTAGACAAACAAAAATGTGACTTTCAGTTTGACAGTTCTAAAAATTGAATTGTCAGTGTGTTATCGGTGGTGATTCTTTGGAAAAAAATGCCACCAGTGAGGTGTCGAAATATCGGTCGGTGTACGCGCAATGCAAGCCAACTACATGATCGTCGAGTCAATGAGACTGACGAAGAGCGTAGACAGCGTTTGGAGCCAAGTCGAATAAGAATTTCTCAAGCCTCAAGCGCGATCCATTATGACTCCGGAACAACGGATACAGTCGAGTTCGACGCGCTCAGTTTGAGCTTACGCACAAAATAATTTGGAACATCGACAAAACAGAGGCCCAACATGGCATTAGGAAACGAAAAATTGGAAAGTTGCCCGGAAAACTGGAAAATTCGGGAAAAACTAAAAGTGATTTTTTCTATGGGATCTTTGTATGATATGGATATGCGTAAGTCGGGAAATTCTGACAAACTGTAAAAATCTTAATTTTGGAAAATCTACCAGAATATTTGAAAATTCGAGAAAAACTAAAAGTGCTTATCGGCTGGACCGATTTGGCGATTTTTTTTTGTTGTGATCGTAATTGTCAAGACAAGGTTTGTATGAAAGAAAATTTTTGGAGAATCCACCGGAAAATGTGAAAATTCGGGAAAAACTGAAAGTGCTTAACTGTTGGACCGATTGGGCTAATTCTTTTCAAAAATAAAGTTTTTAGGGAATGAAAAATTGGAAAAGGTGCCCGGAAAATCGGAAAATTCGGAAAAAACTGAAAGTGCTTTTTTCTATTGGATTTTTGTATGATATGGATAGGCGTAAGTCGGGAAATTCGGGCAAACTGTCAAAATCATATTTTTTTTTGTATACACTCGCGATCATAACTGACAATAGGAACGACATATTTGGTTGAACATAAACGTAATCAGAAAAATGTTTCACATTGAATAAACGATTTGGTTAATGAATCAAAAGTTCAATACGAAAAGTAATTTTAGGCAGGACAACGTTTGCCGGGCCCGCTAGTTTGTAATAAATTTGGACAAATAGATTACTTTTACCTATCAATCGGGTGTATTTAACGCCGTGCATGTTCATACTTTGCTTGAACCCATCCGCTATAATGTCAGCTTCCATAGAATTTGCTGAACCACGCCAATTTCTGTAACATATATGATCAACCACTTCTTTCCCAGAAGATTCGGCTTTTGCGCAAATGAGACAAAATGTATTCCTAACACCAAAATATAAAATTTTTCCCGTATGGAAACCAACTATGCAAGCCTAAAAAATTTTGAATATCCAGGTCAAAAAAAACGTGTTACAGATGAGCCACGAGCCATCAGCGACTACCGTTAATAGCGGAATTCCGTCAGCGTCAATATCACCTCGTAGTTCAGCCAATTCCTTTTCCTCTTTTGCAGCGTAATCCATCTCCTCCAACGCAACTTCCTTCAGATAACCGTTTACCTTCTGCTGAATTTTGAAGAAGGTCTTTGGTGTTACAGATGGCATGTTTACTACTGCACAACGTTCTGCCATTTGTGGGTAACTTTGTCCTGTGCACAAAGTACTCAGAACCTGAACAGAAAAGTTTGAGCGGCATATAGAAATGATCTCCTGGTTGATATAATAGTTCTATGACTTATTGAGTCAAAATGCACTGCTGCAAAAGTAAACATACCATGGCACTGTTTATATCAACATCGTCATTTTGGGGTTCTGATGCTACTTTCTTATTGATGCCACACATTTTACAGCGGAAGTTCAGATTAAAGTAGAAACCCCTTCTCGATTCTGACACAACTTCCATGTTACTGATGTCACAGTAAGAAGAATGGTCGTTTAGGTTCTTGATTTGGTTCACAAAAAACATTATATCAACAATTCTGCGACCTTCAATTTTTTCATGCGCTATAGGTTCCCTGTTTTGTTCTTTTTCGATTGAAAGGTCCGAGTTGCTGTCGCTGTAAAGTAATATGCCGTAATGTAACAAAATTACCCTGTGTATAACTTGCACGATCTAGGAGTAGATGTATACAAGAACAGTTGCAGACCATTGGTTTCATCCTACATAAATCTCTTCAGTGTGAATTGTGCCTGGACCGTGGTAAAGATACGCAGGATAATTTTTTATGGAATATCTTAAAATGTGAGCAAATGCAAAAATTGTACTTTGAAATTTTGAAATTCATCTCATAAGTTATCCTTAAGTAATGAAGTGACTAAGATAGGTATCCCTGATTGATTCTTGGGATGATAGTTCTTCACTCTCTGATGTCGTAATTGGAGTATATTTCTTATGGTTATCATAAACATACACACAATCTTCATTCTTATTTTCCTTGCTATAAATTATGTTCATTGTCAACTATTTTAATAACGTTAATAATAGCGATACCGAGAGTAATACATACTTTATGTATGGTGAAATTTCAACAGACTTCTTCGTTGGTTTATTTTTGCTACAAAAATAGTGCATAGGTAAGTACGTACAAAAACGAGTGGGTTCCAATCAATGTGGCAACTGGCATTAAACCAACTACAACAATGTACTTAACAATAATTAACAAATTGATTTGCTGCAATACCTATGCTCAGTTTATTCAAGTCTACATTTGACTGCAGCGTGAATTACCTACTTAATTTTTACAAAAAAAACTTGTATTGAACAGAATATTAGATTGGTAATTTTCATTATTCTTATTATCCTGCGGTTGGCCACATTTCAAAAAGAGTATTAGGTACAGGATATTTCATTTAAATCACCCCCTCCTATTATTGGCTTTATTCTTGAACTTGCAAAAGCTAGTTTAATACAAAAGTTTTAGTTTTGGTTCTGAAGTTTTCTGTTTTCAATTGAGTCGTTTAAAAACAATTGAAAATGGAATTTGCCAAATTGACTTGAATTTTCTTAAATAGAAACACGCTCCTCATCACAGACAATTTTATTCTGATTACAGTGATGTCGCACACCTGAAACTTATCTTTGGTATCTTCTGAAATATTTGCATTTGAAAATGTCATAATATCGTATTTTCAAGTATGCTGTGCATTATTTTTATTGTCAATACTCTCTGTTTAAGTACCGATTGCTCATTTCATTAAAAATCTTAAATTCGCTAAAGACAATGACAACAAAATAAGAACGTTTGTATAAAACTTATTCTTGTAAATACAAGAATAAGTAACAAAGATTATTTACATGGTGGAAAATTTAAGTGAAACACCCTGTACATGGTCATATCTAAAGATGCGGTATACAAATTACCTCAATCTCGCAAATTTCATTCTTAGTTTCATAGATCGCCGTGGCGTAGTAAAAGTCAGCTTTCTTTTTCCCATTTTACCGAAGAACAAATAATACAAAACTGTACAAAACTCAGACAGCTCAAAACAATAAATTTCTCGCGGGAAAGCCGACTACCGATTACAGAATAGAACTTTGCTTGCTTTCATAAGTGGGGGTAAAATACTACAGTCCCCGCACGTCTTCCCTCACTTCTCCTGGACTAGGGCAACGCTGATTGTCGGCAAAGAATTAGTTTTGCAAGGGTTTCCAAAATAAAATTTTGTGCTCTCAATTTCTAACCAATTTTAATTTTGAAAACTGTTCTGATATCAGAAAATGTTGAGTATTTTGCCTACTTCGAGCTTTTACTCGTAAGTTTGCAGCAGTAAAACGTAGCACGATGTGAATGAGACTGAAATTGCATAAATTTTACGCATCTTAAGCATTTTTTATTCGATAGCAGAGCCAAAAAATTGGAAAAAGCCGTCTGTAGGATTCAATTTCAATCCTTTAACTATGCACTAGAAAAATTTGACATTTCTAACTTAAGAAATAGCTACATAATCTTTTAGATTGGAAGCGCTGTTTTTCGACTAAAACTGAGCGGTATAACCTCCTCTTAAGAGCAGTTTTTTGAAGATTTTGGCAGATGAAGAGGCGTGTTGAAAATAAAATAAGTATCTCGGGATTGAATAAAGCTGTATCAGTGATATTTTTGTGAGATGAAAGAAATGTCCAGGAGAAATAGTAGCTACATTATACGGGATTTCAGAAATTAAATGATCAATAAGTAAGTAATATAATTTTTGTTAATTTTGAGTTTTGTTTTTCCTACGTGTGGAACTTCTAGATTTGCAGAATGTGTATTGTTTTTGTTCCCTTCAGTACGTAGGTTAGATACATATAATAAAGAATTCACTAAATTTAATTTCCACATTTTTTGAGTTCAAGTTCTTTAATAAGTCACTAACGCTCCCCAGCGCCAATGATTGGGAAAATGCATGCCAGCTACAACTGGCAGTTGATATGCCAATAATTAGAATATTTGGTGTGCCAATGTTTAGACAAAAGTGCCAATCACTAGGATATTTGACATTTTCTCTTCTTATTACAAATTATTCATCTAAAGTGAACGAATTTATAATAATAAACATTAAACTAACTTGTGTTAAGGTATTTCTTTCAATAACCCCATTTGTTGAATTATTACAGTAGAAGAAACCAAATATGTACCTTAAAGTGCCAATCATTGGGTATTTTACCCTATGCATTTTTTGAGCAAATATAGTTTTTAATGTGTTGCGCTTCGAATAAAGAGTATGAAAACTTATACTTAATAAAAAATAATTAATGAATGTTAATAATTTAATATTATTTTAGAACAGCATCCAACTTTATCGTAGGACAAGAGACGCAAGTCTCAGTATTAGAAGAAGGTGATGCTATTGATACTTCTGCAACACTCGAACCTGTTCCCAAAAAAAGACGGTGACGCTCAAATTGCTGAATTATTAAGGGCAAGTCTCAGTCGATGAGAAACAAGTAAAAAAGAGTTGGATAAAGACGAAGACCGATATTTAATTCTTTCTCTTCTTGGTGATTTTAAAAGAAAGAAAGATGGACGTCAAATTCGGAATTATCCAAGCTATTAGAACTGTTATGTTACCTACTCAACCTTCTCCTAATAATTCCTAGAGCACATAAAATCCCACTCAACAGTATTTTTCCAATCATCCAGCTTCTACACCTTTAATTCATTCTCAAAATTATTTTGCGAGTACGTCTTAGCAGCCATACATCATCCAACCTCATGCTCATCACGTCATTAAATCGCCTGTTTTATCCCCTTTACTTTCTCATTTAGAACCATGTTGTCAGCCACATATGCTCTCCTTCTTATTCACTTAACTCATCTGCTGCTTCAACAGTTGGTTCGATATTAGATTTGCTGACAGACTATCAGGATGAAAGTCAAAGTTTTGATAAATAATTATAATTACTAAAAAGTGACTTATTTACAATAAAAATAATGTTGATAAATAATAAATAAAACCTGAATATGTGTAGAAACTTTTTCTTACCTCAAGATCATCGACAGTCTTTCTTTTTGTGGAATGCTTTTACGCACAATTGTGTCTTTTAGATAATTTTGCTTCCAAAATATTATGAAGCTCTTCAAACGATTAAATGGATATCTTGCAGTAATTTTTGATAAAGTAAATTGTAGGTTCCCTTAGCTACTCTTAGTTGTTGCATTATTGGAAGAACCCACAGCGTTCTTCTCCTTTGTACCTTCTTTTTCTTTAAGATAAACCACACCATAATGCACTCTTCCACGTCCATAATGCACTGCACTATACTCTCACCTGACTCAGGGCAACATGTCTCCAATACAGTAGCCACTTATTTTCTACTGCGATTCTGTATCCCGCATACCGTATCGAAATTGTTAATCAGACCTTGCGAACCGCTACCGTGTTATCCAGCGTTAAAATTTAAGAGCACTAAACTGAGATATAAAGTCAATAAAGTAAACTATTTAATTTAGGAAAGGAGTATTCAGGTGATGGAGAAAAACCTGATCCGGAGTATGTAAAAGCAATTCAGAAATTGGAAAAAACATAAAAATAAGGCATTAGGGATGGTTAATTATCTCATAAAGTGCCTCCCTAGTCTATCTGAGTTGAGTGCTCCACTGAGAGAATTATCGAAAGAGAATGTGAGTTTCAATTGGAGTATTGAACAAGAAAATGCATTTTGAAAAATAAAGAGTCTTGTAGCTAACATAGCTACTTTAAAGATTTTTGACCCTAAAGTGCCGATAGTGTTGCACGAAGGAAGCCAGTCGCATTTTGTTCAAGAAGTCTCATTATTACGGAGAAAAGATGGGCACAGATTGAGGAGGAATATCTAGCTATAACATATTGTTTGGGAAAATTTCACCAACTAGTGAAGAAATCCTAGTTAACTCTGATCTTAAATCGTTAGTTGCTATTCAAGGAAAAAACATAAATTCAGTAAGCATGAGATTACAGAAAATAAAACTTAAAAACCTTAATTATTATAATTCATGTCTCGTTCTACGAGTATATATTGTAGTACTGCTACTTACATCAGTAGACATATAGAGCCGGTTCTAGGCCATCACATGTAATTTCTTATGGACAAATTGTTTGCAGCGCTTTTTCATGTGATGGTCCAGAACCGGCAATTGGCCCTGAACCGGCAATGGGCCCAGAACCGGCTGCCGGTTCTTAGCCATCACATGAAAAAGCGCTGCAAACAATTTGTCCATAAGAATTTACACGTGATGGCCTAGAACCGGCTGTATATGTTCTGGGCCATCGGTGATGGCTCAGAACCAGCTACCGGATCCAGATCCAGAACTGGCATATTGTTTTACTGATGTTTAATTTCACCGAGCATTTCCGAACTCCACCGATCGAGAAGTTATTGAACTGATGTTGAATTTCATGGAACTTTTCCTGTGACAGGATAGGATGTTGTCAATTTACATCAACGTGAAGGTTGTTTGAAAGTCACATAGATCGAGTTACAGTTTTTCTGCCTGTGTAATAAGATGTATGGTGTAATAAGATAGCCGGGTATCATGTTCAAGGTTACTTAGCATGTAATCCAAACTCTGCCGATTGAGAAGTCATTGACAACACCAGATGTGAAAAATGTTGCAACAGATTATTTGAAAGTCAAAAGGATCATGTTACATCTCTTGGTAAGAGGGGGGGATTCGAATTACTTATATATGTATTGTATAGCTTTTTATATCATTTATAAACCAAGAGTGAGTAACGCAAAATGTCAGTCTTCCAAAATTTAAGCGAGCAGTCTTACATAAAACCTTGCTTAAATGCAAAAGATTTGGTTGAAAATAAATTTGGTTGAATAAATGAACAACGGCGGTTAATACGAATATTTATGTACCTTGGGATCAATTTCTGTCTTCTACACTCCCTGTTGAAATGCACATTGGTGTATGTAATGGTTCTTGAAGTATGCAGCTCTTTATATTTTCGGAACAAAGTAGCCGGACCTGCCTCTTGAACAAAATAAAGAGTGTCGAGGATAATAGGATTTCAATTACACCTTTTTTTATTTTTTTTATTTAGAGAACAGTATTTTGTTGATTCGTTGCTTAAGCTCAGTTCTACGCACAGCACGCTGCCACAACTTCCTCGCCTGTACATTTTTGGGCAAAGTAATAAATACCTTTTCCGGCGTGGTCACAGTTGTGTTATGGCATTCTGGAAGTATACAGTATTTATAATTTTTCTTTTTCTGATTATCCATTACAGCGGTAGCAACACAACACACAACCATTCGAACAAATAAAGTATCTAAGTAAAGAGAATACGTCGCGTCAGAGATAACGTGCTCCCCTGTTCCGCTAGCTAAGCGATGCGCTGCACAGATCCGATGACGTCACGTCTCTCCAGCTGCCCTTGTAGTTGTTTCGCAGAGCGGCAATTTTTATAATTTTTTTAAATACGAAATCGTCATCAGAAAATTTTAAAATTTTATATCGTTACTGAATCAAACACGCTTTTTCAGAATATGCAATAAAAAATAATCATGAAATGAGCCTATTCCAAATATATTAAAAAAGAAGTTAAATAAGAAGGTGACTTAAATTCTGATGATCAAGACAAAATAGAGTTCCCTAATGAACCGAAATTTACATTAGCTAGAGACATGGATGATGTACGGGACGCATAATAACATCCTTTACAGACCTATAGCAACGGGCGAGCGACTTGTAAATAAGTGGGACTTATATATCAACAGTAAAAGTGAAAATGTCCAGGCGTTGATGGTGATGACCTTTCTGACCTTTTGGAACTGAGATCGTATTTTTGTTCATAAGAAAAAACCCGAATCACTGAGCCATGAACGTGTTGCCAAGCCTCCTTAACTAACCGTTATTTAAGCACTCGCTTTCTTAATTTATGCTCTTATGCTGTAGGTCTGTAAAGGATGTTAATATGCGTACGGGGACAACGATTTGAACGTCTGCGCTATAGAACACACGGATAACTTGAATAGTTCAGCAAACGTTATTGAAACTAAAGTGAATCTAGAACAATTTGCTCCGCTGCCTCGAGAATACGTAAATTGTTTGCTTACAGATAATGTAAACAAATTTGACTTTAAATATGGTGCAAGGTTTATACCAGAAACTACCCAGTTTAAAGTTAGAAATTCAGTTATAGCATTCGAAGGTTCGGATGTAACTATTGCAGAGTCAACATATAAAGGACACGCGGTTTGTATGAATTGCTGTTTAAGAAGTATCCAGAAGGTTATAACCATAGCCAATTGCGAACCTACTTATCAATAGTTAAACACACTAATGCGCATAGACGTCACTATAAAGACGATGGTCAAGTCGATGGAAATGCATCATTGAAATATAAAACCATTATATCCCAATCAAATGTTGAACCATCTACTAAGAGATCGACTAAGACGCAAAAACCTGGCACAAAATTGGGATTCGGACAAAACATGATTATGGAAGTGTCCACAAAATCTGTAGACTATATACATTGGGATAATCCAAATGAGCTGGTAGATCGTCTGCGTCTGTTAGTAGCTTCCCAACTTGCGGGTCATACAGGTCACAGAAACGAAATCAATTCAATCATTGAGGAATTACGTGAGGCTCAGATAGTAGCTTAAAATGAGCATAGACAAATTTGGCAGATATATAGGTCATTCAAAAACCCACTATTCTGGAAGTGTGGAAGATATATTCTCTATAATTTTCGATTTATTGCGGAATTTTTATTACGATGCAATTGTAACTTTCCAAATGAACTGTAAAGATTCTGTATGGATATTTCCATATCACTCAGCATTTATTGTTGATATTCGATATGCAAGACCATCAAATGTAATTACTGTAATAAACGATAAAGAATTCGCGTTGGATGATCTAAAAAATGTTATACTAAACTTTGGAGATGGCATAACTTTTCGAGGTATAAATGATGACTTCGAGAATTTTTTCGTTGAGTTCATACTCAGATGTCCGTTGGTATATGTTCCAGAGGATTAACAATTTGTATAAAGCATGGCTTTATACAAGAATCTGAAATTAAAGGTGATGTTGTTAACGAATTACACAAAACTGCTCGAATTAATTTCAAAAGGCGAAGAGTTATAATTAAAGGTTTGAATGATTTGTTTCAAGCTGGCTTAGTAGAAATGGTTCCATATGCAAGGGAAAATAAAGGATATAAATATATTCTAGTAGAAATAAACTGTTTTTCAAAATTCGTTTGGTGTGAACCAGTAGAAACAAAATCTGCAACAGATGTTGCTACTGCAATGGGAAAAATATAAGAGCAAGCTGAGAAACCTCCAAGACACCTTCAAACAGATAAGGGAAAGGAATTTTATAATACTATTTTTAACACGGTCATGAAAAAATATTGCATCAACCATTATAGCGTTTATAGCGTTTGTTGAGAGGGTAAATAGAACCTTAAAAAGTATCATGTGGAGGCAGTTCAGCTTGCAAGGTTCTTACAAGTGGTTAAATATGCTCAAAATTTTAGTTAAAATGTATAACAAAACGATGCGTTCGACTATACGCATGAAACTGTCGACGTCAGCAAGAAAAATGAAAAAGTTATTTTGAAAAAAGCGTATACTCATGTCAAAATGGCTGAAAAAAATAAAATTTCGTGTGGGTGATCGTGTGAGAATAAGTAAATATAGGGAAGCTTTCGAGAAATGTTATACACCAAATTGGTCCAATGAAATATTTACCATAAAAAATATTGTACGTACTTTTCCTACAACTTACTTATTAAAAGATGAAAAAGGTGAAGATATACGAGGAGGATTTTATGAACTGGAGCTGCAGAAAGTTAAACATCCTGATGTTTATTTGGTGGAGAAAGTGTTGAAAAGAAAAGGGAATAGAGTATTTGTGAAGTGGTTGGGTTTTGATAAAACTCATAACAGTTGGATAGATAAGAATAATCATATTTAATATTGTAAAATTATTATGTACCTACATAAATAAAACAAAAAAAATACTGCGAGTGTTTTTTATTCGACTTTTGTATTTAACGACAGAATAGTGTACTATAATACATGATAGTAACGAACCTATAGAGATAAGAAACACTAGTGTAGAATAAAAATAAATAGGAATTCTTGTATGATTCCATATAAGACATTTCCATTCTTATTCGGCTAAACTTCCATTTTGATACACATATCGTATTTTCACATGCAAACACGTATTGTCAGACGTTTCTGCTCCCAATTCATTGACGAACACTGCAGAATTGTTTAAGACATCTTCATATGACAATCTCCATCGTTCGGGCCATTTCGGTATATTCCGCTGATTTATTTGACAACTTTCTGAAAACCTGATGCTTGCGAACGCTTGAACTACACCATCAGGCCTTTGAACAACAAGATGTTTTTCTGGGGTTACAGTTGCTAGAACTAGAGCAGTAAGTATAATATTACTCATCTTCTATAACTGAAAATGGTATATTAAGCTCTCGAAATATTATTTTATAAGACGTTTCTCCACCCACTGGAAACAAACCACTGCATGCATGCTTAGAATCCACTCATGCAATATGAAACATTGTTCTGTAACCTTCAGATGACCTGTGGTGTTGGATTACGTTGAATAGCCTTGAACATGATGATGCATATCTTCTTATACAACTACATTTAAATTACCTCAAGTGGAAAACAATATGCCAGTTCTGGATCTGACTTTGAACAATGGCCTAGAACCGATAATTGTCTCAGAACACCTGTTGCAACATTTTTCACATCTGGTGTTGTCGGCCCAGAACCGGCAATTGGCTCAGAACCGGTAGCCGGTTCTAGACCATCGCGTGTAAATTCTTGTGGACAAATTGTTTGCAGCGATTTTTCATGTGATGGTCCAGATCCGGCAATGGGCCCAGAACCGCCAATTGCGCAATTGGCTCAGAACCGGCAATGGGCCCAGAAACGGCTGCTGGTTCTGGGCCATCACATGAAACAATTTGTCCATAAGAAATTACATGCGATGGCCTAGAACCGGCTCTATATGTCTACTTTCATCATCTACCTATGTCACCCACTTTAAATATCAAAAATTGCCGTCTTTGAGTACCACGAACTATCGGTATATTCGCACCGTCATGCGCCTTAGCTTCATTATGCTTTCTTGTGCGGTCTGTGCTACACGTGTTGAACTTTTGGGTAAGAGTAAGATTTTCAGGGAGTATTCGGCATTTTTAGGTATGAGAAAAAGACGTAGACGCAGTTCGTGTCATCTAATTCTGATGACGAAGTGTTAAAGGAATTAAGAAAGTTAAAAGCCAAGATAAAGAGAATGAAAAGGAAAAAGAAAATCTGAGTATGAGCGGTCGAAAGGAGTAGTCGATGTACTTGCGCTCTCCACTTTTTCCGATTTTTGTGCAGAAATTACCACAGAAATATTTCGAGGGTGATATAGTTACGTGACTAGAAATTCGTGGCATAAGTGCTTATTCGGGTTGACTTGAGGGTGTGTTTGAAATTTGATTAAACGTTTCTAATAATCGTGACATGACGGGTAGAAAGGCAACAAGATCGGTCTGTGTCAAAAACCATGAAATAAAAGAAGTGGTACAAGAAATACTCTGTAGTGATGTTTTTATGGAACGTTTCACGAGTTTAATTTCGAACAAAATAAACGCAAAACTGGAAAACATTATTTAGGGCATGCAGGTAAGAAATAACAACTTGGAAACGTAAGTGAGAGACGGGAGACTGCCAATGCGTCACTGAATTTGGTAATTAACACGCATGAACAATATAGCCGCAGAAATAATATACCCATAATGGGTTTAAATGAATCGTCAGGTGAGGATACTGATGGGATGATTGTGCAGTTTTTTCCAGACAAGCTGGGTCTTCAATTGCCCGCAACTTCGGTCGATCGATCTAATCGCTTAGGGAGTAATGACTGCAATATCAGGACCGACAGTTATAGTGACGTTCACCAGTTATACCTACAGAACTGTTTTTCAAAGCAAGAAACTTTTGAATAAGACCTAGCGAAGATTAGAGCGTCATTACGCGAGAAGGCGGCTTCTGCTTGGGGGCCCAGAAACGTTTGGACTTCTGATGGCCGTATTTTTGTCAATGATCAGCAGCTGCAGAACCTTCACAACATGCCTTAAAGGGAAGATATTGTTTGTGCATTTTTTTAAATATTTATTATAAGTTGGTTCCTGAACCCTCGAGATTTTCTTTTTTGTTTTATCTTTAATTTTTTCCTAATGTACTTTTCATACTCAATTAATTTTATTTTTAACATTTATTGTTGTTTCTTGGAGAGTACAATTCATTTATGTAAGTATCTTTTGCGGGCAAAATTGCGCAGATTTTTGTTTCTCATTTGAATGTGCGCTCACTGCAGTCGTATTTTTTAGATTTTAACCAGCTTGTCCAGGAAAATGAATTTGACATAATTACCTTATCGGATACCTGGTTGGCGGCTGACATTGATGGATACTATTTATTTCGTTCTGACCGAGGAGGGGAGGTGGTGTTAGAATTTACATTAGGAAATAATTAAAATCAAGGTTGTTGACTGTTGATGCTCCGTCGAGTGGTTTTTGCGAGCAAATATGGATCACGTTTAAGTTGCGTGGTAAGAACTTTGCGATGGGCACTATTTATCGTCCGCCTCAATTCAGGGTATCTGATTTTATTGAGGATCTTAATAATACACTATCCGTTGTAATTCCTCAGTTTAATGAAGTTTTGTGTTTGGAAGATATTAATGTCAATTTGTATGAACCGAATAATAAAGTATCTAACTGTTTTAATTCGTATAATAAGACACAAGTTATTAACGAGCCAACAAGGGTGACTGCGAGTGGCGCTGGCACTCTCATTGACCCCATGTTTGTATCTAATTCTGATTTTGTGACCGACTCTGGTACTATTAACGCAGACACGCTGTCTGACCGTAGACTTCTCTACTGCAAGCTGAATGTTCCAAAGCCTATAATGAATCAAAAATTCCTGACATATCGTAACTCGGCTGCACGCGTCTGGTGATAAGAAGCAAAGTGTGGAGCGCTTTGAGGCAGTTTAAGATCGGTAGTAAATCGAAAACTGATTTGCCTCAGGATCTCGGTGATTGTGAGAACCTTCGATTATACCTGTGTGGTAGTACCTATGTCATTTACACCTAATAAATGCAATGAAAAATTAAATTTTTATAATAATAATTTATTGGGTGCAACTAGTCATATCAGGTTTGGTTTGGTTTCTGTGGATGCCGTACATAAAATAATAATGAATTTAAAATCCATCTCACCTGGAGTGGACGGTATATCTACTGATATGTTGAGGTACTGCAGCCGTTTCTTGGATTAATATGTAACTCATATTATTAATTTTTGCATAGAAAACTCATGTTATCCGGATGTCTGCAAGATTGCAGTTGGTGGTGCTATACCATAGATTCAGAACCTTGCTAGTTTTTCGGACATCAGAATAATAAGTACATTTCTTGCCTTTCCAAAGTTATGGAGAAAGTTATGTTTTATCAGTTGTACGAGTACCTACTGCAATTCGGCTAATATTCTACCAGCAAATCAATTTGATTTCAGGATTGGCTGCAGTACTACGATGCCGTTGGTGCAGGTCGCGGACGACATTATTACAGCTGCCGATGAGAGGTTAGTGAGCGTGCTAGTACTACTCGACTACTCTCGGGCTATTGACACTATTAATTTTGAACTTCTCTGTGCTAAGCTTCACTATTATGGACTGAATAACCTTCCATGAATCTTCTCATGTCATATCTCTATAATCGTAAACTTACTATAAAAATGTAGTTAATATTTTCTGATTTTACTATTTGGTAGAAATTCATGATGAATTGAAAAATTACTACGCGTACTACCAATATAACGATTTATTATTATAACTTGACCGGTTTCAGAATTCACAATGATTCCATCATCAGAAATGTATAAAGAAAATTATTGTAAACAAATTATTATGACAGTTGACAAGGAAACTAAAATTGACAGAACAATACAAATAATAATGATATCCATGAAATAAGACAACTAGATAACTGAATTTCAGTATTTACCTACGGGGTATAAGAAAAACGCAAAGGAAAATCGAATACCTCGTAGCTTGAAGGGAAAAAACATTGAATTTAAAGAAAACCATAATAGGAAAAAAACAATAAATTCAATTGAAAAAACCTTCAAGTGAAATATCAGAACTAAATAAACAAAATATCCATGGAATCTTGACAGCTGCCAACTGCTAATCTTGTAATAATAGCAGTTGGCAGTTGTCAAGACAGAACACATATACTTGACCACACAGTTCATTACAAGATTAGCAGTTGGCAGTTGTCAAGATTCCATGGATGTTTATGTGTCTAACAATGCTCATCAGTCACTCAAAAACAGATTTATTGTTCGTTCTGCTGTTCACGAAATTAATGTCAGACAACCAAACATTTTTACGATACCTCAGCATGCTACCGCATTGTTCCGACATTAATTCACGTACAACACCATCTCCCTTTATAATGCTGTGCCGATTTATGTAAAAGAATTGTCGACGACTTCAAAGTTCAGGTCATCTGTGAAGGGCAGAGAGTGAGCGCCCATTTTTATTTTAATTGATTGGTTTGCTAATTGAATCACTTGCTCATCCATTTCTTCATTTGAATTAACCTCAAATTTAATTATTAAATTTAAATATTGTTTTCTTTTTTTGTAGTTCGCTATTAATTTGTTTGTTTACTATTACTTAACTCTGATACTTCTTACAAAATATAATCTTGGGGAATCTGGGGTTGAGTGTAAGAGTAGCCTTTGGCTAAACTCCGCCCTAGCCTCCCCCACTGAAATATGTCATGTTCCTATTACAACCGAACAATGTACTAAACTGATAAATAAAGACCTGTTATTATTATTAAAATACGGCCAAAGGAGGAAAGACGTGAGAGCCGTTCTAGTAAATCTCGCACACCCACTAGGTCTTTTACTCCAACATTGACGGCTGTAAATATTTTGATAAACAGTCAAAGTAATAGTCCGGGTGAATCAGATTTCTGCAGTAGCAGAAATACATCAGTCAAATAGAATTTGATACACCTAATAGTCCTCAAATAGAGGAAGATGTCCTATTTAAAAACTCAAAACAAGAAGACTTGAAAATACTGGACGAAGTAGATGAGCAGGCACTGTTAGTTTTAGGGAAACACCCTACGGAAGAAATTTCAGAGGGTGTGACACTACAACCACAGTTAGTTCGTAGATGGGAGGCTTACCCCAAAAAGGGGCTTGAGACTAAAGAGAACGAAGAATTGTTAAATAAACACATAATAGCAAGTAATTGCAAATCTCTGGACGGGATTAAACCCGGAATTTAAAACATGCGCTAAACGAGTTGACAATAAGAAGGGATAACAAATTTGCTAAGTTTCAGGTTCAGTTAGGACCAGCTTTAACAGCTGCAGCAGAAGGGACTTCTATGTTACTTTCCAATAAAGGTTTAGATAAATTTAAATTATTGAAAATGTTGAGTGACTCAGGTAAACTGTTATCCGACTTGCATTTTGAAGAGTCCAAAGTTCGTAGAGTTTATATAGGGTGAATTGTTAGCCTCTTTACAAACTTTGTCAAAGGGAAGTAGATGGAGTTTCATGAAAAAATGCCCCGATTTCCTTTGTTTAGAAGTTATAGTGTTTTACAGTTTTTAAAGACTAGAAACTTAGTAGGTATGATTGAATAATGTCGATCAAAAACAAAAGTTTTTTTATTCGTGTCAATGTGCTTTGTCAGTTACATTTGTCACATCAGTTTGTCGTTTTAGACTGATTTAATAAGATAAGAATAATTTAGAAGAGTGCGAATGACTGGCAATGCGGGTCCTCAAAGATCCATTCGTCCAGTTACGAAATCTCCTTTGTTCATTCATGGAGAAGATAAGAACTTCCGTTACAAGACACCAGCACACAAGCCGATCCGAATTGCTGACCATCAATAGCCTTCAAATTTATCTGTTTCTTACTTTGCATATATTGTTTATAAATATAACTACTTTGGAATTGTAATTCACTTTTGCAATATTCAATCGCGAGTTATTGTAACTGTCAAATGTAATATTGGGTAATAAAAATTGATTTTTTTTAAAGTCAACCAAGTTGCCTAATATATCTGGCGCAGTCGGTAGGATCCAAGAAACTATCGTGGTTTTCAGTTTTAACTGTTAACTTGGAAACCTACTCGTCGTGTAAAGTCTAGTCGTAGAAATAAGAAGAGCCCAGGACAAGAATCGCCAAAGCTCCGTAGAAATAAGAGGAGCCCAGGACAAGAATCGCCAAAGCTCCGTAGAATTAAGAAGAAAGAAAAATAAGCATGAAAGTGTAAGTACACATTTAAGTATCTCTTTTTGTTTGCATTTTTTTTGTTTATGTGTACCTCACCTTCTGATCCATTAATTGAAGAAATACTTGATAGAATAAGTCAATTAAGCATAAGTAATAATTCAGGTAATTTAAGTAATAATTTAAGCAACAATTCAAATTATAATTTAACAAGTAATTCAGATATTAATTTAAGTAACAATTTTGACATTCCTCGTAGTAATAAAATAAATATGGAACAATTTAATAAAATGCATATCGATGCAGTTCCGCATTACAATGGGGAACCTGCAACGCTTTCAATGTTCATTTCTGCTTGTGATTATCTAATGACATTCGCAGACAGAGTCAATGTAAATAGTCCGTTAAACCAATATCTACTAAGAGCTATTTTATCAAAGCTCACTGACAGAGCAGCCGTACTGATAGGTAATCGAGAAGATGCGCGAACTATTATTACAATTTTTTGGTGATCAGCGTGACGAAAATTGTCTTTTACGCGATCTAATATGTTTAAAAATTGAAAAAAATGAATCGCCATATCAATTTGGAATGCGTTGTCAAGACGTTCGTAGCCTTTTACTTTCACGAGTAAAAATTTACGAACCTGATGCAGCTACTAGACATATTAAAACCGGAATATACGATCAAAGAGCACTAGACACATATTTAGCAGGTCTACCAGGTACAATGGGTTTAGCAGTACGAGTTCAAAAACCAGAAACTCTCGAACGCGCTATGGCTTTAGCCATAGAAGAAGAAAATTTTTCTTATGTAAGAAATCATTCAAATACTTCTTACAAACCTGAACAGCACCGAAATTATAATTCAAAAAATTCAAACTACCTTCCATATCAAAGAATGATTCCTACTTATCCTCAATTCAATCAAAATCCAATTAATTATAGAAATCAGTTTACAAATAATTTTCCAAAACCCCAATTTCAATATAATCCTAATAGTTTCCAACAACAACTCCAATTTCACCAAAATCGTTTCCAACAAACTCCGTTCAATCAAAACCGTTTCCAACAAACTCCGTTTAATCAAAATCGTTTCGAACAAAATTCCCAGCCGAGACAATTTTTCCAAAAACCTCAAAATGTCTTTGCACCCGGACATCAGCGTCCTCAAACCAATTACAAACCTACCCCTATGGATACCAGTTCAGGTAACACCAGAAGAACTCAACAACCCATTCGTCAATCCCAAAATAAACCCAATTTTATCTCTCAAGAACTATTTTATCACGATACCGAACCGTGGTCTGAACCAAATAATGAAGTCGTCCACGAAGACCAACAAAATTTTGAAACAGAATATTCCCAAGACTTTGACAGTCAGGATTTTCAGAACAGCTTTCCGAACAGTCCAGAAACCTAGTAATCGAAGTAAATGTCGAATCCCAAAATTCACTACCTTTTATTTTAATCCCCGAAACAAAATCTAAATTTATGATTGATACAGGTTCATTCATAAGTCCTCGTTTAGTCGAACAACGTTTTACAAATTTTATACAGTCTGACCCATTTCAAGTCAGTACTGCACATCAAACGACAAGTCACGAATATAGCGTAACTATTCCTTTACCTCCTATGTTTAATACCCCAGAAACCCACAAATTTTACGTTTTCGAATTTAATTCAAAATATGACGGATTAATTGGTCTTGATTTATTAAAAAAATTAAATGCAAGTGTAAACATCGGAAAACAAGTTTTAGAAACAAATAATTCAATTTTACCACTTTGTGTACCCCATTCAGAAATAGAAACCACCAGTAAAACAAAATTATTTCATATAACAGTAGAACCTCGAACAGAACAAAAAATTGAAATTCCTGTTGAAAAACACCTTCCTTATGGTTACATTCCCCAAATTAAATTTGATAATGATCTTATAACACCTTCAGCTTTAGTTAAGATTGAAAACAATATGGCTTATACAACTATTTTAAATCCGACAGACAAAACTTTAACTTTGGAACTAGATTCACCGATTGAAATAAATGAAATCGAGACATATTCTAACCAACCCGGTCCTGAATTTGAAATTACTCCCGACCAAGACAGGCTCCTTAAACAAAACCTACAAAATTTACGTTTATCCCACATGAACCAAGAAGAGAGAAAAGCTATTCAATCCTTATGTTTGAAATATCGCGACATTTTTCATTGTGAGGGAATTCCATTATCTTTCACAAACCAAATTAAACATCATATCAAACTCAAAAACGAAACGCCAATTGCCACCAAAACGTATCGCTATCCACACGTTCACAAAGAAGAAGTCCAACGTCAAATTTCATCAATGTTAGATCAAGGCATAATCAAACATTCAAATTCTCCATGGTCAAGCCCAGTTTGGATAGTCCCAAAAAAGATGGACGCATCCGGTAAAAAGATATGGCGTATGGTAATTGATTACCGTAAGCTAAATGAAGTAACCGTCGATGACAAATACCCGTTACCTAACATTTCAGACATTTTAGACAAACTCGGTAGAAGTCAATATTTTTCAACTTTAGATCTTGCTTCCGGCTTTCACCAAATTGAGATGAACCCTTCTGATACGGAAAAAACCGCCTTTAGCACGGAACATGGAAAATACGAATATTGTAGGATGCCTTTCGGTTTAAAAAATGCCCCGTCCACATTTCAGAGAGTTATGGACAATATTTTAAGAGGCTTTCACACAGACCAATGTTTAGTTTATTTAGACGACATAATTATTTATTCTACTTCATTACAAGAACATATGGAAAAATTAAAGAAAGTATTTGATAGACTCAGAAACGCAAAACTTAAAATACAATTAGATAAATCAGAATTTTTAAAAACTGAAGTTGCATATTTAGGACATGTTGTAACACCTGATGGAGTTAAACCTAACCCGGACAAAATTAAAGCAGTTTCAAATTTCCCAATTCCAAAAACCACAAAACAAATTAAATCATTCTTAGGTCTTTTAGGATACTACAGACGTTTTATAAAAGATTTTGCAAAAATTACTAAACCGTTAACTAAATGTTTAAAAAAGGGCGCAAAAAACGAATTAAATTCAGAATATGTCGAAACTTAAAAAATGTAAAGAAATTTTACTCAATGATCCCATACTCCAATATCCAGATTTTACTAAACCCTTTATCCTTACAACAGATGCTTCAAACGTCGCATTAGGAGCGATTTTATCACAAGGCACTGTCGGATCAGACAAACCTGTTGCGTACGCATCACGCACCTTAAATGATACAGAACAAAAATATAGCACAATTGAAAAAGAACTTTTGGCAATCGTTTGGGCAACCAAATATTTTAGACCATACTTGTATGGAAGAACATTTACCATTTACACGGACCATAGACACCTGACTTGGCTCTTTTCTTTAAAAGATCCATGTTCGAAACTTGTTCGATGACGTTTAAGATTAGAGGAGTTTGATTACAACATTCAATATAAAAAAGGAAAATTTAACACTAATGCAGATGCACTATCACGAATAGAAATTGAAGCTAATCCAATAGATTCAGAGTCAATGATAGCAGAGCCAGACACCGACCCCCACAGTCAATTAAATACACCAACTCCAGACGAAATCAGACAAATAATAAATCCGAAAAAACAAAACCAAACTCCTTCAACTGTCCACTCAAACGAAACCTATGAACCTTTAGTAAGCATCCCCATAAAAGATGAAGTCATAAACTCCTATCCAAATCAAATATACGCAGCAAGAACAAACACCTTCAAAATAAGAATTGAAAAAATTGATAACAGACAGATTATTCATGTACAAATGCCTTACATAGACTCAGATACACTTATAACTCAATTTTATAAAGAATATCTTGTACCAAAAATATCATACGCATTTTACACCTCCAGCGATGACCTCTATCAACAATTTTGTAAAATTTATTGTCAAATATTTACTTGCGAAGCACCAAAATTAACTCGTTACTTAAAAAACGTTTAGAAGTACCAAATGAAGAAGCTAGATTAATGTACATTCGTAATTATCACGAAGGCAAAACAAATCACCGAGGAATCAATGAAACTTACGAAAAATTAAAATTAAGATACTACTGGCGTAATTTAAGAAAGAGCATAGAAAACCATATTAATAAATGTCAAATATGTAAAACTTTTAAGTATGATAGAAAACACTATTATATTCCAATAAACATCACACCCACACCATTCAAACCTTTTGAACAACTACATATTGATACTTTTTCATATCAAAAAATATCGTTCTTAACAATTGTAGACACATTTTCAAAATTAGCTCAAGCCTATATCATCCCGAGCAAAAATTCAATTGATATTTCAGGTTCTCTAGTCAATTACTTTTCACATTATGGAACACCTGTTCGAATAACCCTAGACAAAGGAAAAGAATTCGATAACATAATTATTAAAGACTTATTAGCTCTCCATAAAATCCAAATTCATCATTCCTAAAATAAGGAAATCCAAAACTTCGAAACCAGAAGCCAGTCTCAGGGACATCGAACTTCGCTAGCCCCTAGTTTCTCATCTACGGTGGGAGGAGTTACGAAATCTCCTTTGTTCATTCATGGAGAAGATAAGAACTTCCGTTACAAGACACCAGCACACAAGCCGATCCGAATTGCTGACCATAAATAGCCTTCAAATTTATCTGTTTCTTACTTTGCGTATATTGTTTATAAATATAACTACTTTGGAATTGTTATTCACTTTTGCAATATTCAATCGCGAGTTATTGTAACTGTCAAATGTAATATTGGGTAATAAAAATTGATTTTTTTTAAAGTCAGCCAAGTTGCCTAATATATCTGTCCGATGAAGTTAGCATCCAAGATGAAGAAAACGTTATCAACGCTGTAATCGACAATCCTGCAATTAGCACCTGACGTGTGGTAAGTAATTTAAGGCTCTCACAACATTTTGTATGGCGAGTATTAGGTACATCTCGAAGTGCTACATCGTTATCAACGTCAGAACACATAAGTATTGCAGTGGAGATGCTCAACAGCGATTGCAGTTTTGTAGTTGGATTTTGCAGCAACACGCCCAAGGTAATAATTTTATTTCTAAAAGTTTATTGTCAGATGCTGAGTGCACTTTTTCTAGAGACGTCCATGGACAATCCACATGCCGTCAGTTCACGAAATTTTCATCCGAGATTTAGTGTAAATGTTTGGGGTGGTTTAGTTAATAACTCATTACTGCCCTTAAATGAATTTAATGGAAACTTTAATACAGGAATGTACCACCAATTTTTAGACAACACACTTTTTGATTTTCTGCAAGATGTCGCACTTCATGTTAGACAACATAATATGTGATATCAGCAGGATGAGGCTCCGCCTCACTGAGGAAGGCAAGTAGTAATCGAATGGCTAAATACTTATTTCTTTAACAAGTGGATCGGTAATGGAGGGTCGATACCATGGCCACCCAGATCACCCTATGTGACTTTTATTTATGGAGTCATTTGAAGCAATTTTTTTTTCAAGTGGAAATAAATAATCGTGTTCATTTAATACAGAGGATTCAAGATGCTGCAACTCATTAGAAATAATATGAATCTACTACGAGTGCAAGAAAGTTTGGTTCGTTATATATATTCGTTATATATTCAAGCAGACGGACTTGCTTTTGATTTGAACATTTATTATAATTTTGTAATTTGCTCTCTCTAACATTTAAATAAATATTTTCTATTATTAAGTTAAATCTACTAATATATATATTTATAAATTTTAAAACAATACAACTTCGGAACAAAAGGAAATCGGACCTATGTTAATAGGACATTTTTTTCATGAAATTACATCTTCTTTCCTTTCACGACTACTTATATGGTAAACATTTGTCGGAATGTTTAAAGGAAACAAAATTGCTAGAAAAAGTTGGAGCGGAATTAAAATTAATGCCGAAACATTCTACCTCGGGCATTAACAAACGTCAGTTTCCGGGGTCAAAAATATATCAAACTGAGACAAACAAGCAGTTACAAGCAGTTACAAGAGGACGATCGACCAGAAGCAGTACAATCAGAAACAGAGGAAACCATTCAGGTAGGTTATGCAGGTAGACTAAGCAAGTTTTTATCAAAGCGGGAAAAATTTACAAAGGATTCATTTATATTAAACTGTATAGGAGGAGTCAGGTTGGATTTTCAAGTTCAACCCTATCTTACTCCCGGTTATATAAAACCTAGGAGGTCAAACGAAAATCATGCGTAGTTGAAACGAGCCATTAATATGCTCACAAAAAAAGGTGCTGCATCTGTTTGTTGTCACTGCGACGGAGAGTTTTTGTCTAGTTATTTTTTAGTTCCAAAACCAGATGGAACAAAAAGATTTATTTTAAATTTAAAGTGATTACATTCGTTTATTGATACCTTACATTTTAAGATGGAAGATATTCGAACAGCAATCAAACTTGTTTCCAAAACTTGTTTTATGGGTACGATTGATTTGCAAGGTTTAGTCCTATTTCGTGCGTTCCCGTTTCGGGCGTCGATGAAATTTGTGCCCTTTCGTGCGTCGTCCTAAATCTCTACCTGTTTGAGTGCCGTTTCGGGCGCTGATCTGCTGATAATGCAATAAGCCCCTAATTCCAGTCTATCTTTACAACACAACGCTGTTAATAACTTCAATGCGGAATTGTATGTTGATTTCGCTCCTATTGTTTTCAAACCATGTTCTTGTTTTAGGGGAAGGGGGGGGGGGAGACTTGCCCACAGACCAGAAATAGTGGGCCGTGAAACCACTTTTTTGCCGTATTCAGTGACGGGCAACTATAAAACAAAGCAGTACGTTTTGTATGCCTATATTGCAACAAGTACCTATAACGCATGAACTGGCACTATTTAATTACCCAGTAAATTCTTGACGCTCGAATCGGCACGAAAACAGGTAGAAAGCCAAAAACGCCCGAAACGGGAACGCACGAAACGGGAAGATACTGATTTGCAAGATGCTTATTTTTCGATAGCGGTCGACTATGAAAGTCGAAAATAGTTAATGATGAAACAAATAATTACTCTGCGAACTACCAATATATAACGTTTTATTTAAATATTTGACCGGTTTCAAGATTTTTTAAAACAATCTCATCATCAGAAAACAAGTGCAGCCTTTGCCGAAAACACCCATCCAAGACGCATTTTATTCGAGACAAATTTCATTTTATTCATTTTGTTGCGTTTCTTTGGATGGGAGGTTACCAACATTCTACACCTGGAGCAAAAATGAAGCGGGAAGAGGAAGCTGCGAAATTGGATCCCCGTTGATTTGCCATCTACGCTCTTCAGATTTTGAGAATGTCTCCCAGTTATTCTTGTTTTGCGATGGCTGTGCTGGGCAAAACAAGAATTCCTTTATAGTTCATGCTTTGTCGTACTGGCTAAGGTTGGAAAGCCCAGTTCAGCTACAAAGTATTCAGATTACCTACCCCATTCGCGGGCATAGTTTTCTACCTGCTGATCGCATCTTTGGACGGGTGAAAAAATTTTTAAGAAGGAGTGAAATAAAAAATAAGGAAGAATACGTATCTATTTACAAGGAAGTTGGTTCTGTAAAACAACTGGGAAAGGATTGGTTTGTTTACGATATTAAGAAACTAGAAGAGTTGTACTCAAACATAAAAGGAATAAGCAACGTCAAACGTGTTATTATAAAAAAAATCCGTGACAAAAGAGGCCGATTAATGACAAAAGTGAGATTGTTGGAACATTTTCGGTTTGAAACGGACTTGGACGTTTTTCGTTCTATTGTAAAGAAGGGCAAGAAAGAGGACCACATTGAGCAACTTACTCCCGTTCGCCTGCACCATGCAATTTCGAATGAAAAAAGGCGATGTTTTAAATCTTTTGGTGAAACACTTCGGAGAGCAGTGGAGAGTTATGGAGGAGCTGAAGTGGTACGTTCAAATTTTGGAAGGTGATAACACCGATGCCGGTACTTACAACGACCAAGAGCCAGAACATGTTATTTGCGATTGCCTAGAAGACGATTGTGCATTACACATTTAAATATTGCATTTCAGTGTTATATTCTTTCTTAAACGGCCCACACACTATGCAATTTGTTGTACGACAAGTTGTACTATAGGATGGACAGACAATCGGTGCAACAAGTTGCTTAGTATTTTGCCCACATATTGTTGAACGACAACGCCACAGACTATGCAATTATCGGTTCGACGATCGAATCTACTTGGGTTGCACAACTTGTCGTACAACAAGTTGCATAGTGTGTGGGCCGTTTAAAACATGTTTTTAGTTTCATTTTGTATTAGAGATATTTATTTTATTAAAGTTTTTTGAGCAAAACTGCACATTTCCTGTGGGATTTGGAGCAAAACCCAACATATCAATTGTTTTCAATCAAAATTGAACAAATCCAACACATTTTTCAAAATATCTCGTAAACTTTTATGGAAAAAATGCCAAAATTTTAAGTCAGAATTACGTATTGATACGAACTTTTGCCCTGCAAGCGACGCTCATGGTTATGAATCACGCCGTTCGTCTGTGGAAGCCGCTCGCCGAAATGATTTATTGCGGCGTTGGCCTTCTGTTTATGGCTTCCGAAAAGTTCGAGAAATAAAAGAATTTTCCAATACTGGAATCTTCGAGAAATAGATCAAAGTTCTATGACCAGCAAGAAGCCGAGTTGACAGTCTTACAGTTTGAAGTCTGAAGTTTGGAAGTTTCAAGCAAATGCGATAAGAACCGGGCGATCATAGACGGCGCGAGAACTATTGTGTATACGCGACTAGTAAGTGTCGGTACGGTACGCGAGTGTGCGAATTCTTTGGTGGCGTTTTAAGTGTACCGGGGCGTCTTCGTACGTGATTAACCGTCGGTTGAAGACGGGTGTTTTAGAGAGTTTGAACTGTGGATTTGTGTACTGTGGGTTGTTTAGGTTAGGTAATTAATTGTTTAATTGTTCGCTAATAATTGTTTAATTTTCACTGCTTATTGTTATTTACTGCTTGTATATATTTCGCTGCTTATTGTTCATTTTGTTAATTTTAAGTTCTCAAATCACTTGGATCTGTAAATATTTGTACATAGTCACTGTTAATAAATTGTGTAAAAACGAAATACTTTACAGTATTTTTTTGCAAATTTTTTAAGCAGACGCCATTTTTCCGCGACATCGATGTTGCTTGATGTACATTTTTGGCCTCTCTTGGAAAAACTGTTTAATGTATATGTTAAGTTTTGAAAGAAAGCTCCTCAAATGATAATGAATTGAAAATTTTCTATAAGTTCAAAGATGGGATTTTACTTAAAAATGACATTTTCTATCACGGGGAAAAGATAATTATTCCTAAAGAACTGAGAGATTACAAGCTACAACAGCTACAAAAGGCACATTTTGGCGTGGAAAAAACCAAACACAGAGGAAGAAAACTATATTACTGGCCAGGAATATCTTCAGAAATTGGAAAATTGAGAAAATGAGAAATTGGGTGGGGCCAATGTAAAAGAACCACTTATAAATTATGAGATTCCTACTGTTGCGTTTGAAGCAGTAGCATCAAATATTAGAATTCAGTTTAATACCTTATTTGGTATCAAAGTATCTGTCCAGTTATGCGAGGAGAACTGTGTACAACACAATTGTGTTACCATATGTTTGCTGCTGTGGGTCTGTGCTATATATGGCTCAAAAGGGTGCAATTGACAAGTTAGCGAGACTGCAAAATCGTGCAATGCGTGTAATTTTAAGGTGTTCTAGATACACAGCAGTGGATGTTATGTTGAAGCGGTTGAATTGGTTAGGTATTGCTAATTATTTGGAATTTCAGTGTTTTGTTTTTATTTATAAATTGAGTAATGGCCTTTTGCCTAGTTATTTTGATAAATATAGAGTTTTATTTTCGGATGTACATGGTTATGATACCAGGGGAAGAGACAATTTATTTGTATGTACTATTGGATTCAGTTTTTATTAAGGGTATAATAGCGTATAACAGTTTAAGCAGAGAAATTAAGGGTAGTAAAACTGTGGGTACTTTTAAGAGGAGGCTGCGAGATAATTATAATTGTAACGTTTGAATAGGTGGCACATGTAGATAAATACTTATGATTTGTTTTTAGATTTTGTTCTGTATATTAGCTAAATTTATGCTAAATAAATGAATTATTATTATTATTATTATAAATTGAATTGAGCTGAAGAGGATGAAAGGGAGACAACTATGGCCGAGGTTATTTCAACGCTAAAAGACATTTTTGCATGTTATGGGATACTATCACGATTTGTGGCCGATAATCAGCCTTACAATAGCTGGGAATTACAAAAATTTGCGAAAGCATTAAATATGAACCTAATGTATACCAGCCCTAGATACCGTAAAGCAAATGGTTTAGCGGAAAAGGCAGTGGGAATTTGCAAAAATATGCTAAAGAAGAGCAAAGAAAACAATAGATACTTTTCATTACTTGCTAGAATATAGAGCAACACCACTTTGTCATCTTATTTAATTATTAAACAGTCGGTTGAAGAACAACCCTTCCAGTTGCTGCAAGCCAGTTAAAACCTAAAATACGATATTGAAAACACGATTTTGAAAACAAACAGTGGAAAATAAAAAGTAATTATGACAAAAATGCTAAGACGCCGAGGCGAGATTTTGTGAAGCAGAAAACGTGATCATAAAAGATGGAAAGGAATGGACGCATGCCACAGTAACAGGGAAATGCAAGTCACCAAGGTCGTACATTGTTAGGAGTGATACAGGTTCAGAGTTGCGCAGGAACTCTAGTTTCATAAAACATTCGGAAAATGCTCCGACACAGAAAACTCTACATGATTATTATGAAATAAATGATCGACGTCAGAATGAGGTAGGTTGAGACTCTGAAGTTTGAAGCAGCTCTCGAGAACTCGGGAAATGATTCAGTTAGAGAAAAGAGAGTAGCTAAGAAGCCAGTCAGATCTAAGGATTATGTTTCCTATGTAAAATAATTTATGTTGTTAAGGAAATTTTGTGTTAATTTTAAGGAGAGAGATGCGTCATATCCAGATAACGTATTTTGTTTTATCATGATTTTAGTTGTAGGTATGGTTAGACGCTAAGCAGATAGCAATGTTCACGCTATAGTTCAGAGTTAATATACGCAATTAAATAAAGTAATCTTGTATTAATTATCATCATAAGTAGGGTAAATGTACCAATAGTAGACAGTTTTCCAATAATTGCCAAACTTTTAATTTAAAACAAAAAACAAGGAATCTGTTTCGGTTTGAGTGTTCTACTTCCCTCTGTTGACTGTTGAGCAGTGCCATATTTACTCGATCTTCAACTTCCGAATTAGGTCCACAGATGGTGCTCATATAAGTTATATACTTACAGTAAAATGTTGACCAAACGAGGGCGTTCCAAAAACACTGTTTACCGGTGGTTGCCAGGGGTGGCAATTAATAAATTGCTTCAAGGCTGGCAATTATAGGTAATACATTTTTTGTCACACAGATTGCTTCATAATGTCAAGGCAAGGGCCAAAGAAATTGTTTTTTCGATATACAGATGAACAAATGCAAAAGGCTAGCTGAAGTTAACTCGGTAGCTAAGAAGTATGGTGTACCTAGGCGAACCTTGGCAAATAAGGTGCAGGGAAAATCACCTACGGAACGAAAAATGGGACCAAAAACAGTATTAGAACCGCATGGAGAAACATGTTTGGTAAAATGGACAGTTTCAATAGCTCGAATGGGATTTCCCTTAGTTGAAGACGACGTTTTATCTACTGTGAAAAGAATTATGGTAGAAACAAAGAGAAGAAACCCTTTCATTCAAAACAAGCCAGGTAGAAAATGGTTTAATCTCTTCATGAACAGGCATAAACAGATACTTTCTAAAAGAACTCCTGAGGCATTGACTGCTAGTCGTGCTGCAGTTACTGAGGTTCAAATCCGAAACTGGTTCAAGGAGGTAAAAAGACTTTTTGAAGAAGAAGGTTTCCTAGATATACTTTCAGATCCTTCAAGAGTTTTCAATTGCGATAAAGCAGGATTTCAAACCTGTCCCAAAACAGACAAAGTAATTGGTCCAAGAGGAGAACAAAATGTTTATGAATTAAGCAAAGGATTCCAGTGTCCATTTGTATATCTGCGAGTGGAATGATTTTACCGCCATTTCTTGTTTATCCATACAAGCGTATACCAGGAGAAGTTATCCGAAATATCCCAGATGATTGGGCGGTAGTAAAGACCGATTACGATTGGATGACTGGAGAGTCATTCTTCAAATACATCACAAAAAATGCATTCCTCCCGTGGTTACAAAAACAAAATATAAAAATGCCAATCGTTTTATTTCTAGATGGCCACAAATCGCATTTCGCTATGCATCTTAGTAAATTTTGTGAACAGAACAAAATTATACTTGTCGCATTGTATCCGAATTCTACGCATATATTCTCCAACCCTGCGATGTCAGCTTCTTCAGGCCACTGAAAAATGCCTGGAAGAAAACAGTTAACGATTGTAAGTTTTCCCATAATGAGGAGACTTTAAACAAAGTCAATTTTTCATTGCTTTTTAACCCTTTATAGGTTAGTGGTCGCTATATTTGCCACTTTGAATTTTCCTACTTTTGTACATTGAAAGCCATCTATTATTGGATAGTTAAACTTAATACGCATGTATTAAACATTTACACAGTTCAAGCTCCGCCCCATAGCTCATTTACTCAAACAGTATTGGTCGATTTGAAAAGTGGTCTCTGTGTGTGCCACTGTGCTTTTAAGTAATTGTCTGTTTTTAAGCTGTCTCTTACTTTTTCTTGTGTTGTCTTGGTTTTTGTAATAAAAATGGGTAAGTAATAACAAATATTTGTTTTTCATAAATCCAGTTGCCTGTTCTAGGGCAAATAAATTGTTTGCACCTTTCGGCTAAGATGTTATTTTGCTATGAAATTTTATGTGTTCCCATAAAGCTATTGTCAATCAGAATCTAAAGGAACAACGAAATGCTAACATACTAAGTGTCTTTATTATTCGTCCTTTGCAGAAAAGGCTAAAAGAAATCTGAATTTGGCAGACTTAGAGAAAATGGATGCCTCAGAAGTTTTTGATTATTTGGACAATATTTCAATAACAGACTCACAGGCTGAAAATTCAGATGTAGATGGAGATAGTGATGCTGAGGATGAAAAGTTATATCCAGAAAATAAGCCTGGCCGCCGTTCCCGCGACCCTCTGCAAGCGTCTACATCTGCAGTAAACTGGGATAGTGATGATTCCATGGCTGATCCGACTTATGAGATTGACGACACTCCAAAAAAGCGTGTACCATTTCTTGGTAATGTTAGTACTTCTGAAGATGAAGAAGATACGATCATCGATCGTAGAAAAATTTCATCACTACCTGAACCGCTTCAAGAAGCTTTCGCGTGGTCAAAATTTGCTTCACCACCAAACACCTTCAACAATTTTAACTATAATGAAGAATCAAAACCAAATTTCTGTGTAGATTTCAATTCACCGATAGATATTTTTTATTATTATTTTGGAGAATGTAAGCAGATCCTCTTGGTAGAATCAGAGCGATATGCATCCCAGCATAGTGTTGAACTCAATCTGTCAGCGAGCGAATTTGATGCATTTTTGGGAATTTTAGTTATAGCTGGTTTCCATACTTTGCCCAGTCTGAGGATGTACTGGTCAACTGACCCGAACCTGAATGTGTCGCGTATTTCCAAAATAATGTCATTGAAACGCTTTCTGCAGCTGCTAAGATACATACACGCAAATGATAATGAACAAATGCCAAAAAAAGGAGATGATGCCTTCGACAAACTATACAAAATTCGCCCCTTGATAAAGTCACTGTCACTGTGAGATGAACCCTTCTGATACGGAAAAAACCGCCTTTAGCACGGAACATGGAAAATACGAATATTGTAGGATGCCTTTCGGTTTAAAAAATGCCCCGTCCACATTTCAGAGAGTTATGGACAATATTTTAAGAGGCTTTCACACAGACCAATGTTTAGTTTATTTAGACGACATAATTATTTATTCTACTTCATTACAAGAACATATGGAAAAATTAAAGAAAGTATTTGATAGACTCAGAAACGCAAAACTTAAAATACAATTAGATAAATCAGAATTTTTAAAAACTGAAGTTGCATATTTAGGACATGTTGTAACACCTGATGGAGTTAAACCTAACCCGGACAAAATTAAAGCAGTTTCAAATTTCCCAATTCCAAAAACCACAAAACAAATTAAATCATTCTTAGGTCTTTTAGGATACTACAGACGTTTTATAAAAGATTTTGCAAAAATTACTAAACCGTTAACTAAATGTTTAAAAAAGGGCGCAAAAAACGAATTAAATTCAGAATATGTCGAAACTTAAAAAATGTAAAGAAATTTTACTCAATGATCCCATACTCCAATATCCAGATTTTACTAAACCCTTTATCCTTACAACAGATGCTTCAAACGTCGCATTAGGAGCGATTTTATCACAAGGCACTGTCGGATCAGACAAACCTGTTGCGTACGCATCACGCACCTTAAATGATACAGAACAAAAATATAGCACAATTGAAAAAGAACTTTTGGCAATCGTTTGGGCAACCAAATATTTTAGACCATACTTGTATGGAAGAACATTTACCATTTACACGGACCATAGACACCTGACTTGGCTCTTTTCTTTAAAAGATCCATGTTCGAAACTTGTTCGATGGCGTTTAAGATTAGAGGAGTTTGATTACAACATTCAATATAAAAAAGGAAAATTTAACACTAATGCAGATGCACTATCACGAATAGAAATTGAAGCTAATCCAATAGATTCAGAGTCAATGATAGCAGAGCCAGACACCGACCCCCACAGTCAATTAAATACACCAACTCCAGACGAAATCAGACAAATAATAAATCCGAAAAAACAAAACCAAACTCCTTCAACTGTCCACTCAAACGAAACCTATGAACCTTTCGTAAGCATCCCCATAAAAGATGAAGTCATAAACTCCTATCCAAATCAAATATACGCAGCAAGAACAAACACCTTCAAAATAAGAATTGAAAAAATTGATAACAGACAGATTATTCATGTACAAATGCCTTACATAGACTCAGATACACTTATAACTCAATTTTATAAAGAATATCTTGTACCAAAAATATCATACGCATTTTACACCTCCAGCGATGACCTCTATCAACAATTTTGTAAAATTTATTGTCAAATATTTACTTGCGAAGCACCAAAATTAACTCGTTACTTAAAAAACGTTTAGAAGTACCAAATGAAGAAGCTAGATTAATGTACATTCGTAATTATCACGAAGGCAAAACAAATCACCGAGGAATCAATGAAACTTACGAAAAATTAAAATTAAGATACTACTGGCGTAATTTAAGAAAAAGCATAGAAAACCATATTAATAAATGTCAAATATGTAAAACTTTTAAGTATGATAGAAAACACTATTATATTCCAATAAACATCACACCCACACCATTCAAACCTTTTGAACAACTACATATTGATACTTTTTCATATCAAAAAATATCGTTCTTAACAATTGTAGACACATTTTCAAAATTAGCTCAAGCCTATATCATACCGAGCAAAAATTCAATTGATATTTCAGGTTCTCTAGTCAATTACTTTTCACATTATGGAACACCTGTTCGAATAACCCTAGACAAAGGAAAAGAATTCGATAACATAATTATTAAAGACTTATTAGCTCTCCATAAAATCCAAATTCATCATTCCTAAAATAAGGAAATCCAAAACTTCGAAACCAGAAGCCAGTCTCAGGGACATCGAACTTCGCTAGCCCCTAGTTTCTCATCTACGGTGGGAGGAGTTACGAAATCTCCTTTGTTCATTCATGGAGAAGATAAGAACTTCCGTTACAAGACACCAGCACACAAGCCGATCCGAATTGCTGACCATAAATAGCCTTCAAATTTATCTGTTTCTTACTTTGCGTATATTGTTTATAAATATAACTACTTTGGAATTGTTATTCACTTTTGCAATATTCAATCGCGAGTTATTGTAACTGTCAAATGTAAAATTGGGTAATAAAAATTGATTTTTTTTAAAGTCAGCCAAGTTGCCTAATATATCTGTCCGATGAAGTTAGCATCCAAGATGAAGAAAACGTTATCAACGCTGTAATCGACAATCCTGCAATTAGCACCTGACGTGTGGTAAGTAATTTAAGGCTCTCACAACATTTTGTATGGCGAGTATTAGGTACATCTCGAAGTGCTACATCGTTATCAACGTCAGAACACATAAGTATTGCAGTGGAGATGCTCAACAGCGATTGCAGTTTTGTAGTTGGATTTTGCAGCAACACGCCCAAGGTAATAATTTTATTTCTAAAAGTTTATTGTCAGATGCTGAGTGCACTTTTTCTAGAGACGTCCATGGACAATCCACATGCCGTCAGTTCACGAAATTTTCATCCGAGATTTAGTGTAAATGTTTGGGGTGGTTTAGTTAATAACACATTACTGCCCTTAAATGAATTTAATGGAAACTTTAATACAGGAATGTACCACCAATTTTTAGACAACACACTTTTTGATTTTCTGCAAGATGTCGCACTTCATGTTAGACAACATAATATGTGATATCAGCAGGATGAGGCTCCGCCTCACTGAGGAAGGCAAGTAGTAATCGAATGGCTAAATACTTATTTCTTTAACAAGTGGATCGGTAATGGAGGGTCGATACCATGGCCACCCAGATCACCCTATGTGACTTTTATTTATGGAGTCATTTGAAGCAATTTTTTTTTCAAGTGGAAATAAATAATCGTGTTCATTTAATACAGAGGATTCAAGATGCTGCAACTCATTAGAAATAATATGAATCTACTACGAGTGCAAGAAAGTTTGGTTCGTCGTTGCGAGTTATATATTCAAGCAGACGGACTTGCTTTTGATTTGAACATTTATTATAATTTTGTAATTTGCTCTCTCTAACATTTAAATAAATATTTTCTATTATTAAGTTAAATCTACTAATATATATATTTATAAATTTTAAAACAATACAACTTCGGAACAAAAGGAAATCGGACCTATGTTAATAGGACATTTTTTTCATGAAATTACATCTTCTTTCCTTTCACGACTACTTATATGGTAAACATTTGTCGGAATGTTTAAAGGAAACAAAATTGCTAGAAAAAGTTGGAGCGGAATTAAAATTAATGCCGAAACATTCTACCTCGGGCATTAACAAACGTCAGTTTCCGGGGTCAAAAATATATCAAACTGAGACAAACAAGCAGTTACAAGCAGTTACAAGAGGACGATCGACCAGAAGCAGTACAATCAGAAACAGAGGAAACCATTCAGGTAGGTTATGCAGGTAGACTAAGCAAGTTTTTATCAAAGCGGGAAAAATTTACAAAGGATTCATTTATATTAAACTGTATAGGAGGAGTCAGGTTGGATTTTCAAGTTCAACCCTATCTTACTCCCGGTTATATAAAACCTAGGAGGTCAAACGAAAATCATGCGTAGTTGAAACGAGCCATTAATATGCTCACAAAAAAAGGTGCTGCATCTGTTTGTTATCACTGCGACGGAGAGTTTTTGTCTAGTTATTTTTTAGTTCCAAAACCAGATGGAACAAAAAGATTTATTTTAAATTTAAAGTGATTACATTCGTTTATTGATACCTTACATTTTAAGATGGAAGATATTCGAACAGCAATCAAACTTGTTTCCAAAACTTGTTTTATGGGTACGATTGATTTGCAAGGTTTAGTCCTATTTCGTGCGTTCCCGTTTCGGGCGTCGATGAAATTTGTGCCCTTTCGTGCGTCGTCCTAAATCTCTACCTGTTTGAGTGCCGTTTCGGGCGCTGATCTGCTGATAATGCAATAAGCCCCTAATTCCAGTATATCTTTACAACACAACGCTGTTAATAACTTCAATGCGGAATTGTATGTTGATTTCGCTCCTATTGTTTTCAAACCATGTTCTTGTTTTAGGGGAAGGGGGGGGGGGAGACTTGCCCACAGACCAGAAATAGTGGGCCGTGAAACCACTTTTTTGCCGTATTCAGTGACGGGCAACTATAAAACAAAGCAGTACGTTTTGTATGCCTATATTGCAACAAGTACCTATAACGCATGAACTGGCACTATTTAATTACCCAGTAAATTCTTGACGCTCGAATCGGCACGAAAACAGGTAGAAAGCCAAAAACGCCCGAAACGGGAACGCACGAAACGGGAAGATACTGATTTGCAAGATGCTTATTTTTCGATAGCGGTCGACTATGAAAGTCGAAAATAGTTAATGATGAAACAAATAATTACTCTGCGAACTACCAATATATAACGTTTTATTTAAATATTTGACCGGTTTCAAGATTTTTTAAAACAATCTCATCATCAGAAAACAAGTGCAGCCTTTGCCGAAAACACCCATCCAAGACGCATTTTATTCGAGACAAATTTCATTTTATTCATTTTGTTGCGTTTCTTTGGATGGGAGGTTACCAACATTCTACACCTGGAGCAAAAATGAAGCGGGAAGAGGAAGCTGCGAAATTGGATCCCCGTTGATTTGCCATCTACGCTCTTCAGATTTTGAGAATGTCTCCCAGTTATTCTTGTTTTGCGATGGCTGTGCTGGGCAAAACAAGAATTCCTTTATAGTTCATGCTTTGTCGTACTGGCTAAGGTTGGAAAGCCCAGTTCAGCTACAAAGTATTCAGATTACCTACCCCATTCGCGGGCATAGATTTCTACCTGCTGATCGCATCTTTGGACGGGTGAAAAAATTTTTAAGAAGGAGTGAAATAAAAAATAAGGAAGAATACGTATCTATTTACAAGGAAGTTGGTTCTGTAAAACAACTGGGAAAGGATTGGTTTGTTTACGATATTAAGAAACTAGAAGAGTTGTACTCAAACATAAAAGGAATAAGCAACGTCAAACGTGTTATTATAAAAAAAATCCGTGACAAAAGAGGCCGATTAATGACAAAAGTGAGATTGTTGGAACATTTTCGGTTTGAAACGGACTTGGACGTTTTTCGTTCTATTGTAAAGAAGGGCAAGAAAGAGGACCACATTGAGCAACTTACTCCCGTTCGCCTGCACCATGCAATTTCGAATGAAAAAAGGCGATGTTTTAAATCTTTTGGTGAAACACTTCGGAGAGCAGTGGAGAGTTATGGAGGAGCTGAAGTGGTACGTTCAAATTTTGGAAGGTGATAACACCGATGCCGGTACTTACAACGACCAAGAGCCAGAACATGTTATTTGCGATTGCCTAGAAGACGATTGTGCATTACACATTTAAATATTGCATTTCAGTGTTATATTCTTTCTTAAACGGCCCACACACTATGCAATTTGTTGTACGACAAGTTGTACTATAGGATGGACAGACAATCGGTGCAACAAGTTGCTTAGTATTTTGCCCACATATTGTTGAACGACAACGCCACAGACTATGCAATTATCGGTTCGACGATCGAATCTACTTGGGTTGCACAACTTGTCGTACAACAAGTTGCATAGTGTGTGGGCCGTTTAAAACATGTTTTTAGTTTCATTTTGTATTAGAGATATTTATTTTATTAAAGTTTTTTGAGCAAAACTGCACATTTCCTGTGGGATTTGGAGCAAAACCCAACATATCAATTGTTTTCAATCAAAATTGAACAAATCCAACACATTTTTCAAAATATCTCGTAAACTTTTATGGAAAAAATGCCAAAATTTTAAGTCAGAATTACGTATTGATACGAACTTTTGCCCTGCAAGCGACGCTCATGGTTATGAATCACGCCGTTCGTCTGTGGAAGCCGCTCGCCGAAATGATTTATTGCGGCGTTGGCCTTCTGTTTATGGCTTCCGAAAAGTTCGAGAAATAAAAGAATTTTCCAATACTGGAATCTTCGAGAAATAGATCAAAGTTCTATGGCCAGCAAGAAGCCGAGTTGACAGTCTTACAGTTTGAAGTCTGAAGTTTGGAAGTTTCAAGCAAATGCGATAAGAACCGGGCGATCATAGACGGCGCGAGAACTATTGTGTATACGCGACTAGTAAGTGTCGGTACGGTACGCGAGTGTGCGAATTCTTTGGTGGCGTTTTAAGTGTACCGGGGCGTCTTCGTACGTGATTAACCGTCGGTTGAAGACGGGTGTTTTAGAGAGTTTGAACTGTGGATTTGTGTACTGTGGGTTGTTTAGGTTAGGTAATTAATTGTTTAATTGTTCGCTAATAATTGTTTAATTTTCACTGCTTATTGTTATTTACTGCTTGTATATATTTCGCTGCTTATTGTTCATTTTGTTAATTTTAAGTTCTCAAATCACTTGTATCTGTAAATATTTGTACATAGTCACTGTTAATAAATTGTGTAAAAACGAAATACTTTACAGTAGTTTTTTGCAAATTTTTTAAGCAGACGCCATTTTTCCGCGACATCGATGTTCCTTGATGTACATTTTTGGCCTCTCTTGGAAAAACTGTTTAATGTATATGTTAAGTTTTGAAAGAGAGCTCCTCAAATGATAATGAATTGAAAATTTTCTATAAGTTCAAAGATGGGATTTTACTTAAAAATGACATTTTCTATCACGGGGAAAAGATAATTATTCCTAAAGAACTGAGAGATTACAAGCTACAACAGCTACAAAAGGCACATTTTGGCGTGGAAAAAACCAAACACAGAGGAAGAAAACTATATTACTGGCCAGGAATATCTTCAGAAATTGGAAAATTGAGAAAATGAGAAATTGGGTGGGGCCAATGTAAAAGAACCACTTATAAATTATGAGATTCCTACTGTTGCGTTTGAAGCAGTAGCATCAAATATTAGAATTCAGTTTAATACCTTATTTGGTATCAAAGTATCTGTCCAGTTATGCGAGGAGAACTGTGTACAACACAATTGTGTTACCATATGTTTGCTGCTGTGGGTCTGTGCTATATATGGCTCAAAAGGGTGCAATTGACAAGTTACCGAGACTGCAAAATCGTGCAATGCGTGTAATTTTAAGGTGTTCTAGATACACAGCAGTGGATGTTATGTTGAAGCGGTTGAATTGGTTAGGTATTGCTAATTATTTGGAATTTCAGTGTTTTGGTTTTATTTATAAATTGAGTAATGGCCTTTTGCCTAGTTATTTTGATAAATATAGAGTTTTATTTTCGGATGTACATGGTTATGATACCAGGGGAAGAGACAATTTATTTGTATGTACTATTGGATTCAGTTTTTATTAAGGGTATAATAGCGTATAACAGTTTAAGCAGAGAAATTAAGGGTAGTAAAACTGTGGGTACTTTTAAGAGGAGGCTGCGAGATAATTATAATTGTAACGTTTGAATAGGTGGCACATGTAGATAAATACTTATGATTTGTTTTTAGATTTTGTTCTGTATATTAGCTATATTTATGCTAAATAAATGAATTATTATTATTATTATTATAAATTGAATTGAGCTGAAGAGGATGAAAGGGAGACAACTATGGCCGAGGTTATTTCAACACTAAAAGACATTTTTGCATGTTATGGGATACTATCACGATTTGTGGCCGATAATCAGCCTTACAATAGCTGGGAATTACAAAAATTTGCGAAAGCATTAAATATGAACCTAATGTATACCAGCCCTAGATACCGTAAAGCAAATGGTTTAGCGGAAAAGGCAGTGGGAATTTGCAAAAATATGCTAAAGAAGAGCAAAGAAAACAATAGATACTTTTCATTACTTGCTAGAATATAGAGCAACACCACTTTGTCATCTTATTTAATTATTAAACAGTCGGTTGAAGAACAACCCTTCCAGTTGCTGCAAGCCAGTTAAAACCTAAAATACGATATTGAAAACACGATTTTGAAAACAAACAGTGGAAAATAAAAAGTAATTATGACAAAAATGCTAAGACGCCGAGGCGAGATTTTGTGAAGCAGAAAACGTGATCATAAAAGATGGAAAGGAATGGACGCATGCCACAGTAACAGGGAAATGCAAGTCACCAAGGTCGTACATTGTTAGGAGTGATACAGGTTCAGAGTTGCGCAGGAACTCTAGTTTCATAAAACATTCGGAAAATGCTCCGACACAGAAAACTCTACATGATTATTATGAAATAAATGATCGACGTCAGAATGAGGTAGGTTGAGACTCTGAAGTTTGAAGCAGCTCTCGAGAACTCGGGAAATGATTCAGTTAGAGAAAAGAGAGTAGCTAAGAAGCCAGTCAGATCTAAGGATTATGTTTCCTATGTAAAATAATTTATGTTGTTAAGGAAATTTTGTGTTAATTTTAAGGAGAGAGATGCGTCATATCCAGATAACGTATTTTGTTTTATCATGATTTTAGTTGTAGGTATGGTTAGACGCTAAGCAGATAGCAATGTTCACGCTATAGTTCAGAGTTAATATACGCAATTAAATAAAGTAATCTTGTATTAATTATCATCATAAGTAGGGTAAATGTACAGAGAAGACCAAAATTATGAGATTCAGGAAAGGAGGGGGGAGGAGTCGCATAGAGAAGTGGGAGTGGAAGGGGGAAGAATTGGAGGAGGTGGGGGAGTTTAAATATCTAGGATTCATCTTACAAAAGAATGGGGGTCAAGAGAAGCACGTGAGAGAGAGAGCCAGAAAGGCAACAATAGCGATGAAGCAGGTATGGGGAATAGGGAAGAGAAATTTTGGGGGCGACTGGAAAAGAAGAGTAAAGTTGTTTGACGCTTTAGTGAGCAGCGTAGCCATGTATGGAGCGGAAATTTGGGGGTGGGAAGAGAGAGAGAAGATAGAGGGGATCCAGGAAAAATACATAAGGTGGACACTGGGCTTAGACTGGGTAACGCCAGGGTACATGGTAAGAGACGAAACAAATAGAGAAAAACTAAGAACTAGGGCAGGAAAGAGAGCCATGAAATATGAGGAAAAGTTAAGAGGTGGGGGCGGCAATGAGTTAGCCAGGCAGTGTTGGGAAGAGGTACGGAAGGGAGGAAGAGAAAAATCGAAATGGGAGGAGAGACGAGAGAAATTTTATCAGGAGCGAGGATATGCAGCAGAAGAAGTGGAGAACTTGAGAACAGCAGGGTGGAACATGGTGAGGGAGATAGAGGAGAGAGACAGACAAATACAAGTGCAGGATAAAGAAGAGAAGATAAGAGAGTCAAGATACAACAGCAAATATAAAGAAATAAGGGCAGCGGGACTACCGAGATATCTACGAAGTAGGGGAAGGGAGGAGAAGATAATAAGGGTGGCAAGGTTTAGACTGGGAAATGAGATGAGAGGGGGGAGGTATTGGGAAAGTGAAGACAGAAGAATGTGTAGGGTGTGCGGGGCGGAGGAGGAGACATGGGAACATGTGTTAGAGAGGTGCTGGTGGAGAGAGAACACGGAACATGTCGGGGTGGGGATGATACTGGAAGAAAGCGGAAGGGGGGAGAAGTGGATGGAAGTGATTCAGAGGGGAAGAAAGGAGAGGGAGGTTTAATTATACTTAAATGGGAATTAGATAGGTGGAAGTTAATTGTGAAAAGGAGTTTATTTATTTATTTATTATTTTGTTTGTTCCATTCATTTATTCGTTTATTTATTGAGTTGTAATCCCAAATGGGAAACAATAAAACCATTATCTAATCTAATCAAAAGTAGGGTAAATGTACCAATAGTAGACAGTTTTCCAATAATTGCCAAACTTTTAATTTAAAACAAAAAACAAGGAATCTGTTTCGGTTTGAGTGTTCTACTTCCCTCTGTTGACTGTTGAGCAGTGCCATATTTACTCGATCTTCAACTTCCGAATTAGGTCCACAGATGGTGCTCATATAAGTTATATACTTACAGTAAAATGTTGACCAAACGAGGGCGTTCCAAAAACACTGTTTACCGGTGGTTGCCAGGGGTGGCAATTAATAAATTGCTTGAAGGCTGGCAATTATAGGTAATACATTTTTTGTCACACAGATTGCTTCATAATGTCAAGGCAAGGGCCAAAGAAATTGTTTTTTCGATATACAGATGAACAAATGCAAAAGGCTAGCTGAAGTTAACTCGGTAGCTAAGAAGTATGGTGTACCTAGGCGAACCTTGGCAAATAAGGTGCAGGGAAAATCACCTACGGAACGAAAAATGGGACCAAAAACAGTATTAGAACCGCATGAAGAAACATGTTTGGTAAAATGGACAGTTTCAATAGCTCGAATGGGATTTCCCTTAGTTGAAGACGACGTTTTATCTACTGTGAAAAGAATTATGGTAGAAACAAAGAGAAGAAACCCTTTCATTCAAAACAAGCCAGGTAGAAAATGGTTTAATCTCTTCATGAACAGGCATAAACAGATACTTTCTAAAAGAACTCCTGAGGCATTGACTGCTAGTCGTGCTGCAGTTACTGAGGTTCAAATCCGAAACTGGTTCAAGGAGGTAAAAAGACTTTTTGAAGAAGAAGGTTTCCTAGATATACTTTCAGATCCTTCAAGAGTTTTCAATTGCGATAAAGCAGGATTTCAAACCTGTCCCAAAACAGACAAAGTAATTGGTCCAAGAGGAGAACAAAATGTTTATGAATTAAGCAAAGGATTCCAGTGTCCATTTGTATATCTGCGAGTGGAATGATTTTACCGCCATTTCTTGTTTATCCATACAAGCGTATACCAGGAGAAGTTATCCGAAATATCCCAGATGATTGGGCGGTAGTAAAGACCGATTACGATTGGATGACTGGAGAGTCATTCTTCAAATACATCACAAAAAATGCATTCCTCCCGTGGTTACAAAAACAAAATATAAAAATGCCAATCGTTTTATTTCTAGATGGCCACAAATCGCATTTCGCTATGCATCTTAGTAAATTTTGTGAACAGAACAAAATTATACTTGTCGCATTGTATCCGAATTCTACGCATATATTCTCCAACCCTGCGATGTCAGCTTCTTCAGGCCACTGAAAAATGCCTGGAAGAAAACAGTTAACGATTGTAAGTTTTCCCATAATGAGGAGACTTTAAACAAAGTCAATTTTTCATTGCTTTTTAACCCTTTATAGGTTAGTGGTCGCTATATTTGCCACTTTGAATTTTCCTACTTTTGTACATTGAAAGCCATCTATTATTGGATAGTTAAACTTAATACGCATGTATTAAACATTTACACAGTTCAAGCTCCGCCCCATAGCTCATTTACTCAAACAGTATTGGTCGATTTGAAAAGTGGTCTCTGTGTGTGCCACTGTGCTTTTAAGTAATTGTCTGTTTTTAAGCTGTCTCTTACTTTTTCTTGTGTTGTCTTGGTTTTTGTAATAAAAATGGGTAAGTAATAACAAATATTTGTTTTTCATAAATCCAGTTGCCTGTTCTAGGGCAAATAAATTGTTTGCACCTTTCGGCTAAGATGTTATTTTGCTATGAAATTTTATGTGTTCCCATAAAGCTATTGTCAATCAGAATCTAAAGGAACAACGAAATGCTAACATACTAAGTGTCTTTATTATTCGTCCTTTGCAGAAAAGGCTAAAAGAAATCTGAATTTGGCAGACTTAGAGAAAATGGATGCCTCAGAAGTTTTTGATTATTTGGACAATATTTCAATAACAGACTCACAGGCTGAAAATTCAGATGTAGATGGAGATAGTGATGCTGAGGATGAAAAGTTATATCCAGAAAATAAGCCTGGCCGCCGTTCCCGCGACCCTCTGCAAGCGTCTACATCTGCAGTAAACTGGGATAGTGATGATTCCATGGCTGATCCGACTTATGAGATTGACGACACTCCAAAAAAGCGTGTACCATTTCTTGGTAATGTTAGTACTTCTGAAGATGAAGAAGATACGATCATCAATCGTAGAAAAATTTCATCACTACCTGAACCGCTTCAAGAAGCTTTCGCGTGGTCAAAATTTGCTTCACCACCAAACACCTTCAACAATTTTAACTATAATGAAGAATCAAAACCAAATTTCTGTGTAGATTTCAATTCACCGATAGATATTTTTTATTATTATTTTGGAGAATGTAAGCAGATCCTCTTGGTAGAATCAGAGCGATATGCATCCCAGCATAGTGTTGAACTCAATCTGTCAGCGAGCGAATTTGATGCATTTTTGGGAATTTTAGTTATAGCTGGTTTCCATACTTTGCCCAGTCTGAGGATGTACTGGTCAACTGACCCGAACCTGAATGTGTCGCGTATTTCCAAAATAATGTCATTGAAACGCTTTCTGCAGCTGCTAAGATACATACACGCAAATGATAATGAACAAATGCCAAAAAAAGGAGATGATGCCTTCGACAAACTATACAAAATTCGCCCCTTGATAAAGTCACTGTCACTGTGAGATGAACCCTTCTGATACGGAAAAAACCGCCTTTAGCACGGAACATGGAAAATACGAATATTGTAGGATGCCTTTCGGTTTAAAAAATGCCCCGTCCACATTTCAGAGAGTTATGGACAATATTTTAAGAGGCTTTCACACAGACCAATGTTTAGTTTATTTAGACGACATAATTATTTATTCTACTTCATTACAAGAACATATGGAAAAATTAAAGAAAGTATTTGATAGACTCAGAAACGCAAAACTTAAAATACAATTAGATAAATCAGAATTTTTAAAAACTGAAGTTGCATATTTAGGACATGTTGTAACACCTGATGGAGTTAAACCTAACCCGGACAAAATTAAAGCAGTTTCAAATTTCCCAATTCCAAAAACCACAAAACAAATTAAATCATTCTTAGGTCTTTTAGGATACTACAGACGTTTTATAAAAGATTTTGCAAAAATTACTAAACCGTTAACTAAATGTTTAAAAAAGGGCGCAAAAAACGAATTAAATTCAGAATATGTCGAAACTTAAAAAATGTAAAGAAATTTTACTCAATGATCCCATACTCCAATATCCAGATTTTACTAAACCCTTTATCCTTACAACAGATGCTTCAAACGTCGCATTAGGAGCGATTTTATCACAAGGCACTGTCGGATCAGACAAACCTGTTGCGTACGCATCACGCACCTTAAATGATACAGAACAAAAATATAGCACAATTGAAAAAGAACTTTTGGCAATCGTTTGGGCAACCAAATATTTTAGACCATACTTGTATGGAAGAACATTTACCATTTACACGGACCATAGACACCTGACTTGGCTCTTTTCTTTAAAAGATCCATGTTCGAAACTTGTTCGATGGCGTTTAAGATTAGAGGAGTTTGATTACAACATTCAATATAAAAAAGGAAAATTTAACACTAATGCAGATGCACTATCACGAATAGAAATTGAAGCTAATCCAATAGATTCAGAGTCAATGATAGCAGAGCCAGACACCGACCCCCACAGTCAATTAAATACACCAACTCCAGACGAAATCAGACAAATAATAAATCCGAAAAAACAAAACCAAACTCCTTCAACTGTCCACTCAAACGAAACCTATGAACCTTTCGTAAGCATCCCCATAAAAGATGAAGTCATAAACTCCTATCCAAATCAAATATACGCAGCAAGAACAAACACCTTCAAAATAAGAATTGAAAAAATTGATAACAGACAGATTATTCATGTACAAATGCCTTACATAGACTCAGATACACTTATAACTCAATTTTATAAAGAATATCTTGTACCAAAAATATCATACGCATTTTACACCTCTAGCGATGACCTCTATCAACAATTTTGTAAAATTTATTGTCAAATATTTACTTGCGAAGCACCAAAATTAACTCGTTACTTAAAAAACGTTTAGAAGTACCAAATGAAGAAGCTAGATTAATGTACATTCGTAATTATCACGAAGGCAAAACAAATCACCGAGGAATCAATGAAACTTACGAAAAATTAAAATTAAGATACTACTGGCGTAATTTAAGAAAAAGCATAGAAAACCATATTAATAAATGTCAAATATGTAAAACTTTTAAGTATGATAGAAAACACTATTATATTCCAATAAACATCACACCCACACCATTCAAACCTTTTGAACAACTACATATTGATACTTTTTCATATCAAAAAATATCGTTCTTAACAATTGTAGACACATTTTCAAAATTAGCTCAAGCCTATATCATCCCGAGCAAAAATTCAATTGATATTTCAGGTTCTCTAGTCAATTACTTTTCACATTATGGAACACCTGTTCGAATAACCCTAGACAAAGGAAAAGAATTCGATAACATAATTATTAAAGACTTATTAGCTCTCCATAAAATCCAAATTCATCATTCCTAAAATAAGGAAATCCAAAACTTCGAAACCAGAAGCCAGTCTCAGGGACATCGAACTTCGCTAGCCCCTAGTTTCTCATCTACGGTGGGAGGAGTTACGAAATCTCCTTTGTTCATTCATGGAGAAGATAAGAACTTCCGTTACAAGACACCAGCACACAAGCCGATCCGAATTGCTGACCATAAATAGCCTTCAAATTTATCTGTTTCTTACTTTGCGTATATTGTTTATAAATATAACTACTTTGGAATTGTTATTCACTTTTGCAATATTCAATCGCGAGTTATTGTAACTGTCAAATGTAATATTGGGTAATAAAAATTGATTTTTTTTAAAGTCAGCCAAGTTGCCTAATATATCTGTCCGATGAAGTTAGCATCCAAGATGAAGAAAACGTTATCAACGCTGTAATCGACAATCCTGCAATTAGCACCTGACGTGTGGTAAGTAATTTAAGGCTCTCACAACATTTTGTATGGCGAGTATTAGGTACATCTCGAAGTGCTACATCGTTATCAACGTCAGAACACATAAGTATTGCAGTGGAGATGCTCAACAGCGATTGCAGTTTTGTAGTTGGATTTTGCAGCAACACGCCCAAGGTAATAATTTTATTTCTAAAAGTTTATTGTCAGATGCTGAGTGCACTTTTTCTAGAGACGTCCATGGACAATCCACATGCCGTCAGTTCACGAAATTTTCATCCGAGATTTAGTGTAAATGTTTGGGGTGGTTTAGTTAATAACACATTACTGCCCTTAAATGAATTTAATGGAAACTTTAATACAGGAATGTACCACCAATTTTTAGACAACACACTTTTTGATTTTCTGCAAGATGTCGCACTTCATGTTAGACAACATAATATGTGATATCAGCAGGATGAGGCTCCGCCTCACTGAGGAAGGCAAGTAGTAATCGAATGGCTAAATACTTATTTCTTTAACAAGTGGATCGGTAATGGAGGGTCGATACCATGGCCACCCAGATCACCCTATGTGACTTTTATTTATGGAGTCATTTGAAGCAATTTTTTTTTCAATTGGAAATAAATAATCGTGTTCATTTAATACAGAGGATTCAAGATGCTGCAACTCATTAGAAATAATATGAATCTACTACGAGTGCAAGAAAGTTTGGTTCGTCGTTGCGAGTTATATATTCAAGCAGACGGACTTGCTTTTGATTTGAACATTTATTATAATTTTGTAATTTGCTCTCTCTAACATTTAAATAAATATTTTCTATTATTAAGTTAAATCTACTAATATATATATTTATAAATTTTAAAACAATACAACTTCGGAACAAAAGGAAATCGGACCTATGTTAATAGGACATTTTTTTCATGAAATTACATCTTCTTTCCTTTCACGACTACTTATATGGTAAACATTTGTCGGAATGTTTAAAGGAAACAAAATTGCTAGAAAAAGTTGGAGCGGAATTAAAATTAATGCCGTAACATTCTACCTCGGGCATTAACAAACGTCAGTTTCCGGGGTCAAAAATATATCAAACTGAGACAAACAAGCAGTTACAAGCAGTTACAAGAGGACGATCGACCAGAAGCAGTACAATCAGAAACAGAGGAAACCATTCAGGTAGGTTATGCAGGTAGACTAAGCAAGTTTTTATCAAAGCGGGAAAAATTTACAAAGGATTCATTTATATTAAACTGTATAGGAGGAGTCAGGTTGGATTTTCAAGTTCAACCCTATCTTACTCCCGGTTATATAAAACCTAGGAGGTCAAACGAAAATCATGCGTAGTTGAAACGAGCCATTAATATGCTCACAAAAAAAGGTGCTGCATCTGTTTGTTGTCACTGCGACGGAGAGTTTTTGTCTAGTTATTTTTTAGTTCCAAAACCAGATGGAACAAAAAGATTTATTTTAAATTTAAAGTGATTACATTCGTTTATTGATACCTTACATTTTAAGATGGAAGATATTCGAACAGCAATCAAACTTGTTTCCAAAACTTGTTTTATGGGTACGATTGATTTGCAAGGTTTAGTCCTATTTCGTGCGTTCCCGTTTCGGGCGTCGATGAAATTTGTGCCCTTTCGTGCGTCGTCCTAAATCTCTACCTGTTTGAGTGCCGTTTCGGGCGCTGATCTGCTGATAATGCAATAAGCCCCTAATTCCAGTCTATCTTTACAACACAACGCTGTTAATAACTTCAATGCGGAATTGTATGTTGATTTCGCTCCTATTGTTTTCAAACCATGTTCTTGTTTTAGGGGAAGGGGGGGGGGGGGGAGACTTGCCCACAGACCAGAAAGAGTGGGCCGTGAAACCACTTTTTTGCCGTATTCAGTGACGGGCAACTATAAAACAAAGCAGTACGTTTTGTATGCCTATATTGCAACAAGTACCTATAACGCATGAACTGGCACTATTTAATTACCCAGTAAATTCTTGACGCTCGAATCGGCACGAAAACAGGTAGAAAGCCAAAAACGCCCGAAACGGGAACGCACGAAACGGGAAGATACTGATTTGCAAGATGCTTATTTTTCGATAGCGGTCGACTATGAAAGTCGAAAATAGTTAATGATGAAACAAATAATTACTCTGCGAACTACCAATATATAACGTTTTATTTAAATATTTGACCGGTTTCAAGATTTTTTAAAACAATCTCATCATCAGAAAACAAGTGCAGCCTTTGCCGAAAACACCCATCCAAGACGCATTTTATTCGAGACAAATTTCATTTTATTCATTTTGTTGCGTTTCTTTGGATGGGAGGTTACCAACATTCTACACCTGGAGCAAAAATGAAGCGGGAAGAGGAAGCTGCGAAATTGGATCCCCGTTGATTTGCCATCTACGCTCTTCAGATTTTGAGAATGTCTCCCAGTTATTCTTGTTTTGCGATGGCTGTGCTGGGCAAAACAAGAATTCCTTTATAGTTCATGCTTTGTCGTACTGGCTAAGGTTGGAAAGCCCAGTTCAGCTACAAAGTATTCAGATTACCTACCCCATTCGCGGGCATAGTTTTCTACCTGCTGATCGCATCTTTGGACGGGTGAAAAAATTTTTAAGAAGGAGTGAAATAAAAAATAAGGAAGAATACGTATCTATTTACAAGGAAGTTGGTTCTGTAAAACAACTGGGAAAGGATTGGTTTGTTTACGATATTAAGAAACTAGAAGAGTTGTACTCAAACATAAAAGGAATAAGCAACGTCAAACGTGTTATTATAAAAAAAATCCGTGACAAAAGAGGCCGATTAATGACAAAAGTGAGATTGTTGGAACATTTTCGGTTTGAAACGGACTTGGACGTTTTTCGTTCTATTGTAAAGAAGGGCAAGAAAGAGGACCACATTGAGCAACTTACTCCCGTTCGCCTGCACCATGCAATTTCGAATGAAAAAAGGCGATGTTTTAAATCTTTTGGTGAAACACTTCGGAGAGCAGTGGAGAGTTATGGAGGAGCTGAAGTGGTACGTTCAAATTTTGGAAGGTGATAACACCGATGCCGGTACTTACAACGACCAAGAGCCAGAACATGTTATTTGCGATTGCCTAGAAGACGATTGTGCATTACACATTTAAATATTGCATTTCAGTGTTATATTCTTTCTTAAACGGCCCACACACTATGCAATTTGTTGTACGACAAGTTGTACTATAGGATGGACAGACAATCGGTGCAACAAGTTGCTTAGTATTTTGCCCACATATTGTTGAACGACAACGCCACAGACTATGCAATTATCGGTTCGACGATCGAATCTACTTGGGTTGCACAACTTGTCGTACAACAAGTTGCATAGTGTGTGGGCCGTTTAAAACATGTTTTTAGTTTCATTTTGTATTAGAGATATTTATTTTATTAAAGTTTTTTGAGCAAAACTGCACATTTCCTGTGGGATTTGGAGCAAAACCCAACATATCAATTGTTTTCAATCAAAATTGAACAAATCCAACACATTTTTCAAAATATCTCGTAAACTTTTATGGAAAAAATGCCAAAATTTTAAGTCAGAATTACGTATTGATACGAACTTTTGCCCTGCAAGCGACGCTCATGGTTATGAATCACGCCGTTCGTCTGTGGAAGCCGCTCGCCGAAATGATTTATTGCGGCGTTGGCCTTCTGTTTATGGCTTCCGAAAAGTTCGAGAAATAAAAGAATTTTCCAATACTGGAATCTTCGAGAAATAGATCAAAGTTCTATGACCAGCAAGAAGCCGAGTTGACAGTCTTACAGTTTGAAGTCTGAAGTTTGGAAGTTTCAAGCAAATGCGATAAGAACCGGGCGATCATAGACGGCGCGAGAACTATTGTGTATACGCGACTAGTAAGTGTCGGTACGGTACGCGAGTGTGCGAATTCTTTGGTGGCGTTTTAAGTGTACCGGGGCGTCTTCGTACGTGATTAACCGTCGGTTGAAGACGGGTGTTTTAGAGAGTTTGAACTGTGGATTTGTGTACTGTGGGTTGTTTAGGTTAGGTAATTAATTGTTTAATTGTTCGCTAATAATTGTTTAATTTTCACTGCTTATTGTTATTTACTGCTTGTATATATTTCGCTGCTTATTGTTCATTTTGTTAATTTTAAGTTCTCAAATCACTTGTATCTGTAAATATTTGTACATAGTCACTGTTAATAAATTGTGTAAAAACGAAATACTTTACAGTATTTTTTTGCAAATTTTTTAAGCAGACGCCATTTTTCCGCGACATCGATGTTGCTTGATGTACATTTTTGGCCTCTCTTGGAAAAACTGTTTAATGTATATGTTAAGTTTTGAAAGAAAGCTCCTCAAATGATAATGAATTGAAAATTTTCTATAAGTTCAAAGATGGGATTTTACTTAAAAATGACATTTTCTATCACGGGGAAAAGATAATTATTCCTAAAGAACTGAGAGATTACAAGCTACAACAGCTACAAAAGGCACATTTTGGCGTGGAAAAAACCAAACACAGAGGAAGAAAACTATATTACTGGCCAGGAATATCTTCAGAAATTGGAAAATTGAGAAAATGAGAAATTGGGTGGGGCCAATGTAAAAGAACCACTTATAAATTATGAGATTCCTACTGTTGCGTTTGAAGCAGTAGCATCAAATATTAGAATTCAGTTTAATACCTTATTTGGTATCAAAGTATCTGTCCAGTTATGCGAGGAGAACTGTGTACAACACAATTGTGTTACCATATGTTTGCTGCTGTGGGTCTGTGCTATATATGGCTCAAAAGGGTGCAATTGACAAGTTACCGAGACTGCAAAATCGTGCAATGCGTGTAATTTTAAGGTGTTCTAGATACACAGCAGTGGATGTTATGTTGAAGCGGTTGAATTGGTTAGGTATTGCTAATTATTTGGAATTTCAGTGTTTTGTTTTTATTTATAAATTGAGTAATGGCCTTTTGCCTAGTTATTTTGATAAATATAGAGTTTTATTTTCGGATGTACATGGTTATGATACCAGGGGAAGAGACAATTTATTTGTATGTACTATTGGATTCAGTTTTTATTAAGGGTATAATAGCGTATAACAGTTTAAGCAGAGAAATTAAGGGTAGTAAAACTGTGGGTACTTTTAAGAGGAGGCTGCGAGATAATTATAATTGTAACGTTTGAATAGGTGGCACATGTAGATAAATACTTATGATTTGTTTTTAGATTTTGTTCTGTATATTAGCTATATTTATGCTAAATAAATGAATTATTATTATTATTATTATAAATTGAATTGAGCTGAAGAGGATGAAAGGGAGACAACTATGGCCGAGGTTATTTCAACGCTAAAAGACATTTTTGCATGTTATGGGATACTATCACGATTTGTGGCCGATAATCAGCCTTACAATAGCTGGGAATTACAAAAATTTGCGAAAGCATTAAATATGAACCTAATGTATACCAGCCCTAGATACCGTAAAGCAAATGGTTTAGCGGAAAAGGCAGTGGGAATTTGCAAAAATATGCTAAAGAAGAGCAAAGAAAACAATAGATACTTTTCATTACTTGCTAGAATATAGAGCAACACCACTTTGTCATCTTATTTAATTATTAAACAGTCGGTTGAAGAACAACCCTACCAGTTGCTGCAAGCCAGTTAAAACCTAAAATACGATATTGAAAACACGATTTTGAAAACAAACAGTGGAAAATAAAAAGTAATTATGACAAAAATGCTAAGACGCCGAGGCGAGATTTTGTGAAGCAGAAAACGTGATCATAAAAGATGGAAAGGAATGGACGCATGCCACAGTAACAGGGAAATGCAAGTCACCAAGGTCGTACATTGTTAGGAGTGATACAGGTTCAGAGTTGCGCAGGAACTCTAGTTTCATAAAACATTCGGAAAATGCTCCGACACAGAAAACTCTACATGATTATTATGAAATAAATGATCGACGTCAGAATGAGGTAGGTTGAGACTCTGAAGTTTGAAGCAGCTCTCGAGAACTCGGGAAATGATTCAGTTAGAGAAAAGAGAGTAGCTAAGAAGCCAGTCAGATCTAAGGATTATGTTTCCTATGTAAAATAATTTATGTTGTTAAGGAAATTTTGTGTTAATTTTAAGGAGAGAGATGCGTCATATCCAGATAACGTATTTTGTTTTATCATGATTTTAGTTGTAGGTATGGTTAGACGCTAAGCAGATAGCAATGTTCACGCTATAGTTCAGAGTTAATATACGCAATTAAATAAACTAATCTTGTATTAATTATCATGATAAGTAGGGTAAATTTACCAATAGTAGACAGTTTTCCAATAATTGCCAAACTTTTAATTTAAAACAAAAAACAAGGAATCTGTTTCGGTTTGAGTGTTCTACTTCCCTCTGTTGACTGTTGAGCAGTGCCATATTTACTCGATCTTCAACTTCCGAATTAGGTCCACAGATGGTGCTCATATAAGTTATATACTTACAGTAAAATGTTGACCAAACGAGGGCGTTCCAAAAACACTGTTTACCGGTGGTTGCCAGGGGTGGCAATTAATAAATTGCTTCAAGGCTGGCAATTATAGGTAATACATTTTTTGTCACACAGATTGCTTCATAATGTCAAGGCAAGGGCCAAAGAAATTGTTTTTTCGATATACAGATGAACAAATGCAAAAGGCTAGCTGAAGTTAACTCGGTAGCTAAGAAGTATGGTGTACCTAGGCGAACCTTGGCAAATAAGGTGCAGGGAAAATCACCTACGGAACGAAAAATGGGACCAAAAACAGTATTAGAACCGCATGAAGAAACATGTTTGGTAAAATGGATAGTTTCAATAGCTCGAATGGGATTTCCCTTAGTTGAAGACGACGTTTTATCTACTGTGAAAAGAATTATGGTAGAAACAAAGAGAAGAAACCCTTTCATTCAAAACAAGCCAGGTAGAAAATGGTTTAATCTCTTCATGAACAGGCATAAACAGATACTTTCTAAAAGAACTCCTGAGGCATTGACTGCTAGTCGTGCTGCAGTTACTGAGGTTCAAATCCGAAACTGGTTCAAGGAGGTAAAAAGACTTTTTGAAGAAGAAGGTTTCCTAGATATACTTTCAGATCCTTCAAGAGTTTTCAATTGCGATAAAGCAGGATTTCAAACCTGTCCCAAAACAGACAAAGTAATTGGTCCAAGAGGAGAACAAAATGTTTATGAATTAAGCAAAGGATTACAGTGTCCATTTGTATATCTGCGAGTGGAATGATTTTACCGCCATTTCTTGTTTATCCATACAAGCGTATACCAGGAGAAGTTATCCGAAATATCCCAGATGATTGGGCGGTAGGAAAGACCGATTACGATTGGATGACTGGAGAGTCATTCTTCAAATACATCACAAAAAATGCATTCCTCCCGTGGTTACAAAAACAAAATATAAAAATGCCAATCGTTTTATTTCTAGATGGCCACAAATCGCATTTCGCTATGCATCTTAGTAAATTTTGTGAACAGAACAAAATTATACTTGTCGCATTGTATCCGAATTCTACGCATATATTCTCCAACCCTGCGATGTCAGCTTCTTCAGGCCACTGAAAAATGCCTGGAAGAAAACAGTTAACGATTGTAAGTTTTCCCATAATGAGGAGACTTTAAACAAAGTCAATTTTTCATTGCTTTTTAACCCTTTATAGGTTAGTGGTCGCTATATTTGCCACTTTGAATTTTCCTACTTTTGTACATTGAAAGCCATCTATTATTGGATAGTTAAACTTAATACGCATGTATTAAACATTTACACAGTTCAAGCTCCGCCCCATAGCTCATTTACTCAAACAGTATTGGTCGATTTGAAAAGTGGTCTCTGTGTGTGCCACTGTGCTTTTAAGTAATTGTCTGTTTTTAAGCTGTCTCTTACTTTTTCTTGTGTTGTCTTGGTTTTTGTAATAAAAATGGGTAAGTAATAACAAATATTTGTTTTTCATAAATCCAGTTGCCTGTTCTAGGGCAAATAAATTGTTTGCACCTTTCGGCTAAGATGTTATTTTGCTATGAAATTTTATGTGTTCCCATAAAGCTATTGTCAATCAGAATCTAAAGGAACAACGAAATGCTAACATACTAAGTGTCTTTATTATTCGTCCTTTGCAGAAAAGGCTAAAAGAAATCTGAATTTGGCAGACTTAGAGAAAATGGATGCTTCAGAAGTTTTTGATTATTTGGACAATATTTCAATAACAGACTCACAGGCTGAAAATTCAGATGTAGATGGAGATAGTGATGCTGAGGATGAAAAGTTATATCCAGAAAATAAGCCTGGCCGCCGTTCCCGCGACCCTCTGCAAGCGTCTACATCTGCAGTAAACTGGGATAGTGATGATTCCATGGCTGATCCGACTTATGAGATTGACGACACTCCAAAAAAGCGTGTACCATTTCTTGGTAATGTTAGTATTTCTGAAGATGAAGAAGATACGATCATCGATCGTAGAAAAATTTCATCACTACCTGAACCGCTTCAAGAAGCTTTCGCGTGGTCAAAATTTGCTTCACCACCAAACACCTTCAACAATTTTAACTATAATGAAGAATCAAAACCAAATTTCTGTGTAGATTTCAATTCACCGATAGATATTTTTTATTATTATTTTGGAGAATGTAAGCAGATCCTCTTGGTAGAATCAGAGCGATATGCATCCCAGCATAGTGTTGAACTCAATCTGTCAGCGAGCGAATTTGATGCATTTTTGGGAATTTTAGTTATAGCTGGTTTCCATACTTTGCCCAGTCTGAGGATGTACTGGTCAACTGACCCGAACCTGAATGTGTCGCGTATTTCCAAAATAATGTCATTGAAACGCTTTCTGCAGCTGCTAAGATACATACACGCAAATGATAATGAACAAATGCCAAAAAAAGGAGATGATGCCTTCGACAAACTATACAAAATTCGCCCCTTGATAAAGTCACTGTCAGAGAAATATAAAAGTTCATTTACGATCGGTAGACATGCCTCTATTGATGAAAGTTTGAGGGTTTTTTTGCATGCGGTACCTTTCGTAGTAACAGAAAATTTTATCCTAAAGATATATTGATTCCAGACAAGAATTTGAAGATGGGTGATTCCGATTTTGCTCAATGTAATGAAATATCAGTAGCAAAGTGGAAAGATCGGGGATCAAAGCCAGTAGTAATTGTAAGCAATTTTCATGACCCTAGCAGCTCAAGTGAAGTAAATAGGACAAATAAAAAGGGAGAAAAAGAAGTGATCAAATGCCCGGCAGTAATCAAAGATTACAATAAGTATATGGTGGGAGTAGATCACTTTGATCAACTGATGGAGTGCTACAGTATATCCAGAAAATCAAGAAGATGGTGGGTAAAGTTACTGTACTATTTTATAGATACATCTATAGTCAATTCATATATTTTGCACTGCCAAGAAAGAAAGAAGACAAATAAAAAGATCATACCACAAATAGAGTTTCGAAGTATTTTAGCTAATCAGCTAATCAATGATTATCAGGGATCACGAAAAAGAGGCCTGCAAAAAATAACAAAAAAGCAGAAAATTACAAAGAAAGGGAGCAACCGAAATGTGAATGTATCAAATAGTTTGCGTCTAAGAAATGTGGGATCTCATTTGCCAGAAAAAGGGACATATAGAAGGTGTGCCTTCTGTAGCACAAAGCACAACGTTAAAAGGTCCAATATAATATGTAGTGAATGCAACATTGCGTTATGTTTAGAGTGTTTCAAACCCTTTCATCAAAAGTAAAATAAATTTGTCAAAGTTTTTTAGGATTTAGTTTTATTTTCAGTTTTTCGAATTTTTTCTGATGTTTGTAACTTACAAATTTGATAATAAAGAATCTATAAAAGCTATAACAGACACTTTCCATCACATATGTCAAATAATTAAGAGTGGCATATATAGAGACCCACTGAACACACCCGATTTTATGATTACCATAACGCATAGTGGCATCTATATCGACCACCTACTTTTTGGAAAAGTACAGCCGCGAGATTTTTTAAAATATTTTTTGAGGTTGTTTGAAAAGGTAAGAAATCGGATCACAGCAAAAAAAACAAAAAAATAAAAAAATAGTTTTGCCCTATAAAGGGTTAAAGAAGCACTTTCGATGTTGATGTTGTGAATAATGGATTTAAAAAATGCGGTATATTTCCCTGGTGCCCTGATGAAGTAGATTACTCAAAATGCTTAAAGAAAACTCCCGGTTCAAGCATTTTACCCCACGAAAATTTTACAACAAAATATAAAAAACTCAAGACCTGTAGAACAGTTCTAGAAAGTTACATGGCTGAAGTAACATCAAGCTTTGAAGAAAATTTTAGTTCCAATTTCGAAAAATGGGAAGGGGAAGAAAAATATTCTGAACTGTATAGAATATGGTATAATATGAAGAATGAGGTTGTTGAGTTGCAGATAAAGTTAGGCATGGAAGAGAGGAATGTAAATAGCAGTAAAGAATTGAATTGAATGAAAATGAGGACAATATGAATCTAGATATAACAGTCACAACAACTGATAATAATTCCAATGATACAGCGGCAGTTCCAGGTCCATCATCAACTTAACGAACATGGTGGAGTTGGTCCTTTACCTATTTGACAAATAACTCCAGAAACCTCAGCGGTCACAACAATTGATGATAATGCCAATGATACATCAGCAGTTCCAGGTACATCATCATTCAATTAACATGGTGGACTTGGTCCTTCATATCCATTCGACATATAACTCCAAAAACCTCACCGGCTAAGCCGTCGGATAAACATATATTTTCCCTAGATAACTCGAGCGTTGATACACCTTTTAAAAAAGCACTTTTCTGGCCCACACCCAAATCGACAACTGCAAAACGAAAAATCAACAAAGAAAAAATTCCTGTGGTAACTTCAAAAGAATGGAAAAAATATTATGCGAGAAAAGAAGAAGAAAATTTGAAGAAAGAAAATTTAAAGAAAGAAAGAAAAATTTAAAGAGAAGCAAAAAAAAGAGGAAGTTAGAGGAATCTCAGAAGAGAAAAGGAGGAAGTAAAAGACAGAAAATAAACATACAAATTGGAGAGAGCTCCGATGAATCTGAAATATCCGTTCAATATGAGGAATATTCAGACGAGTTTCATGTCTCTGAAGATGAGTTCGAAGTTACTGATAAAATAGAAGACGTTCCCATTATAAATGTTGAAAATGTAAAATATTATGGCGTTTATTACGATGAACAATATTTCATTGGACGAGTGATAGGCACTGATGGAAATCAAATAAAGATGAAATTTTTGAAAGAGACTGGCAATAACTACTTTGTGTGGCCTCAAAAAGAAGATACAAATGTTCTCGACATAAAGTTTGTGTTTTACGGTCCACGGTCTTTGATTGGAAATGAACCATTTTACATCGAAAATAATACCTTAAGAAAAATTAAAAGTGCATATCGGTCGCTAAAACAAAAGAAAATTGTTTTGTAATTTCTTATTACTTTGTTTTCTGTATGTATAATAAAGCTTCACTTCATCTAGCGATCTATTTTATTATTGGAAATAACAGGATATGGCAATCATTGGAAAATTGAATATTTATATATGGCAATTATTGGAATAAAAAAAATTGTTTTCGAAATTTATTGTGATGTACTGTCGGTAGATAAAAACAATTCAAGTTTTGCACCAATATAATAATAAATGGTCTTTATTGCCACAATCAAAGTACAAAATCAACAAAGAAAACTAAATGTGGCTGGGCGAAGTTTAGTCTACACGACTATTCTACCACTTAATCCAATTACCTAGACAAAATTATAATTTGCGGCACCCGCATGACCGAAAACACAAAAAAACGAAGAAAAGCAAAGGACAAATTGCAAAACTCGCACAACTGCCGTAAGTTACAAAAACTAATCTTAATCAAACAAAAGAAGAAGAAACAAAAATAAAGAAAAGGTTAGTTGCTAACACTGAGTTGACAATTAATAAATAAAAAATGTCAGTAACAACTGCTGTTCTTTGCTTTATTAAAATATGTACTGAAGTAAGCTCTTATAATAAGAGAGTGCCCTTATAGTCCACGGGACAGCACATCTTTTGAAAATTGATTACCACTCCTCTGTAACGTCGTGTACTGGTGTAGTTTTGCGAGTCTGAATACGTAAGTTCTGGGAAACGCGGCGTTTTCGAGTTCGCGATCGCGAAAGGCGCTAATGTGCTGATGCTTTAAAAATGTATGACCATCACATTTTTTATAAATTTAATTAAAAGTTAATGAAATTACAAACGCTAAAAGATATTTGTCCGACAAAAATGGTGCGCCGTTCGGCGCGTCTGCCGCCTATATCTGGTCAAAATAACGACTTACAAGAATTTTACTACCAACCATCTGATTTGTTCATAAATATTAAATAAACATTTCTAAAATCGGATGGTAACATTGTCCGACAAATGTTGTGCGCTATCTTGGCAGCCCGACGATCGGAAAGTGTCAGTTTCGTGATAACATGTTCACTGATTACCAACAATCTATTGTTTTTATGTCGTTTGAAATGAAGTATAGAGCACACTGAAACGATTGTCCGATAAGATTACTGCTGCATTACCTTAAAAAATGCTAGTCGATGTTGGACGGTGTCAATCACGGGACTATCACCATAATATCTATGTGCCGTGGTTGCCATTTTGTAATAAACGTTATTCAACTTTTTTTAAATACATACACATTGTATTACAGCATTACAGGTTCAGATAATATGGATGATGTATAAATGTAGATGATACATCTACATCATTTTTGCACTACTCGAAGCTCTGTTTTAATGTGCTCCTAAGCAATACACCGGTTTATTTGATGAATAAAATCACGTTTAGACGACAAATACATGATGTGAATATAAGGTTTGCAACTTTTGTGACTATTCCATGTCACTCGACTACACATCGTCCCTTTAATGCAGAACTAGCCTAAGTCCATTTTTGTCAAATTTCAGATTTTAATAGATACAGGTACATTAGGACCCTGCGGATTATATGCAGAAGTAACTTATGTCCATATCTTATAATAAGCTTCATAGAACAAAATAACAAATAAGCCTAAGTCCGCTAACGCATAAAATTTTCATGCAGAACTATCACAAGTTTAATATTAAGCTTATGTAAATACCAAGTGGGGACTTAGGTTTGTTCTGCTTTCTTTAAGTATGCCATATTCCCCATTAGTGTGGACTTAGACTAGTTCTAATTTAACTGAAACTGCACTTACAATAGTTTAGCGTGGACATAGGTTTGTTTTGCGATAATCAAGTAGTGTTTAAACCCGTCTATTCCATGAGCTTATGCGACAAATTAGTATGGAGTTAGACTTGTTAACCCCATCTACTAACCTGGTATACAGGGTGAGTCGTAAGTCACGCCCCATCTGCAAAATATGAGTTTATAATGGTAAAGTAAGTAGAAATGAAGGAATAAAAAAATCGAGTAGGCTTTCTTCCTAAAACAAAAATTTTTGACATCAGTCATTGAAGTCAATGGTGGATTGTTTGAACATCTCTAATTGTACTTATCAGTATTAATTAATTAAATAAATTAATGTTCCAAGTATTATTATCTAACTTTAATTTGACCCAGAAAAACGGATTAGTAGTTTCAGCATATTTGTCAATAACTTGTTAAGGAAGGCGAAATTGATTTTTTTTAATTCTTTAATTTCAACTTATTTTATCGTCATAAACTCATATTTTTCGGGTGGGGCGTGACTTACGACTCACCCTGTATATTATACTTAACCCTAGGTATATTTTATTTTTTCGATGCAGACAAAAAGGAATTGTTATGTTACTGAAAAGAAGACTATCATTATCATAAAGTTTTCAGTCCGAAGACTAGTTGGACATGTACCTCCATCGTTTTCTATCCTGAGCTAACCTACGCATTTCCCCAAAAGTTGAACATCCTACATCCCTAACTATTTGAGAGCAGTTAGTCTAATCTGCGCCTACCCCAACCTCTTTTTATTCTTATCTCTGACTCTAGTATGTCGCGAACTAAGCCTTCGTGCCTCAGAAGGTGCCCTATCATCCTATCTCTCCTATTCCTTACTGCCTTCCATAAATTTCGCTTTTCTTCATCTCTTTCGAATACCTCTCTGTTGCTAACCTTATCTGAACGAAACCGAAGCGGTTTTGACGGAGTGCTGTGGCACAGCATAATACAGCAGAACAGCTCTCCCTAAATTTTCTAGCTAGCGTAGGGGAGCCCGCGCAACTTCTCAGGCTCCCCACGAGTTCTTTTTCGTTTGTCGCCGAGTTAATACCGGCGTCAAACCTTTTGATAATACGCCGCGGTAGTAAATCACTTACAGTTGGAGGTCACCAAATGCAGCTAAAATAGTTCAAAGACACCGCCAAGCACTTTAACTGCTGTATTATGCTGTGGCTGTGGTATGAAGATCAATAAAAAGAAAACCAAAATCTTGGGGTGTATAAGGGGCGTGGAAATACGACTAAAACTAAAATACAAATTGAAACCGAGAAGATAGAGGAAGTCTCAGATTTCTGCTATTTATGAAGTCAAATAATTCGCGATGGTGGGAGCTCTAGAGATATAAAACAAAGAATAGCGCAGGTTCGAGTTGCATTTAATAAAAAGAAACAACTATTATGCTCGGGAAGGCCCAGATTAGACTGCTGCTCTCAAATAGTTAGGAATGTAGGATGTTCAAATTTTAGGGAAATGCGTAGGTTGGCTCAGGATAGGAATTAGGAAAGGATGGAGGTACGCGTCCAACTAGTCTTCGAACTGACAACTTTATGATGAGTCGGGTTGGATAATGCATAGTACTGAAGTTAAGTTTATTAGAATGTTTAATATTGTGTTAAGTTTTCTTGTATTTTTTATTGAAGCTAGGCTTGGTACTTTATTTATAATCATAACAACCCATTTTTAGAAAAAATTTAACAATACGTCTTTCATTATGTTCCGAATATTCATCATATTAAAACTTTTATATGCAGATAGCATGTTACGTATGAGTGTTAGTTTGTTTATATTATAAACAAATCTTTTCAATTTAAAACTAGTTTAATTTTTCGTCGAATAATAATATGTATGTACAAAAATTTTAGACCTTAAAAATGCAAACTAGCCTATGTCCTAAAACAAATAGCAAACTTGTGTCCATATTTGGACTTGAAATACTAGATATGCTAAAAAGTATTCTATGTCCCAAGTTTTATGCTACCACAAACATTTTTTAATATTTATTATATGATTCATTAAACAATACCTTTTCAAATAAGTTGGCCTATTTTGGTTTAGGTATTTGCATAAATAATCTTGCGAGAAGAAAAAATCGTCTCCTGTAAAATTTAGTTTTTGGACTTAAGTTACTTCTGCATTAAAGGGACGACATTTTCGGGGGTCGTTCTCTTACGTAACTATGCGCAACAACTGCATGTTTCCCAGGATCTGCTAAGGCAGCGAACATTTTATTTCCGAACTAAATTTCAAGATCTATGATCTATGTTCTTAATAAGTGGGTAGGGTATATCTTGTTGGGCGACGATTTGCCTGTAAATGTTATCCAAAATTTGTTTGATTTCTCGTATGTGCAATTTACTTACTTATTCGGTTACATTTTTTTAATTATTGGACCATGGGGAAGCTCATGCTTGAGGATTGAATTTCAATTTTCATGACTGACTGTGGCCTTTTCTGCAAACACTATTGTTTTACTGCATTTAGAATTCATTGTATATTATGTTTCGGGAATATTATTATTATTATTATTAATGTTATTGTTATTATTATTATACTACCATACGGATGAAGATGATGATGATGATGTATGTAACGAATCAGTTGAAGAGGAAGACATCAACGGATGAGTATGACGACGAACGAAATACATTATTTAATTTTTGCTTACAAAATAAATAATACATTTCAAATATATTTTGAATATTAATCCTCATACAATCTAATAAACATTCCTTTTTGCATATTTTCCACTTTTTTCACGTATTTTAAGAAGTTTGATAAACATTGATTCTGGGGGTCCCAGGTCCGATCTCATCACATGTTGGACATCATATAGGTATGTTGTTTATACAACCAAATTGGTTGTTATGGTTTGATATAAGTACAAATCCCTAATATAATAATGGTCAGACAAATTTGCTGTGTATAAATTTATTGATGTAACAGTTTGCCATTTTTATTGTCGGACTAGCGATACAGCGCAATATTTTTGTCGGCCATTGTCATTATTGATCACAAAATACGCTCACCTACATGTATGATCTTTGTCCGGCAAGTGGTAATCAGTGAACATGTTATCACGAAACTGACACTTTCCGAGCGTCGGACTGCCAATATGGCGCACAACGTTTGTCGGACAATGTTGCCATCCGATTTTAGAAATATTTATTTGATATTTATGAACAAATCAGCTGGTTGCTAGTAAAATTCTTATAAGTCGTTATTTTGACCAGATATAGGCGGTGGACGCGCCTAACGGCGCACCATTTTTGTCGGCCAAATATCTTCTAGCGTTTGTAATTTCATTAACTTTTAATTAAATTTATAAAAAATGTGATGGTCATACATTTTTAAAGCATCAGCACATTAGCGCCTTTCGCGATTGCGAACTCGAAAACGCAGCGTTTTCAAGAACTTACGTATACAGAACGTGGTAGACTCGCAAAACTACACCAGTACACGACGTTACAGAGGAGTGGTAATCAATTTTCAAAAGATGTGCTGTCCCGTGGACTATTATTATATGGCGCAGTTGATGATGAACCAATTAATAAGTAAAGAATACCCTGGTAGATTTGTCGTGAAAAACGCCTAAAAAGTTAAAAAATAAGTGTGGTTAAAGTAAGTAAATTTGAGGGAAATCTCAATGACAACTTTAAGAAGTTCATACAGAATTTTGAAATGTACTTGATAGCATCAGAGCGGGACACAAAACCTGACAAGGCAAAAATTGACATGTTACTGAACACTATTGGGAGTCATAAGTGTTGAGCTATTCAATACATCCAAATTTGCAAGTCCAGAGGATAGTAAGAAATATACAACTGTTGTTGATGAGTTTAAGAAATACCGTGCTCCGAGGAAAAATATAACATAGGAAAGTTTTGTGTTTAATAATAGAAATCAAGGGACGGATGAGCCATTTGATCACTTTTATAGTCAGCTAAAGAAGTTAGTTCAGTCGTGAGAGTATAATGGTTGAGCTCGTTTGCAAAACTTGACAAATCCATTTTAGACCAAAAATGAATTATACATATATGACATCACAATATCGGAATTTTCAACTATATTTTGTCTAAACTCAACAAATCCTATAGAAATTAAATGCTGAAAACTGCATTTGTCATCAAAACTCGACAAATCCGCTTGTCGCATAGAAAATGCAGAACTAGGGCGTCAATTTAATTTTATATTGTATCAATGATTTTAACAGGTATCTAATCTATATTATCAATGCAGGTCTCCGATATATGATGTTTTATTGTTTTCACGCCAGAGGCTAGAGAATAAAAGTTTGTTTACTTGCTGGAATATTGCATCCTTGCAGCCCCAGAGCAGAGATTGCATCATACAGCTGAAAGTTGTTAGTTGGTGTTTGCGGTGTTTGCTTGTTACTAAAAGTTAAGTACCTAAGTATGTATGTGGATTTTTCATTTTTCAGTTTTCATTAATGTGTTATTTAAATATTAGGAATAATGGATAAAACTGTTGACGAAATTAATGTAGGGGTGAGAAGAAAGAGAAGACCCCCATTAGAAGCCTGTCCAAAAGCTCGCAAAGAAGCAAAATGTCTAAGGTAAATTTTTTTTGAAAGTGCTGTGTTTTTTATACCAATGCAGTTGTTTATAGATACTCATTAAAAGGCGCGTTTGACATCAAAAATGTATAAATGTTCAAAACTGCGTCCTTGCGATGTAGAATTCAATCGATCAAGATTTTTTACTACAACCGACAAAATTTCGTACCTATTATTAAATGATCAATTGACTTACCTGTAAGGAAAATTGATCCAAATTATACGAGTATTGCCGTTCTCGAATTACATACTTGTAGTTGCAGTTTTTGTGCAGCTCCGATCACGAAATTTCAAAGACCAAATAAACACCTGGTAACGCCGCACCATACACTCGCGCCTACTCTGCTTAGATTATTCACTGCATTTTTGAACAAACGTCTTAAGCCTAGATAGATAAGGGGGGTCAAAACTAGTGGTGGGATGTAATTCTTCGAACGGCAATACTCGTATAATTTGGATCAATTTTCCTTACAGGTAAGTCAATTGATCATTTAATTATACTTCGTATTGCCGTTCTCGAATTACATACTTGTAGATGTTGAGAGAAGAAAGCTATCCAGGCTACAGAAAGCATTGTTAGAAAGGATGTAGATAATAGTAATACAGGAAGAATGAAGCATAACAAAAGGTATAATAATATAATACATTATAGAAAAAAAATTAAATATATATATTTATATATAACTAATAATACACTACAGGTATAATATCTTAAATATTCCTATAACTGTACTTAACGACAGAATCAGTATTGTGTGTAGAAAGAACACCCTCAGCAAAGGCTGTAGGATTGGTAGAGAGTGGTCTGTTATAAAATTTGTCAAAAGCATCCGACCTCCAAGTCCAACCCTGAAGCCTTCCTAATTGCTTCGATGTTAACTCCGGCTCTAAACGCCGCAGAAGTAGCAGCGTGTCTCGTACTGTGGGTGGAAAAAATAACATGTTTATCCACTTACAGACAGGGCTGAATTTACCCACTGATTAATTCTTTGCGCCGAGGCCGCATGCAGGTATAGGTTTCTTATGTTAATAATATTTGATCTTCCCCTGTAGGGCGTATACTGTAGTTCTCAATATATAAGTTTCCTGGATATTGGAAATTTTGATAAGTTTAAAAGTTTGCGCCCTAGGCCCTGTCATCAAATTTTAACTGTAATCATTGCCATAGAAATATCATATCATGTGAATACAGATGATCTGACAAGTATAAGAGAACCAGATGGGGTCCCAGGAAACCTGGTATTGCCGATGGCCTTTGATCGTAAATTCCCTTCAGAAATCCCTTTAGTGATGCTTTATCATCGCTTGGGGTACAAGATATGAGCATTAGTGCTGATTTTTGAGAGTTCAAAGTGCTATATAACGACCCTAATTGAAACTGTTCGTTTAAAAAACCAACCACAAGTTGTAACTCATAAATGTAAGGACATTTTCTCCCGATAGTACAAAACTTCCACCACTTCCTAAAATAGCCGTCCTACTGCTTAGCTGTATTAGGAGCAAGGGAGTATCTGATGGCGTCCATCCCATCAACTGGAGGAAACCCTTTCCGAAGAAACGCTTCTCTGATACCACTCTAACCTCCAAGGAAAGATGCTTCCATATAGGATGAGGTGTCTTAAGTAAATTGTGATGTGGTCCCAAGAGCAACGGTTTTTATTTTTTAATAACCATCTTTCGATAGGTTGGATACCAGGGCTGGCTACTCCAGCTTGGTACCACTAATATGCCTTCTGTTTTTTGTTTTATTTTGTTTTGGTTTTTGTTTTTTTTCGTTTTTTAATATATATAAACGTTTTCTATTTATATATATTGCAAACAGATAAACTTATGGGTAACCATATTCTGCACATATATCCACAAAAGCCCAATCAGCCAGTTCGTATTCTATATCAATACAGTTAGAGCGTGACTCTAAATATGCCTCGCGATTAAGTATTAAGTTTAATATTAGGGAGTGCCTCCGTAGCCGGCGCCGGCCTTGCGTATAGTTGCCGGCGCGCTTCTATTTGGGAACGAAAAAGACTGATACAACGCATACGCATTTTAAACAGACCCCTTAGCTGTCCTCTCGCACCAGACACACGCAGGCTCCGGCAACAATACACATATAAAACTGTAGCCGGCGCCGGTTACGGAGGCACTTTCTTAATATTAATATAAGAAGCTCTCCGAAAAATGTTATGCATTTCGCAACATTCCCAGGTACTCCGTGTAACTTTATTAAGATTTTCGAACCGAACGCTAACCATACTTTAATGTACACAATAGCTGTACCCTGTACCTACTGTTATCTGTTCTGAGAAGTATGCCGCAGTCTGAATGATTGCGGGCCACCGATTTTATGGCGTACAAGGCGGCATGTAATTCGAACAAGTTAATATGTTTAGCGCTGTCTAAAGATGACCAGAAACCCTGCTTTTCTCTTAATCTTCTATACTACCATACGAAATCCGGTTTCAACTTCTCCGAGACCAACATACCACGTCTATAGTTACCATTAACTTATTTTAATGATTTAAACTTCTCCATCTCGAAACTTTTAACATACAGTCATCCATATTTGTTAGCAGGACAAGCCGCTAAATAGATTGCCAATAACTTCTGCAAAATGTACCACTTTAGATCTTTACATTCTACCTAAATCTCAAAGTGCTGATGCACAGCTAAACTCTTTTCTTCTGGCAACTTGAGAATCAATTAACAGAATCCAAAAAAAGCGCGTGTAGCACCGTATACGTGATAGAAGTGAAACTTCTACAATGCGTGGTATCTCAGCTACTCATGCTACTCCTTCTCTCAACGTTATATCTTTCGTCTTTCTCGTGTAACGAGATGCTCGAAAACGTGACCCGTGACGCGACCTTGAAAATTTACTCTCAATATTCGGGCAATTTTCGAGGTGCCGCTAAAGAAGTTTCACTTCAAAAGGAAACCTAACTATATATATTTCTCACTGGGTTCTATGTTGCTTTATTCAAAATTTATTAGAAAACCTAATGATTTTGAATTCCAGGGCGCTATCGACATGTTGTCTCAGCACTTATCGTCATGATACGCTATGCAATTTATACCTCTGTTCCTCAAAAAACTTAATACAATTCTCATTATCTTTGTAAATATGTAGGGAGCAGCACACGGACCGAAAGGAACACAATTAAATTGAAATAATTTTCCTTCATATTCAAATTTTAAGCACTTTCTAATTTATTTATTTTTTGTATTAGTAGGTAATGCGAAGAGGCATCGCGCAAGTCAATAGTTGTAACAAGGCATTTCTTGTATATTAATTTGGAAAGTGTACGAAAATCTTCAAGCTTAAAATGAACCTATTAGAACCATTAGGTTTTTTTTTAAGTACGCCAACAAGAATTGATTTTTCTCAAAAGGAGATTCAGAGATAACTCCTATTTGGAGTAAATGAATCGCAAAGTCTGCAAGTTCTGATATCTGATGTAAACTCATTGAGTAAGTATTCAGTAGCGAAGACTGAAAAGTTTTTGTAGCCTGAGATCCACGCCAGTAGGTATATAAGACGAGCAGGAAAGTAATTTCCAACTGGCAATATAAGAGCCAGTTGGCCTGCGTATGAACCTTGTTTATCTACGCATGGGGCGCCGAACAATGTCCCTTCTTCTCTCAGATCCGCATTATCTCGGACGAGTTCGAGTTGCAGGGCGCTTGAAGTTTAAAGAAGTAGAAGGCCCGTTCAACATAGGCACTAGCATCCTCCCCATTGGTAGCTTTGAACACCCTGGGCGACTTGCTTTCTTCTTCTAAAGAGCTTCTCCCGTCCTCTTTCTTCTTTGGAAAACCTTAGACTATCCGAGAGATTATTTCCGAAAATATTATCATCATTTGGGGCCTTCTGCAATAACTGTAAAATTAAGAGTCTCTTATGTGTAGAATCGAATGAAATAGGTCAGCTAGAAGTTTAACTGGCATGCCCTTATCCTCCAATGATTTCTATTTCCTTCGAAAGTATCTGCAAGAGTTTCTCCGTGCTTTAATCTTAAAGGCACCACTGAGGGCTTCTCCTAGCTTCTGCTGCAATGCGATAAAAACTTATCTGGTTTCAGTATAATTGTCATAAACACCTAACAGTTCTTTGGAACGGTGTAGGCTTGAATGGCATCCTTGCGTGAATCATCATCGATCACTGTATGTATAATCTCGGCATACCGTTAAAAGGCAACCTGTGTAATAGTAAATATGAAAAATACTTCATATTTTGTAAGCATTAAATTAGGGCTTTTTCTTGCACTCAAATACGAGCGCATTCCAACGGCTTACGAAACAATAGCAAAAAAGATACACAAGAGCAGCAGTTCAGGCGAACACTGATTGTTTTTATACCGCCCTGGACTGGACGCTGCCCGACTCGATGAAACTAAAACAAACAAACATATTATGGAACTTACTTGATGCATCCTCCAAAAGAGAATTAAGAAGGCGGTCTCAGCTTCTTCTTTAAGCCTAAATCAACGTCCGCACGTTTAGATTTCCCCATTTTCTCGTCGAAATTAACACAGCACACAGAAACACGTTTACACTCGGAGCCACGAAAAACTGCAGTGAATAATCTAAGCAGAGTAGGCGCGAGTGTATGGTGCCGCGTTGCCAGGTGTTTATTTGGTTTTTGAAATTTCGTGATCGGAGCTGCACAAAAACTGCAACTACAAGTATGTAATTCGAGAACGGCAATACGAAGTATAATATATACATATGATATTGTAGTTGTTTTTTAAGAAGAAGAAGCTTCTCCCAGTTTGTCAGAAGGTGTTTTCTGAAGTTTTCGAAATAAAAAAGTTTCGGCTACTTAACATTTGTAAGAAATACATTTTACAAGGAAAAGCACCCATCGAACAACATGGAGGTGACAAAAAATCAGGATTGTATCGACCAAAGAGGCAAAGTGTGAGAAAGTTCATTGGAGGGTTATCAGCAGTTGAGTCCCATTATTCAAGGGGAAAATCTAAGAGAGTGTATTTAGCTGCAAATCTTAATGTAAGGAAACTTTGGAAGTTGTATAACAAAAAGGCAGAAAACAACCTGAGGGTAAAGTACGATTTTTTTAACAACATTTTCAAATCTGACTTCAATATTGGGATTTCTTCGCCATCATGCCATGCGTGCACTACCTGCGTAAAATTAAAAAACAAAATTAATACTGAAAAAAATACAGCTGAAAAAGCAAAACATATGGGCCTTTTGTGCGTGCACAAGAAACGGGCAAAAGCTTTTTATGATCTTTATAAACAAGTGGTACATGACTCTCTCACATTCTGCTTTGACCTCCAACAAGTGCAGCCCATGCCAAAAACGCCTATACAAGAGGCGTTTTATGCAAGGCAGATCTCCTTGTATGTATTTTGTTGTATTGGGATGGATTCTAGAAACCCCACATTTTTTTTGTGGAGTGAGGATCAAGCAAGTCGCGGATCTGTTGAAATTGGATCAACCTTGATTCATCATTTATATGAAAAAATGATTGACTCGAATAATATAAGCCACATCAGATTGTTTTGTGATGGATGCGGGGGCCAAAACAAGAATAATTTCATAATACATGCATTAATGAATTGGCTCACCGATGCACCACAAAACATTAGAAGAATTGAGTTGTATTTCCCAGTACGCGGACATAGCTTTTTGCCTGCCGACCGGGCTTTCGGTAGGGTTGAAAAAGACTTGCGAAGAGAAGCTGTGATCATTGATAAAGCTGACTATATTAAGCTGTCTAAGGAACATGGTAGTGTTAAAGAGCTTGGGAAAGACTGGAAATTGAGAAATATAAAGGTTCTTGAGGAACACTACAAGAAGTTGAAAGACATACAAGAATACAAGCGAATCTTCATCCACCGAACTATAAAAGGTAATGTTTTGGTAAAAGGAATGATGTTCTATAGATCTAATTGCGAAGAAAAGTATAGTTCCCTTGTTAAGCGTGGACAAAAGCAGAAGTTCTATGATTTGCCTGAAATTTCGTTAGGAAGAGCTCTTTCACAAGAAAAGCTGAAAGATGTCAAAGATTTGCTGAAGAAACATTTCGGGGAGAATTAGGCAGAAAATGAAAATTTATCTTATTTTAATCGCATTATTAACAATGTAGAAGAAAATGTGCAATATGAAGAACCAGAACCAGAAATATGTGACTGTCTGCAGTCAGATTGTGAATTACACGTGTAAGAATTTAATTTTATTTGTGACTTGAAAATAAAATTTAAAGAAATAAATAAATTTGTTCAACATGTTTACGAGTTTTTTTAATTCAAAGCTTGACATATCCATAATATTGATGTTCTAAACTTGACACATCCGGTGCAGGTTTTCAAAACTCGACAAATCCAAAAGTTTTTTATTTTTAAAAAAATATTCCCTGAAATTCAAAAGTTCATATACGTCCTATTTTAACACAGAACATCACAGCTACTGATTGATCCCAAACATTAAACAAAAATGTATTAGTCCTTCAGTCTGTAGGTTTTTTGCCATTTCTGAAAATATTGCTACTGTGGATTTATCTAGTTTTGCAAACGAGCTCCTCCATCAAGAAGATTCGATATTAGTAGACCGAATTATTCAAAATGATTCAAAAGGTCAAGAGAAGTTGCTAAATATTCAAGATTAAGACGAAAGAGCAGTGCAATGCGAAAATCATTAAGTAACAGTCAAATAGAAAATAACATTGATTTAAATACCTACTGATATTAATAATAAGCAATAATGATTTTGATTGTAACACGCATGATAATAGAGAGCCAGAAGTTTCTTTGAATAACAAAACGGCTAAATGTGAAAAATATATTCAAGGAAGTGGAAAGCCTGTTAGAGAAAAAAGAGTGCCAAATAGGCTCACTGATTATGTTGTATTTTGTATACGAACTTTAGTGGACGGAGATGTAATAATAGTTAGTTGGTAACACTGAGTAGGTAAGTAGTTGACAATTAATTAATTAATTAAAATTATAAACTGATTTTATTTTTTTTTAATTTAGTATAAATCTTAACTTCCCGTTTTATTTCTGTCTTAAGAAATAGGGCGGCAAGAATAAATTGATCTTCAGTTCTGGAGCATTCGCTTACAATGCATTTTTTCGGCTAGTTAGTTAATTGATATTCGAATTAAAGCTACGTCCTGACTTGGTAATTTTTGTAGCTGACGGTTTGTCTGAGAAGGTTTCCCAGAAAATTTTACCTATTTTATATTCTGTTGTCCAATTCAGAATAGTACAATTGGTTGTTACTAATTGCTAATTGTTATAAAAGTATTGTGAGCGGCAGTTCTGTATATGTTTTACCTGATTTATTTCATCGGTGATAATTCCTGTATCGCCTGCGTTGATCCTGGGCTGGTGGTTGTTGTCTCCTGTGTATTGTGCTTTCGTAAGGACGATATGGCCACCTCTCTGTAGCTCTCGTTGTGGGTTCCTTGCGGAGGGACATTGGGAATTTAAATATTTTTGAAGTTGGAAATTTTGCTTGTTGAAGATTTTTCTTTGTAGTAAGTGCCAAGGTCTTTGGTGGTTTTGTCGGCAGAGCGGGCGATTTTGACTTGCAATTTTTACAACAGTTACGCTAACAAAATCCAAATGTAAGTGTGGTGTTTAGCATTCGGCTCGTTTTCTTTTCTGTTATGAGAAAATGAAAGATTGATTTTAGAAGAATAATTTTATTCCCACAATACCGTACACCGCAAAACATGAACTTAAACTGTCCTTCAAACGGATCACTTTTTCCCACTTTCCCAAAATCGTGCAAGCGCACTACAACTCAACAAATATAAAACATTTCCCCCCGACAAATATTATAATATTATTCATATGTTAAACGTTCCATCGGTTTTACATTTCGCTTAGGTCTATTTATCATTAAGTCTTCGTTAACTTCCGGCTTCTGTGTTTCTTCATTTTCTGTAACGTCAGAAGAACTTCCACTTTCATTTAACACCCTTTGTTCACAATTTCTAATATTAACATCTACTTTTGTCGTTGCGTCCTCTGAATCAACTGTAGTGAATTGATCAGGTGGTATAAAGTTTTCACTAAGGTTTATTTTATTTATTTGATTCAGGTGGCGCTTCCACATTACATCATCTACTTTAACTAGATAAATTGTTCTGCATACCTTCCTTGCAATTAATGCTCTGGTCCACGTTGGTTTTTTAACATTATGCCTATAATCTTTAACATAACCAACTTCACCAACTTGAAATTCAATGTTGCGATTGCCTTTGTGATATAATTTTTGTTTACTCTGTGCTTTAAGCACACGTTGTTTTAAATTTATGTCGATCTGACGTTTTTCGGGCATTAAACTATCAAATCTGGTACCGTAGAATGGGGTGACATTGATTATACGAGGTGACTTTGATAATTCGTTGATTATTTTAGATAATGAAGTAGGCAACTCATATTGCAGTACTGTTGTGCGTGTTTCAGCGATTTTGTAATAGCTCAATTATGGGAGAGCTCGCATGGTAGTGTTTGCGCACCAATGCGACTGTGTTTATGTCTAAAAAATAGCTCCAAAACTGTAAGTGATTTAGTAATTTAAATTGTCGCTGTAAAAAATTTGATGCGGCAGATTTGTTCGTGGGCCGAGCAAATCGATTTTTAAAAAGAAATATCAATTATTAAGAATGGCTACACAGGGCCTTTATTCAACATACACATGTTATACATACAAGATACAATGAAAAAGACAAGATAAGAATGATAGTTACTACATTTATAAGCTCGGATGCTGACATAATGGGTATTTAGATAAGCGTGCTACGTAAGCGTATTCCAGGAACGTAACTCCTCCGGCGCTACTGGAGAACTATGGGATTTACCAAGTTCGACAAACTTGATTGTTGTCCTGGGTTTTCTGCAACTCTATGAGACCTGCAAAGCTGAAACTTTCTCACACAAAAATGATAACATATTACTAAGAAGCTTACAATGATGATGATATACATGAAAATATTATGAACATTAATTTTATGAAAATCTGCAATCGAAATGTTATCATTATTTTGACGTTGTAGTTCTAAAGTTGATTGAATTTTGGAAATATCATCTAAATTAACTGATTCTATATTTAAAGGCTTAAAACTAATAATGTCTCTATCATTTGAGATGTTCGGCGAAATTATAACCGGGAACTCAATTGTCTTAAAGTTTGACTTTGAGTTGCTAAGGGTTTTTAAAAGCACATTATTTATTTGCACTTCACACCGATTATTTAATTCGATCACGTATGTACCGTCTAGGGGAACATTATCTTTATTCTTACCGCACTTTTCTAGGGCGGTGGAACTTTGTGGCGTTATCACGATCCATTGGTTCTTCTCTAATTTCTGAATTTTGGTACTTGAAATCTTGATAGGAATTTGAAGACAATTGGTATTATTTTTGGAGTACTTGAGCATCTGAATTTCACATGGTGGGTTGTCTTGTAAATTCAACGGAATTTCTTCGTTACATATGTATTCTTCAGGCTGTATCTCTTGGCATCTTTTGTCCGTGAGTACGTACGTTTGCTCGTTTAGGAGTACGTATTTGTTTTTCGGGATAATAATTTTGAATTTAGTCGAGGATTTTGTGGGCAGGGAATATAAGTGGTAATAGTTATAATTTTGACTTTTTACAACGGGTACCTGCAAAACGAATACGATTTGATTTCCTTTGCTGTAGCTCTCGATTGTAATTATCTTTTCAAACATAATTATATTTTCTAGAACTGGGTCGTACGGTAATTTTGAATTTTGTAGATATTTGTTGATAGGTTCTAATTCTGAAAGTAATTCATCTGGTTGAATGATTGAATTATGAAATGTGCCTAACTTTGAGAAAGTAATTGCTACTTCAATTCTCTCTAAAATGTCGTAAATAATTTGGAAAGACGTGGTAAACTGTGTAGATAAAATTAGTAGCAGTATTTGGTGTTCATCTTCAAGATATCGTAACTCTGTATGTTCCATAATACTTTCTAGTTGCATAATCCGAGATTCTAAAACAATTTGATTGTGAGCCAAAGACTTGATTTTGCTAGCAAACCCATGAATAGACTTTTCCAATAAAGTGATTTGATCATTTATTAAACTTTTGACTTTTAATTGATGATCGGATAGTGTTTTGATTGCCTGATCATATCGCTCTGCATCTGATTGATCTAAGTTACCTGCAATACATTTTATTATAGATCCAATCCCATTTATTAAACCTCGTTTGCGTTTATTGTTCATTAGAGGATTCAGTTGCCGAAATTGTGTTATAATTTTGTTTTCCAATGTATTGATTAGATTGTATGAATTATGATATTCTGTTGAATAGCTAGAACCATGAGTCGAATTTTCGAGAGCATTTAAAATTTTGTTGTAAGACTTTTGCAGAATTTGAAATTCTCCCAATATGTTGGAAATATCGTAGATTTGGATAAAAGACCAGTGATCGATTTTAATTTGGGCATTTCCTAATTTTAGAGGTAGGAGTCCCGGGTTGTCATTCATGTTTCGGTACTTTGGGAAGTCTCCGTCTGCGACGGTGCTGCAGAGGATGAATCTGCAACAACAGAAGGTCGCTTGAGTTCTTTTATATGAACGGTTTCAATTTTGTTATTTTTACAATTTTGTATTTTGACTTTGTTATGTTCTAAAAATTCTGTCAATTGGTATGGACCTTTAAATTTGTTTTCCTTTTTATTACGGGCTTTAGTTGCCTTATAAACTATACTATTTAATTTAAAATGAAACTGTTCGGAGCCATGAACGTTTCGTTTGTCGATTATCTTCTTCTTAATATTTTCAGATTTTTCTGCGATGGTCTTGTATAAGGAATCAACTTTATCGTGGTGACTTGACACATAATCAGAATAGAATGTTGGGTTTAATAATTCGAAAGGATCACGAGAAGTTGTATGACCAAAAACTAATTCGTGAGGTGTAAAATTTGTGCTTGAATGAATTGAATTTGATTCATGATGTGACGGTGTTGTAAAATGGATATTTATTTTATGAATCTTCAGAAGTTCCTTAACTGTCTCGTTGTTGAATTCGGTGCCTTTGTCTGAAGTGATATTAATAGGAATTCCGTAAAAGCAGAAGAAGTCAATAAGGGCGTTGCAAATTTCGATAGCTGTGGTTCCTTTAATGGGAATTGCCTGTCCTAATTTAGAGAATTTGTCAAAAATTGTAAGATACACGAGATTGTTATACGTGAATGTGTCTATGTGCACAATTTCAAAAGGTTTTGTTGGAGTTTCTGTCAGGACTAAGGGTACATATGGTGGGGATATGGAATATTTGGCAATTTGGCAGGTTTCGCAATTATTTATGTAAGTTATTACATCAGATTTCATTCCTGGCCAATAGTAATTTCGTTTCAGATGTTGTACCGTTTCTGAAATGCCACGATGGTTGCTTTTACCTTCATGTTGAAACTTCATGAGCCTAATTTGTTCGTCTTTCTCTCGAACATAATTTATTAATTTTGTGCATTTAACTAATCTTAAACCCTTTTTGTAAAAGTATTCCATATAAATTTGATTGAAAATTTTGTATTGTTCGTCATCGAAAAAGTATAGATAAAATGTGATGTCAGGTGTTGTAAAATCTCTAATAAATTCGAAAATTAACGTTTCGTTAAATTTTGGAACTTTAGCTTCTAAAATTTTTAAATGTTTAAAATTACTTTTAACTTGTTCAATTTTGTTGTGAATGTTAGGTTTAATTAAAATTTGGTATGGCTTATTATTTATAATGTCATCTAAGATTTCGATACCGTCGTTTACTGCTTCTCCGTTATTTGAGTGAACCGTTTGAACTGATTCTTCATTCGGCGGTTTTAATTGGATGTTCAGAAGTATTTTAATTTTCTTTTTGGAAGTTGAAACTTTTGGAAGCTCTAAGGTTTTGTATTGGTCCTTAGATTGGCTTGTAGAAGGCTGTGGTTCTGCTGGTATTTCATTCTCGATTTCTCTATCGATATTTTCCGAAAAAATTTTAGGATAGTCTATAATGTCTTGATTTATAACTCCAGGTTTGTTAATTATTGATTCGTTTTCTAATGCGTTTGTCGAAATTGTAGCGGGTGGTATCCGTGAAAGTGTATCTGTGTTGGTATTAAATTTTCCTTTCTTGTAGTGAATTTCGGGGTAACTATCAGATTTGGCATATACCGGGATGTCGTCCTTTAGTTTTATTTTCTCTACAAAATTTACGTTTATTAAATTTAGAGGTTCGACTTCCAAAGGTTCTGAAAAATCTACCCTAACTGGATTTTCGCCTATGTTAGTTACTGTAGTTAGTGCGAAATTGTTTGAAATATTAACAAGAGCTTTTGGAGTTTCGACATTTTTATCAAATTTGTGTAATCTAACACGCCCATTCCGTTTTCGTAGTTAACCGGAATTTTTACGACTTGACAAACGCGGGGTTGAATAATAATGGAATAGTTAAGTTTGGAATCTTCGTCAGATTCAAAAATGATAGGAATGGTTGTATGTGGAGTGGTTATTAATTTTTTGTTAACATTAAAATTTGCGTTTAATTGTTTCAGTAAATCTACTCCAATTAGTCCGTCGTATTTCTGGCTGAACTTAAACAAATAAAATTTATGACGTTCTTGAACATTAGAAATTTCGAATATTGGTATTTCCAAAACTTCGTCGTGATAACTGATGTTGTGTGCTGTTTGAATGTTGAAGTTTTCATTGCAAATAAAATTCGGATAAAATTTATAAGCCAATTCCGGGTTCATTAGACTCCTGGAACTACCGGTGTCTATCAAAAAGTTTGCATCAAGTTGTGGAATGTAAATATGCGGTAAATCGGTTATTAATGAATTTAGTTGTATCACGTGTGAATTTTGAATTTCGGGTGTTCGGGAAAATTTTTGGGTTTTTTCAGAAGGATTTTGTGGTTGGCTGTTACTTGATTGAGGATTAGGATCGGGGTATTCCGAGTTATATTGTTCATAGTCAACATAGTCTTCGTAATGATTCTGATCATATTCGTAATATGCGGATTGATCGGTTTCAGCAGGATAAGTTTCGACAGGGTTTTCGAACTGATGTTCTGGTTCGATATTTTGAGCGAATAGCTCGGTGGAGATGAAATTTCGTCGTTGCTGTGGGTTTTGTCTTATAACCGTGTTGCCAGAGGACGTATCCATAGGTTCTGGTTTATAGTTACGAATAGAATTTTGTTTCTGAGGATTGAAACTATTAATTCTTTGGCTTTGTTGACGATTATTTGGATTCTGTGTGAAATATGGATGTTTTTGTTGAGGAAAATTATTATTTGGCCTAAATTGATATGGATTGTTGAAGTTTGGACGAAATGGCGTGAAATTTTGTCCGAAAAATGGTCTTGGTTGTGGAGCAGAATTATAAGTTGGAAAATTTGCTCCTTGATGAGGAAAAGTATTTTGCTGCTGCGGAGGTTGTCTAAATTGAAAATTATTGTGTTTTGTTGGAACAATTCTTTCTGAAGGTCTATATTGAATTTGAGTATTTAGGGTGTTAGTTCTCTGTTGAGAATACAAGAAGTTTTCCTCCTCTATAACAAGACTCATAGCTTTCTCCAAATTTTCAGGGTTCCTTAACCTTACATTATTTTGTATTTGCCCTGACAATCCCCTAATAAACGTCTTAAGCGCTAACTCGTCATAACTTTGAAGTCTAACAGTTCGTTCTGCATTTCCAAGTCCTAAAGTATTTAATTTCGAAATTATCAGGCTCCTTGCCTCTTGGCATCTCATTCCAAAATTATAGGGAGTCTCTGATTTATTGGGTTTTAACGCAATCAGATCTTGTACCAAACAATCAATGTTTCTCTGATCACCAAAACTCAAATTTAATGAATCTTTAATTTCTAACCAAGTTTTAAGTTCTATACGAGAACCTATTAAACTAAGAGCACGACCAGATAGTTTACCTATAATAGCTCTCAGAATAAATTGATTAATTGGATCAGCTGAATTAGTTTGATTGGAAAATGTTACAATGTTAAAAATTATTATTATTATTATTATTATAAAATTTTCGCAATTGTCAATAAATATGCCCAGCGTGTGCGGGTTACCATCGTAATGAGGTATAGAATCTAAATACAACTTTAAGAGTTGATAATTTGTGTTGTTTGTATTACTAGCACTTGCAGTAGCCATTTCTTCGTTAAAACTAAAATTATTCAGTTTATCTAATAAAGCTTCTAATTCTATTTCTGTCATAAAATTAAACGTATAGCAAAATATTAATTTTTGCCACGAAATCAAATTGTATTCGTTGTGAAATATACGTTATAAAATGCACAACAATAAGGAAATAAAATCTGTAGGATGAGCAGTACTCACAATAATATAAAAATCTTCATAATCTAGTTGCCTCTAGGGTCAAACGATGCTGTTTCTCCCCCAGGTCTTCTTATTTGTAGGTTTGCCTTTAGGTTCTGACGATTTGATTCTTCCCCCAGGTCTTGGGTGTTGTAGGCTGGCTTCGGAGTTGCTGTCCTTGACCAACCAGACTGTGTAGACACTCACTTTTTTCGATTTTCACTTCGATCGCGAACTAACCGTTGAAACGGACGGGACCGATAAGTGTTCAATATTCCCTTGTTCACTAAATTAGACCCTTCGCGATCCTACCGACTGCGCCAGATTTGTTCGTGGGCCGAGCAAATCGATTTTTAAAAAGAAATATCAATTATTAAGAATGGCTACACAGGGCCTTTATTCAACATACACATGTTATACATACAAGATACAATGAAAAAGACAAGATAAGAATGATAGTTACTACATTTATAAGCTTGGATGCTGACATAATGGGTATTTAGATAAGCGTGCTACGTAAGCGTATTCCAGGAACGTAACTCGGCAGTTGTTGTCATTACATTACAGGCAATTATTTTTGTATAGTATTAATGGTTGTTTTATAGGCATGGTATAAAGTTTGCTAACCTTAAATTTTAACCGTTTTTTCCAATCAGTTTTATCTTCTCTACTTGCAGGGGTCACTTTGATACATAAAAAGGAGTTAATTTGATAATACATTGTAGATAGTTTATCATCATTTTTTTCTAAATAATAATAATAATAGTACCGCTAATATTATTAACATTTTAATTGAGCTTGAAATGTTTTAGATAATATGATTCTTTGTGCACTCATAATTTTTATTGTAATTTTTATTGTAATTATTATTGGTTTCAGATTTAAATTGGCTAGTTTGTTGTTCTTTACACTGACTCCAACATGCCACGTGTATATAAACGTAAGCCTGGAACTCGAAGTTACAGAAATTTTACAGGGGAGGCTTTAGAAAAAGCACTACAGGATGTTACCCATGAAAGACTATCGATCCTCGCTGCATCAAAAACATATAAAATTCCGTATGGCACGTTACACAATAAGTTTACAGGCAAACATGGCAATAATCCCGGTGGTCAGACAGCCCTAACTGTTCAAGAGGAAAACGCCATTGTGGCAAATATTGTGAAGTGTGCAGACTGGGGATTCCCTCTGTCAAATTTGGATGTGCAATTGTTTACAAAACATTATTTGGAAAGAACGGGAAGATACTGCCAAAAATTTAAAGGTGGTGTAGAACCTGGTAAAGATTGGATAAAAAGTTTTTTAAACAGACATGATAAAATAATTTCTGAAAGACTTGCTTCAAATATTACAAGGGCACGTGCGGGTGTTACAAAGGAAACTTTGGAAACATATTTCAACAATCTTAAGTCAACGATCGCCGAGTGTCCTCCATCTAATGTCTTTAATTATGACGAGACCAATGTGAGCGATGGTCCTGGTAAAAGAAGGCTAATTTTTAGAAGAGGAACAAAATATCCGGAACAAGTTAGCAACCACAGTAAAGCTGCCACATCAATTATGATGTGCGGTGCTGCCGACGGAACATTGCTTCCTCCCTATGTAATATATCGTAGTGAGAATATGTGGGATAATTGGACGATAGGAGGTCCACAAGGTTCACCATGCTGTGACCAGCCATGTTGTTCAAGAGGGACCAGGTACAACAGAACGAAAAATGGATGGATGGAAGTCACCTGTTTCACTGATTGGTTTGAAACAATATTCTTGCCGCATGCTCGTCGTTTAGAAGGCAAAATAGTTATGATTGGTGATACTTAGCTTCGCATTTTTCGGATCGTGTTTTAGATCTTTGCAAGTCACATAACATTGAATTTGCATGTCTTCCGAGCAACTCAACCCACATCTGTCAACCTATAGATGTTTCCTTCTTCAAACCAATGAAGGTTGCTTGGAGAAAGGTCCTTACAGATTTTAAAATGGAACATCCAAAAGTCTCTGGCGTACCCAAAGATACCTTTCCTGCTCTTCTGAAAAAATGCCTAGACAGTATGAACTTATCGTGTGCTAAAACTGACTACAAAATTGGAGATTATGAAATAGGTGCGATAAAACGAGTATTAATGAATGGATTTGAAGCTTGTGGCATAGTTCCTTTCAATCCAAACAAAGTTTTGTGTAAGGTTACATCAGAGAACAATAACGGAGAAGTAACACAGCTCCTAAACGACAGTCTCACGGAATACTTAAAAAATAAAAAGTCCGATATTGTAATTGCCAAAAGGCAAAGCAAGAAAAAGATTAATGTTCAACCTGGTAAAAGTGTTACCAGACACAAAACTGCGGAAAGTTCATCTGACAGTGACATTGCCGACCCAAACCAGTTCGAAGACGAAGACCAAAATGAAAATGAAATTTCAGACGACATTGCAGCCGATATAAATGATTCTACTGATAATTACATTGAGCCCTCCTTATCCGATTTAAATCCTGGCATATTCGTACTAGTAAAAATATTATCCGGAAAAAGAAAGTGCACCAATTATGTGTATGCAGCTAAAATACAAGAAAAATTACCATACGATGAATATGAAGTAACTGGACTTAAGTCATTGGATCAAAGTCGAGAAGTTTTTAAACTTGTAGAAGACGATGTCTTTACTGTAGCTTATGCAGATATTCTGGCCATACTGAGTCTACCATCAGTTGAAGAAGAAGGAGACATGACGAAGTTTAAATTTAACCGACCAGTTGGCGTGAAAGAAAAATAAGAAGGGCGAACTATTTCCATTGTTAATAATATAACATTTAAATTTAAGTTTATCCATGCTGTTTAACCATGTTTATTTTTCAGTATGTGCTATATTTTCCAAATACAGTAACTAGTTCATAGCAGTTGTGTGTTATCAATTTCACCCCAATACTTTGAACACTATTTTCTCAAATTATCAAAGTCCCCCCATTCTACGGTACGAAGTTTCCTACCAAACATATAGTTGTGCTGGACAAACCCCCGTAGTGCAATGAGTGGTGTTGCGATAGTCAAACAAAAATAAATTTAATGTCTTATTAATATCCAAATGTTTGTTTACTAGGCCGTGGGATCTTGCTGGCATGCGCGAGTGAGTAGTCGTTAATGCTCAGCAACAGTGCCCGCGGTTTGGCTATGGATGGGTGACCCATTTCTGCGCTGTGGCTAGGGCGCGCCTTGGATCACCTATCCAGCTTTACCTAATGAGGTTTTCCAGGTTTTCCTCATTCTCGCACTAAATGGTGTGTAGAGTACTAACAACTGTAGGTCGTTCCTGTGATGCACCTGCCAATAGTAATATGCCGCCTCCTCCGTCCCGCACAAGCTTAGCTTCTGGGGCTAACCTTAGGGTTAGTAGGAGTGAGTAGAGATATTATTATTATTATTATTATTTACAGCACGTTTTAAAGCGTTTTTCACCGTTTGCACTAAATTTTCAGAAGCACCGTTTGATTCGGGGTTAAAAGGGGGTGATGTCAGATGCAACACATTATTTTTAACTAAAAAATCCTACGTTTCTTTCGAAAGAAACGTAGTTGCATTGTCGGTTACTACGGAGCGTGGTAACCGAAGTTATCGAATTAACGGGGAACACTTCTATCCATTTTGAGTGGGCATCTAGTAAAATTAGGAACTGCTTATTTAAAAATGGACCCATAAAATCTAGATGAATTCGCGACCATACCTCTGCTGGATACGGCCAGCTGTTTAAAACTGATTTATTTGGTGTCTTTTGAAGACGCATACAATTTTGGCAAGATCTGCAAGTATCCTCAATCTGCTGGTTGAGCCTTGGCCACCAGAAATAAGACCGAGCAATGCATTTCATCTTTACCAGCCCCATGTGAGATGCGTGAAGCTTATTTAAAATATTATTTTGTAATATTTCCGGTATTACTAACCGTGAGTTCCAGAGCAAACAATCGTCCTCCACGGACAGATCATTTTTTACTCTGTGAAAGGACTTTAACGCCTCATTTACATTTTTTGTCCAACCTGTGCGTACAAATTGGATAACCTGGTGTAATGTTTTGTCATTTCCAGTAGCCTTCTGAATCTCCTCAAAATTAATCGGGAAATCCGTATTTGTAGAGAAATAATCTATGAAATTAAGATCGACGTTCTCCCATCTTTCACCCTCAATTGGCAACCGTGGTAACGAATCCGCGTAATTTTCTTTCGATTTAACAAACTCTATCTGGTACTGATAATTTGAAAGTATTACCGCCCAGCGACGTAGTCTGTTTGCTGAAAACTGCGGTATATTTTTTTGGGGGTGAAAAATAGAAGTTAACGGTTTACTATCTACTACTAGTGTAAATTGTCTTCCATAAAGATATTGATAAAATTTGCATAATCCAAAAATAATCGCGAGACCTTCTTTTTCGATCTGGGCGTAATTCTTTTCGGCCGTCGAAAGTGTACGCGATGCATACGCTATGGGCTTTTCCGTCCGATCCGCAATAATGTGCGATATGACCGCTCACCGCTCCAATACCGTAATTTGAAGCATCCGTGGTTAGTCGTATAGGTAAATCAGGGTTGAAATGTACCTGAAATGTACCAGTACTTCGGCAGATGTCAACAACTTTTTAATTTCATTAAATACTCGATTGCAATCTTCTGTCCAACTCCACCCAACATCTTTTTTTAATAAATTGTACAATGGATGCAATAATGTCGACAAATTAGGTACAAACTTGCCATAATAATTAATCAGACCTAGAAAAGATTGCAACTGAGTGACATCTGTAGGAGCGAGTGCATTATTTATTGCTAAAATTTTATCATCTGACGTGTGAAGTCCAAATCTATCAATGTTAAACCCTAAATACGAAATATTAGATTTAAAAATTCACACTTATTTAAGCAAATCTTAAACCCAGAATCCTGTAATTTACGTAAAACTTCGTCTCATCTTTTCAAATGTTCTTGCCTATTCCGACCGGTAACCAAAATGTCATCTAAGAAAACTACTGTTCCCTCTAAACCTCCTAATAGAGTATCCATAAGTTTTTTAAATTTCGCGGAGATACTAGCACTACCAAAGGGAGCCCTGTTGTAGCGATACAAACCTTTATGGGTTGAAATTGTCACCAAATTTTTACTTTTTTCATCTAAGCAAATTTGCCGATATGCGTTGGATAGATCTAATTTGCTAAATTGCACACCACCTTGTAATTTTTTTACGAATAATTCCTCAATTCGGGGAAGCGGGTATTGGTCAATTTCAATCGACGGGTTTAAAGTAACTTTAAAATCACCACATAATCTTACCGTACCATTCTTTTTTATAACCGGTACTACAGGGGTTCCCCATCAGTGGCGTAACAATGTAGCCAAGGGCCTGTGTTCCAGAGGGAAGCCGGGCCCCTCGGTCTGTCATAGAAATAGCGTCGCATTTTTTAAAAGACACACCAAGGCACTTTAAAAATGAAATCTAAGAAATGTAAAAAGATTGTTGTTTAGTTCCACTAGTTAAAATAGAAAATCGTTAAAATAGAAAACAGCACGTCGCCCATGGCAATTATGTTGGCCACTTTTAACAAAAAAAACAAACAATATAGTAATACATAATATAATATATAAAACAAAAAAGAAACCGAAAACTAAAATAAGACTAGCAACTTGAAAGTGTAGGTATCTAAGCTGCTTTACTCAAAATATTTTTTCCTGGCTTTAACGTGCGCAAAAGTTGATACTACCTATATTAGAAACATTTATTGTTCTGGCAATTTCATTTTCTATTGAAATAATTGATAAGGCAGACAGTCCTTGTTCGCCCATAGTGTTCCTTAAAAAGTTTTTAACTATTTTTAATTTTGAAAAGGATCTCTCTGCTGAAGCCACTAAAACAGATATGGTGAGAAAAATTGAAAAATATAACAGGCAGTTAAGGCTGCGAAATATCAGCTGTTAGTCTATAAAGTGCTACCACCTATCGCCCAAAAGTGTGATTAGGATTTAGTCACAATCTATTATAATTTGTTTTTATCACAGCAGCAAACTCTTCAGATGGAACCTCTACAGCATGGAATTTTCAAGGTTTTTTGCTTTAGCGGCAACCGAATAAATCTGGGAGAATTAGTCGATGGTCCTATCTTTAAATATTTATTTTCTTTTTAGAAATATGAGAAGAAACTGAAGCGCCACCGTCATCTGCATTGCAGTGGCCACACTACTACTACTGTCAAACGTACAGTTTACTGTGCATCTCCGCCATATATGCAGAAAATGAAGAGATTGCAATAAAATTTTCATTTCAACACGCCGGTTGAACAAATAAGCAACGTATCAAGACGTTTTTGGTCGAAAATTAATAAAGAATAATTAACTTAGATCTTAGACAACCCTACTTTCTAATTACGATAAATATGTGTACAAATAGTGAAAAAGGTGTCGAGTTTATGACGGTTTTATGACGGATTTTTCAATAATTTGAGGGAGATTTATTTAAGGCGAACGAAAAATATTACTATAAAAATAGTGCGAGTCCCTAAGTTGATCCTTTATTGATAAAGCTTTTTTTTATTTAACGCCCTATCTTCTTTAATTTCAGAATGGTGTTGGAATAAAAATGTGCCTACATGTCCCGTTTTTAGTGCTCAAATTCCGCACCCTTAAAACTTTACTAAAACTGCTGCACGAAGAAAAATTTGTTATTGATATAAATTCAGTTCATTCCATTATGGAATTAATTTTGGGCAGATCATTTTTAAAATATTGTCTAAATGACAGCAGTTGAAACGACATCGTGTCCGAAATATCTTCTGAATATTTTATGTATAGCTCCTAACACATTCGATATAATCCTTCATCAGAAACAGAAGCATTACCTACATAAACCATTTGGAGATTAAACGCTGAGTTCATGGCCTCGGTTGAATTATTTTCAATAAGCTAAATCTTTCTACATCTGGTTTGATTTTTTCAGTTGTTTACTCTCTACTCTACCAAAGTTGTTTCTGAATCACTGGCCGCAGAATTGAGAAAGGACGATCTGCACAATACCTCATTATTTTACAACACTTGATTCCAGTTATAGATATGCCATCCCTCTGTCTAAAGGAACCGGCAAATGCATTGGTGTCATAAAACTTTCCGAAAATAACATCTGTTTGTAAGGGATATGCCTAAGTTTCAAGTTAGGTACATAAATTCTTTTATGCGGGCAAGTTGTTTATTCCATTATGCGATATTCCAATAACCGGGGAAATTTGTTAAGAACTAAACCTGGCTGATCTGGGGCCCACGCCCTTATTTCTATATAATCGGGATATTCGATATTCTTTAAGTGGTGTGGCCGGGCCCCCTGAAGGCCCGGGCTCTTGTTCCGCAGAACACCGTTAGTTACGCCACTGTTCCCCGTGAACTGTAATCAATCGGCTCTATTACTCCTAGACTCTGTAACCTGTCCAATTCCTTTTCCACTTTCTCTTTCACTGCGAAAGGAAGCGGCCGAGCCCTGAAAAACTTTGGAGTCACCGTATCGGACTTCAAATTGATAGAAATAACACCTTTTTTGAAGGTGCCTAATCCTGGTTCAAAAACATATTTGTATTTTTCAACCAGAAATTGCAAATCATCTGGCATATCGACAAAATTTAAACAAGAAATAGCTAATTCAAATAACCTGAAAAAATCGCATCCTAAAAGTGGAGGACCAGAGGCACTTTTAATTCCATAAATATTTAGATTAGCGCTCTAGTTTTGAAACAATACATTGCAGGTAATATAACCTATTGGACGAATATGGTCTCCATTATACAAATTAAACATTTTATTTGTTCCCGTCAAAGGTTTATGTTTAAAATTCGCTCTGTAAAAGTTTTCGGAAATAACACTGTAGCTTGCCCCTGTATCTAAATTAAATGTAATTTGCATTTTATCAATAGACAAACTAATTAAAATTGGATTGATTTTGCCACCCAAGTTAAAAAGAGAATTTTCATCAGTTACTTCTAAAAAGTTTTCACTATTTTTGTTTACAAACTTTTTATTTGTTTTGAATTTCTGTGGGCACACTGAAGCGAGGTGACCCTTTTTACCACATGAATGGCAAAAACATTCTCTAAAGGAACATTCATCTGACGAATGGTTTTTTCGACCACACACTGTGCACTTTATTATTTGCCTGTTGTTGGTACCACTATTTTGAAGACTCCTTGCACTTGCGCTCGTTCCTGATGTTCCGTGAGCACCATGAAGTTGCCCTCTTCCTATACGTTGCTTAGCATGCGCATAATGAAGACTTGGCTCCTTTTTGATAAAAATGGCCTCTTCCCCTACGGAATGAGAAGATGCCGTTTGCGCAGCTGATTTTGCAGATGCTATTTCAACTATCTTTTAAAAAGAAACATTTTTCTTTTCTTCAAAATAGTCTATCACGAACACTACCTTGCCCATACCCAATTATGAAACTGTCGCGAAGAACCATTTCCAATTCCACGACCTCGAATTCACATAACACTGCCAAACTTCTCAAACGTGCAGCCCATTCGCGCGCTGTTTCATTTGGCACTTTTCTGGCATTATAAAATTTACTTCGATCAGCAAATACCGCCAAATTTGGTTTAAAATGTTCTGTGAGGATTGGTATAAGCTCGGAGTATTTTTTGCTCTCCGACTCCACTGGCAAACACAGATTGTGAATTAATTTATATGCTTCCTCACTTAAAACATTTAGTAGAATTGCGGCTTTTCTTTTATCATCAACGATCGCGTTCGCGGTAAAATAATTGTCAATACGTCTTTTAAATATCGACCATTCTGACGTTGCCGGGTCGAACTCGCGTAGATAACCAACGGCATCCGACATTTTGAAAAATTTTCGTGGGCACTTACTTAACTCAATTTAAATGTGTAAATTATTAGTATGACTCGTCGCCACTGTGATGTTTTGCATTCGGCTCGTTTCCTTTTCTATTATGAGAAAATGAAAGATTGATTTTAGAAGAATAATTTTATTCCCACAATACCGTACACCGCAAAACATGAACTTAAACTGTCCTTCAAACAGATCACTTTTTCCCACTTTCCCAAAATCGTGCAAGCACACTACAACTCAACAAATATACCACAGTAAGTTATAATCACAATGGTTTTCTCCCATTTTTTCCTAGAATTGAAAAGAAAAACGCGTTTCCGTTTAAATTTTACCGCCGCCCCAGGAACCGTACTCTTAAGTAGGTCACTATCATCGCTCTGTATTTATATGGTCCAGCCGAAATCGTGCCTGCCTGTAACTTTGCTTTCGCTTTGTCGCTCTATGTGAACTGTGTGATGGTATGATCCTTCCCTTCCTGGAAGTGCCTAGTGAGTGGTCAGTTACAATTTTGCGGGGCGGTATAAATCGCGTGTTGCGCAGTAGGGTTAACTTAACAAATTAATATTAAAATTGTCAGTTTTCAGGTATCGTGAATGTTTTTGTTAATGAAACTGTTAAATTAATAGTGATGGGTAAAGTTAACTTTCAAAATGCGTGATTGGATAAAACGGACGATTGCGAATATAAAATAAATTCGTGGTGTAATTTTAACTACCAAAGGATATCAAAGCAGTGAGCTTGTGAAAACTGAAACATGGAGAACATGCAAAAATTAAGGTACAACACTCACACTAAATTACACTTGGAACTTCGTCTTGCTCTTGGTAATGTAAGTAATATCATAGTGCGTAAAAAGAACATCGTATTAGACTTCCAAAATCTGAATTTGGATACGATTTCCCAGACAGATTTAATTGTATTGCGTTAACAGAGCTAATTTTTGGAAATGAAATTACAGGAGAATTAAACATTCTTAACGAAAGAAACAAGCTTGAATTTTTACACAATGCCCAAAAACATAAGGAAGCGTCCCGCTATTTGATACAAAAAACTTGTTTTAATACACCCTCAGGAAATTGTTCCATGAACCATTTTCGGTGTTTAAGTGCTGCAAATATACAAGAAAATGCAAGTCTTAACAGCATATTACTAATTGCCAAAGCTTTGCCTATGGATATTAATTTGAATGCATTAATAGATGAATTCAAATTATTACAGCTGACAGAAAAACTTCCCCCGAGTATTGAAGGAGAGTCTATAGACATTTTTTGGGGAAAATTACTTTCATTAAAGCTCTCGAATAACAGCCCGAAATATCCTATTGTTGCTACTGTCGTAAAAGCCGTGCGTTTGAGACTTTCAAGTGGGCAGTAGAAGACCGAGAGAAAATTAGAAAATTTATTGCTGTAGCAACGATGGGAACTAAAAAGAGAAATCGGCTCCATGTTACTGAACGCGGCGACTTACGGTTGTTTTTAAGTAAAATCGAGCCTGATATTAACAAACTCCTTAAAATTCATCAAATTCAACCTTCTCGTGAGATAAGTTATAAATTCAATGTCTTTTGAATGTTAATAAAAATACTTCTCAATATAATTAAGTATGCGTTTTAATTGTTCTCATTGAAACACTGCGTCTAAAGCAAGAGACGATGAGCGAGCGGCAAAAAGAAAAGCGGAGGATATCCACAAAACTATTCATAATAAGAAAAATTGTCTTATTAAACAATACGCTAAGAAAACAGATCAAGAAAAAGAGGATGCATGACAAATAGAAAAAATCAGTATGTATGCGTATACATATATCCGCCTGTTCTTTCTTTCTTACTATTTATATTGTTCAGAATTTTTACCTGCCCATCAATCATAATGTTGGAGTGTGCTTCATACGGCTTCATAAACCACTTATTATAAATTCGAATTAAAAAAAACATTTTATTTGGGAGTTTAGAGTTACTTTTTGTTACTTTTATGGAAAATGTGTTTACTAGGTATTTTAATAAATGTTGTCACTATTTCAACTATTTTTGAGCACTTCCTATGCTCCGCGCCCTGGCTAACGCACTTAATGTTGTGGCAAGTGGTCCCTCTATTTTAAGGAGGAACTTATCCTTCAGCATTTCCGATTACGTCTGTAGTTCCTTATTCATCTGCATTTAAAAATACAGTTCTTCGGAAGCAGGTATTTCAGCGAAAGTACGCCTCATTTCTCTGCGTTATCATCACCATTGGCAAAGTAGAAATTCCGCATATTGGCTATTGTTGGGTGAACTTCCGTGGCGGTAGAGGCTGTATCGACAGAAGGGTCATCACCCAGTAATGCGATGATATTTGGCCTATAGTTGGTGAGGGTTCCTATTGTCTATCAGGGAGCGGGAGTTCCTCATCCGAGCAGTCGCAGGAAATTATTCTTCTTCGTTTTCCCTGAGGATGGGTGTCTTCTACATCCGAATTGCCAGAAGAACCCAAAACACCATATCGTATGTTAGACGCACCAATGGTGTATAAAATGGAGATAATGTAAACTGTGAGAGGGTATCGCATGCTAGAGACGCATAAAACAGGACTAATATGGCAAGCGAGTTATGCCTGTGAACCCCGAGTCTCGAAAAAACGAGCGTCTCTAAAAAAGGAGCGTCTCGATCGCAACTCCGGTCAGGTCAATAATATGTGGTTAAAAGTTATACCACTTCTTGCAACATCTCCAAAGGGGTTGACTAAAACTTATATTAACTGGAGTGGCCGGAATGACCGGCTGAGTGACAACGTGTAAACGGGCAATAATTCGTCCCTTCCAAGACAAAGAGGCGTAACTAAAAGACACCGAATTTGAGTTATGCGCGTAAAGTGTATGGTTTTTGTGTTATTTTTCCTTATGCGAAATAGCTTGCCCCCCCCCCCCCCCTAGGGGCTCGGGGTTTTTATTTAAGTTATAAGATTTCATTATTGAGCTCTTCCGTCTGACGCCGAATTTCCGCGTCAGGCATTGTAAATATATTGTATTATAGTAGATTAGTGTGAATATAAATCTTCGATGACGTGGAAACCCCGTGTCAAGCAGCTAACTGAACATTCTAAATATTCTAGCTGCTGACTGACACGGGCTTCCCACGTCAAGCAGGCTACAATAGAAAAATTCATAATTCGCGGTGTCGCATTAAGCTACCTGCGACACTCTGGCGCACCATAGCCAACGCAGTCCTGGGCGTTGATTGGTGCGGCGAGCCAATTAAGGGTGTAATGTTCCGTTATATTTGCAAGCGTTCACGGCGTGACAAACTGAAACAAAACGCGTTGTTCGATTTTGGTCAGATAAGTTTTAAATTATATATAAAGATTAGTTCTTTGGCGCGACAGAGCATTTTTTTAAATAAAATGCAAAAAAAACATTTTTTTGTGTTCTGAAAAATGCCGATATTGGAGATGCAACATGCCCCTACCTTTTCAGTTAAGAAAAAAAAACTCTGTCGCACCCTGTACGTAACCTTTGTCTATAACGCCATCACTTAATTTTTTTGATATTTGCATTAATAAGCAAGTGAGTTGTTATTTACGGCGGGGTGTCTGGGTAAAATTTTCAATACAATTGCCTACATTTAGGCGTTTTACTGGGATCGTCGCTAGCATCTAGCCCATATAAAACTTTATGCACGATTGTGCGGCACAGTCAGTTAGTAGAGCGGTCAACATATATTTTCAAATGGATGGAGAAATATAATTGATTTACTATGAAAGCGAATAATTTGTAGTTTCTCTTGCGTAAGTTATTAAAACAAATACTGATTTGAAAAGTTGCATACCCGCCTAAGGTAAGGAGACAAATTCTCACTTTTTATTATCTTCGTACAATCAATTAATTTCACTTCAACAAGTTATAGGTTGACTTCAAATTTATACTTTTCTTCTTCTTTATCAGCCTTAACCATCCACTCCTGGATGCTCCGCCTTCACTTCTGGGAGCGCATAAGACTTACAACGCCTCGCAGGTTAGCGAGGGGAGTTCAACTCATCGCGTGGTATTGAATAATAATAATAATAATAATAATATCTCTACTCACTCCTGCTAACCTTAAGGTTAGCCCCAGAAGCTAACTATATAGCTTGTGCGGGATGGAGGAGGCGGCATATTATTATTGGCCGCAGGTGGGTCACAGGAATGGGCTCACGGATTTAAATACCGTCCACTCATCCAAACGTAGAGCGCGTTGAGCTCAGGGCTCAGCTTTCGTAAACGAAAGGCTGCCGATGGACCGGTACAGCTAGGCTACTTCAGTAATTGCTTTATTAATCGAAATATGCCCAATGTAAGCTTTAGTGAAAAATCCTGTAAAACTAAAAGATATTATATTGAATGTGCCTATAATTTCCTTAAATCCTCAATTTGACGATTATGCGGATGCTGTGGATTAATAATTTCCGGCAAAAGGCACTTAAAATAAAATTCGTCCAACTTATGCTTCATATTTGTTCTCCAAAAATCATCATCTCTGAATATCTAAAAAACAATACCTACCTATATTACACATTCCAAAAATCAGAAAATAGTAAAATTACAATTTCGGAAGAAATTCCTATTGGAGTCCATATAATGAACACGCAATATTTGCGATTGGTGATATGCAGTTGTCCTTGCACTTGGAAGTAATAATTGTCAGTTGTTTTTAATTTCACTTTGTTTCCAGTTATTGTGGCCAATTTTAAAATTCCTTTTTCAGCTGCTTCTTGTGGACTTATTTTCGACGCCGCGTATCGACATTTTACCTCCACTATGCCCTCATCACCAATTATTCCATCCGGGGAAGCACCAAGATACGGTTTATAGAAATCTATAAAAAACCCGCATTCCTTGATTTCTACATTATTGACTTCTTCATACATTTGAACGGCTATTTTCTCATGTTCTTTTCCCCAACTTGTCGCAAAATTTCCGTGAAAAGAACTATACAATATAGCTTTTACCAACGAAGAGCAGTGGGTTTTTGATCGCTGCTTACATATCTGACCAAATTCAGATGCTGTTATACGTTTCCTACGTTCATCTTTCCACAGAAGTGATTCTGCTTGGCCTACTGTTTTGGACTGAATATCTCGTATTTCCTCTTTCGTTTTGGAAATAGATTCTAAAAAGTGTCTTTTTCTCTCGTTGTAAATAGTCTCCTCGAGTTCAAAAGGTGGCAAACCATAGTCTTCATCTGCTGGAGCAATACGTTTAGCTCTTTTAACAAACGTCTTAGGAAATAATAATTTTCTGCCCTTTCTCCACAAATTTTGTTTAGATCGGGCAGTTATTATTTTTTTTGTGTAAACTCCGGGACTACACTTGGCAACTTTCTTATGAACAGCGCGTGGAAATTCTCCTGGTGGTACATTATAGCTAACGGCAGCTGCTTCACAACGCGTTGTGTAAGACCTTAACAATAACAATAGTAATAATAATAATAATACTAATAATAAAGATACGAAGAAGAAGAAGAAAAAGAAGAATATTAATAATACATATGTAATATATATATATATATGTAATATAATTGATTCTCTTACCACCCACAAATTTTGCAACGATAGAATTGTACGCTTCTGCCGCATTATTGTCCATGTTTAGGATAAGGCTTTCTGTATTTCTTGCAACCCTTTCAACGATAAATAGAATGTCTTGAAATAGACCCGAAATTTTCATGTTAGGGACTAAATTAATTTCTTCGTTTTTAGGACCATTGCAAAAATATGGGCGGCATTTCGTATGATCGCCAAAAACGTGTGACGGTCCATTGTAGATGTCTTCTTTCAGCAGTTTGACTTTATCTTCGTGCGAATTACTTACATTATCTTCAATTACATGCTTTATTGCAGCAAGTACACCGCTTCTCAGTCTCTTTATATTGTTATTGAGTGCATTTCTTTGTTTTATATCAACAACAGTCATCTTGGAACTGATTCTTTTGGTAGTTAGTTCTCGCAACCGGCTACAGTAATTGCGAAGTAAATGATTCCTGCATTCGATTTTTGAGATAACTCTGTCGTACGGATTTGCCCCTTGTAGCTTTTTCGTAACACTACTGTCACCATCGCCAACGAGGTAAGCATACTTGAGACCATGCATCTGTATACTACATTTGAAGCCCTCGACAATGATATCAGCTTCCATTGCTGTAGAAGCTTTGTTCCAATTTTTAAAACAATTATGCTTTGGTTGCATGTCCTCTTTGCCCGCAGCTAAGGCACAAACAGAGCAGTACTTGTTTCTGATGCCGACATACAACACCTTTCCAGTTTCTTTGCCGACAATTATTCCCTTGAATAAATAAGAAGGTTAGTTCATTTCGTAGGCAATGCTTTGAAAAATTCTTACAACACCAGACGCTGCGTCGTAATTTACTTTATAAGAGCGTTTGCTCCACGCACCATCTGCAATAACTGTTATGTACGGGATACCATCCGAATCAATGTGTCCCTTTTCTATTGCAATTTCTTTTTCTTGCTTTCCAGCAACCTCTATAACTTCCCATGCCAACTCATGAATCGAATCAGCTAATTTATTCATTTTGAACTTTTCCAAAAAAATAGATCCCATTACTGGTATATCACAATATCCAAAACATTCTTGCAGTTGAGCATATCCACCTCCTGTGGAAATTGTCCCTAATACAGCTGCTTTGTTGAGGTCCATACCAGCATGATTTTTATCAGTCGAAACTTTCTTCACTTCCAAACAACAATTGCATTTTAGTGTGAGTGTACTCTCCAAACCACGGCGTATTTCATTAACAATTTGCAAATTATCATTTCGACAATTGAAAATTTCTTGATGTTTGAACGTTACTATTTCTTGGAAAAAATGATTTATGTTAACAATTCTTCTGCCAGTTGTTTCGTAAGAACTCTGTTCATTTACATGGGTGACAGGAGTAGAGACGCTGAAATATTCAACTGACACGATAATTATGTAAAATAATATGGCAAGCGTGGTTAGAGCTATAAATACTGCGGGGCCGGTTTCAATGCCTAGCATCCGCAGTTGCTATATTTGATTACTATTACTACTAATACTACTAGTAGTACTACTACTGCTGCGGGGGGAGGTGTACCCCTACGTAGCGCGTCCTCAGGTGGCGGAAAGAGGATTCTCGTCGGGTGTGTTTGGGTGGTGTTCTGCCTCTACACGCTCGAAGGGTTGGGGCGAAATAAAATAGCCCCCGTGGACCAAACACAGGATTGGTTCCCCCTGCGGCCCACCGGGAGTGCCCTAAGCGTCGTTGGTTGTTTCCGCTGGCGACTTGGTTTGGCTGATGTGAGCTTGCTCTGCCGAAGTGTTAGCGGCAGCGGGGGACCAGGGACCAGCCCCTTCGGGCCTTGATCAGGGAGTGTGCATTGGATGCAGGTGTCGGAATCTGCATTGCTCCGGGCGAGCCCAGTCCGTCCGTGCATTCAGGGACTGGAAAACGAGGGTTGGGCCTCAGGGAACTGGGGTAGGACAAATGTCTGAGGGTATACCCGCTCCCAACCAACTTGGCCCGCCCCCTTACACACGATGCGCTGGATAGTGATGCTTATGGATAAACAAACAGAACGAGGGAGGAAACTGGACGTTGGAAATATGGACGATGGTGTTACAAATGTGGAGGACAGGACACAGGAGGGCTCTTCCATGGGGGTTGGGTGGGAAGGACATCCACTTCGCATGGATCCTTTCAAAAGAAGAGACAGTATCTTGAGATCTCCACCGCGAGGTAGATCGCATTCTGTGCCGAACGCTGCAGAGGACTTAGAAAACCCACCAAAAAGGAAGAGAACGGAGTGCGATTCTCCAAACATGGTACAAGATGAACTAGATGAGACTATTTCGAAAATTTTGGCCAAATCCAAAGACCTTGAAAATTTCCTTAAGCTATGCGCAAACACCAAGATGGAAATTAAAAGAGCGGGCAACGAAATTCTGTGCCTGGCTGTAAAATTAAAGCGCCCAAGTAAGAAAAATCGTTGCAGAGACGCAGAGCCTCCAGGAGGGGTGGCAGAAAGAAATTCACAGACAGGCCCTAAAACCATGGAATCTCACACCCAGACCGACTACGATGTGGAGCCAAATAGTGAAACAGCCAAAAACAATGCTGCCACACAAACTGATTTCAACATGGATGAGGATGAGCTTATCGAATCCATTCGGAAAGAAATAGACCAGGGTGGAACTCTCCAGGACCTTGAAAAAATTGCAAATAAGAAGTGGCCCAAGGAAGTTTTCCAGAAAGTCCACAAAGAAACTGGAGACGTCATGGCGGCACCGTGGGAGCAGGCTCTGATAAATACCACTACCTGTGACTTAAACATGAAAAAGGGAGTGTCTAGACGCTTTAGAGAGCGATACGGTGGACTAGAAGAGCTCAAACAGCAGAAACAGGAACTTGGAGGGGTGGCATACTTGGTAAACTCGATAAGTGCCCCGTCGATGGACAAGGATCAAACAAAGAAAGATCGGTATGTGTTTCACATGCTTATCGAAAAAGAACCGCTAGAATTAGCGGAACTGGAATCGGTATACAGTAGCGCGATGCTACTGAAGGACCTCATGATAACACATAAAATCAAAGAGGCAGCGATTGCAAAAATCGACACATACAATGGGGAGACATTAGAGAAAGTCCTGGAATATGTCTTTTCCGGAACCAGTATAAACATACGGATCTATACACCACCAGACAGAAATAAAGGAAGAAATACAAATACGAAGAAAACAGACAGCAGTGGAGCAGAAAAAATCCGTAATAGATCTGACAGAAAACGGAACTTAAATGACGCAGTGATTGTCAGGGCAAATGGTCAAACCTACGCGGACCTAGTGAGAGATTTAAGAAAGGAAGTTATCCTTGAAAATACGGAAGTCGAGATCTCCAAAATGCGGAAAACTCAAAAGGGGGACTTACTACTGGAAATAAAGAAGGGCAAAGTCGAGACACTGCGGTCTGCAATAACAAATAAACTGCATGAAGCGCAGGTTGTAAGTAGGATCAGAGAAAGTTTTTCATATTAGAGGTTTGGATCCCGTCACTACGAAAGAAGAAATTCAAGAAGCTGTGAAAGCGTCGCTCGGAGATACACCCGAGAGTTGCAGGGTTACCTCCCTCAGGCTGACTTTTGAGGGAAACCAAAATGCGACCGTTATCATCGACCATCGCTCAGCCACTGCTCTGCTGAAATCCAAGACAGGATGGATTTCTTGTCAAATACGAGAATGCACTCACCAGATTAGGTGTTATAGATGTTGGGACACGGGGCACAAAGAAACAAAGTGCCAGGGCCCAGACAGGAAAAACATGCGTCTAAAATGTGCACAGGCAGGACACATAGCCAACAAATGTGTAAATGCTCCTTTCTGTCCTCTTTGTAAAAAAGGACACCGAGTGGGGGCAGCAGAGTGCGGTCGGAGGCCGCAGACAGCCAGATCGTAAAAATTCATTTTCCTCCAAGTAAACGTGGACAGGGGACAACAAGCGCACGACCTCTTATATGCGACTGCCATCGAATGCCAGGCAGACTTTCTTCTTGTCGGTGAACCAAACAGAGCCACCGTGAGTAACCCGGAGTGGTATACTGACGACAGAAGAAATGCAGCCATTAAAATAAGAAATAAACATATCATAGTGTGTTCTACAGGCTCTGGCCCAGGATTTGTGTGGATCGATATAGGCGATACAGTGATCTACTCTTGCTATTTCTCGCCCAATGCAGAAGTATCAGAATTTGAAAGAGCTCTTGACGAACTAAAACTCACTATTAGGAGCAGTAAGAAAGAGGCTCTCCTAGCTGGGGACTTTAACGCCAAAGCATCGGAATGGGGCATGTCAGTGACCGATACGAGAGGAGATATTCTGATGAATTGGATATCGGAACTAAACCTTGTCGTGTTGAATGTAGGAAATCAGCCAACATTTGTGAGAGGAGATTACGGGTCAATACTTGATATCACCTTTGCTACTGCAAAAACTGCAGGCTGTATTAAAAACTGGAAAGTCCTGGAAAATGAAAGTCTTAGTCTGCACAGATATATTTCCTTTGAAATAAACTTAGATAGGAAATGCCCGAAGATAAAAACTCCTAGAGGGTGGGATCTAAATAGTATGGACCTGGGGAAATTCAAAGCAGTGTGTTGTCGGGGAACAGACTCTAAAACTATAGAAACCGTCGAAGATTTGATGGCTCTGCTGACGGAAGCCTGTAACGCATCAATGAAAAAGAAAGGGGTATGCTGCAAGACCCCATGCTATTGGTGGACCCAGGAAATAGCAGACTGTAGAAAATGCTGTCTTAAAAGTAGACGTCGTTATACGAGAGCGAGTAGGCACTCAGAAACCGACGAAGTACGGGAATATCTACGACAAGCATACCGGGAGGCAAAAAAGAAGCTAAGAAGCCTGATCGAAAAGACGAAGAAACACTGTTGGACGAAGCTGTGCAGGGAAGTTGATGACGATCCCTGGGGGCAGGCATATAATATCGTAGTTAAAAGGATGCGCATGAGCCCACCTTGTCATCCAATATCAATAGAAAAGGCAGAAGAGATAGCAGATGCGCTGTTTCCACTGCATCCGCCAGTGGAAACGAGCGGAATTCCAGTGGAAGTGACTCCTTTCACGAACGAGGAACTGGTAATTGCTGCTGCCCGTCTTAGAAATGGGAAATCTCCAGGACCGGACGAGATAACGGCTGAGGTTGTTAAACTTGCTGTCAAAGTGATCCCAGACACTGTGCTCAGAGTGATGAACGCAGCTATTCGAACAGGAGTATTCCCGGAGGTATAGAAGCGCGCAAGGTTATGCCTCTTGAGAAAAAAGGACAAGCCCATGGAGCTACCATCAGCATGCAGGCCTATATGTCTGCTCGATTCAACAGGCAAGCTATTGGAGCACCTGGTACGGTTTCGACTCCAAACAGAATTAGACCAAAAGGAAGGTGTCTCGGAGAGACAGTTTGGTTTCCGTGGAGGTAGGTGGACGCAATCGAGAAGATTGTTAGTATTGCAAGAAGCGCAGAAAAGGTAATAAATCGGCAGAGGTCCATCTGTCTTCTGATTACGTTTGACATTAAAAACGCCTTTAACTCGGCGGTTCGGAGGGAAATAGTGAAAGAATTTCAGAGACCCGATATCAGCGAGGATATCTTTTTCTTAATATGTAGCTACCTCCGAAACAGAACCATTATCTTGAAGGGAGATGACCCTACCCGGGAGAGACCAGTAAGTAGCGGGGTGCCGCAGGGTTCGGTGTTGGGACCAACCCTATGGAACATATTCTATAACGGAGTTTTAAAACTTGACCTGCCAGAGGGAGTCCAGACGGTCGCTTTCGCGGATGACCTAGCCCTGGTTGTGGTGACGAGAAGCGAGGAAGAGGCGATCTGGAACACAAATCTTGCAATAGAAGAGATCAGTGCATGGATGGCTGATAAAATTCTGCAGCTGGCATCGGAAAAAACTGAAGCTGTGGTGCTATCGAGAAAGAGGAAAATGGCGCAGATTACTATTAGGGTGGGAGATACTACCATCAAACCGCAAAACAGTATAAAGTATCTCGGGGTGTGGCTCGATATCAAACTTACGTTTGCGCACCATATAAACAAAGCAAACTATAAGGCCGCACAAATGGAGGCGGCCTTATCTAGGCTGATGCCAAATGTAGGAGGACCTATGTCCAGCAAGCGAAGGCTGCTGAGTGCGGTGGCACACTCAGTGGCACTATACGCGGCACCAGTGTGGGCAAGTGCCTTGAAGAAGAAAAAACTAAAGAACAAGCTAGAAACTACCTCTAGAAAGATGAACCTGAGAATATGTAGCGGCTATCGTACTATATCTGCGGAGGCTGTAGCTGTGATCTCTGCCACGCCACCTATAGACCTACTCATATGCGAAAGAGAAGAGGTGCATAAAGGTATAAGCAAGTGCGTTGCAAGAGATAGACTTCTGTCTAAATGGCAAAATAGGTGGGACATAGCAGAAACGGGGCGATGGACTCGAAGACTCATCGGCGATATTAAAAAATGGACTGACAGGGGACACGGAGAGTTGGACTATTGGTTGACACAGGTGTTTCTCACTGCGCTGGCTGAAGGATGAAGGACCACTTGTGGTTGGTTTGAGCGATTATCGTGAATTTAACTCGTGCAGGATGTCTTCTTGGTTTAATGAAAGTATCCGTAATTTGTGTACGTACTTTATTACACAGCTCCACACAATACAATGAACATAAACAGTGTACAAAATGAAAACTCTCTTTTCTAGACACGTTGAAGATCTGTCAATTTGTTTTTCACGCGTATCTAACATAAAAAATATAAGTAGTTATAGCAACTTATAAACAACCAAAATAGCGAACGCAGAGCACACCATTATCAAACCACAACATCCTCCCCCCCTTGAGGCACTGTCCTCAACAATCAAAAGGAAGAGGGCATAATTTAGAAATAGGTCGCGTAAAACATCCCTTTGGTGTTTTTATATTTGCTAAACGAACTTTTCCATCAGCTCCAGGAATTACTTCAGTAATCCGAGCCAAGCACCATTCGAGGGGAGGTAAGTTCTGCTCTTTAACTTAAACTAACATACCCTCCTTTAAATTTTCAGAGGATTTCATCCATTTTGGACGATGCTGTAAACGGTTCAAGTACTCTACCGACCATCTTTTCCAAAAATTATGGCGTATTTGAGAGCATGTTTCCCATTGAGAAAAACGGTTGGCAGGGACTGATGTTACATCCCTCTCGGGAAATGCTGACAAAGGTTGACCTATCAAAAAATGTCCCGGAGTGAGACAATTAAGGTCATCAAAATTGGCGGAAAGCGGACACAGCGGGCGTGAGTTTAGAACTGCCTCAATTTGGGTCAAGACAGTCAACAAACCCTCAAAACATAGCGCAGACTTACCAATCACCCGTTTTAGGTGGTATTTTGTGGATTTGATACCAGCCTCCCAAAGGCCTCCCCAATGAGGGCTACTAGGAGGAATAAATCTCCAAATAATTTCCCGCGAAGCCGCAAATTCATGAATAGAGTTTACATTGCTTTGAAAAAATTTATAAACATCACGTAAAGAATTATTAGCGCCTTGAAAGTTGGTACCATTATCGCTGAAAATAACTTCCGGAATTCCTCGTCTGGAAATAAACCTTTTGAGTGAAGCCACAAATGCATTAGCAGTGAGGCTAGATACCAATTCCAAGTGAATGCACTTCGTCGCCATACAAACAAATAGTGCTATGTAAGCCTTCGAGACAGTGGATTTCCTTAGCAGAGAATTTCTAACAAAAATAGGTCCCCCAAAATCTACTCCTGTTTTGAGAAACGGTCGAGAAATTGTTATGCGTTCGTGAGGTAATGATCCCATTATCTGTTGATCGGCGCCTGCCTTAAATCTATGACACGTGATGCAATTTTTAATAATATGCTTAATATGCCTAAGCGCATTTATAGGCCAAAACCTGAGCCTTAGATTGTTAAGTACTGTTTGAGGTCCAGCATGGTGAAGTTTAGAGTGTTCTTCTCTTATTAACAAGTCTACTACATGTTCCTTTGATGGCAACAAAATGGGATGCCGTTGCTCAAATGGAAGTTGGGCTTTCTGTAGCCGACCACCAACCCTCAACAGGCCAGCATCGTCCAGAAAGGGATTTAAGCAAAGAAGGGAACTATCAGAAGAAATATCTTTACCAGACTGCAACTTTAAAATGTCCTTATAGAACCATTTTACCTGAATACATTTTAGAATGGCTCGCTGAGATTCCCGTAATTCATCAACTGACAATGGCCCAGTTCTTTTCTCGCCATTAGCCCGTTGAGAAAGAGAATTATACACAAATCGGAAACAATATGCTATGGTGCGTACCATCCATGAAAACCTAGAGAATCTCGCGAATAATGAAGAACCACAATATGGAACTGAATGAACAAGTGTTACACGCTGCCGCTGTTCTGGAACTGAATCCGGAAGCTGCATTAACATATTCTGAGAGAGATCCAACCTTTCATTTGATAAAAACGGTGGCCCGTACCACCACATCGTGCAAGAGATCAGCGTCACTGGGTCCAGACCTCGAGAGAGATGATCTGCTGGGTTGTGTGCTGTAGAAACATAAAGCCACTGATAATTTGTTATCAATTCCTGTACCTCTGAAACTCGATTGGCCACAAAGGTGGTCCATCGCGATGGACATCCTCTTAACCATGCGAGAACTATTTGTGAATCCGTCCATAAGACAACATTAGAAACCTTTAAATGCACTGCTGATATATTTTTTCGACATAGCCTTGCTAACAACAACGCGGCACACAACTCCAGTCTTGGAAGAGAGATCGTTTTCAGCGGAGCTATTCTTGATTTCGAACACAAAAGATGACACGTTACCTTTCCATCATTATGAACGACTCTCAGATATAAGCAAGCACCATAAGCCGCTAAAGAAGCGTCCGAGAACCCATGAATTTCCACCAAATCAATATTCATTGATGAGAGCACCCAGCGAGGTATTTCAATCTCTGAAAGCTTTGAGAAGTGTAGGGAGTGTAATTTCCATTTTTCATTCAAATCTGTGGGCAAAGGGTCATCCCAATGGATTTTGCTAGCCCACACCTTTTGCATTATTATTTTTCCACCAACAATCACCGAGCCAATTACTCCCAGGGGGTCAAACATCTGGGCGATGTTTGATAAAACCTGTCTTTCGTGAGCACCTGAATGTTTATGAATGTGGGAACTGAAAAGACGAAAGTATCTGCACGTGTATCCCAAGAAATACCTAAAACCTCATTCAGCGAATCATCCACATGAATATCGACAATACCTAAATTCTGATCCAAATCAGAATTCATAGTAAACAGAGAAGATTCATTAGAGCACCATCTGTGAAGAGAGAAACCACCTTTATTTAACAATGTAATGAGCTCTGAGTGTAATTTAAAAAATTCCTCTATCGTGTCTGCTCCTGCGAGAATATCGTCAACGTACGTTTGCCGTAATAGAACCTGAGCTGCTAAAGGAAACTCAAGACCGTCTGTGTTTGCCAACTCGACCAGTGACCTAGTAGCAAGAAACGGAGCACCCTTTGTACCATAAGTTACAGTTTGAAGCTCTATGCAAGTGAGAGGATCACTAGGAGAAACTCTCCAGAGAATATTCTGTAAGTGCCTATGACACTCATTTATTAATACCTGACTGTACATTTTTTGTACATCCGCCGTTAACACGTATTTATAGAGACGAAACCTGCAAATAATATCGAAGAGCTCCGGTTGTACTGTATAACCTTTAAACATCACATCATTGAGAGACCGACCTGAAAGTGTACGCATGGATGCGTCAAAAACCACGCGCAACTTAGTGGTGGGTTTGTTCTCGCGAATTACGCAGTGATGTGGCATAAAATACTTTCTTGAGAACTCCTCTGATTCCGTGTCCAGAGGTATATACTTCCCATGACCTAACCTGACGTAGTCGTCAATAAATTCCTTATACCTAGAGAACAGGGACGGAGTTTTATGTAACGTTTTTTCTAACGAAATGAACCGACCGGCAGCCTGTGAATACGAATCACCTAGATTTAAGCACTTCAGGTCCGCAATCAACGGAAGATTTACCGAGAAAGAGCCATTTTCCGTTCGCCTAGTGGTAGTTGAGTAAATCTGTTCACATCTCTTGTCATCATGAGACAAGTAACGTTTTTCCGACAACTCCTCCATTTCCCAAAATTTAGGAACGAGTTCTTCCAATTCAAGAGTTCGTGTAAATAGAGACACGCATAAATTTGAAGCCGACAAATTTGGAAGCAGAGGTGCAGGGCCTCCCACTATCCAACCCAATTTACTATTTTGCAAAACAGGCAAATCTATGCCGAGTTTAATAATGCCAGGTTCCATGAGCTCAAAATATAAATCTGCCCCCAACAAAACATCAATAGGAGATGGCTTGTGAAACTCAGGGTCAGCCAACAACAAATCCTTGGGAATGCCTAATTGGCACATGTCAACAGTGGCGTGAGGAAGAGAGCACGTGATTTTATTCAGAACACCGAATGATGCTTCAAATCTTTCATTTTTTCTACTTCCAGATTCAAATTCAACGTTTACCGACCGATCTACATGAGACTTACTACGACCGACCCCTGATACAAGAAGTTGAATATGACTAATTGGGTTTCTTAATTCTCGAGCTAATTTTGAAGTCATAAAAGAACTTTGAGAAGCTGAATCGAGAAGAGCGCGTGCTTGTATCGGCTGTCCACTCTGTGATATAAAATTAATTCTCGCGGTGGCCAGTAAAATTGGACTTTTATTGCTTAGTGACACAAAACTCGAACTACTCAAGCTACTGTCGCCGCCTTTGGTATGTGAGACTTGAACAGAGATGTGGGATGACGTAGAAGGGAGTGTCGAATCAGCAGAAGCAAGCTGATTAGAGGGAGAATACTTTTCACCTGATGTATTTCCTTGAAAGTGCACATTCCGTTTTATATGCGGATCATGCAACAAAGAGTGGTGCCTTCCACCACAGTGTCTACAAACTTCTGATGTGCATTGATTGACATGATGTTTACTGCCAAAACAGTTGTAGCATAACCTATTTTTTGTCACAAATTCACGTTTTTTGTCGATGCCCATTGAACTAAATTTTGAGCATTTGTAGATACTGTGATTAGAATCCTTACAAAAAATACAGGATCTAACCTTTGAGCCAGAGGGGTCCGCGTTTACATTGGCACTCATTGAAGTACACATTTGCGTTGTATAATGCACTGATTTCGTTTGTTTATTATACCTATAAGTGTCTGAATGAGCGACAGATTCCAAAGCCAAACACCGTTTATCTAAAAAATTCAAAAAATTAACAAGAGTAGGGTTTACATTCAAATCTCTTTCTAATTCGAACGCTTGTCGAGTATGGAAATCTAACTTCGAAGAGAAAACGTAGACTAAAATTAAATCCCACGAGTCCACCGGCACACTGAGTGCCTTTAACGCGTTGATACGTTGCTTAATTGTTGTGATGAAATCTCTTAAAGATGAGGGATTTCCCTTTAGATTTTGCACTTCCAAAAGTGAGTGAATATGAGAGTTGATTATGACAATTTTATTATCATAGCGTTTTTTTACAATGTCCAGAGCAATAGCGTAATTGCTATCCGTGATTTGCAATTCATTTACAAGTGAGAGGGGTTCGCCTTTAAGCACCGACTTAAGGTACAAAAACTTTTGTGCATCTGACAAACCACTGTCCTTATCAATAAGTGCCGAGAATAAATCAAACAATGATTGCCAATCTTCATACTTTCCTGTGAACGTGGGTAAGTGCAAAAGTGGTAATTTTGTCTTAGGGGGGTTTGAGGGTGCTGCGGTACCAGTATCAGAACTTCTGCCCGTCTCCGCGCCATTAAATGCCAAAGGTTGGGGTGAAGCTACCATAAACCTTTGCAAAAGAACCTTTAACCGCGAGTGTAAATTAATATACCGAATTTCCGTGAGTTCCCTATCATTACCTTCGGATTCATCCAGATCTTCAATGCAGTCTTGAATTTTTACATATTTTTCATATTCATTAATCAACAATGTTTCTCTAACACTAAGTTCATTTGATGTTATTACAGATTGCGGGTTTTGCTCAATACTAAACATAAAATTTTCAGTGCGCGTAAAATCTGCCTTACAACGAGATCGTTTCTTTTTCAAGTCTTCCATTTTGCCTTAATAAAATATAACGTAACTATGACTTAAAATAATTAATGAGGATTAACCTTTATACAAACAGCCTTAATTTTCTAGATAAATACTAATTTACATGCACCTAAAAAATCTGTAAGTAACAGAACAAAATATTAGGTAGTATATTCAAATTTCAAATATAAACTGAACCCCATTTATCTGAACAAGCCTTTAGAGTTTGCGTGTGTTGATTTGATTGAAATCGCCCGTTAAATTAACACCGCACAAACAAGCACTGTGTTTATAAAATAAACAGAAACAATCTGACCTTAAGATGTTCTCTTGCAGAACTGCCTTCTTTCGGGGTACCAGAAACTCACACAAAGTTAACCTTTCCCAGGGAGTCCCAATTTCTCTGGCGCTTGGTTAATTAACTAACGCCGTCCTTATTGCAACCTCGAGATATGGGGAAGGGCGGGTTTATGCCCTTTACCTTGAGTAATTTACCTTCCTTCTATCCGGCTCGAAGGCCCAAAATGTTTCTCACTGCGCTGGCTGAAGGATGAAGGACCACTCGTGGTTAGTTTGAGCGATTATCGTGAATTTAACTCGTGCAGGATGTCTTCTTGGTTTAATGAAAGTATCCGTAATTTGTGTGCGTACTTTATTACACAGCTCCACACAATACAATGAACATAAACAGTGTACAAAATGAAAACTCTCTTTTCTAGACACGTTGAAGATCTGTCAATTTGTTTTTCACGCGTATCTAACATAAAAAATATAAGTAGTTATAGCAACTTATAAACAACCAAAATAGCGAACGCAGAGCACACCATTATCAAACCACAATAACAGGTTCTGTCGGGACACGGGAGTTTTAGGTCGTACTTGTATAGATTCGACATCGTGGATGATGATGAGTGCCTGTATTGTGGAGAAGTGGACGACGTGGAACATACTATGTTTAACTGTCACAGATGGAGAGATGTAAGGGAAGTGAGTACGCGCTGCATTGGCAGTGCCGTAAGCGTGGAAAATATGATAGAGCAAATGATCCTATCGGAAAAACATTGGTCTGCAGTGCAGAATATGATACGACAGATAATGGAGACCAAGAGTATTGAAAGTAGGCAAACGTAAGAAATTTAAACCGGAGGAAGCAGAACAACCCGCCTTCTGAAGAAATGCGAGAGCGGTCCCGGAAAGTGGAGGAAGTGAGGTAGAGGTTTTTTTAGTGGGTGGAAATCCCACACTACCATGAAATGTGGTGTCTTTAAAAGATTTTTCCTCTGCCGAAAAAAAAAACTACTACTACAATATTGCAATAATTAATAATACCATTAATAATTAATTAATAGGTACCTATCTCGCTGGTGTAAAATAGTATTATTGTCTACATTTACAAAGCTCAGTTCTGATTGCACAAGTATATCCTGGGAATTATCATTAACTATTGAAACCATAGAGGAACATGCCAAATTTGCATCACACTCGCTAGTATTTGGTAAGTGGTTATCAACATTAGTAGCCTCTCTATTGCTACGAAGGGAAGTTAATTTCAATACTCCATTTGAGTATATGGAACCCCCCTTGATTTTAGCCATATGTGAAAGTTTGAAGTCCGATGTGCAGTAAAGGGCTAGAATTGGACAAAGGCTATTAGATTTAGGCTCCCCAATACGAGTAGAGTTTAATAGACATAGTTCTTATTACTACTACAATTACTTCTAAGCACTGCTTACATTCCACCAAAATATTGCCTCTACAACTTTATTCAATCCGCAGATTTCCAAATATGCAGATCTTTTAAAAATGCCGTTAAAACCAAAAACATCGAAAAATATTCATTTTAGGCAATATATATCGTATACGATCTCATAGCAAAATCAAGTGAGGGCTCCAATAATTCAATCAACTACAGGTGGTTCAATTAAAAAAATTAAATTGGATGCTGTGTGCAAGAAATGGTACAGTTGTATAAGCGAAAATAACTACATATATGCGTGCAGTACTCATCAATATACCTAAGTTAAAAAGTTTATACATATAAACGTTTGGTCTAAAATGCATAAAAAATATATGGAGTTGACACCCTTACTTTTTCCTAAACGGAACGCCAATGATTTTAATAACCAAGAATGAACCAGCGGATCTTATTTAGCTTGAGAAACTAAGTAAAAGACCAAAATATTGTACAGTTCTTCAAGCAATACAAAAAATCGATTTCATCTGAATCCCTTTAATGACGGTTTGTAACTCCCTAGGGTACGTTTTAGGCCATGTTTATAATATAACATAATAATATAATATTTATAATATAAACTTTCTGACTTATTTTGACGAGTACTACAACACGACATTATTTTTTAACACCCTGTATAATACAGAATAGAAAATGCATACCTTCTAGCTTCACGAACCTTACGCATACGCTGTTTTAAACTTTGTCTTTTTCTAGAAGATGGATATTTTCTTGGATTTTTGTCCGAGTACCTACCCATTGCAAGATTGCAACCCCGTGTTTTGTAAAGATTTATAAATAAAATAATTTGGACGATTAATATTCACAGACCCAATCCCGTTTTTAAAATGGGTTAATTTTGGAATGGAGATTCCTAAATACTTATTTAAAAAATCCCTGCAGTGCTATTCCGACCAGCAGAACGCAAACTAAAAGTTGTAAGATAATGGTAGAAATGAAAATTATTGCATTATTCAAGAAGCGGTGCGGTATTTGTCGCTCCCTTGAATTACAGCCCTAACTTATAGCAGGTGTTTCTCGGCGCATAAATCACACTTTCCTTTACACCACCTCGGCAGCGTGCGTCTACAGTCCGAACTTTATGGTACTCGCTCTAGATTTTCTCGCACGTTAGCAACATTACACCCTTAAGAGTATTTTAAATAAGGCTCATTTGGAAAATGTAAAGTCAGTTCTCCCCGGACAGCCGCGCTGCTGCGTATGCTCATTTTCAATAAAATCGACACTTGATAACTTCCAATCTTTAATTCCGAGTCCCTTACGCCTCAGCATGTTATTGGAAACAGTCTAAGGTGTTTATTTGATTGGAGAAACAAAAACACTTTCAGACCTTTTCATTTCTGTTTCTTCATTTCGTTCGATTTCGAAGAGGACCGAGAACATTGTGTTGTGGTTTGTGTGCGAGTACCTACCTACCTAAGAATTGACTATGCGAACAGAGTGAAATTAATGAAAAATAAACGTTTTTAGTTAAGTCAGTTACTAGTAGGCAGTAAAAAAATGGATATCAAAAATTTTTTTGGTAAGTTTACTTTGTATGATTATTTTGTCTACTATTTTTAATACTTACATCATCTACTTTGAGATTAGGTAGATTAAGACTACTATTTAGTTATTTTTGTTTATGCTGTAATAAATGTTATCCTCAAAGTTCAAAAATAGTATAGAGTAGGTACGTTTTTTTAAATTTTTTAAACAATTTTGTTTGATGATGTACTTGTATACTAACTACCTATGTAACGTGTTTGTATTAATTCGGTTTACACATAGTATTACGTTACGTTTTATTTTGCAGTTCCTTTAAAAAGAAAAAAATCTGATGGAAGTAGCGACGACAGTGACGAACAGGAATTAGTTAAAGAATCTAGTGCAGAGCCCCGCATCCTGGTGGCTCTGTGGACAGTTTGGATCTGTCCTTACCAATACCAAGCTCATCCAAACACTTGACTCCGGATCTTGATTCTACTTACTATAACGAAATTGATATTGGTCGTTTCATTGGCCGGGCTTCGACATTATCTACAGAAAAGAAAATGGACCTGCTTGAAAACTGTTGGACTCCTCCTAAGACATATAACTTTGCGGAAGACACAAAGCATTTAAAAAGGGAATTCAATTATTCATGACTGGAAACGTACTCTCCATGGTTAGTGTATTCACGACACGAAAAGGGAGCTTTTTGTAAATACTGCACGTTATTTCCGCCAAATCCTATATCTGTTAGAGGCGTGTTGGGGTCATTTATCATCAGACTGATCGAAGACTTATATAAGTTTCGAATTGATGCAGGAGATGAGGTGTTGAAGAAAAATATTGAACACGGAAGAAAGAACGCAAGCTATTGGTCGGTTGCTATTCAAAATGAAATTATCAGCGTGTGTGGGGATGTTCTCAGGAAAGATATTATAAAAAAAAGTAAAAAAAGCAGTAGCATATAGTGTTTTAGCAGAGGAAACAGCTGACATTTCTGGAATTGAACAATTATCTATAGGAGTGCGATATTCCATGAGGAAATCAACGAAGTCAAAGAAGAATTTGTTGGATTTGTTGAGCTGAACGGCCTGGATGCAAAATCGATAGCACAGACCATTGAAGAATTTTTGGGAAAAAGAAGGTCTCGATCCGGAGAAATGTGTCGGTTTAAGATTCGATGGTTGTTCCACCATGGGTGGAAAAGATGGTGGTGTCCAAGCAATCCTGCGCAAAAAAATATACAAGAGGTATGTTCTTTCATTGCTCCTCACACAAATTAAATCTTGCAATCAATGATCTTAATGCTCTGCCTGAAATAAGGAACACCATAGGGGCTACTAAAGATATTATAACATTCTTTCGAGGATCGGTTTTGAGAAGGAGATTGATATCCAATATTTCTAAACTCTGCGAAACAAGGTGGAGCGAAAAACACAAAATTATGGAGGCTTTAGAAAGCTTATCGCGTGAAGGAAATAGTGCGACTCAGAAAAATGCCTTTCAGCTGTATGCAGCTGCTTCCAAAGTTTCCTTTATCCTGTGTCTTACATTAATAGCCAAATACTCGGCTTTGATTGAGCCCATTGTGAACGTTCTCCAGTCCATAACAATGGACACGATCAAGATCTCGCAGCACATTAAAAGAATTTTGCAATTACTGAAGAGCCACCGTGACAATCCAGAACACACCACAGATGAAATTATAAGCGACGCCACTGAAATCGCAAAAAAACTCGGACTAGAGGAGGACGTGACATCAATGCCACGATTTGCTGGAAGGCAACGACACCGGAGTAACCACCCCACAGGAACCCCTTCAGAATTTTGGAAGAGGTCATTAGTCATACCGTATCTAGACTCCATAAATGCTTCTCTTGAAGTACGCTTTGCAGTTGAAAACACTCTGTCATTTACGTTATCAAAATTACACCCAGCGCAGATGCAAAACATATTCCTGAAAAGCCTAAAAGACTGTGAAATCTTTGCCCAGTTTTATAATTTACCAAATATAAAACATGAAATCGAACTTTGACAATTTTAATAACTCTACCATGCACAGCGTGTACTGTAGAGCGCTCCTTTAGTAGCCTAAGAATTAAAACTTGTCTGAGAAGTACAATGGGAGAAAGTCGTCTTAATGGATTAGCCATGATGAGTCTACACAGGAGGTTTATTATAGATAATTACGAGGATTATAAAAACAAAGTTTTGGACAAATTTTCAAAAAACCCGAGAAGATTACGTTTTGGTTAAGTTTTTAAATAAAATATATGTACGGTACATAATGGTACCCAGGGTACATAAAAAACTGGGTACATAATGTACCCAGTGTATATTTATATATAGTATTAGCATACAGTTTTGTATCCATTTTCATATGTTTGAGCAATAAAGAGTTCAATAAATAAATATGTTAATATATCTTAACCCTCACAAATCTGATTTTTTTGTTTTTTCTCGCCCTTCTGCCTCCCCTGGCTCAAAGGCTGGCGACCCCATTGTGGCTTGGCCATCAAACCGACGGCGACGGTAACATAAATACATAAATTAGTTTATTGGGCGTATCTTATTTTTTATTATTTCATTCCAAGACGCCTTTTCGTCATGGAATGGATTATTACCATTCAAGATCCGCCAGTTCCCGCAATTAGTAAAGTAGATACCTAATAAATTAGTTCGAAGCAAGATATCTCAGTTGCCGACGAAATATTTTGTGATACAGATGCCAAACAAATGATTACGCGAGATGTCACTATTCGATTTGTTACGCTTATTAGTGGCAATGTTGATGCGTTTTTGGTTTAAATAACACATTATAACTTGTTCATACCTATATTTTAAGTAAAAACATATATGAGGGTAAGTTCTGTGTAAACCGAAGTTTCTTTCAAGCTGAAATGCTTAATTTCCACTAGAAGTGAAGAAAAATGGATGTGTTCGTTCAGTGGGCACTGGTGCATCTATTGCTGACGCAGCAGAAGAATGGCTCAGTTTAAAATTGCCAGAAGGTTTTGTCTGCATTAAGTATATATTCTGTGACGTAACCTAAAAGACTAACGCCACAATGGAGGATCCTGCCGCAGCTATGCTCGAAGCCGAAGATGGGGTGGGCTAAAAACAGGAAAAGGGCGCCAAGGAGTTGTTGGCTGATCCTCTGTAGCCAACACACAACGACTACAACTCCTAAAAGCCGCTGGTACACAATAGGGCACAATAAAATAACAAAAGAAAAAAACGTAGTCAAATAATATATCATATAATAAAAAAACAAAATAGGTATGTAAACCAGATATGGCGATATCTGACAATATATATATAATAGCAATACCAAAAAAAACCACCAATGATATCAACAAATTAATTATCAATGAATATATATAATTTAAATATAAAAAAAAGCAATGAACATAAACCTGGGTGAAATTTAGACACCCGGTACTAACGTTGCGCTAAAAAGGAAAATCAAAAATACGCGCGGATGACGCGGTAAATACACTACACGAATGGAGCTCCGCACGCGCAGCGCATCGACGGGTCAATCGCACGCACGCTAACTACAACAATGAAGTCAGACGCAAACGGGAGTATCGACTGTTACTAAATCTTGACAAAAAAAATAGATATTACTATTAATCAAAATGAAATTTAAAACTAAGCAAAATTATTGAAGTGACTATAAACAAAATGAACCAAAATTATTAAGTACTGACTAAATGAATTTTAAACAATAATAAACTACTTAACTACGTGAGCAAAAGAAACAAAGTTAATAAATGAATAAATTTTACAAAAGTCCAAAAGAACAAACAGGGTGACCACAACAAGCCGTGGCCAGGCAACTACATAGAACTAGCCGAACGGAGACGAAAGTTCGAACAGACGGGCGACGCGAAGTCACAGAAAAAGGAACACAAAATGGTCACAAAAAGCTGTGACGGGCGCTACATAAAAACCAGCCGTTGGACGCGAGGTTCCAGACGGACAGGCGACGTAAAAATCAAACTTTATATCTGACCTTCCAGGAGATAATGTGCGGGTCAGCTGCTACAGCAAAATCAGTCTTGTAGCTCAGCACCAGGTGATCGGCGCTTCTTAAACACGGGAAAGTGCAACAAATCGAAATTTGCACTCCAAAAAAAAAACCCTAAAATGTCGAAAAGACAAAAATTAGAATAAAGGAAAAGAGAAATGAAGAAGGCAACACAATACTAATAATAAGAATTAAACACATGAAGGAAAGAAAAAGAAAGAAAACACGTGCTCACCTCGAGAGGGTTTTTTTCCAACAAACTTCCAGCCAAAAACGAAGGCAAACTGGTCCAAAATCCCCAAATCGGGAGTAGACGACGCTTCCTACAAACCAACCAGGCTGAAACGACGTCTGGAATAATGTCCGGAGAAAATCCCAATTTCTTGGCTATGAAAAAATAACTTCACTACTCTCCGGAACACACTAAACCAAATACCTTCGAAATCGGACTAGAAGTGAGTATGGCTAGCGGAAATTGCAAATTTTGAAAAAAACGCGCACGTGAAGAATACCTATGAAAATCCAAATCCAAACTCCCTAAACCAACATCAAAAAGCATAGGCGTCGCCGGGTGCAGAATAATAAACAGATGGAAAGAAACGCTCTGAAGACTTGCAACTCCGAGCAGAAATATAATAAGGATGATAGAAACCTTAAGGAAACCTCTCGAGTTGAAAGAAAAGAGAATAAAGGACATAAAGAAATGAAAGCATCAATTTAGAAAGTTGAAATAGATGAGTACACCACTGGCCTGCTGAAAAGCAATACAATCGAGGTGATCTTCACACATGACAGCTGGGGAAATCGCAAAATCAAAACATAACCCCAAAAGTCTGACAGATTACCTCAATGATTTCCGTAAACTAAATGAAACACAAAAGTCCGAAAGATGAACAATAAGGCGCCCAGAATTGATCAGAAAGAGGGTAAATATCAAATAATGACGAGAACAAAATAAACAACCAGCAGATACAGGCAATATCCAGAATCCAGCTAGGTGACAAAGATACAAAAAAACAGGGTAATACAAAAGGTAAATCTCAACAAATCTTATTCAACCTGATAAACTAATAAAGGTAACTCAAACTAGAAGTGAAACAAAATCTACAGTGACCTAAGAAGATAGGGCCGAGGGCTGGGACGGAGGCATCTGCGAAAGACAACTGCGATGGCAGCTAAGGAGAGAAACTAATCATTAAATGGAATAAATAAGTTAGAGATAGCATAACAAACATTCCTAGCACGTTGTAAGTACCATAATCTTATATGAATTTAAATAAAATAAGTATTAAAATCCGAAAAATGTTTTAGTGTAAAATTTCACCGTTACAATTCCTTGACCGCAAACTTTCTAAATCCAAAATATTTTGGTAAATTGCTAACTCCTGAACATAAAGAGCAAATTGAGGATTTTTTACTAGATTAATTAAATGCAGATGGTTTAGATGGTTATCATAACTACAAGAACAAATTAGGAATTTTTCATAAATTGGAAGGAAAGAACGTTTCCACATATTGGAGTCTAGCGGAAAGAAATTTTCCAGAATTGGCAAATTTTGCTTTTAAATTAAACAGAATACCGGCATCGTCAGCTCAACTAGAAAGACTATTTTCACAATGGTCCTACGTACATTCATCGATAAGAAACCGATTAACACCTGAAAGATCTGAAAAGTTAATCTACATTTATTACCATCTCAAAATGCAAGACAAGAATCTATAGGACGAATATTAAATAATGGTCCCGACAGTTCTACTATTAATAGGAATAACCTGAAGCCTGCTTTTTGCTATAGAATTTAACAGATGTTTTGTTTTCAGATTCTATTTTACTTTAAAAAACGTAAGGAATTTTACGATTTTTAAGAATTTTATATTTATTAGTTACTTTTTGTATTTTTGCAAAAAAAATAAATAAAAGCACTTACTCCTTGTTTTCTTCTATTTTTTACATAGTTTAATCACTTATATATTCTACGTGTAGAAAATTTAGAAAATTCTTCGTGTAGAATATACATACTCTACTGTATTTTCTACGTGTAGAGTATGTATAATTTTCTACTTACCCAACCCTGACGAAGGGCCCGGATGTTTCGGACGAAAGTCCTGTTACCATTGCACTTTATGAAGACTCTTCAAGTAACAGCCAAAATATATCCTCAGAAAATTTTGATTCGGATGGAAATTCTTTTAATATTGTACATTGTGAAGTTCCTGCATGTAGAAATAAAACATTTAGTGCGTGTCCCAGATGTCTTCGCCTTCTTTGTTTGGAGCATTTCGATAATTTAGGCACTTGTGTTGATAGCCATCAAATGCTGCTATCTGCATCGATTGAAAACCATGTGAGAACTCATGTATCTCCAGAAAATTCTGTTTCGGATGTACCAGAATGCTTTATCGTTAATGGGGATCCAAGAGAAATTGCTGTTGTGGCCGAAAAAAAATGCAACAAAAAGAAAAATGCGCATCGGTTAAGGAATGTAGGTGAGAAATATGTTGGTCCCAGTACAGGGCAATTAATGAAAGCGAGGAAGAACGCTCTCCCGTCATGTAATCAGCAATCATGTGGAAAATTTTGAAAAAATGTCGCTTATTGTCCAATAAAGAAAGACGAAAAATTTTAGACGACTTCTATGAAATGGGAAATTTTCAACGTCAAAGAGAATTTTTGGTGAGATACACTCGTCGAATAAAAAACAAAGAGCAACTACGGGAGAAGTTTCTCGCAGGCAACATACGGTGCAATACTATCTTCCTAATGATCCAGGATTCTATTTTAGTTTGCAAAGTTATGTTTCTTAATACATTGAGCATATAAAAAAAATGTTGCGTGCCACTTTGAACAAGAAACGCGACGATACAGGAGTTATTGGAGCAGATAAAGAGGTGGAAGACATAGTCACTTAAAGGCGAAAGATGAAACAGTCAAACATGCTATTATCTCTCACAATAACAGATTTTCTCGCGTTGAGTCTCATTATTGTCGAAAGAAGACTAAAAGAGAGTACCTACACCCAGATTTAACAATTAAAAAATTGTACGAAATGTTCAAAACTGAAAATGAAAATAGATAGTCTAAGAGCTGGCTGCGTGTTATCTCATGTGATTTTGTCAAGGACATTTTCACGATCAGAAGAGTTTAATGGCGAAGGGCGTCAAGAAAGTGAAGGTCTGGCTGCGCGCTGTGGGTGGATTCCTTTAGATTAGAGTAGGTTAGGTTATGCCAAAACTGGAAAAATAAAGTTATTTCAACAAGGCCAATTGTTTTATATTATTGAAAGTCTTGAAATAAAATGTAAATCTGTGAAATTGCCAGATCGCTAGGACGGGGGTGAGGTATTGCCAAACCGGTATATGTGTGTGTCAAAATGTGCGAAAATTAAGTTATATCAACAAAGCTGCAATATTTTTAATAGTGTACTGTGATATCGGAGATTCCATAATGTGTAATGCCAGACTAAAATTCTGAGACGGACGCGGCACCAAACCACGAGAAAGAGCACACTATTCATTTAGGGGCGCCCCATATATCTAGTTGTCTCTTGCATGGATATGGATACCCCTTGAAATGGTGTACTAGTCCACTATCTGGATCTTGGTTTTCTCCAAAGTTCCTTTGAAGGAAAGATTGTACTGCACCAAGGAGGAAAGTTTACAGATGCGACAAGGCAATCACTGTGCCAGTTAATTGTGAAACACTTATTGAGAAGGCCGGGTTGTGATTACAGAATAAGTCCCTCAGATTTCTTGGCTGTTTCGGAACAGATTGTTACTGTCTTTCCTGCTGAACGACGCGAAACCTATTACATACCTTACAAGAAGAAAACAAACACAAACGAAAAACTACAATCTAGAGGAAAACTTTACTCGGCTTATACAAGTTTGAAGAAAAAATTCCACAGGGCAGTAACAGCAGGTAAGATTTTTTACAAATCGGTTTGGAAATTGACACTAAAGCTTCATATAATTTTAGTTACTGATACTGTATGCGGTTCAGGAGAGCCACACATTAGTTATTCTCATGAAGACGTTGCAGTGTTTGAGGAATTGAAGTGTTTTGTGGAAGAAGAAACCGAGGAATTGTTTTCAAAATGGAAAAGGTGTTATAAATTGAGAAAACAACTATTTAAGTCTAAGACTGTTGGCCAGTATTTTGACACATTTCCTTGCTTAAAACTAAATTGTGGATACAAACTAGTAAGTTCTCAAAATTGTTGAATTCATTATCTTTTTGGTTCTTCATGTATCTAAAGATTTTTTATTCTTGAGATCCTATCTACACTGCTCACTGTATATTGTGTTTGCAGTGCTAGAAGAAACCTTAAGGTACAGTAGGTATGCATGCATGTCATGTACCTACATAATATAAATAATTTGCCAATACTTTACAAACTTATGTCCTAGTAGTTAACTTACCTACCTATTGAATATGATTAAATCACTTGTGCTTTCAAGTTAACTCTAGTTTTGACAAAATAGTCTGTCATCGCCAGAAGTTTATAATTGAACTTTTGGGGATGACACGACAAAATAATGAAACAATTTGAAAGGGATATTAAGCAAAGTGATTAATTATATTCAATACATAATTATGCATTTTTAGCTGGACAGTGATTTCCATTCTATGTTCTCTGATGATATTGAAAAGGATTCATTGATGGTTGGTAGATGGACTGATTTTTTGCACACAACTTTTGCCATAGCTAAACTGAAAAAAATTGTTGATGAAACTGAAGAATGTAAGTTAAAATTTACTTTCATACCTAAAAAATAATCTAGCAAATGCTCTCATTCTAGATGAGTCATCATTGGCCTTCAAAACACTCCCTTACTTGTTTGTCCTTTCAACAGTTAAACAATTAAATAATAGAAAAAACAGGCGTCCAACAGAACTGGAAGTACAAGAAAAGTTTTTCGTACATATCCAGGTATTTATTAATTGTTATAAGTCTTCAATGCAATACATTGTGTCCACGGTATGGATGTGCGATACTCTTGAAAGTATCGATGCTGCATATTGATATGTATTGTCTGTAAAATATCGATTCGATAAAATATCGTTAAAAAAATATCGATGCACAGGAATTCATACGGTATCTACAAAAAACAATGTTTTTTAACAACTTTCAGTAGCTGCCAAAGAATATCCTCGTTCACTCTATGGGTACAGTAGAATTATTTATATTTGATAATAAACTGATGTTCTAATTTAATATGTAGTTAATATTTTCACTTTTCACTATTTGGTAGAAATCCATGATTAAATAAAAAATTACTTCGCGTACTACCAATAAGTATAACAAAATTATTTTATTTAACCGGTTTCAAGATCTACAAACGATCCCATCATCAGAAATGTTTAAGAAAAATTGTAAACAAAGACGTACGTATGCAAACGATCAATGTGAGTGTACGTTAGAGTATTTTTTGTATTTGAGAAGTTATGTCGTTGAGAACGTTCATCTTTTATTTTATTTATTATTGTCTTCGCTTTGTGCTTAGGTTTGGTTTATTCTTGTAAAAAAATTTTCACTGTGACTCATTCATTTGGCGACTTTTATTATATGTTTTTGTGTTTTCATATTGAAGGTTTATATTATGTTACCATAATATACGAAATAAGTTAATATGCATAACGAGTAGATTTCAGGAAACTGATATTTGAATTAGTTCATTAGGTCAGGTGGCTATGGTGTTTTTAAACATAATACCTATGTTTTTTTTGTGCCATTGTGGTTGTGGATATGTAAGGTATATATAAAAAATACCCTTATCACAACCATAACCTGACATGACGAACTAGTTATAAGGTTTAGCAGTTATATATAATTTCTGAATCTATAGTTATAGTAGTTATATGCTATGCATATGAACTAATTTTGTAAATTAGTAAACCGACCGTCTAAATTCCTTGGGCCACAGTTGGGATATCCAGAACGGTAAGATATAGAAAGTCAATTTCTTCTTCAGGCTTTCGTGACCGTTGTCCATGGAACAATGGTTTCCGGGGTGATTGTCACGTCGTCGTTGGTAATCACTCATACTTCACTTCACGTTTTGACTCGCATGTCGGAATCTTCTTCGGAAGTAGATCTACTTCTGAAGAAGACTCCGACATGCGAGTCAAAACGTCAAGTATATTATGAGTGATTACCAACGGCGACGTGGCAATCAGCCCGGAAACCATTGTTCCAGATAGAACGTCAGAATGAAAACAATTTAATTCTCATTCGTTCCGGAGTTATTAAAAAAATCTGAAAATGTAATTTTCAAAAATTCGCCATAGTTTTTATTTCTGAACTTATAAAAAAACTAATTAGACATAAATTTCTTAATTTTTTAAGCACTTTTTATTGATGTAGTTCACATTTCTTTTTATTTAACAGTTCTCGAAAAAACGTTTTCGATTTTCCCATAGTGGCCCGAGGAATTTACATGGTCAGCATACATTTTATTATTGTAGTTTGCAATAAGAAATGATATTGTTTTTATTTTGTGCTAATGAATAAAAAATGCAAACGACCAATGTGAGTGTACGTTAAAGTATTTTTGTATTTGATAAGTTATGATGTTCAGAACGTTGGTCCTTTATTTATTATTGTCTTCGCTTTGCGCTTAGATTTATTAATGGAAAAAGTTTCCTTATTGCCTGTTGTTGTGTTTACATATTGAAAGTTCATGTTATGCTGCCAGTAATTAATATATGAAATAAGTTAATATGAATGATAACTAGCAGATTTCAGATAATCCGCGTTACTGATATTTGAACAAGTTGGAGCAGGTTATGGTCATGGCTGTCAGATGTGGTGTTTTTAAACTTATGATAGGTTTATTTTGTGCCACTGTGGTCGTGGTATAAGGTATACTGGATGGCCCAGAGGTCAGATCCCCCCACCCCAAAAGCTGTATATAAAAAACACCCGTATCGCAACCATAACCTGACACGACGAACCCATTATACGGTTTAGCAGTTATCCATTATTCCTAAATCTATAGTTATTATGCATAATAACTAATTTCGTACATTAGTATACATGTTAAATTTTATTGGCTCCACTATTGCCATATATCTCTTTTATTACTGAAGATAGAGAAAAGGTTGAATAGGGAAAACTACGTCATGTTTGATGCTCATTACTAATTTTTGGAAATCATATCCCCTGAATAGTTTCTGAAATATACTGAAAAAACTGAAAACTGCTATTTTTCTGTTTTTAATAACAGCCTTGCTTTTAAACGAAATTTAATAAAATTTTGCTAGTAAGTATGCGTATAAATGAACATCCTCCATTCAATGGTAGGTAAGTTATCCTGTGGTGAAAAATAAATGAATAACGATAGTCAAGTTTCTTATGGACGCCATGTTGGATTTTTTAACTTTCTGATGTATCTTTTCACCCTGAATTCAAAAACATTGTTTGGAAAATTTTTTAAACATTTCTTAACAAAAATTTTCAAACATTGATCAAGAAACATCTGGAAAATTCTAGGAACATTTACCTATTATTTTTAAATTTATCTACAAATTCATTGAACGATGTTAATGTTTTTCCATGACTAACTTGCTAAAAAAATTAGAATCCTGCCATATCAAAATTAATTGAAATCTTTTCCAAGCAAACGATATGTTTCTGTATTCAGGGTATAAAAAGATCCTTCAGAAAGCTGAAAAATTCAGTATATAACGCCCATTAGGAACTAAAAACTTGACTGTCGCTATTCATTTATCTAACCATTTGATGGAAGATGTTGATTTATGCATAGGTACGAGCAAAATTTCATTCAAATCCGTTTAAAAATAAGGCTGTTATTAAAAAAGAAAAATAAATCATTTTTCAGTACTTTCAGGATATTTCAGAAACTATTCAGAGTGGATAAGATTTCAAAAAATCATATTGATAAGCTTCAAATATGACATAATTTTCCCCATTTAACCTTCTCTCTATCTTCAGCAATAACCGAGATAGCAATAGTGAGCCAATAAAATTTAACACTCCTGTATATATTTTATTATTATACTTTGCAATAAGAAGTGGTGTTATTTTTATTTTGTGTTAATGAATAAAAAAATTAAATAAATAAAATATGTTGAAATATTCTTTGTTTTATTGAATATTACACGAAAAAATGGTAAAAACAAATAATAGTTAGTAATAGTAGTAATAATAATGATCATAACATTAATAATAATAAAAATAATAGTAGTAACAGTGACTATGCGTAAATAGCAGATTCAGCTATACTATATAGTAGTAGAAACATTTTTATATATACATACAAATCAAAAATTATAGTTAATGAAATCATAAAATGTGGTAACTACAATTATAGTGTATATAACTAGTTACTATACAAAAAAGTAAATATAGCTATAAGTAATTTTAACAGTATGGTACGTCGGTGGCGGTTACCATATAATATCGCGTGTTCGATGGGCAGGAGAAACGAAGAAGAATACGTAGACTACTAAGTCGTTTATTAGTCTGTATGTTACGTTACATGTGTTGATGAATGAATGAATATATATTTACAGTGCGTGTTCTAGTTATAATACAATAGTGCCAGGTAAGCGTTCTACATTATATTAAGGTTACTATACTACAATTTCTACACACGAAAAGAATGTGTAGCGTCGGCATCTTTACTCGAGTTCCAATTCAGTAAAGTGGGTCGAGGATATTTCCAGTGGCGTAACTGACGCCACAGGAGCCCCCTTGGAGTGATTAACGATAGCGCTCTGGAAATCGAACTTGGCGCCCAGAGCGAGTCGTCAATGGGACGGCTGCTGGAGGCGTCGGCTGATCGTGAACGTGGAGCGGTTCTTGATCTGCAAGGGGTGTGCTGGTGTAGTCGGCGTCGTTCAAGACGTATGCGGGCTTAAGACGGTCGACGGAAACTGTTACGTCTTTGCCTCGTATTGTGACAGTGTAGGTTTTGTCACGGCGTCGCACGACAGGATAGGGACCTTCGTAGGGTTGCTGCAGCGGAGCTCGGACGGCATCTCGGCGGAGGAAAACATGGTCTGCTGTAGCAAGGTCTCTAAACATAAAAGTTTTTGAATTATTTGTGTGGCGTGTCCCCGGAGTAGGACGCAGGGCATTAAAATGGCGTCTGAGGTCCTTGATGAACTCTGTGGGGTCGCTGGATGGCTTGAATTGTTGCTGTGTGATGAATTCACACGGGAGTCGGAGGGGTTCTCCGTAGAGCAGCTCTGCTGCTGTTGATTTTAGATCATCTCGCCAGGCGGCTCGTATTCCCATTAAGACGGTGGGTAAAACTTGTGTCCATCGGTCGGTTTCGTGGCATTTAATGGCGGCTTTGAGTTGCCGGTGAAAGCGTTCAATCATACCATTCGCTTGAGGGTGGTATGACGTAGTTCTGAGGCGGTTGGTGCCTGTTAAGTAACTGAGATGCTTGAAAAGGTGTGACTCGAATTGTCGACCTTGGTCTGTAGTTACGCGCAGGGGTGTACCAAATCGTGTTATCCAACCCTCGTAGAACGTGCTATCTATGGTTTCTGCCTCGATGTTGTCGGTCGGAAAAGCTTCTGGCCATCTGGAAAATCTGTCGGTACAGGTTAGGCAGTAACGTTTACCTTCTGAGATGGGCAGCGGTCCGACTATGTCGATGTGGACATGTTCGAATCTTGCGGATGTTACGGGAAATGTTGCAAGTGGGCTGGCGATGTGTCGGTGAATCTTCGATCTCTGGCATTGTATGCATGCTTGGGTCCATTTTCTGCAGTCGGCTCGGATAGAGGGCCAGACATAGCGTTGAGCTATGCATTTGGTCGTTGCTTTAATGACGGGGTGCGAAAGTCCGTGAATAGCATCGAAAATTTGTTTTCTGAAAGACTTCGTGACAAACGGACGGATGCTGGACGTGGATGTGTCGCAGTAAATTGGTATGCCAGATGAGGGTAGGTGTACTTCTTTGAGTTGGAGTACAGAGTCGGGTCGAAGAAATTTTTGAATTTCGGAGTCATTCGCTTGTGAGTTAGCTAGTGACTCGAAATCGATGGGTGCAGTTATCTCTTCTGTGCGAGAGAGTGCATCGGTTACGAGATTGGTTTTGCCGGAAATGTGACGGATGTCAGTAGAGAATTGTGAAATGAAATCGAGGTATCGAAATTGTCGGGGTGAGCATTTTTCGGGCTTTTGACGGAAAGCGAAGGTGATTGGTTTGTGATCTGTTAAAATGACGAAATCACGACCTTCGATCATGTGCTGGAAATGCTTGACGGCTCGGTAAATTGCGAGTAATTCTCTGTCGTAAACGGCGTACTTCTTCTCGGCGGGTGATAGCTTTTTAGAGAAGAAAGCGAGGGGTTGCCAATCATCGTGAATACGCTGTTGCAGGGCGGCGCCAATGGAAGTGTCAGAGGCGTCGCTGATTATTGCGAGCGTTGCTTGGGGGTTTGGATGTGCAAGAAGCGTTGCACTGGCTAGACTCTCTTTACAGGCGTCGAAAGCGGTTGCCGAGGCGGAGTTCCAGACGAGTTGTGTCTTGCCTTTGGCGTTGCCGTGTAAAAGGTCGTTGAGTGGAGCTTGGAGTGCAGCGGCATTGGGAGTAAAACGAAGATAGAAGTTTATCATTCCCAGAAATTGCCTGAGTTGCTTCACTGTTTGTGGGCGGGGGTAGCTGCGGATGGCATCTACTTTTGCCGGAAGTGGTCGTGTCCCAGTTTCGGAGACTTGGTAACCCAAGAATGTGACGGATTTGGAACTGAAAACACACTTCTGAGGATTGATTAGAATGTTATACTGTTTGAGACGCTGGAAAATCTGTGAGAGATGTGCGTCGTGCTCTTCCGCTGAGGATGATGCTACTAGTATGTCGTCGATGTACGCGCAGCAGAAATGTAATCCTCTGAGAACTTCGTCGATGAAACGTTGGAAAGTTTGGCCGGCGTTGCGTAGGCCAAATGACATGTACGGGAATTCGAAAAGACCGAAAGGGGTAGTTATCGCCGTTTTGGGTATATCTTCTTCAGCTACGGGAATCTGGTTGTAAGCTCGGACCAGATCGATAGTGGAAAAGTGAGTCTTTCCTTGAAGAGATTGGGCGAAGTCTTCGATATGCGGTACAGGGTAGCGGTCGGGGATGGTTCGGGCGTTTAGAGCTCGATAGTCACCACAGGGTCTCCACTCGTCACCGTGTTTGGGTACCATGTGAAGTGGAGAAGACCAACTGCTTTCCGAAGGGCGTGCAGTTCCAAGTTGTACCATTGTCTCGAATTCTTTTCTTGCAGTTCTCAGTTTGTCGGGGGGCAACCTGCGTGGTTTGCAGTATACAGGTTGTCCGGGAATTGTGCGGATATGATGCTTTGTTGAATGCGTCGGTTTGTGAGGAAGTCCCATGGGTTTGGTAATTTCTGGAAACTTCAGCAGAAGAGGGTGCTGAGGCGAGGTGCCAGAAACGGTTTGGATACATGTATGGTTGTCGTTGCATTTATAAGCGCGTGCAGAAATGCGAGTTAGGGGATCTAGTAGGCATTGATTTTTTATGTTAACCACCAGATTGTAGTGGTGAAGAAAATCAGCTCCGATAATGGGCTTGGATACGTCGGCAATGACGAATCTCCAAGGGAAAGATCTTCGGAGGCCTAGATTGAGATCTAGCGTAACGAAACCATATGTGTGAATGGGTGTGCCGTTTGCTGCCTGAAGAAGGTAGCTCGTCTTGATTCTAGGTGAACGAGAGATGTTTCGAGGATAAACACAGAGTTCTGATCCGGTATCAACCAAAAACTGTGCTCGGGAATCTCTATCGAAGACGAAAAGGCGGCAGGACTTCTTCTTGGCCATGTCATCGGTTGCCGTTACGGGTGACTGGCCTGTGCGTTTCCCGAAGACTGGAAATTGCACGGGGGGCGGTACTGCCTCGCGTTGGTACCGAAAGTGCGGTGGTACCAACAAACTGCGCCTTCGTTCCGTGGAGAAGAGCGAGATCGGGAGCGTCGAGAAAATGCTGGGGATCGTGAGCGTGAGAAAGACACTACACGTGCTCTGGAACGGGGGAGGTGGGATGCGGCAGTGGCGTTTGTGTTGAGTTGCATGGCGGAGACGGTATTAGATAGTTCCCTTACCATGTCGTGAAGAGATGAAACTCTGTGAGTGGATGAAGTGCTGCGGGGAACGGCGTCGTCGATAGCGTCGGCTAGTTCGGCGGCTTCATCCAGGTCAGCGTGCTTCTGTGTAGCCATTATCGGTTGCATGTGGGCTGGAAGGCGTCCCAGCCAGAGGGTACGGATCATGGCGTCGGGCACGGTGGTTCCGGCTAGGGCACGGAGGTGCCTCAGGAACTGAGACGGTTTGCGGTCACCAATCTCCTCCTGCTCTAAAAGCTGGCGCGTTTTCTGCTCTTGCGACGCGCACAGCCTCGCAATGAGCTCGGTTTTTAGCTTGAGGTACTTATTATTGGCGGGAGGGTTAAGCAATATGTCACGTACCTCTGCGGCATATTTGGGCTCCAGATGTCCGGCGACGTACGTGAATCTTGTCTCGTCTTTGTCGAGGCCGGCGAGGGAGAACTGGTGCTCGACCTGAGCAAACCAGATGATCTCGGGATCGGACTGCCAGAAAGGCGGGATTCGTATCCCTACACGTTCTGCGGCAGCGAGAGCGGCGGCGGGTGGTGGCATGCTGTGGACCGTGTTGTTCAAGCGTCAGATCTGGACAGCCCGGTAGCGGCTCTCTCTATTTTCATCCGTAGGAAACGGTGGTACCACTTCGCGAGTCGTCCCAGGAATGAGAAAGCCAGGAAGATCACCACAATCGTAAGCAGGATATCTGTCCTGGACCAATCGCTTGTTGTCGTCTGCCGGGCTGACGCGTCGCCGCTAGCGGTCTGCGCTATAATGACCTCCTCTCTGACCTCCTTCGAAAGCGGAGTGCCCATTAGTAAGATAAAATAAATTCGTTGCTTACTTGAGTTCGTGGGTTCTGGAGGAGCGATCACTGGGTCGTGCGGCAGGCGGCAGGACGGCAGTTTTCTTCGTTGTAGGTCACCATTTATGAGGGTGGCCTTTCATCACGTCGGGGAGTCACCAATTATGGTACGTCGGTGGCGGTTACCATATAATATCGCGTGTTCGATGGGCAGGAGAAACGAAGAAGAATATGTAGACTACTAAGTCGTTTATTAGTCTGTCTGTTACGGTACATGTGTTGATGAATGAATGAATATATATTTACAGTGCGTGTTCTAGTTATAATACAATAGTGCCAGGTAAGCGTTCTACATTATATTAAGGTTACTATACTACAATTTCTACACACGAAAAGAATGTGTAGCGTCGGCATCTTTACTCGAGTTCCAATTCAGTAAAGTGGGTCGAGGATATTTCCAGTGGCGTAACTGACGCCACAACAGCATGTCGTAATGGTAAGAACCAGTCACTATTTGCATGATAAGGGCATCTATGTCACAAAGGATCTGATAATCAAACAGCAATATTCATTATATTATACCAACTATTTATTGTGAATAGCTGGCAAAATAGAATACACTATACGCGGCGTACAATACCCATTTGGTATTTATAACTAGAAAGTATGGCTGTCCCTATTTGTATAATATTTTCTAGTAATAACTACTATTTTTTTATATCTATACCTATAAATTTCTCTCAGTGCAGATAGCACAATATGTTCTATGAATATTCTCACGATGATATAAACATTCCTAAAAATGAATATTCTATGAAATATTCTAATTATACATATTCTTATAGAATTCTTGCTTAATTTGTGCCAGTTCAAATTTTTTTTCTCCAATTTTTGTGAATTTCTGGCATTAAATAAATAAAATAACTGGTATTTATTTATTTATTTATTTAATGCCTAAAAATTCACAAAAATTGGAGAAAAAAATTATATTCTTATAATATCTATGTATATTATATGAATATTCTTATTCATTTATTCTCAGCAGATTTAGAAAGAACATTCTATGAATATTCTTTCATGTATAAAGTTTTCACTAAATAAAATTTTGAGCAACTGCGTATACTTGCCATCAGCAACAAACTGTTTGTTGCAACGTTGCAACCAAATTAATAATACTAATAATAATGCAAAAATTTTGCAATACATATAGGTATTATATTTACAATGTTGTTATGGCACTAGTTTATGCTTTATGTTGTCAACCTGCTTTCTTGGCATTTCGCGCAATGGCGCAATTTCCCGCTTTAGTGGTGAACATAACCCAACACTTTTCAGCGTGGGTTTTGGCGGATTTTTTTCTTGAGGTGAGTAAAAACTGTTAATTAGTTATTAAATCATTTTAAATTATCTTTGGCCTGACTGTTGGGCAGATATTTTAATTGTCATTTGTAATTTTTGAGTAATTATTTAACTCTTAACTTTCAGATACTGTTACTCGTTTGTAAGATATTCTGGTATTGGAGGTGTTTATAGGGCAGAAAGCCAAAAATATAGAAAATTCCGAAGAGTATCATCAAAACTACAGGTTAGTAATTACGACGACGTTAACGTATTAACTATAATGAATAAGCGTAAACATCCTCTTAGTACATATTATCGAAAGATTCAAAAGCTTACGAGTAACAGTTTTCAACTTGCATGCGAAGATGTACCGCTAATTACTGATGGTAGTAGAAGTGATCTTATAATTTTCCATTGTGTTTGTCAAGTCTTTATTAATTACCAGATTCATCCGACTGACTTAAAATTTTGGACTAACATTGATTTTCTTATTGTAGCAAGACTGGATTCAAATAGAAAAGACATGACTCCGACATCACAGAGAATACTGTCCAGAGATGATCTACAGGAAAGTGATTCAAGCGGTCCATGTCATTCTGGTATTATTTTCTGTTTTCACTATATAGTAACGATTTCGAAGATTTACTTTTACAGCTCAAACACAGTCATCACCTAAGTCTTTTTGCTTACCGTCAGTTACTCCAACAGCAGCTAGTGATGATCACACTTTCAGAAAACAAGTGTTAAGACATTTAACTATAATTACTCTGAAACTCCATCAATTGTCCGAAGACGTCGCCGCACTACATAAAGAAGAATCTAATCAGTTTGTTGAATTGGAAGAATCCTTTATTGAGAAATTCGAATTTCCGCTGCCATTTGAGGAGGAATTGCAACGTTTTGAAAGTTTCATTTCAAGTGATGAAAATTTGTACAAAACGATAGCTGAATGTGCAAAAATTGGAGGAAAAGATGCTAAAATTATGACAAAACGATTAATGTATAGATTGTCTACTAATTCGCTTGGAGAATCATACAGCTGGGTGGGCTTTAAAAAGAAGAAAATGTTTTCTATACTTCGAGTTTCTAAAGTTATTATATGTAAAGTATAATATACTATTGTTTGTACTTACCTAGATAATTGTGTTGTTTGCAGCTGCTGTACAAAAAGATCATAAAAATGGGACCCAGTCTAAAGTTGAGGAGTGTATAAAAGCGTGGTTAGTGAAATCTAAGGAACGAAGAAGTAAAATTAATAAGAATTAATATAATATGTGCATCTTTTGACATGTAGCGAAGCCACAGTAATATAGAAAGCCTAGCACATCGCCCCACTCCTCGAATGCCACGCCACAAATGGTGGTGGTTCTCCGGGCGCTCTAAGCGGCACTCCCGGATGTGACTATAAATAAGAACAAACAAATAAATTGGTGACCTGCTTCTACTCTGCTACTCTGTTACCAAAGCTGCTGACTCTTTCACTGCCGTTTTGTCTTAAGTTCTAACTCTATCAATTCAATAACAGATTATTTTACCTAGAGATAAATGCATATTTTGACAATTTTCAGAACGTATTGGCACAACTTTAATAACGAAAACTACAATTTCACAATATTAAGTCGCCATACAGAAGTCTACAACCAAGTGTGACATCACTAGAGCAGGGTACAGGCTTTCTACATTACGGTGTCTTCATATGTAGGTGTTATTTTAGTGTTAATAAATCATATTGAAAAGAAACATGACATATTGCTGTGTATTATTAACAGTTTTAAAGCCAAGAAAAGTGAAAACGGGCGCACAATAAATACCGATAGTAATCAGCCACCTCACTATAAATTGAGTGTTGAAAACACTAAATTTCTTAGAAATCACATTACTTCATTCCCAGCTGTTGGATCTCACTATCGCAGCCAGTCCAGTTCAAGAAAGTATCTATTCATCTCTAAACATCAGCATCATGAATAGATTGTACCGGGTGTCCAAATAAGAAAGGATGCCGGCCATATCTAAGGAACCGTTCATGGTACAGCTATGAGAAAGAAAAAATTATAATAAAAGTGGCCAAGAGAAATCGCTGGAAATTATTAAAAAACATGGTTTTCTCTAAAATATTCCCAGGTAAAATAGATCAAACATACGAATATTGCAATCTTGAGTATATTTTGTATATTTTGGTTTACCACTTCTTGCTCTAGCTCATCAAATAGCAGCGTAGGGGAAAGGGGGACACTTGATTGTGAAGATGCTTGTAACTTCGGTTTGGTTCAACATAATTTGGCAAACTTGGTCTCTTTGAAAAGAGCTCTCTTCGGTTAATTATATGATTTTATGAGATAGGTTCTTTTAGTTCTATAGTGATCGCTAGGGGGCGCTGTTTGAAAGGCCAGCAAACTTTTCAAATTTTCTTGAAAATTTTAAATGGAATGATATAATAATTATAACCTAGTTAAAAATAAGACAAAATGATGAAAGGAATAGTGAAAACCGCGCATTGATATCTTTTTTCTAACCGGAGATATAAACAAATTAGTGTTAGAATTGGGAGAATGGGGGCAAAAATTGTTAGTAACACCCGGTACAACATTTGCAATTATTATGTAGTAGTGACAAACTTGTGTATGCTTTGATGCCAATATAAAAATTATACAAATATGATAAAATAGCTTTTACTTTAGTTTGGAGAAAGTCTCCCATCTTCAGAAAATTTAAGACATTTGCAGATATCAAACACTTGACATAACCTAAATGCATACTTAAATGGTTATGACTTATGAATGAAACAACAAAGCGATTAAAGTTACAAGTTACATATTTTAAAATGTCCGTTTTTCTTAGATGCCCAAGCCAAAATATTAATAGGCTTAATTTTGATCCTCTAGGTAGGTACGCAATTAGACCATTTCGTTATATTTATATGAAACGTAATTATGTTTAGATACTGCATCACTCAAGAATTATTGTTTCTAAGTTTTTATAAATTTATAAATTTTGTTTATATTTATACAAAATATTTATTTTACATTATAACTTATAATTAATATTATAATTTATTTATGTTCTTTAAATTAAATAAACCATGTGAATAGAAATAGTTGTCTTATTTTATTTAACAATAATATTAATTAAACGCTCTTAAGGGGCTCTTTGGTTTGCAGCTAGCTTTCCCTCGCATTTGCGCCTAATTTGAGAGTATGGCGTTCCATTTTGTTCCATTTTTTTGAATAACAATTGAGAACTATAAGTTTGTTAGTTCGTGGTTAATGTTATTTAAAAAAATTATGGACAAAACGAAATCTTACTCCCATCTTACGCGCAAGTGTGAGCGAAGCCCTGCTGCAAACCGAACAGCCTCTTAAGTGATATGCAGAACTTGTCACATGCAAAGTCTTGAAATATAATATAATGTAAATGACAGTTGAAAGAGGCATTGTGGCAGTTACTATTGATGTATCATTGGAAATGGTAAGATATATTTACTATATTCTTATGATATGGTATTACTATCTATGTTACCTGTGGTGGCTGTGATAAATTTGATATCATATGCAGATAAAAAATTAATATGAATGTTACATACTGACAAGATGCACATGTTGCTGACATAAGTCCTGCATTGCAAAGTACTTGTAAGTAACTAGGTATATAACAACGCTGGCGATATGAAGATGATTATGTCATTGGTATGTACATGGCATTTGTTTTGGTTGACTGGGATTGCTGTGTATTATTAACAGTTTTAAAGCCAAGAAAAGTGAAAACGGGTGCACAATAAATACCGATAGTAATCAGCAACCTCACTATAAATTGAGTGTTGAAAACACTAAATTTCCTAGAAATCACATTACTTCATTCCCAGGTGTTGGATCTCACTATCGCCGCCAATCCAGTTCAAGAAAGTATCTAGATTCATCTCTAAACATCAGCATCATGAATAGATTGTACCGGGTGTCCAAATAAGAAAGGATGCCGGCCATATCTAAGGAACCGTTCATGGTACAGCTATGGGAAAGAAAAAATTATAATAAAAGTGGCCAAGAGAAATCGCTGGAAATTATTTTCAAGTTCCTAAGTTTGCTGCTAGAGGGCGTAATAGTCATAGTCGACCAAAAAACATGATTTTCTCTAAAATATTCCCAGGTAAAATAGATCAAAAATACGAATATTGCAATCTTGAGTATATTTTGTATATTTTGGTTTACCACTTCTTGCTCTAGCTCATCAAATAGCAGCGTAGGGGAAAGGGGGACACTTGATTGTGAAGATGCTTGTAACTTCGGTTTGGTTCAACATAATTTGGCAAATCGTTTCCAACAACATGCATTCCAAATCATCAAATTCCTTGGAGACAGATCTTTTATAAAACTACTTTTGAACAATATTAATTTAGTTCGCTTCCCGTTAAGAAAGGTCGGGGTCATCCGAAAGGGAATTCTCAGTGTCCAAAAAGCATACCAAGCAGAACTTCCTATCAACGAAGCAAAATTGAAGTATTTGAAAAAATGTGTGACGATCTGATTATTTCTAAAGCTTATCTACCTTTTATCGGTCTTTGAAATCTAACAAAAATGTGAGAGACATGCTACCCGAAATCGATGCAGAAAAGTCGGAATAATTTTCTTACGTTTTAAAGTTTGCTTAAAGAAGTGAAGTCATTATTAGTTCATAATAACATAAGAAATATTATTTTGTTACCATTCACTTATTCCCGAAATTTCTTGAAATAAATTTTGTTTCCAATGCAAAATAAACGAATGTGCGTTTTATTTCAAAGTAAGAAATTAAATTTGTGAACAAAGGATGTGCTAAAACTAAATAAAAGAGACACCTTTTACTTATTATTAAAACCCTATTGGATTAAAATTACATTTTTCACAGCTTCTTAAACATTGTTTCTCTATTTACCAATAAACGCATATTTGCACATTCCTGCCTTTGGCATATGGGTCCGAAGATATATGATCCCCAAAGACGAGTTACAACAGCAAAGTTGTTACGACTTGGCACACCAGATTACGGAAATTTTTCGGAAAGAGCACTTACTTCATCTTTGGGCTACGGATTAAAAAGATCATCTGCGAAAGGAAAGCTGTTAAACACACTTAACAATCGCAGAAGGGAATATAGAAAAGCAAGGCTTATCACAATCTCTGTGGTCTCATCAAGGAGAAGTTCTTCTCTGGTCCCAATTCCCCTTTTCCAAAAGCTTTGCTATCTACTGAAGGAACAGCAGATAATTCAGAGACAGTGGAAGAGAAACTGCATTGGCTTCGTCATATGATCCACGGTCTCTGGTGGAAACCAATTGGGAACTAACAGCTAAATCAAGGTTAAACAGAGTGTTTGGAGTTGATGAACCCTCAATATAACTGCTCATATGAATTAGTTTCCCGCAGTGAAGCAACTAGCTGGATTTCTTATGGTGAGAATTTATTGCAGCTAATATTCGTTTTCCAAGTGTTTACACAGGCTTAGCAAAAAAAGTTAACTGAAATTAAAGACCAGTCATTAAATAGTATTATCCAGAGCTACCTAAGTGAAGCTGATGGTAAATCTAAATCATTTGTATATCCGTGTCATGCGACTTGTAAAGGTTTCCCCGTACACTTTGAAACCTATCTATAAAGACCTTATTTTAAGACAGCTTATTTTAAGTCGGAATTTATTGCCAGAAAAAATTAATTTATACATACTTAAATTGCACATCCAACGTATATTGAAATCTTGGAAGAATTAATGTTTTTACCTAGTAAACAGTCGACGAATGCGGGAGAATATTTAGATGGTGTGGGGTTTGGCATTAAGTAAAATACCGTATTAATTGTGAGGGTGTGTTTCTGTTTGTGGTAAGTAATTAATAGGTTAAAACTTTTAAGAGCATAATCAATGAATATTACATATTTCAGTAAGGACAAAGTAACATTATAGGTAATATAGTACCTGAGTGCAGATTATAAAATGAACAGTAGCTGTGCAAAACGATTAGTTTATTTGGCAAATAAAAAGAAAGAACCTACGTCTGTTGTAGGAGACGATACCTTGATAGAGGAAGGTAAGAACGGCATAAATAATCAGGTGCTTTAAGTTTTATTATTTTATTTTAAATTTAATTCCAGTTACTTAACCAGAAAATGCAGGATTAGAAAATATTGTGATTTATCAGAATGAGCTGCCTGAAGCTGACAATTTTATAAAAATTAAGGGAAGTTTCACACTGAAACCAAATGAGGAAGTGCAAACGTACACTTTGTTAACCCTTAATAATCATGAATCTTCTGCGGAACCACATATCACACATTATATTGATACTGAAAATAATTTATCTATAAGAAATGGTAAATATTTCTCAGAACTTAAGAGTCAAACATGTTTTTTCAATACTTGTTTTTTTAATTATAGTGATGGCAGAGGTAGTAAACGTATTATGTTACAATGAAAAGTACGAAAATATTCCCATTAGTCCTGAAAACACAAACGACAATATTTCTCAAGCAGGTATATAAATTACAATTCTTTGGCCCGGTTTTTCAAAGAATCCAAAACCGGATTAAGTCTGACACCGGCTTCGTTGCTATGATACCGGCTTCCTGATTGGTTGTAGCATAGCAACGAAGCCGGTTTCACACTTAACCCGGTGTTGGATTCTTTGAAAAACCGGGACTTAATATTGTACATAATTAACTCCAACCATATTTTCTATGTTTGCTGGAAATTGAAGAGATAATAGAGAGCAACAGAACTGAAGATTATACACCAATCTTAAAAATTTAAACTCAGGTATACTTATACTTACTTATACTCGTATTCAACGCTATACTTGTACTTGTATGAGCTTTCCGCTCATAGCGTAAATTAAAAACTTAATTTTGATTTAGAGAGCAATGCTTCTGTCCATGTTGAAAGTGAAGAACAAGAGGAAAATATTGGCAATGAAGATCACGTGCAACAATCAGAAGAAGCTTGTTAGTATAGTTCAAATTAATTTAAATATTCATAATAATTTGACATTTTGTCTTAATTCAGATGCTGAAGTTGTAGCGGAAAGTCTAACAAAAAAGGGCACAGCTAGGAAAAGAAAGAAGTACAAACTATCTAAGCATGCAAGAAAAGCTTTGAAGGAAACGAAAATAACACAAATGCACTCAATATTACCGCCTTGTTCAAATTGCAAATTTAAACGTCGCACTTTATTTTCCGATTCACAAAGAAGTGAAATTAACCAGCAATATTGCGCAATGGCGTGGAAGGAAAGAAGACTTTTTATAATGAATTCAACTCAAACAAAAATACCACGTAGAAAACAAGAAGACTCGAGGAAAACTCACACTTTTGCATATTTTTTTAAATCACAGACGGATGGCATGCGTTTGAGTGATGTCAGGCAGATTTCTTTCCGCCGTCTGGCGTTGCTATTTAACTGTATGCTTTTTTCGGGCATCACTCCACCTTCACTGCTCCGTTGTCGCACCACCCTCATTCCGAAGACCGGCGGGGACCTCCACAACGTCAACAGCTGGAGGCCAATATTACTGTTGCTTCTTTATTGGTCAGGGTTGTGCATCGCATCCTGGCGAGGAGGATGGCGGCTGTCCCCCTTCATTGTTCTCATAGGGGGTTTCGGTCCCTCGACGGCACACTAGCTAACACCTTGCTCCTCCAGACTGCTATTAAATCGTGCCGCAAATAAGCTCCTTAAATCTTCGCAAGGCTTTCGACACGGTTCCTCATGCGAGTTTAGTCCGTGCTCTGAGCCGTTTCCGGGTGGACGAGAGATTAACATCATACATAATGGGCAGTTTGGTGGGAGCTTCTACGGTCGTCCCGGTCGGCGGCGCCACTACTTCATATATTAATATTTCTGGAGGGTTCAAGCAGGGAGACCCTTTATCACCAATACTTTTTAATTTAGTCCTCGATGAAATTCTGGAGAGACTCAACTCCCAGCCTGCTGGATTGGAGGCCTCTGGCTCGAGGATTATTTCGGTGGCGTACGCGGACGATCTCATCATTATATCGTCGTCGGGTGGGGGCCAACAGTTTCTGCTTGACTTGCGCCATGAGTTCTTCGCGGCTAGGAGGATGGGAATTAGTATCGAGAAGTGTTCTCATGTTTCCGTGCAGTCGCTATCGGCGAAGAAGAAGCTTTACTTATCTATTTCCTTCTCTGTCCAGATGGGTGCCTCCCCGTTACCCACTCTCGGTGCAGAGGCGGACTTCAAGTATCTAGGATTCCGGTACGGATTCATGGAGCTCTGGTGAGTACCTTGCATCGTCTATCTGCGGCTCCGTTAAAGCCCCAAAAGAAGCTCGCCGTTCTTAAAACCTACCTACTACCTAAGTTTCTCTACTCATTTCAGTTCCTCAGGGTGACGATTAAGTCCTTGACTATAGACGACAAGGCGATTAGGCGCTTTGTCAAGGGGGTCCTTTATCTTCCGGCGAAGACACCTCAGGCTCTACTTTATGCCGATCTTCGTGGTGGCGGCCTTGGGATCCCTTGTTTTTCTTGTAAGACCCCGGATATTATGCTGAAACGATTTAACGGCCTTCGAAACTCGGGGGATCCTCAGCTTTTGTCTTTGTTGGACGACCCCTACGCGCAACATCTTCGCGAGCGCCTTTTACGCATGGTTCGTCTCCCCGTGGTCGGCCTGGCGTCGCAGCTTGGCTTCTGGCGCTCTCGTCTCCAGTCTACCGTCTCGGGCGCTGGCCTTCCAGCTCATTGCGGCGTTTCGGCTTGCTGCGCTTGACTTTCTAATCTGCCGCAATTTTGGTCCGGTTCGGACTATATGGCCGCAGTCCAACTAGGATGCAATGTCCTCCCTACACGGGGAGGGCTCCACAACGTGCGTCTTCCATTTCCTGAGCGGCGTTGGAGGGCGGGCTGTCAGCGGGTAGAAACTCTATCTCATATTCTTCAGAGGTGCCCGCTGACACACTTCGAGAGGATCCGCCGTCATGATTTAACCGCGGCTCGGTTGGGTACTTTCGCCTCTAATCGGGGGTGGGAAGTGCTCGCCGAGCCTGTTCTTCGTGGGGCGGACGAGTCCTGAAGAAGCTTGACCTGCTGCTTCGAAAGGACGGGATGCTGGCGGTGGTCGAGGTATCCATAAATTGGGAGACCCCTGAGCCCCTTTCTGTACATCATGGACACAAAGTGGCGACATATAGTACGGCATCATTTATCGCTGCGCTGAGAAAGCGCTTTCCAGAGGACAACAACATCTATATTCACGCTCTGGTTATTGGGGCCAGGGGAACTTGGTGCAGCCGCAACATTAACATCGTGAGCGGGTTGGGCCTCACGCAGCGAGAGATATCATCTTTGGTGACCGGCGTCCTTTTGGGCGGTACTATCATCTAAATCCAAATCTATCATCCACCGTGCCTTCGGACGCCTGGTATGGGATGGTGAGGCGTAGTGTGCTGCGATTGTGCATGTGTGCGTGTGGGGTTCCGCGCTGCGCGAGTGAGATTTCTTTCTGCGAGTGTTCTTGACAGGGGTTTGCAAAGTATTTTACTTGAAGACATTTGGGTTTAAAAAAACGAACGACTGGCCTGTACACTACTTGGTCCATAGCTTCATCGAGATTTTCAATTCAAAGTCCACCTGACAAACGAGGTAGAAAATCTCTAACAACGAAATTGATGCACACATAGAATCATTCAATCCCTTGATCTACCACTATCGTCGAGAACATGCACCAAATAGACTGTATTTGCCAAGTAATTCGAGTGTTAAAATCATGTATCAGGACTTTATGGAAAAGCATGCGCAGGTTGTACAGACAGGTACTAAAGTCAAAAAATGAATTATGCGAACTATGTGAATCCTTCAAACTGCATAATATTGAGCATACACCAGAAAATCTCAACGACAGTTGTGAAGTTTGTGGCAATTGGGGGATCATATTCAAAAAGCTAAAGCACCAAGCTAACGCTATGAAGCTGACAAAGAAATAAATTACTCAGATGAAGGTGCATTATGCGTGTGTCGATCTACAAAAAATTATAATGTTACCAAGACTAGAAATGTTCAAGTAATTTTTACTAAGAGGCTCATTGCGTACAACGAGAGCTTTGTTCCGGTGGGCAAGAAAAGTAAAGAACAACCGTTCGCCGCTTTGTGGAATGAATCCATAAGCGGTAGAAATAAAGAAGACATCGTCAGCGAATTTTTCTCATTTTTCTTGCACAACAAAGACAAAACAATGTTTATTTTGTGGGTAGACAATTGCCCCAGTCAAAACAAAAACTGGATTTTACTTTCTTTCTTAATATTTATAATAAACAGTGGTGAAATTATGGCAGAATCTATACAGGTTAATTATTTAGAACCAGGACATACGTTTATGTCGGCAGATTCTTTCCACCACCAGGTTGAAGAATCGCTAAAACGACAGAAGAAAACTTATGATTTTACTTTTTTAGTGCCGTTGAAAAGTGCAACAGAGGCAGAGTGTTTGCAAAAAATAGCTGTGGATGACTTTTACCTATGGCAGGATTGGTCATCCACTTCTAAAATAAAAAAAACATAATCCACGACCTTATCTTGCGAACATAAGCGAGGATAATGGTAAAGAAGGGACAAAATGTAGTATACTATAAAAATTATGGAGACGACGATTTTAAAATATTAGACCTGTTGTTAAAAAATATGATGATAAATGCAAGGGGATTCCAAAACCGACATCAAAGTCAGAGTTCGCTGGTTTTAAAAAAGAAAAATCCTTGAATATTCTGAAGCAACTAGGAGGCATTATGGCAGAAAATCGGAAACAATTTTGGATTAATCTTCCTGATAGAAAAAATGAAAATTAATACGGTGAAATATTTTACATTTTATAATGTGTATAATTTTATGTTTCTTGTTCATGTTCTTTTGTTTAAATAAAAAAATTTCTACAGACGAATAATAGATATAAATTTATTCATTTAACATAGGCAGTTCTTAATTAAATTAAACAATGCCATTATAGTACTTTCATGCCAAATGCGAGTTTATTACTCAATAATCCCAAACTTACTAAGGAAAATACTGGTATCTGGGATACGGTTCTTTTCCGTAGTATATCTACATATTGCTTACACTTAAGAATAAACCCCGCAAGTGCATTTGTTTTATGTTTTATTGAAAATAATGAGTCAATTATATTGCCAATCGATTTATAACACACCGTTTACCTATACCACAGTATAATATTACCTTTGGCAAAATTTACTTAGGCTAGGTATAGAATCAAACTTTAAGCTAATTTCCTCATTTATTGTTCTAATTCACATACGGGAGTCTTGCTTAGGGGGGCAGTGTACATACTTACCGGAATTACAAATAATTTAATATAACCAACTTTTCTTGCGGTCTACAGTTACTTCCAGTTAGAGAGACTACTAGGCTGACTGTGCCTTAGTTGGGTCTCGCCCAGTAGTCGCCTGATCTGACAAAAATGCCTGAAACAAGAATACCTTTTGTCAATCCATAAATGTTTTCATATCCCGATGGTCGGCCGCATCTATTTCGCGGTTAGAACAAAAATTACGTTTCTAACTTCAGTGGCGTTCTTATGCTGTTTGTGGTTCGAAGTGCATGTGGGGCGGTCGACGACTGGTAAGTATTTCTTATTTGTTCAGTAAGCGAAGAAGTACAGGAAAATAAGGGTTATCATAATGAAGGGGAGTTTAAGAAGTCTTTGCAGTTGTTAGTGTGTGCTAGTATGCAATTTTCTACGATCTATAACCTCCAAATATTTTCAAAATCTTACATAATAGGCGGTTAACGGACGAGGACTACTACCAGTATTCGCGATTCAAATTAATAATCCCGTCATAAACATGACCGCCAAATGCCGATAGTAACATAACTCCACTTATTTGTTTAAGTTATAGTATTCGCCGTTGCGGAATGTTTTTGCCCTTGGTTTTTGCTTTTTGCAAACACCTATTTAATGCTTAATGAAGGCGTGCGAATTTCGTCCAAGTTTGGCAGAAGCTTGTAGATATTTGCAATATTCCCCAGCTTCCCGCAATTTTGTGGAAATTTATTCATTTAACATAGGCAGTTCTTAATTAAATTAAACAATGCCATTATAGTACTTTCATGCCAAATGCGAGTTTATTACTCAATAATCCCAAACTTACTAAGGAAAATACTGGTATCTGGGATACGGTTCTTTTCCGTAGTATATCTATTGCTTACACTTAAGAATAAACCCCGCAAGTGCATTCGTTTTATGTTTTATTGAAAATAATGAGTCAATTATATTGCCAATCGATTTTTAACACACCGTTTACCTATACCACAGTATAATATTACCTTTGGCAAAATTTACTTAGGCTAGGTATAGAATCAAACTTTAAGCTAATTTCCTCATTTATTGTTCTAATTCACATACGGGAGTCTTGCTTAGGGGGGCAGTGTACATACTTACCGGAATTACAAATAATTTAATATAACCAACTTTTCTTGCGGTCTACAGTTACTTCCAGTTAGAGAGACTACTAGGCTGACTGTGCCTTAGTTGGGTCTCGCCCAGTAGTCGCCTGATCTGACAAAAATGCCTGAAACAAGAATACCTTTTGTCAATCCATAAATGTTTTCATATCCCGATGGTCGGCCGCATCTATTTCGCGGTTAGAACAAAAATTACGTTTCTAACTTCAGTGGCGTTCTTATGCTGTTTGTGGTTCGAAGTGCATGTGGGGCGGTCGACGACTGGTAAGTATTTCTTATTTGTTCAGTAAGCGAAGAAGTACAGGAAAATAAGGGTTATCATAATGAAGGGGAGTTTAAGAAGTCTTTGCAGTTGTTAGTGTGTGCTAGTATGCAATTTTCTACGATCTATAACCTCTAAATATTTTCAAAATCTTACATAATAGGCGGTTAACGGACGAGGACTACTACCAGTATTCGCGATTCAAATTAATAATCCCGTCATAAACATGACCGCCAAATGCCGATAGTAACATAACTCCACTTATTTGTTTAAGTTATAGTATTCGCCGTTGCGGAATGTTTTTGCCCTTGGTTTTTGCTTTTTGCAAACACCTATTTAATGCTTAATGAAGGCGTGCGAATTTCGTCCAAGTTTGGCAGAAGCTTGTAGATATTTGCAATATTCCCCAGCTTCCCGCAATTTTGTGGAGGGTGAAGCAAAATTGAATGCTGGCCACGTTATATTAAGTGGAACGACAAATATCACCGGTAAGTGAACTACATATATATAATCATAAGGCCTTGTCTACCCGGAGGTGTAAGGCGTTCATCTATATTTTCACCTTTCATTCGCGTACACTAGCTTTGTCCATTGCTTCTTGTTCTTCGCTAGTCTTTTGGCGTCTTCCCAGTTTACACCTTTATTCTTGATCACATTTGCCACTTCATCGTTCCATGTCTTCTTGGGTCTTCCCCTTCCTCCTCTACTCTGTACTCTGGTTTCCCATACATATTTCACAGGTCTGCCATCTTTCATCCTGCATAAATGTCCAAACCATTTCAGCTGCTGTTCTGCTATTCTCTCAGACAGTGACTCAACCTCCAGTTCTTCTCTCACTACCTCATTTCTGATTCTGTCTCTGTCTCTGCGAGTAGGTAATTCCTTTAACTTTTCGTACATACTTCATGTCCATAGCTTGTAATTTGCTTTTCAGGTTGTTATTTAAAATCCAACTTTCACTCCCATATGTAAGTATCGGTCTATACACCGTTTTATACACGACCATCTTTGTCTTTCTGGTTATTTATCTTTTTCCAATGAATGAATTTTTTAAGGAATGGTATATCTTCGAAGCATTTGCTATTCTCTCACTTATTTCATCCTCCATACTACATAATATGCGAATATTATAAATTTTATGCCTTTTTTAGATCGTTGTTTAAATATCAAACGTCTGCACTGAAGAATACTCCACATAAAATCAAAGGAGAGTGTGAAGTAACTGCACCTAGTACATTATTATTTCGATGAAATGTAGTTGTAAATATGGCTTAGGAGGAAGTTGTAAACATGAGTATTTCAGATGCCCTCCTTGTTAACAGAGGCACGTTATTTTGACGTCAATAATTGGGGTTATGTAGTCTGCGAAGTCACTAACCTAAATAGGACGTGATGTAGACGTCATACATTTCAGCAATATTTGTCGTCATTATCTACCCGTCATAATAACGTCTGTTTTAGGGATTTTAATCTACGAAGTACCAAAATATTATTCTTATGAATGTATATTTGTTGTAATGGGCAATAATTGGAAAATTTGCAATAGATTATTTTTGTTAAATTCAAGTAAGTTTTTTTCGCAGTTACTTGCCAAAGTTGTTTTCTACTTGCTACGGTTTTAGAACAAATTATTTATATTATTTTAGTTTTAAGGAAAACTTTCAGTTTGTATCTAAAATTTTGTTTGAAAATGGGGGGACTCGGAGTTGCGTCTAGTGGTCAAATTTGTAGCAGTCTTGATCACACGTGATGGAACGATGCGCGGTAACGGTCTGCACAACGCGTTTGCTTGGCGTTTAGCAGCTTCCCGCTTGAGGCTTGAGCACCATTCGCCATTTTGTTGGTAGCAATCGCAGTTAAATGTTCAATGTTCGTTGTTGTGTCCTATTCTGAGAAAAATGGAGACTGTTGATGCGTGCAGTGAGCTGTTGTTAACTGAAATTACAATTATCACGAAGGAATCATTGTTATCAATGCCTTTTGTGGGCGTTCAATTCTCTTCCGATTGTGGCGAGGGTGTTGCCCTTGCTCACTCAACATGGCTCACACCACACAAGAAGGAAACTTATTGGCCGCCTACATTGGATCAGCAAAATCTTTGGAAAATTCTTAAAGAATCTACAGCGCCAGGTAAAACATGGAAGCTATATCCTACAACCAGATCTTTTTTTTGAAATTGGTGAGTTAAAAAATATAGCAACAAAATAAGTAATCATCCCTTTATATAAACATGCGGGAAACAGTGCAACGAGTCTATTGATAGTCCGAATTTATCCATCCATCCATTAATTTATTTTTTTTGATTTCATGCAGAATTTCATTTTGAACATTTTTGAACGCTCAAGCTTTATTCATAACCTCCAAATTAATACGTAAAATTGATCCTTTCGATTACCTATTCATTGATTTGACTGAAAACGTATCGTCACAATTGTAATTCAGTAAAATTGAATTAAAGCATATACTTATTGTAGTGTCATTTTTGTTTGACTCTTCACAACAGTGGCGTTGCGTGGGTCAATAACCAGGGGAGTCGTTTTGATTTTGGAGCTTACAATTAATACTGAAAATATGTATTTACGTCTGTATAGTAGGTTTGTAACGTTGCAAAAAGAAACACATTAGGTAATCAAGAATTGATTGTGTTTACTTTTAACGTTCTGACGTCACGCCCGGATCCCGAAGAGATGCACGTCACCTGTGTTCGTAGACACAGGTGGGAGACGCAAGCGCGCGCCAGTTGAGACGACCGTCAAGGGAGATGGATGGTAGTTGCGGCCGTTACTAATCTGACGTCCTGCATTTTGCACCCGGCACTACTCTTCCCGCTAGAAACTCGAAGTGACCCGCCGCCGAAGACCTCCCGCCACCACAGCTGACGTAGAAGAATCCGACGTCACACCGCTGATAAAAGTGGGTGCTCCGCCGAAGAGAATTCAGTATTTGGTCGCCCGGCCATCAGCCGAAACCAGTACTCCCAGCATCCGGGATGATGCTGGCCGCCGATCCGAACTAGTAGTACTTGATCGACCGGTCCGACTTGGCCGTGTGATCAAACCGAAAGTAATTATTTTACCCCGTAAATATTTGAGTAAGTAACTTTGAGTAAGTACCCTACCTCGTTCGTATCAAATAAATTCAATTTGTTCATGCTGGGGAATTGGGAGTGCTGTCTATGAAGATCGATCGATTTTCCCATCCTGTGTGGCCTTAGCGCCTGTAATAGGACGACATACCGGTGGAAATCGATCGCATCCGGGTAATGGGCGGCTCCTGGTGAAATCTTAAGGTAGAACGAATTGATTATTTGCGACGGAGGAGCTAGCGGCGTTCCCCCAGGCGATTGCACTCGCGTGCTGCGACGAGAATTGCCCGCCGTTCCCGTCTCGGGGTTGGCACCGTTCGGTGCTCCCACGAAATCTCCGAGACCCCGTAAATATTCAGAATTGATCACTCGGCGGACCGCAAGCGTTCTATCTGGACACTCCGTAAAAACCGTGTTTTATTTCCCCGTAAATATCTCGTATTTTTGTATATATTCCGATTTATTAACTTAATTCTTTTAAGAATACTCCGTGAGAACCGCATTTTATTTCACTGTAAATAATATCTCGTATTTTGTATATAAATTCTGTTTTTATCCACTCAAGTCTGTTTATTCAATTCTTTCAAATGCAAATAGTTAAATTAATAGAGTACCGTTTCATTTTCTTTCTGTTGTGTTATTCGACGTTTAGCAATAGTAACCTAATATTTGGACCCACCCTTCTGCGACTACGAGCAAAAGGGTGACCAACGTATAAGTCTTACCTGACCGTAAATAAAACCCAAGAAAAACGTTCATAAGCGAACGATCCGACCAGCCTAAATATACAGCGTATCCCAATAAGTGATACCAAGGGGTACCGCTGCATATTTAAGGACCGCACCTAGAACGTCCAGAATTTGGCGTACGAAGTAAACCCAGACGAAATTTATCGTTGAATAAGTGACGTCCGAAATCCGGAGAAAGCAATCGTTGTAGGTTGCAAGATAATTAGCCCTGCCTTTCTACTGTTATACCAGTATACCATAAATAAATTTAGGGTGCCATAATATAGCCATAAAATTATTGGAAATTCTCAAACAGTGTAAATATTATATTCCTGTATAATATCAATAAATTTAATTATATTTTGTTATGCTGTGATTTTTCGCTAAAAGCATAAATATCTGTAATCCGGACCTGTTTTCAGTACAATTGCAAGGGTTCAGTGATTACGTATCACAAATTAATGCATTGCAAAGTAATCGGAGTTAGGGCCAAATATCTTGCAACCTGCTATACACATCTTTAAAAATATAAGATAGGGGGTATACGCGCCGTATCTATATTGTTAAAATAAGGCATACTTTAAACATGCTTATATTTCAAGTCAATTCTCCTCTCCTTCATTTCTGCAAAATGGTCTATGAGTAGCGGAAGAAACATGCTTTTTAATTTTGTCTTTCAAATGTTTGAATATCGGTTACTCCATATTTAGCCCATATAGCATCATTAGAAAATAATAAGCACGGATAGCAAAAAACGCATTTTCCACACTACATCCACAAATCCAGTCGCACATATTGTAGGTACTTACATTTATTCCTTAAAATATCTTTGGAGATCTTTACTTTACTTTGCTACAAATTCATTTTTTGTTTGGGTCGCCTACTTTCCCTTTCTCAAGCCAGCGTTCATAATTCAATGTTCCAGCTGACTTTAAAGCAAATATCTCCTCAACAACACTCATCTCGTTTTGATAAAGCAAAATTTCACAACAATCACAGCTGCGACTATAAACACCGAAACACTCGACACGGTAGTCTGAGAAGAGCTGATTAGGTTTTAGGTAACTCAATACTCAATTCTGCGCAATTGTCACAAAACATTCACCGGGACATCCGGCCGTCGACCACGTTAGCGATATGGGAGAAGAAGGCGACAGTTATCTTCACTCAAGAATTCGCCATCTGCTGTCACTGTTCATCTTTACATGTATTTCTCCATAAGCCATAAGAGCTGTGCAGGGTCAATTTGAATTACGGCCAGGCTTGCGGGCGAGCGCGATACAAGTATTTCTAATGCCGGGTCCAGACAATGGGCCAAGTCCCGCAAACCTAGACCAACGCCAATGTGTGGAGGGTAAGTTTGTATGTGTTGGAGGCACTTGGGCCAAGTTTGCCCGAGTTCGCTTCGATGTCGGTAAATAATGCCGGCTCCACACATTGGTACCAACATTGGGACCAACGTTGTAGCACAGATTCGTGAAAGTATCTACACATTGGTACCAACTCTCAGTTGCCATCGAGTAGAGCCAACGTTAGCATGACTACTCCAGAAGGAAGCACTGATATGGAAATGGCCTTAGGCGCATTTGTTGCATTAAGTGCGTACAATTGTTTTTATGCGACAGAAGCAAGAAGAAGACGTCCGCGTAGAAGAGGATGGTGGGTAACAACATTGCACAGACTAAGAAATCAGTAAGTAGTGTTCTTTAAGTAGTAGTAGTTATTGTTAAGTAATGTTGAATGTTTTAGGTACGACGGGCGTCAGTTATTGAATAATTTAGTTCAGGAACCTTCAGGAGAATTCGATAATTTTTGTCGTATGTCTTCAAGAGACTTTGAATATCTTCTTCAGAAAATTGAACCCAGAATAAGAAAAAAAGATACTTCGTGGAGAGAAGCTATACCTTCAAAAGTACGTCTCGCAGTCACACTTCGATTTCTGGCGACAGGAGACAGTTACAAGAGTCTGCATTTCCTTTTTAAAATCTCCAGCCAAGCTATTTCATTAATAGTACCTGAAGTCTGTGAGGCAATATGTGAAGCTCTAAGGAATTATATTAAGGTAGGTAAAACGTGAAAATGTTCTTTGTGTTGCAATTTTAGATTCACTAATTTGACTTTACCAAAATTATGGCCGAAATCATAAATAAAAAGCACGAATGTACCATTAGTTAATGCCGCGCTGAAAACTCTTTATTGAGAACTGAAAAATACAGCATCATAATATATATACTCAAACCCAAGTACAAATATAATAATCAAACACAATTAATCTCTTCTTCCTATTGGAAAACTTAAATCTTTGGTCCTCGTTTACAGTAGTATTATCAATATTAATAGAAATTGGAATTATTTTCAGACATTTGGAATGCTTGCTGAATTATGTCATTGGAAATAATGTTAACTTTTGGGTGTGTTTTAACAGCCGTAAGGGTGCCACGTGTTTGGTTTAGTTCTGATGATTGTACATTTTTTGAGAAATGTGGTTCCACTTGTATGTATGTTGACATATCTGAGACACATTCTTGTTGGGAGTGTTGAGAAGATGATGAAGGAGATTGTAATGGGGTTGAAACCCACAACCGGGTCGGCAGTGAATGGTTGCTTTGAGGTGAAGGAGTAATTCTGTAGTCATTGTGATTGTAATTTAGTCTGCTGTACAGTAGATTGTCAATCTCACGCATAATCTGATCCCTTTCGCCATCATGAATTTTTTTTATTTTCTTTGCCATTAATTGACAAAATAAATCAACTTCGTCGGGTTCACGATGTGATCTTTCTGAAATTGTTTTAAGCACATTAACAGCTTGGTCCATTTGTTTTTTTGCTTGAATTAATTCAGTGTTACGTCTCTTTCTGGAAGCGTTTGGAGTAGACTGACTCTCCAAGTTTGTAGCTTGGGCGTCAGTTTCGTTACTTGTATGTAATTCTGTAGCATTTTCATCCGTAAACGTCAGAGTCTAAAAGCAATATAGACACAAATTAATCATGTAATATTATGTTAGCTGCATTTTTTTGTTGTTTCAGTTGCCTGCTACTGAAGATGAGTGGCTTGCAGTAGCTAATGGATTTGAAACAACTTGGCAATTTCCGCATTGTTTGGGTGCTTTAGACGGGAAACACGTCATGTTGGAAGCTCCCATCAACAGCGGATCAGAGTTTTATAATTATAAACACAATTTCAGTATAATAATGTTGGCAGTAGCGGACAGTGACTATAACTTTTTATTTACCGATATTGGTACTCACGGCCGCATGAGTGACGGCGGAGTTTTTAACGATTGCTTGCTCTATGAGAAAATTGTGGAAAACAATGCATATTTCCCAGATGCAATGCCCCTGCCTGGTGGAAATTCAGCTGCACCGTATGTTTTTGTAGCAGATGCTGCCTTTGCGTTATCAACTAGAATAATGAAACCTTATCCTGGTGTACCTCCATACGGTAGTAAAGAGAGAATATTTAATCAAAAATTATCACGCGCGCGAGTTGTGATTGAGAATACATTTGGAATTATGACATCTGTTTTTAGAGTATTCAGGCGACCTATGCTGCTACAACCCAGAAAAGCAGCAATAATTACTCTCACTTGTGTTATATTGCATAATTTTTTGAAACATAGTCTGCACTCAAGAAATATGTATATGCCTGAACAAATAGACAATCTGAATGAAGTGCAAAATTGCCTGATGCCACTGGCACAACAACCAAGACGCTCTATGGACAATGCAAGGGAAATACGCGATTTTTACGCGATTTTTATTTATATAGACTTATGTAATATTTTTTTATATTAACAGTATAGAAAATATATATTTGGTTTAACTTACCTCTGTGTTTATTGTCTCATTTTTCTCCTTATCATACACGCATCCTAGAAAACTGTCCATAAAATTAAATGCGAACCAGTTACTTTTGTATATTTCATCCGCAGATGCACCCGACCGAATGGAATCCTTAATTTTTTTTTTATATAATCTGTACGTAGACATTAGTGACTCTCTTTTCTTCTTTAGATCAGTCACTGTACACGGCACATTTAGTGTACTAAGTATTCGTTGCCATGCATCAGCAATTACATTTCTGTTTTTGTGGTCCCGAACCATCGGATTCCATAATACTGTTTCTGCTTGGTACAGTTCTAAGAATTGTAAAACTCTTTCATTTGACCAAATTGTTTGTGATGACATTGTTAATAATACGCGCTACCTTCTGCTCGCTTGCAACATTCAAGTATTAATTATCAATGGTTACTGATCTGTGATTCAAGCGGCCAACGTGTGGACGACTACATGAAGTTAACGCCAATCTCTTTGATGTTTTGTCAAAAAACCGACAAGCGACGGATAGCTACCAACCTTGGAACTAACGTTGGCGCCAAGTCAATTTTATCGGTACACACGTTGGACGAACTCTGTTGGCTCCAATGTTGGTTCCAATGTGTGGAGCCGGCATAAATGAAACACAAATCAAAGGACTTCGCGCGCTATTGGGCCAATCAGCAAATGCCCGTCCAGACATTGGCGCGTGTCAGTACAGTACGTACTAGCTCTATGCTCTGTGAGCTATACTGCGCTTTCGCTTCGCCGGCGTTAGCCAAGTGCGTAGATAGTCGGTTTGTGACAAATAATTCCACGAATATTTCGGCAATTGTTTCGGCCAAAGTATTGTCCAATGTCTGGACCCGGCATAATATTGCTGCGAATGCAGGCCGCTGAGGATTTTGAATCTAAGACTGTTAGACTAACAATATTTTTATTAAAATTTTGATTTTTATTAAAATATTTTAGGAGGGTCATTGACCAATTGACCTTAAGGAGAAGCCGCCACTGCTTTACAATTGTAAACAACCCTCAAACACAAATAAACACATAACCAAATTGGACGATCCATGCATCTTCTAACAACAGACACTGACCGGTGACCCGGGATAAATAAATACAATAACCAATGCAGGTTCTTTCCGTAAAATTATAGTCCACAAAAGCTTGTAGTTTGCAAACTTCAACGTAAAGTATTAATTTTATAGACTTAAGTGCAAAGTCTAACGTTAATTAGAGAATATTAATTTTCTATACTTAGTAATTTCAAATTATGAACAAAGCTTTAGTAATTTTCATTAGAATTATTAGTTTCTGGCCCCAGTTCCCTGGACACAAAAAGCTACTTCCAATTATATTAAAAATTGCGAGGCTCGGCTAGTTAGATCTATACAATATACATATATGTTTCTGATGATTTTGCAAAAGCGAAGCAATATTTGAACAAAATCAAATATTATACATCAGACTTACAATCGGATGACGACGACAATAATTGAAGGGTGCCAAACCAAAACGTTGTGTCAAAAATTCCAGGTAGCGGTTTTATAGTAGAATGCGTTGTAAGTGCCACATGTAATTATTGCATATTGACATATTTAAGCGGTAACAGCGTCGCTAGTGTGATTGTACTGCAGCTGCAAACCAAAAACTAGTTGTCAACGCATTGACAGAACATACGTATGCAAAAATCAGCAAAATCTGTGGAGCCGTTATCCTGCAAAAATGCCAACACACACACACACACACACACACACACACACACACACACACACACACACACACACACACACACACACACACCCACACACCCACACACACACACACACACACACACACACACACACACACACATACATACGGACGGAAGTGTGCCCCCTTGTGAAAAAGTCTTAGGATGGCCTGACTAGCTCAGCTAGGAAGCTAATAGTTGCAGTGTATTTGTGTGTTTGTTTGTATTGCGCGACATGAATACACAGTCTACTAGTAAAAAACGACAGAGACATGTACAAAATTGGGTAAAAGAAATTCGCAAAGCACAGAGATATTCAAGTTGTCAGTATACAACCTCTAAGAACAAAGATGTTGGTGGAAAATCAGAACCAGGGCAGGTATGCTTTTACACTCTAAAAATTAACATAGGCCTAGGTACTAAAAGAAATTGGTTATTCTAAGCTTCCTGCAAATGCCAATTTGCTTACCATTCTGTAACTTTGGAGTGCAAAAAGAAATTGTTTAAAGAATTCTGGGAAATGCAACACAGTTTTCCAAGAGGTTGTATTCGTCCAGCCGTAATAAATCGACGAAGACATGACAATTACGAGAATTCTGAAGACAGCAGACTGAGGTCCATGTGTCCAAGAAAACTTTTGTCGAAACGTTTGACGTGACACTAAGAAGGTTGCAGTTACTTGGGGAAAAATACGGTCTGGTAACATCCAAGTAGTTGATAAGAGAGGAGGCTCACGTCCCCAAAAAATGTCGAGTGGAAAAATAAAATTAAAGAGTGCATCTCTCAAGTTCCTGCTAGGGAAAGCCAATATAGCAGACCAGACAATTCCAATAGGAAATTTTTATCACCCGATTTAAACGTCTCCAAATTGTATAGAGGTTTTCTAGAACAGTATGAAGAGAATGGTCAAAAGCCTCCGGTTTCCAGACAATGGTAAAATTAAAGGTAAGATGGCGGCGGATACAGATGACCGCGATAAATGTGTGTGTTTGAAATGTAATAAAAGTGTAAATAGTGACCAAAAGAGAATCCAGTGTGAAGGATATTGTGGACGATGGTTCCACATATAACATATGTTAAAATAACTACAGTCAAATATAACAAAATCAACGAGATAAATGACTTAATTATGTGGATGTGCGTCGAATGCAAGAATGCCCTGAACGTCATGAAATTAGCAGTAAATAATAATTGCAACGAATTAATTACCAGTGTAGCCAACCTAAGGAAGCAAATAATGGAAATTACAGAGAAACTGGATACAAACAGTATCACCGACATGGAGAAATACTTAAATGATCAAATTGAGAATTCAAATAAGACGGTGAAGTATTTTAAATATAGGGGAAGAAATAAACGCTAAAACAAAAGAAAAAGCAGAAGAAATCGTTGTAAAAAATATGAAAACTGAGCCTCAAACACATATGCTGAAATTGCATCCTGCTCGAAGATAATCAAAGCATCAAAAACTAACATCAACCACAATGAAAGTCAAGGCATAATTATAAAGCCTAAAGAAAAACAAGATGGGATTGTTACAAAGAACGAAATGCAACAAAAAATTAATCCATGCAAATTAAAAATTGGTATAGCCACCCTAAAGATTATTTCAGAAGGAGGTGTAGTGATAAAAACTTGCAACCAGGAAGACACCAACGCCCTACTACAGCATCTAGTTAGTTAACTTTTATTTTCCGTTATGTTGTGCCGATTTTGGATGTTTTACTTCTATTTTTAGGTCTGAAAGTAAATATCATGAATACAAATTTGTGCAGAAAAACAGTAATTCGAAGCAGATACTGATGGCGCGTGTGTAGGGATTTTAAAGTCACTAGAAGCAATTGTGGATGGTACGTACGAGGAGATTTCGAAATGACAATTATTGTTGTGAGCAATTCGAATGAAAATTTGCTTGCTTCCGAAAAAAAGACGCGGTTACTGGAAGAAATATCTTTTTAATCATGGCATTACCTGCGTTATAATTTTTAAAAGGTCTCTAAAACCAAAAGAATCTCGAGTTCTGTATGTCATTGATTATGCAATTTGTAAGCATCAAAATTGTAGAAAATTTAGCATAGAAGTACTTTGCTTCAAAGATACCTTTAAGATCGTACCTAAATATGACTCCAATGAAGATAATCATGTCGGCAAAGAACACTGATACCAACTTCGTGGTATTATAGGCCATGAAGCAAAGTGCAAACTCCTACATAGCATGCCCAACAGCGTGATGAATGAAGGTATCAAAAATACTAAAGCTGAATACGTAATAATTAATGATAGGAACGGGCAGGATATTAAGTCATTGGCTCGCTCAGAAGCAATTTGCGACGGTGACTACGACGCTAATGACTTTATAGATCTTCTTTTAAGATCCGTATCCCAGAGTACAGGTAGAGGTACGTACACAATACATTCATATGCCAAATTGACGGACTCTGGTGTACTTACAAGCTTCAGGCTCTCATTGTGAGGAAGCGTCGGGTTAATGTTTTTTATGCCATAGGTTCTGTGGTACGACCGACGCTATTTGAACTTGATCGAAGGGTGTACTGCTATGCTGGAGCAGTTAATATTAACAATTGTAATTGTGTTCATTTTTCAACTAATATCCTCGTTTCATGATTCGTGTACGAGAGCTTGTTTCTGCTGGAAACGCAAAATGTTTCTGCCAATCTGCTTATAATTCGGTCTTATTGGGCTCATTTCATTAAAATGGTTATCCGACAATTTACCAAGTACAAATTTAATAAAAAAAACAAGAAAACTGTTGTAGAAATGTTCGCAACTTTAATCAACGTTAATGAACTAAGTATATTAGGTATGCCAAAAATTTCTTAGTATGGTTAAGTGTTTTTCAATCCAATAATAGACTTACTAGGTGCTTTATTTATATAGGCAATTTATTGAGATTGTTTTTCCACATGTTTAATTAAATTGTTTTCTGCATTTTCAACTTTCATGTTTGCTTCCAAACGGCACGGCATGTGTAAAAAACTGATAAAAAGAAATAGAGTCACTCTTGAGTGGTTAATCGATGCTGTTATATCCAGCAACATTTCATTTGAGAACTTAAATTCATCATACCGAAATACCCCAGGTTATAACGCGATTTGCAAACAGATGGAATTGAAAAATTCATATAAAATAAATTTCTTATCTTTTCCAAATTCTATAGACATAAGGACACTTTTCAGAAGTTATTAACTTCTTCTTTTAACAATAGAGTTTCTTAAGTAATATCAATATCATCTATTAACAATAGCGATAGTGAGTTAGTTTCCACAAAAGTCTTCAATGATGCTACAAGTACCTAAGTTTTCACCAAGAGGAAGTGTTGCTGATTTCGAAATCTGCACGCACGTACCATCCTCAATTGCGTCTAGTGACTTTGAAATCCCTACACAAGCGCCATCAGTATTTGCTTCGAATTACCGATTTTCTACAACAATATAGTTGTTTCGTTAAAACGGTTATCAGGCAATTGACCAGGTACAAATTTAATAAAAATACAAGAAAACTGTTGTAGAAATGTTTGCAACTTTGATCAACGTCAATGAATTAAGTATATTATGCCAAAAATTTGGAAGCATGGTTGAAGTATTTTTAAATCCAGTAATAGACATCAACTTATTAGATGCTAAAGACTTCACTGAAACAGATGAAGAATTTTGTTTAGAATGGAACGAGGAAAATCTTAAGGATGCTGAAAATGACGCTGTTAGGGGCAACTATGCAAATCTCCGTTTTACGAACTGTTTTTCAAAATATATTGCCACAAAAAAGAAGAAATCTCTAACCGTTATGTTGACTGTCTCGCCTTCTGTATAAAACGTAATATACCATTATGTTCCTCTGTGGACCAATATAACTGTTTGTTTGCTTGATAATAAAAATGAAGAGCCAACTCGATACAGCAATTCCAACGCAGAGTGTTGGTTTAAAATAGTTCAAAACGACATTTTAGGTAACGAATCGCATTTAAAACTCGGTCGGTTCATAACCAGAGTCGAAGAAAGAATTGCCCTTCACGTAAAAGAAATACAACTAAATATAGGTAAAGCCCCATCAAAAAGGAAATTGACCAGTGCTAACGGAGAAAAATCTGATTTGAAAGAAGAAATAGATGAACCTCTCGCACTTGAGAAGTGGCGTAGGACATCGAAGAATAGGTCATATTTTCAACAAAAAAATATAGATTGTGTTTTAGAGAATATTCAGTCGACCACAAAGGAAAAAACCAAAAAGAACGAATATTATTACATATTACATATCAAATGCGAATGCCTCATTTGATTTTACGGTGGCAGTCTTTAAGAATAAAGATCAAGGATTCAAATTGCATAGTTGCGATTATCGAACCCTCATTTCCAATCACAATAAAACAGTAGTTCCTTCTGATATTTCAAACCCCAAATGGCTAACAGATCGTTGTATTGATGCTGCAGCACTTGTTTTCCTTCGTTCAACTAGCATAATTTATTTCATTCATTGTATATCTACCCATCTGATATTTCAAACAGTAGATGAAGAGGTTATCGGCAAGAAATTTAAACTTTTCTTAACAAGGGTCACAATGGAAGACCAATCGTTCGCACATTTCGAAGGATTGAATTGTGACCTATTTACCCCATTTTGTTTATTAATTCAAGAATCAATCAGACCCCTAACCACACAAAATTTGAAATACTATATACGTATTTCGGCAACTAAGTTCAGTAGTTCTTGAAAAAGAAAAAGAAAAAAAAATTATAATAATAATGATAATGATAACAATGATAAAGATGATAGATGATACCTACCCCTGATAACAAATATTTAATAATATATATATACCAAAATCGACACACTCCGAAAATATCGAAGTTCACTCGCCTAGATCTCAAGCCAGAATGAGCTCCGCCCGGAGAAACTCCTTTATATATATACCCAAAGTGACGTAGCACTGACGTCACCTGTGACGTCAATACAAATCACTCTAGGATAGAAACTACCTATAATGAAGCTTTACGCTCATTTCTATACCCTCTATTCTTATTTTAAACATTACAAGTGTACTAGAAGTTGCCATCTTTAATGCAGTTTCGGGATAAAACATCCTATCTTCAGAATAACTGATTTAAAATAACCAGAATGAAGGAAATGAATCCAATTTTGACCAAATAACCTTTATCTTATACGGACTAGCAAATAAACTGCAATAAAGAAGACCTTGACACCTACACACTAACAATTTTACTGGCTAAATTTTACACCCGTCTAGGTTCCGCCTACATATCAACGACATCTAACAATACGGAATCAGAAATTGGACCTGAATCTAAATTATTAAGTTTACCTTCATACTTGCGAATAAACATACTCTCATAAGCATCTAACTCCCTATTGTCCGATACCGACTTCATAAGCCGAAGATCCCTCTTATGTACAGGATGACCGGTATCAAAGATCTGCTGGTCAACACTTGACTTCTCAATCCTATTATATTTGAAATGCGCCAAATGTTCTTTAAACCTAGTAACGATTGTACGCCTTGTTTGCCCAATATACCTCTTGTCACAAATACTACACTTTATTTCGTAAATTCCCGACTTCTGCCTGTCCTCTACTTTATCCTTGGGATTTCCCAACAGCTGCTTGATGGTATTCTTAGCGGTGTATGCTAAACATAAATTTTGCGACTTAAAAATATATTCCAAGCCTCTGGTATGTGCTAAACTATACGGGACCTTAAAATATTTCTTATTCTCAATAGGGGACATGGAGAAAGTTGTGGAATCCTTAACAAACTTTTTGTGTCTAATTCTGCTTACCAATCTATCCACTACGACTGTTGTGTACCCATTATGAATCGCAACATCCTTTATATACTTTAACTCTTTTTTGTACCTTACAATTGACAGAGGAAATTACTCCAATCTGTTGACCAGAAAATGCAAAGCCGAAAGTTTATGCTGTATTGAGTGTTGCGAATCATTCACAATAAACCTACTGATATTACTATCCTTCCTACACACATCAAATTCCAAGCGGCCGACACCGTTCCCGACAACCAAGACATCCAAAAAAGAAATTGAACCATTTTGTTCCATTTCACAGGTGAATTTAACACTATTAAAACGTGAATTTAAATTATCTAAGAAATCCTCAATCTTGCTCCTCTTGGTTATCTGAAATTGTTGTGTTGCTTTTGGGATAAATAAATTAGTTTATTATATTATATTATTATTATTATTATCTCTTAAGGACATAGAGTTTGTTGTACTGCCTTATAATATCGGCGGCTACCAATTTCCTTAATAGTTCTAGATATTAAAACCAAAAAAATGTATTTATTGGATCCTGCAAACAACGGATTAATCAGTTCTAGTGAAAAGATAGTATTTTTAGACAAGATAAGAAGGTTTATACGTGATAGGTATCAGAAAATTGAAAAACTTAATGCTCAAAATGGAATTTTGATGACGAATCTTTATATGCCAAACAAAAAGATTCTTACATCTGCGGCATATTCGTAATTTATTATTTAAAAGTTTTAGCAGAGTGTACAAACATGAAGGACTTCTTTCTCACAATTGATATAAATTTCGACCCTGAATATTTTAGGCTCGAATTACAAAGATGTTTCTTGTTGTACTCTGAAGATTTGTCAGAAACTTGTTTGGTGTGCAGTGTTGCCAATCTGTGAGTAATTTCTCAATTTGTGAGCAATTTTAACATGCGTGAGGAAATTGCGAGGAATTTAAATTTGTGAGAAATTTTGAGGAATATTGAACGCAGTGTCACTAGAAAAATATTTCTTATCTTAATTCCAAACACGAAATAAATTTCGGACGCATCACCCCATTATGGAACGCACTATCGCTGAACGGCGACACGCATGTTCGTAAGCCATAGTCGATATAGTTATGGACTTTATTTCTTGCTTCCTATTGGTCGCATCTCAACTGTCACTTCTGGTGCCGGAGTGCAGGTTAGACAAATGACAATTGTAATTTAACTTAGTGCCGAGATAATTATTATTTTTGAATAGTAATTATTATTTGTATTATTGTGATTAAAAATGAGCAAAGTTTCAAAAATGGATTGCACATTGCCAGATGGTTATACCTACAAATTCCTGGAATCAAAGGAAGACCTATTAATCTTTAGAATTAAAGAAGTAAAAGAGGAGCAATCTGCAGAGGTAATTTTAATTATAGAATTAATTTATGAAAGAAATATAATTGTTTATAAAAAGATATCTACAAAGCTACTATCATTTTTAAACAGGTATGGATAAAAAAATATTTTGAAACCTCGTTTTGGACATGGCGAGTTTCACAAACATTCCAACAATCTGGACGAATTACTATTTTTAAGAAAAAATACCGGTGCCAGCATAATGTTACGCATACAAAAATAAAGCATCCAAAAAGAAATAAAGAATCTAAGCATACTGGCTGCCCTGCTTCTTTTACCATTGCAGTTAAAAGGTAGGTATATTGTTTCAAATTAGAATATGTAAGAGTGTAAATTGTTTTATTAAATTATAGGTATGTTAAGAATTCTAGAAGTAAGAAGCCTCTTCAGATTTCAAATAAAGAATGGCCATGTCACATTGAAGTTTTACAACATCATAATCACGAGATGTGCTCAGGTTCTGTACTGAAATTCCGACCAATCAGTGAAAGTACTAGAAATACTTTTCTAAATTTATTTAGAAAAGGCCACACAGCTGCATCTGCTCTTAATACAGTCAAATTGGACTTGTACTTAGAACACGGCGAAGAATATTATATTTATGATGCAGATGGTAAATACATTCCCACTGTGTCACAAGTTCTGAAGTCGTTCTTGTAGATGCTGGAGGTGGCAAGGACAAACAAAATAGTAGGTTATATTTTTTATGACTCCTACTCCTGCTGGAGCTCTTCCTATTGGAGTAATTCTCACTGACGTAGAAAGCAGGAAAGTGTTTCAAGTTGGGGTGCAGGAGTTATTAAGTTGTTTCCCTGACGATGGTTGCTTTTTTGGTAAAGGGGCCCCTGCAGTTATAATCACAGATGATGATCTGAAAGAAAGAGATCCCCTAAGAGTTTCTTTTCCTTCAACAACGTTACTGTTATGTCAGTTTCATATTTTGAAAGCTGTTTGGAACTGGCTGCTCTGTACACATAATAAAATACCTATCAGAATTATACCAATATTTTAAAAATTTAGTAATGGAAGAAAATGTAGAGAAATTATGTTGTCTCTATAATGAATTTATAGGACAGTGCAAATATGCTAATTTTAAAAAATATATTTCTAATGAAAAATGGCCAAGAAGAGAAGAATGGGCTTCCGCTTACCGTTACAAACTGCCTATAAGAGGAAATAACACAACAAATTATGTTGAAATTGTATTTAAGCTAATGAAAGATGTTATATTAGACCGCGTCAAAGCTTATAACATGGTTCTACTTTTGAATTTTATCACAGAAAAGTTTGAAGGTTACCTTGAAAGGAGATGTTTAGACTTTGCTCATGGAAGATACAATAAAAAATTACTCAGAAAATTCCTGCATAAAGACTCTGCTATCGATCCAAACACAGTAATTAAGATATCGGAAGACATGTACTCTGTACCATCAGAATAAAAATGTAATGAGTTTTATTCAGTGTGCACATCAATTGGATGTTGTTCTTGTAAAGTGGGTATGACAGGAAAATTATGCAAACATTTATATGTGGTGATAAGAAATTTTCAAGAAGATGAGAAATTTTTTATGGTTTCAATTACTACAAAGTCTCTTCTTTTCAAAATTACAACTAATTGTGATGCCCCAAAGGGCTAACTCCTATCGATGCTAAATCAAAAATGTTGGAACGTGATGATAGTAACAGATTAATAGAGACACCAATGGAACCACCAACCATTCAACTTCAAGAAACTGAAGTTAATTGCAGTAATGTAAATCAGTCAAAGTTATCTGACGGTGCTTTGGAAAAAGCAGAAAATATTTTTAAGAGAATTTCGGCAGGAATATTAGCTGAGCCAGATGTCTTCATACCAGCAATTGACAAAATGGCAGCAAATATTGAGTCCTTTGTACGAACAGATCCATGCACTAGTGTCTGCAATGTACAATTTTGGAAGAGTAAGTAATAGCCAAACATGCTCAAAGGGTAAACTTAGTTCGAAGATGACCGATCGACATGTAGTTAAAATACATCCTCAACCTACTTCTGTGATGAGAAGAAAATACAAGAAAAAAGGTGAAGGTGGTAGTAACACTGGTAGACCCATAAAAAAGTATTCGTTAGGAGGATTTAAAGAAAATTTAGGTGGGAAACCATCTAATGTACATAGAACACTGCTGAAGGAGGGCCACGATTATACAGTTTTTGGTAATGTTCCATCTAAAAAGAGAAAATTGTCTCATTCTTTACAGGAAGCTGTTTTCCAGAATAAACATTTATAAAAAGTACATATACCTATGTATACCGTACGTCTACTTTCAAGACATCATTGGCAATTTACATGTAAAAATTAAATTAAATTTTTTATCTCTATAGCTCAGTTTAAATAAGTGGGATTGAATTGCAATCATCAAATAATTTATTAGAATCTTTTTATTGGTATAATTTGTTCATTTTTATTCAGCATTATCAAAAACTAGCTGTTATCCTACGAACCTATTATCGCCTAAAAACATTAAAAGCAGTTGCCATGTAAATTCCCCACGACACGTCTTGAAAGTGGACATGCGCTAGAGGTAGTATGTAGTATGTTAGTATTATTAGTTATTTAAGATATATTGTATTTTTTATCTGTAATTTCCAATACAATGAATAACACAATAAACCGTGTTGTCTGTAGTAATACGTTGCGTTGCTTGGTAGCCACGAGTGTAAATTTGACAGTTAAAAGATCACGAGCGCTTGCGCGAGTGATCTTCTGTCACATTTGCACGAGTGGCTAGTAAAAGCAACAGCTTGAGGAAAATTACCTAAAAATTCCAGACCACGAATTGTATTTGACAAGATTATTTTTTGAATCGAAGCAAGGTAGTTCAAAACGAAATTTTATTTCAATTAATTCACATACAAAGAAATGTGTTGGGAATATTTGACGTTTGGCAGGTACTAAAGTAACTAGATTATACATTATAAATGCACCTACAAATTCGAAACTATGGCAACTTATCAACAAGCAAAATTATCGAAAAAAATTACCGTACGTAATATCACAAGAAAGTGAGAATAACTTGAAAATAATTCGACAGATTTTCGAAAATTTGTCGCCAGGCAATAGACACGAGAGCCCGTAGGGCTCGAGTGGCTATTGCCGAATGGCGACAAGTTTGAGTAAAATGTGGAGAATTATTTTCCAAGTTATTCTTACTGCCTTGTGGTATTCGAAAGGTTATTTTTTGACGTTCAAATGTGAAACAACTCTTCAATATTATTCTTTTAGTGTCACAATTTGAGATTAAAACATATGACATATGTCAAAACCAGAAAACAAGTCGTTTTATCAACAAAAACAAAATACTAAAAAAAATTCCCGCTGGGACAAGTTAGGTAAAAAATTCTCACTATAATAATGATTTAATTGGTCAGAATTAAACGCGTGATCAAAAATACTGTTCATTTATTGGGAAATAGAAACGTCAAAAAATAACCGAAATAATACACGCTTCTAGACCCAAATGCAATGTTCCTATTGGTCAATTTGACGATGAAAAAAATAATCTTGATTATTTAATTTTGATTCCAATTTTCATAACATTCCTGCAGGATTCTTGACTTTTGGGTGTAAATAATTTGCCTCTAACTGTCATATTAACTGAAGTCGCCATTTTGCGTTCAAAGTAAATTCTAGTTTAATGAGAATTATTGCTTTAATAATAATAATAATAATATAATATAATATGCTTACGCCCCATGACTATAACAATCTTCAGTAGGTACTTTAAAAAGCCCGCTTGAAAATTGGCCAATAGGATGAGAGTATTTAAGTGCCATAGCTATACTGACTATGGTTTACGAACATGCCGGCGACACTGCCACCACAGAATATCCACTGACAGACGACAGACGAGACGGAACATCGAAACAAGGTCAGTCATTGCGTTTCGCGGTAAAAGAAGATTCGGTGATCGGCGCTGGGTGCCTTGCTTGCACCTTATTTTCTACCAATTACCTGTTGTAGACGATAAAAATGCAAGTATGTTTTTAAAATTAATCTTTCATGTTCTTGGTTTCGTTTGTATTTCTGTTCTAAGTATTTCCTATTAGTTTGGTTGTTATTCAGATGTTTGTTGTAGTTCGCATACCTAACCTAAGTAATGGATAGATGGTTAATTAAACTGAATAAAAAGGTGGCGGATTCTCCTTCTACTTTTGCTTCTGCAGATATACAAACGGTGGTGGTCTAAAAATGTGCCTATTAAGTATTAAAAAATATTTTTTAAATGCTAGATATCTGCTTCAAGTATATCCGAGAGAGAATCAATTTCTGAAGAAGCTTTAGCAGAAGAAGCAGAAAGTTACAATATTACTGTAGGATCTGCAGAAGAAAACAACTGTGGATTCAAATTTTGGGCTGAAAGTGGAGTACGGAGTTCCGTCCAATACTGATGTAATTTAATTCGGTAAAGACTAAAAAGGTAGAAGATAAATAAAATGTATTTTTTTAATAGGAAACTGATGAAAAACCTGCCAAAAAGAAGCGAAACAAAAATTCAAGCACAAATAACAATAAGAAACAAATACGTGTGCTCATTTTTAATTCGTCCTGGTTAAATTTGCAAGACTGGTTGCAGAAACATAACTCGACAAATAAAGGCAATGAATATGCTTACTGCAAAATGTGTGATACGAAAATTATTGCACATTAAATAAATAACAATACAATACAATAACATTATTTACATTATGGCTGCCTGGGATTACATTCTTCTCTTAAAGTTAATTTCGTCGCAGGCTTATCTTCTGAAGACTCGTCAGCAAGTGATTTTTCTGAGTCGCCATTCCAACACAGTGAAGAGTCTCAGGATGAGCAGGAGAACATATAACTCATTATAGGGGAAGATCTTTCCAAGGACATCTCGATTGGGCCTGATTTAGCGGACGAACTAGCAACCCGATGAAAACGTTAAAAAGTGTAAGGACAATTTTTGCCCAGTTATTTCCTAAGGAAGAAAGCTAACGGCAAATACAGATTTATATTAAACCTTAAAAAATTAAATAGGTTTCTATCCGCACCTTGAAGATATACGATTAGCAAAAAATTTAATATTCAAAAATTATTTTTTAGCATCTATAGATATGAAGGACGCTTATTATGTGATACCCATACACGATAAATTAAAAAAAAAATGCTGTTCAAATTTCGTGAGAATATCTTCGAAATTTAGTGCCTCCCCTTCGGACTCTGCACATTCCCATATATTTTTACCAAAATATTAAAACCCGTTCCCAAACTCCTCCGGGGGAAAAACTTTCTGTCAGTTAGTTGATAGGAAAGCCGAAGGCACCGAGATTACGAATGATGGAAATACTATAGAACACTGACTAATTGTTCAATTTCTCAAGTTTTCTTGCAAACCTTACGTGTAAATGTTTGATCTGAACATGGGTCCCGGAAAATTCGGGCTTTAATGGATACTGGGTCGGAGAGATCAACTGCATTAAAATCAACTGCAGAAAAATTGGGCTACACAGCCAAGAAATCGCTGAGAATTTTGCACGGATTGTTTGGAAGTTCAAAAGTTGAGCAGACACATTATTGTTACGATGTTAGATTGAGTGAACATGATTACAGTGCAGATGTGAGGTTTTTGATCAGTCAGTTATATGTGCCAATATTCCGTCCATTTTTTGTGGGTCTTGGATGCAAGATCTGGAATCGTTGAATATAAAAATAAGGGATACTGTAAGTTCTTCGCCTACTGAGTTGTTGGTTGGAGCCGATGTAGTCAGGAAATTGTATACGGAGCGGAGGAAAATATTGAAATGTTGCAAGGATACTTATGTCTTTTTTTTTTTTTCAGATATATACAAAATATTTACAGTGACAATTAATATAGGACTTCGCGGTAACTAATTCATATTCTCAAGTCGGTCGGTCAAACGGTCTGTACGGTACGAGTTAATAATTAAATGAGTTGTTCGCCGCGGGCGAACCTCTCATTGAATTCTGGTGTCCTGATACACGTCGAACGTCCGGCGTTCGATCTGCACAATATAGGTCTGATTTTCTGGACGTTACGTAGCAGTATTGAAATACAGTCCAGTCGGGGGTTTAGGTACGGGATCTTCGGTGTCGCACTCCAGAGTGCAATCCCTTCGGGGAGGCCGCTAACCAATATGTAATGGATACGTCCTACCATACACCGGCTGCCTCTAGGTTTGGGTGGAAACCGATCACCACAAAGAAATCCCAGGTGGCTATAAATAACCAGCGGAGAAAACGTAATTAAGTGGTTCCTACCCCTACCAGAGAGCTCCGATTTCGGCAGACTCGTTGCCGTACAACTAGTCAGCTCCAACCACGTTGGTCGGATAATGTTTAAATATTGTTAGACAAGCTAGCAATAAATAACCATACATACTTACATGAAAACAGTAGCGGAGGAAATATCTGCAGATCGAACGGCGAAACGAGAACGTTACTCAGTGCGTCGCAGTTAAATAAAGTCAGTATTGAGAATCGGCGGCGGTGAATGAATTCTGAATCTGAAGGATTCTTAATTCGAAGTCGGATTGAAAGTCGGCGGCCAGCATCATCTCGGATGCTGGGAGCCCTGGTCCCAGCTGATGGCCGGACGACCAAGTACTCCCTTCTGCCTTCTGGAGCATCCACTTTTATGAGACTCAGGGGGGGTGGATTCTGCGGTCTTCTTCCGAGATTTTCCAGCGGGGGCATTGGTGCCGTCTGCACCAATTGTGACGTTGATCCTTCGCGTCATACATGGGACGTGTGCAAACCTTCGCTATCGCATGTTTTAAATCTCAACTGGCGCGCGCTTGCTTCTCCCATCCATTTTCCTTCTGGATCACGGCGTGACGTCAGAACGTCCAAAGTAAACACTAATCAATTTTTGATTAATCAAGGTGTTTACTTTTGCAACGTTACAATGTGACTTGGTAGCGGTAGAAACTTTTCTTGGGTGGACGCTTATAGGTAGAGTACCTGTGGGGGGGGGGGGGAGCACGATAAGCTAAGCATAGCTCCATGTCAGCTTTGTCTCTTCTTCTATTAGATGCACCTGTGGAAACTGGATGAGTTAGGAATCACTGATCCTGTTGAAACAAAATCACGCCACGAAATGAAATTGGAAGTTAGAGAGGTTTTTTCAGAAACCATTGATATGAACGAGGGCAGACGGTATGAATTTAGTTTGGCTTAGGTAGATGGCCACCCTCCACTACCGAACAATTCCGCTATTGCCAAAAGGAGGTTAGATGGAACTGTGAAGAAGTTGAAAACCAATGACTTTTTAGAGTGTATAATGCAAGTTTTCAGGAATAGTTGAGAGAAGGGATAATACAGCAAGTTTATGAAACTCTTACTGATCAGTGTCATTACTTGCATCATCGACCAGTCATTAAGGAGAATAGTCTCACAACAAAAATCAGGGCAGTGTTTGATTCGTCTGCAAAGGGAAAACATACACCATCAGTGTTTGGAAAAGGTCTGTATCTCTTTGAGTTAATACCTTCAATTCTTTTGCGGTTTAGAGAAAATAAAATTGGTGTGACCGCCGATATTCAGATGGCATTTTTACAAATCAGTATACATGAATCTGACAGGGATTTTTTCGATTTTTATGGGTGGTTTCAAAAGACCGTTTATTGACCTATCGTCATAAGAGGTATGTATTTGGAATAAGTAGCAGCCCGTTCCTTTTGGGTGCTTCTATAGAACATCATCTGTTGAAACGAATTGTATTCTCATGATACGGGCCTCAAGCTTCTTTGGAGTTCTCACGTAGACGATTGCATTGCAAGTGTACCAGATGAGCATTCATTAAATCGATTTGTACAGAAAGCTACTATTGTGAAAGCAGAAGCGAAATATGATTTAAGAGGGTGGGAGTCGCCACATTTTCCGGATCGCAGTAAGGATATCGCATGTGTTCTCGGATTTACATGGAATTTGAACACAAATGTGCTGAAAATTAATGAAGTGTATGCGGGACGGAGGACGTCGGTAACAAGCTTATAACGAAAAGATTTATTTTATTGTTAACACAACGATTATCTCGCAGAGATGACAATAGGGTTTTCGTTTTCCGGTTGTGTTGCCGGCGGACCGTACCTGGTGGTAAGTCGGTTAATTATGTACGTTCATGAACAATCGAATCATGTCGGAACAGGCGGATTGTTATTGTGTTCTTCGTGAAGAGTACTGAATTTTGGGGGGCATTAGGCGAGTAATAGGCGGCTAGACTGGACGATGGGTCGTGTAGTGGATTTTATACTTGGTATTGATGGTAAGATGCGACTGGTGCGCGTTTAGACCGCAAAGAGGCTGCTACTTCGGTCACGCATATACCCTCTAGAGTGTGTCGGGGAATGTGCAGGAGTGTCAGAGGTTGGTGACGACGCCAATAGGAGAATACCAGATGGAGAGTGGTGGAATGCGCTAACAAAAATGTTAGCCCTGAATGCCCAACGATAATCACGAGGAGCAGCCGCAGGTCTCGCGTTCCCGCTAGATGTCGTTAAATAATGACTGTTTAAATTTATTTTTAGTTTGGTTCGTTTTAGTATCACACCATATGTTATATCTATATAAGTACTTGTTTTCAGTTAGAAGCTTGTTCCGTTTCTCACAAACAAATATATCTCCATGTGTTTTATAAGGAACTTTTCATGTTAAATATTTTCTTAAACGTTCCTCAGGTGGGAGGATGTTAGAGCCATAATCAAGTTTTGATTTGGATAAGTTTTGTTAATTGGTTCGCGAAAGCGAAGCGGCACCCTTTGACAACAGGATGCCGGCACATATAGCTTACCAATAATGTAGACTTTGCATATATCTACTAGGATATACTCGCAGAGAATAAGAAACAACTATAAGTTAACACTTTTATTAAAGAAACAACCTTCCACCAACACGAACTTAACAAGAATGCCTTTTATTAACTAATAACTTATCATGTTTATGTAATGACCCTTGGCCAGGTAGGTAACGCAAGTGATTCACCGTCTGCACGGCCATCCTGCAATTTCATTCGTCCTCGAATCGCCTATACCCTGTTACTAGGACTTACTGAAACAATAAGAAGACAAAAATATTAAAACTTCGAACTTATCACTTTTTGTGAAGAGTAGCAGCTTTAAAATAGCCACAGAGTATTTCTTGTCGGCATCGAGGGCTAACTTTTGCCATCAAGGGCGATCTTTTGCCATCTGGGGCTGTCTTTTGCCATCTAGGGCGGTCTTTTGCCATCCGGGGCTGTCTTTTGCCATCTAGGGCGGTCTTTTGACATCTGGGGCTGTCTTAACTCTTAGTGCATTGTATGCTTACCTTAGTGTCTTTGAACTTCAAAAAGTTTCATGTGCTCTGTACCAACAACGCCTTCATATGGACGGTTGGATCTTTCGGTATGTCGGTTTTCTTTCACTCTATATCGATCATTTGGTAGAACTTCTACGGCCTTGAAGGGGCCTTTAAACTTTGGTAGAAGTTTCTTGCTTTCATTGGTGGCGGGAAAGCTGGTAACTTTTGTTAATACCAAATCTCCTACTTGACAGATTTTTGGTGGGCAGCGCTTTTTGTTAAAGTCCAAGTTTTGCTTGATTCTATTTTGGTCGAGCCTTTTAGCTGTCTCTCTGCGAATTTTTGTAACATCTACTATATTTTCTTCTTCCACATCGTGGACATCGGTGTCGGTTTTAAGGTGAAAACCAAACAAGAGTTCTGCGGGCGTGTATCGTGTTATTCGGTGTTTTGTGCTGTTCAAACCTTGCTGAACTTGTGTAATATTTATGTCCCAATTATCTTGAGGAATGTCAGCATCTTTAGTAGCTAATGCGTCTAGTAGAGTTTTGTTAATTCGCTCCACTTGTCCGTTTGCTCTAGCCAGTCCTACAGCTGCCGTATATAACCGTATGCCTTTACTCTCGACGAAATCTTTGAAAGCCTTTGATGTAAATGCTGTCCCTGCGTCTGTTATCAATCGTCTTGGATTACCAAGATCTTTAAAAATTTCCTCTACCTTCTCAATTGCCTGCCTCGTAGATGTGTCTGGTACTGCTTTAAGGTATGTGAATTTAGAAAATCCATCGACTATTACCAGTAGATATTTACTACCATTCGGAGTTTTTATAAATGGACCGAGGTGATCTAGGTGAAGCGTGTGGTGAGGTCTAGCATACTTGGGAACAGAATGTAAATAACCGGGCTTCTTCCCGCCACGTTCTTTGTGGTAAAGACAATACAAACAAGCGTTTATGTACTTTCTTACGAATCTATTCATTTTGGTAAAACAATCATTTTATTTGATTCTTTCTATAGTTTTGTCGAAAGCAAAGTGACCAATGTCATCGTGATTTGCTTTAACGATTTGCCATCTGCATTTTTTTGGTACTAACCATCTTCGACCTGTTGGGGTTAACTTGAAAACTTTATTGCCCCGTAAATCATAGTTATTAAATATGTCTCTATGATTCTGTATATCGCCGTTTGATAAAATCTCCTTAATTGATCTAATGTTATCATCTTGGTCTTGCGCTTCGCGTAAATAATTGTCGTCCTGAATTAGCAATATTTTCTCAGATTCTACGCTTTCTGAGTTTTGAAAATTACGACTCAACGCATCTACGTGTTGCATTCGTGAGCCTGCTTTGTGCTCTATTTTGAATGTAAAATCTTGCAACAACAAGACCTATCGTGCTATTCGTGGTATTATCGTTTGTTTGTTTAAAGCATTTTTAACTGCATTGCAATCGGTAATTATGGTAAATTCATTTCCTTTTAAGTAATATTTAAATTTTTCCAGGGTTTTGACAATTGCTAGTAATTCCAATTCAAATGAGTGATAGTTTTTCTCAGGTTCTAGTTCTATAGTCTGTTTGCTGAAAAATGCTACTGGGTTTTCTTTGTTATCACGCTTTTGAACCAAAATTCCTGCGTAACCCTCACGACTTGCATCAGGATAAACTGTTATGGGTAATTTCGGATCTAATATTGCTAAGATAGGTTTTGCGCAAATCTTTTGTTTTAGTTTATCGATTATTTTTGTATAATCATTTGACCATCTCCAAGTAGAATCTTTTTTAAACAGCTTTGTGAGGGGAGATGTTTGGCGTGCATAATCAAGAATGAATTTCCTAAAATATCCAGTTAGACCTAAAAATTGTCTTAGCTGATGCGGATTTTTGGGACGGAAAATTAAGTACAGCTTCTATTTTTGAAATCGAGGGAGTTATTTCATTGAATGAAATTTGGTAGCCCAAATAAGTAATTTCTTCTAGTAAAAACAATGATTTTGAAATATTTATGGTAAGATTATATACTTTTATGACATTGAGGATCTTGTTTAATAAGTCTATACCTTCGGAAATTGTTTTTGAAGGGATCAAAATATCGTCCAGGTATGGAATAATATGCAATGCTCTAAACGGCTGTAAAATTTCATTCATGAATTGTTGGAATACGGAAGGGGCGTTACACAGCCCAAACGGAACTCTAATGCATTCATAATGACCTTCCGGTGTTACGAAGGCGGTGAACGGGACTGACTTCTGGTCCATAGGAATTTGATGATAACCTGATGCCAGGTCAAGACTGGTAAAGTACTTATAACCATTGAGATTGTCATCCTCAATAATTGGCATGGGGAAACTATTTTTAACGGTGATCTTATTCAGTGCTCGGTAGTCTACTACTAGTCTTTTGCTGCCGTCTTTTTTATTTACAAGTAGAGCAGGACTCGAATAAGGAGATTTACTTTCTTGAATTATGTTCAGATCTAATAATTTTTTAACGATTCTTCTAAATGTTATTTTATCTTTTTCACAACAACGGTATGCACGATGAATAACCGGTTTATTTGTTGTTAACTCTATTGATAATGTTACTGAATGTGTCTTACCCAGAGTATTCAAATTTTGGGATACGCAACTCTGATAGTCCTTTAAAATGTTATGAAACTTGCATTTATGGACGTCTGACAAATTTCCGTGTTTAACATTATGTAGCCACGCAGAAGTATTCACTTTATTTTTAAATGATAATGTGTCATCAATTCGGTAATATACACTGACGGACAAAAAAAGTGGCGCACCTAGATTTTGCAATAAGTTTGAAGTTCATTATCTTCTGAACCAGACAATCGATTTTAATAATTCTTTTTTTGCTGTAAAGGGCGACTTTTCTAGATGACTATGATGTGTTTTGCTTTCCACTAAAATTTTTTGCTACTTCTATAGTGCCTTTAGAAGTAGAGTATGTTTTTTAGGCAATGTTTGATTGACGCTATGGAGTGAAATTGTAAGTTTATTGAATTCTTACATTTGTCACGTGACACCCCATTTCCTTTTCAATAGTTTTCCTTTTATTTCGCATTTTTAGTCATTATGTTACCGAAAATGCGACACTTTAGATGAAGCAGTGCAATTTAGCTTATAATTAACAAGGGGGCCATGGAACTACAAAAGCCAAAAAACGCCATCGTTTTATGAAGTGTTGAGGCAGTGTTTGAGAAAGAAGAGCAACAATTTCGTAAACCACTGTAATTAATCGCTTTCCGTGGTCCAAAAGAAGCCCAGATATGAATCCTTTCGAAACTTTATGAGATGAATTGGGACAACGTGTTGGCGGCCGCAATCCAGAAAATCTTCATAAATTGAGGGTCGCTCTTATAAAAGAATGGGAAAATATTTCTCAAATCAACATCACAAGTTTGACTAGCCAGGGGAGGAAATACTCGATATTAGCCAGCTTGTTTATCAATTTATTTTTCAGTTTATTTTTCATGTTGTTATTTGTTGTTTTCTTTATTAATTACAGTTGTTTACGAAATTGTTGCTCTTCTTTCTCAAACACTTCCTCCATGCATTTCATAAATCCATGTTCTTTGGCTCATGTGATTTGTAACGTTAATTTTCGCTATTAGAACATTCTCTCTATTTTTAACGTTTTATTATAGACTAGTACTTACATCATGGTCATATTAACATACTTATGACAAGCCGTTTTACTTTTTAAGACCATAATTGCAATTAAACATAATTGAAAATGTAGTAATATTAACACGCTTCAGAGAAAATTTGAACACTGCAAAGCAGGTGCCCTTAAATTTTATTTCAATACATTATCTTTTAACAACTACCCCTTCCTTCTTATTTCTATTAGACAATATTTTCGGATGCGTTTTTATTCTTAACACCACAGACGTGTTTTCTTGTTTTTTTGTAATGATTTATAAATGCCCATTTCGATTTTCTGTTTAAGATAATTTCCATTTAGATGTGAATCTTCACGGACTTCATTTGCACCGAAAAACTTTGTCAAATAAAAATTCATCGAATTATAATTCATATATGCACTTGACAGAAATTTGGGGCGGGAACGTAATTTTAATTATTCTATTAAAAATGACCTAGTTCATATAATTTTAATTCCGAATTTCTATTAAGTTGCAACATAATATTAATTCTTCAAATTTTTTTTATGTTACACATAACTTTAATTTCTGTTTTTGAAATTATGTTTAACATAATTGTAATTCCTATATTTAAAATTATATTACACATACCTAATTTTATTTTTTTAATTATTATTATGTTGCACATAATTTTAAATCATGTATTTAAAATTATGTTTAACACAATTTTAATTCCTGTATTTAAAATTATGCTTAACATAATTTTAATTCCTGTATTTAAAATTATGTATAACATAATTTTAATTCTCCTACTTAAAATGATCTTCAAACAGAATTGTTGCAAGATAATTTTAATTTGGCAACACCGCATGCAGCGAACTTTCCCGAACGTTTTGTTCCAGATGGCACCACAGAGATTATAGAGGAATAATACCCATTCAAAAAAAGCGTGACAAATTCCAGTTGCCCTCATATTAATAAAAATATGAAATGATAATAATAAACATTATGATGATTGGCACTTGCTCAGAACAATATTTTATCCTACTACTAAACTTGGACGCAGGGCAGCAGGGCGCATGCCCGACTACGTTCATGGAGACATCCATAGTCAAAAAAGTGGCACTTATTTATATCCCAACTAGGTTTTGCCAATGCAATGTTTTAGCGTTGATTGAATAATCAATAATCAATTGATTGAATAAGTCAATCAACGGTTTTAGCGTGCTATTCGTGAATCCAGAAGTCCGATACGCCTCTATTTAGGAAGCTTCGGAAAGCAGTAAAGAACATAACCTCATTTTTCATAACACGTTTTATGTAGTAAATATTACATTTCCCTGTGTAAATAATAAATAATAATGTTACGAAAAAGAAAAATAATGATGAACGAAAATTGCTTAATTGCGTATACGGAGCGCGCCCACCGAGTGACATCACGCACGTACCGGCTGTTGTGCAGGTAAAGTCCAGATGTGATAACCTCTCCCACTTAATAGATGTTGGTCTAAGTTTAGGGTTGTCAAGATTTGGCGCTTGGCTTGAAACTTGACACCTGCCAGTGCCGCCAACGTCCATTAAATAAATTTTACCGTGCACAAAAATTACCGTGTTTTGGCCCAGACTTTATTGCAAAAATTAATGTAATTTAAAAAATATATTGATTTATTTAACCAATAAGAAAATACAAGTTAAATATTTATTTTTCTTTTTAAACAAGTACATACCTACGTTTTAGGTTGAAATGTGTATTACGAACATATACACATACAGGGCTACGTTCGAGAACTTTGCTGAAATCTATGAGTTAAACTACGGTAAAAAGTGGAAGGGGACTCGGTGGATAAAACATGAAGGGATCGAGGTTTCGAACGAGTTGTATCTAGAGATACCAATTCTACTTTGGCTTTCACGCTTCCCCATCCGCGTGCGCGTGCGCGTTACTTATGTCTGTAAAATGGCGTTTAAGTATATCGTTATCGACTTGCGACGCTAACGGTCTTCGTGGGTGTGGGGGTATCATTTTGTTCTCCTACGGCTAGACGAGTTCTGATCCCGTAAGGGTTTGATATATTTTGCTTGTTTTTACATCATCTTTTTTCCAAAAAATGCGTGTGTCTGGTGCGAGAGGGCAAGAAAGGGCTTTGTTTCAAAAATACGTTCTCTTGGAATATTTATTTATTAATATTAGGACATTAGTCTGCACTATACTATATTTATGCGGAAGCCTGAAAGCCAAAGTAGAATTGGTATCTCTAGAATCAAGTGTTTCGAACGTGCCTGGTGAATCGCGATTAGTCACTGTCACTGTCAGGGCGTCAAAAAGTAAGCAATATGTAATTTACAAAGGCGTGTACCCCTTTTGTTAGAGTAATGTTTTCCATTATAAACGAAAATCCACTTTGAAACGGAATCAGCCAATTCGTTCTTTTTAGAGTGTAGATTTGATGACGTCATTGCTTGCACCATTTCCTTAGAAGGATTAAAGCTCACGCAACAATCCTCCAAATTAATACGCTCTGACGACAGCAAAATTCCATTCAATATGCTTGTCAACCTCATTACTTTTCTAGCAGATTTTCAAAAGATTGCAACTTTCCTTCCTTCCTCACTCACTGATGCATCTGTTATGGGATTTATATACTGCATAATACCGGCTCCTAAGGTACATGCTTTCGTACTGACTAAATTTAGCCTCATTTGTAGGGTCTATATTCTCTATACCACAATGGGGAAGACCCGCTTAATCGAATTTATAACTTTTATTGATTATGTGCCGTGGTGAACGAAAAATTTGCAACTTAGAAAGCAGCATGACCGGGATGGCTAAAACGCGCGCTTTCTGTGGCGTAGGAGACCTATCCGTTGCGCCGCGGTGTTTACGCGTCTCCCTGGAAAAAGTGGGAGGAGTCGAGAAATATACGAGCGCTCAGGGTGCAAACGGATCGGTTTGCGCATGTGAAAATCCCTACCTAATCTGTCGGACCCAGTGGTCAAGTACGTCACCAGCGTCATTTAAATATTGTGTCTCGAGCGTGACGCATGTTTCGTATTTAATTATGACGAAAATAAGACTCAAATGTAAAAATCGAAAGTTGCGGAATTTGTTTTGGGTAGTAAACTATTCAATATGATCGTTTTCAAAATTTGCGGGTTTTCCCCATTCACGCAGCTGCAGATTCGGGGAATTCCCGGAACCGATTTCGCTCACTTCCATGGAGTTTGCTCAGTTTGCTGCCAGAATAGAAATTGCAATCTATGGAATTCGTATTAATTAATACTTTTTTGACGCATGACGAACCAAGTGATTCAAATTTCCTCAAATTAGCGTAAAATTAGTGTGTCCAAATTATCGTATAATTAGGTCTGATCGTACACGTGATATTGTACATCGTACCCACGCCAAGTTATATTATTCACACTTTACACGTAGATAATACTAATATCCCTAAAATTATTTTCACTCTTCTAAAAGATTTTATATTTTCGCATTTATAATTTGACAATTACTGACAATTCCGAAATTTGTGAAATCAAGGTTACCCAGCTGTCAGATTTCACTTTTTGTCTTAAAATAAATAATGCAAAATCCATTTTTGCCTGTTCCAAACTAGGACGGAAAATACACACCAGACACAACACAGGGAATGCAAAATTCTGTAAATTACAACAAGCTTTAGAAGAAAAAAGAAGAATCCGCTTGTATTCGAACAAAAACTCCCCGCGCGTCTTGAAAGTTTTCAGTCTATTAAAACGGGTGGAAGTGGCCCACTTGACAAAACCTAATTGGGATATAAATAAACGCGAGCGCTGTACCTACTCTATGAAAGTAACAAAACACGAAGTCACCAAATCCCACCAAACGTTCGTGTAAGTTCGCTGTACGCGTTGTTGCCAAATTAAAATTATCTTTCGGGTTAGAAAAATAGGATTTTAACTATCACTTCAAACTGAAGAATTAAAATTATGTTACTCATAATTTTAAATAGAGGAAATAAACTTATGTTGAACATAATTTTAATTACAAGAATTAAAATTATGTGGAAGATATTTATAATGAATAGAATTAAAATTCTGCTGAAGCAGAATTAAAATTATGATAGACACAATTTTAAACAGAGGAATTAAAATTATGTTGAACATAAGTTTAAATACAGGAATTAAAATTATGTAGAACGTAATAATAATTAGAATAATTCCAGTTATGTAGCAGCAAAATGAAAATACGGAATTAAAATTGTAATAAGTACATCAGTTTTAATAGGAGAATTAAAATTAAGTTCTCCCCCAAACGCAGAAATAAATTTCCAACAAGTGCATAATGAATTAAAATTCCCTGAATTTTTATTTGACCGAGACTTCACAATGAAGTTAATTCTGTTAGAGTTGCATCTAAATGGAAATTGACAAATAAGAAATGGTAAGATGTGTTATATGTATCACGATTAATTAACAAGCAACCACATTTAAGGTGTTAGAAAAGAAAAGCTTGTCGGAGAATATTTTTAAATAAAAATAATGCAGCTTCTATAGCGGTTTTAAAGTAAATCATTGAATTAAAATTACACAGGAACAACTCTGCAATATTAAAATTCTCTTTGAGGCTAATTAATATTTCTTCATATTTCCGATATGTTCAAATAAATTTATCTCGCCAGTTTCCCTCTGCGAATAATTTGCGATAAGTCACTAGTTCAGTCTAATTCATAAGTCGTAATTCGGTGTAATAAAAAATAATGGCATTTATTTTAAACAAAATAAGAAATGTTCAGATAAAAATGGATATGAATTTTATTTCATAATATTCTTATATGTCTCCCATGTATTGTAAATTAAATTTAACTTGAGCTGAATTTTAAATCGGTAGTTGCTTGTCGGATATAATAAAAATTGTTGCGTGCCTGGACCACCAAAATTTGAATGCTGCTATTTATTTTTTCTTTAACGCAGAAAAGTTCTCCTTTAAAAAGTAAAACGGCTTGCCATACATACTTGTATTCCTATTTTAGGTCTTTCACTTATATTTAGTTTCTTATTTGCTTTAATTGTCACTGTTCCTATTTCTTGCCTCGCTCTCCGATTATGCCTCCGTCTATAGTCTGTTTGAGTTTCTATCGATTTGGTTGAGGGTAGAACTGTCTTAAAATTATTAATTCTAGTTAGCTTTTCTATTCTAATAGGGTTTGTCTCACTTACCTGCTATCGTTGTCCTCTTATTGTCTCTGTATTTGGTAGTTTAGTTTGCTGGATGTCGCTGCATACGTTGAGTCTTGAAATTGTTCATCTTTCATATTTATCATTTGCTGAGCCTACCTTGGGAGGTTTGTCGTTCACTTTTCAGGATTTCGTTATGTGGTTATTCATTTAATAGCCTCCAATTTGTTGTTCTTCTGTTGTCAAATTTTTGAGGTTAAATTTCGTCGTGATAGTTACTTTCGGTTCTGCCAACTTGTGCAGGACATTTTCCCATTTAGATGCTCAGTGGCGCGCCCTCTCATTTTCATTTTCCCTGTCTCATCTTTCGGTTCTTTATGCATTGTCTTATCTATTCTTCTGTCTCTTGAGACCTCTTTATGACTTTTCTTATTGCTATCTTCCTTTATTTTGGGTTTGCAAGTCGTTTTAAGCTTTTTTTCTTCTGTTAACTTCTCCGTTGCTGGTGACGCCTCTGGAAGATTTGGTGATCTAGGGTATTTCTGGTTACTTGTGTAGTTTTAAATGTGGCTACCTTGTATTTTATTAGTCGGCGGTTTTTTTGGAATTTCCGTTTTCCGATTTGCTTCGGCATTTTTCACTCTTCCTGTTGATCTTCTCGTGAGTGGGAAGTGTTTCCAAGTTTTGTGAAATTAAGTTTTCTAGCCAGTTATGGGATTTTCTTGGTACACCTCTTGAAGATGTCGGTTTATTGTAGTTGTAGAAATCGTCATCTGCTCCATTTTTTGGGATTTAGATTCACGTTTGAGGTTCAGCAGAATTTGTGGTGAGTGTCTTATTTTTCATCTTTTATTTAAATCTTCAGTCAGCAGTGTTGTTTCCTTTCCTTTTTCTTATTTTCTCTTCTAATTTGTCTTTTCGGCATTTTAGGATTTTTCCAGGGGAACGATTTTTCCCAGGGGAACGATTTTTCCAGGGGAACGATTTTTTTTCGAGGGAGCGATTTTTTTCGTGCAGACTTTGGTCCTGATGTACTCTCCGACTCTCCCCATGTTTCAAGCGCCGATCACCTGGTGCTGAGCTGCAAGTCTGATTTGTTGTAGCAGCTGACCTGCTTATCATCTGGAAGGTCAGATATAAAGTTTGATTTTTACATCGCCTGTCCGTCTGGAACATCGCGTCCAACGGCTGGTTTTTATGTAGCGCTCGTCACAGCTTTTTGTGTCACTTTTGTGTTCGTTTTTTTGTGACTTCGCGTCGCCCGTCCGTTCGAACTTTCGCCTCGTTCGGCTATTGTTAATGTAGTTGCCTGGCCACGGCGTGTTGTGGTCATCTGTTTGTTTATTTTTGAACAAAATCTGTAGGTACTTTTTTTAAAAATTTAATTTGTTTGCCATAGTATAATTTCCGTAGTTAAGTAGTTTATCTTGTTTAAAATTCATTTAGTCAATAATAATTTTGGTTCAATTTGTTTATAGTCACTTCAATAATTTTGCTGTTTGTAAATTCCATTTTGACTTTATAGTAATATCTATTTTTTTGTCAAGATTTAGTAACAGTCGATACTCCCGTTTGCGTCTGACTTCATTGTTGTAGTTAGCGTGCGTGCGATTGACCCGTCGGTGCGCTGCGCGTGCGGAGCTTCATTCGTGTAGTGTATTTACCGCGTCATCCGCGCCTATTTTTGATTTTCCTTTTTAGCGCAACGTTAGTACCGGGTGTCTAAATTTCACCCAGGTTTATGTTCATTCCTTTTTTTTATATTTATATTATATATATTCATTGATAATTAATTTGTTGATATCATTGTTTTTTTTTGGTATTGCTATTATATACAGGGTGGGCCAATAGTGTGTAGTCGGTCCATATCTCTGATTCTATCCAAGATATCAACATGAAATTTTATGTGTATGTGGAGAACCCCACGAAGCTTCTGTTAAAATTATTTTGATGTATACAGGATGTTCACGTGCTACGTACCAAATCAAAGTTATATTTTTTTAAATGGAATGCCCCACATTTGTTTACATATTTGGATTCCCCATAAAATTTCATCAAAGTTAATATGCTACACGGTGGGGTTTAGAGTAAGCGATGTTAAGATATGGCCATTTTAGTACCAGTGTGAAGCCAAATTTGTGGTGCTACTGACGTCTGCTGGTCAAAGCTAACTATGATTTTTTTATTGGACTTGGTTCAGAGGATACTCTGTTAGTAAAATCCATGAACACTTTTTTCAGAATAGTTTATATTATACAGAGTGGCCAACTTGCGCAAAATGGAGCTTTTCTCAAAAATGTTAAATGGAACACCCCGTATATTATTTGCAGGTTTGATAGCCAGTTTATTAAGCTTTTGACTGATGTAGATATTGGCTGGTCTGCGACTGATAATTTAGGCAGAAATAAAGATTGAACCTTAAGAATTGAGATTTTTGCTGTAATTTTTTAGGGAATTTCCCCCATTTTGCCACCCAAAACTCAGAAAAATGCGTACAGTTTGTTTTTACAGAAAATTTAGCCAACAGAATTTACACCGGCACAAGAAATCTCATTGCAAGATTACTTTTTGAAAGGACGGTTTTCTTCCATGGCACTCCTTGTTTCAATTTATACCTAGGTTTAATAAGTTACCATTTATTTAAGAATATGACCATGAAGAAGCAATCTGGTGATAAAAATTTTTGTTTCAATGTGAAGTCAACTTCCAGATACAAAATGGAAATCATATTTTGTGTTTTGGGCGCTAAAATATGGGAGAAACGAATAAATAACCGGTCAAATTACCACATTTTAAAGTTCAATTTTCAATTCTACCGAAACCGCCAGTCGCAGACCTAACAATATCTACATCAATCAAAAGCTTAGTAAACTGTCTATCAAATATGGAAATAATATATGGGGTGTTCGATTTGAAATTTTTAAGACAAAATGCATTTTGCGTAAGCTGTCCACCCTGTATGATATTAAGTTTTGTGATGAAAGTACTCAAGTATTTTACAAATAGAGCAGTCTGTGAACCTAGTCCAATAAAAAAATCTTAAATAGCTTCGACCAATAGATGTCAGCAGCTCCTGAAAGTTGGGTCCACACTGGTACAAAAATGGTAATATCTTAAAATTGCTCACTCTAAGCCCCATCGTGTAGTACACCATCTTTCATAAAATTTTATTGGGAATTCAAATATGTAAACAAATGTGGGGCGTTCCATTTAAAAAAACATAACTTTGGTTTGGTGTTCAGAGTGTGAACACCCTGTATACACCAAAATAATTTTATCAGATGTTTCATGGGGTTCTCCACATACGAGTAAAGTTTTATTTTGATATCTTGAATAGAACCAGAGATATGGGCCGACTACACACTATTGGCCCACCCTGTATATATTGTCAGATATCGCCATATCTGGTTTACATACCTATTTTGTTTTTTTTATTATATGATATACTATTTGACTACCTACGTTTTTTTCTTTTGTTATTTTATTGTGCCCTATTGTGTACCAGCGGCTTTTAGGAGTTGTAGTCGTTGTGTGTTGGCTACAGAGGTTCAGCCAACAACTCCTTGGCGCCCGTTTCCTGTTTTTAGCCCACCCCATCTTCGGCTTCGAGCATAGCTGCGGCAGGATCCTCCATTGTGGCGTTAGTCTTTTAGGTTACGTCACAAATTCCATGGCCTCCTTGTTAATTACAAGCTAAATTGCACTACTTCGTCTAAAGTGTGACATTTTCGGTGGCACAAGGACTAAAAAGGTGAAATAAAAGGAAATTTGTTGAAAAGGAAATGGGGTATCACGTAACTAATGTAAGAATTCAATAGACTTACAATTTCATTCCATAGCGTCAATCAAAGTTTGCGTAAGAAACATACTCGACTTCTAAAGGCACTCATCATCATAAGGTTCTCAGTCCGAAGACTGGTTGGACGCGTACCTCCATTCTTTTCTATCCTGAGCTAACCTACGCATTTCCCTAAAAGTAGAACATCCTACATCCCTAACTATTTGAGAGCAGTAGTCTAATCTAGGCCTACCCCTACCTCTTTTTATTCCTATCTCTGACTCTAGTATGTCACGAACTATTCCTTCGTGTCTTAGAAGGTGTCCTACCATCCTATCTCTCCTACTCTTTATTGTCTTCCATACCTTTCGCTTTTCCCCAACTCTTTCTAATACTTCCCTATTGCTAACCTTATCTATCCACGGTATCTTCATCATGCGTCTGTAGCACCACATTTCAAACGCTTCTACTCTTTTTCTATCCGCTTCTCCTATTGTCCAAGTTTCGCACCCGTATAATGCCGTACTCCATACATACGACGTTAAGAGTCTCTTCCTAGTCTCTATATTAACCGTTCTCGAGCATAACAGTTGTTTCTTTTTGTTAAACGCAACTCGGCCCTGCGCCATTCTTTGTTTTATATCTTTAGTGCTCCTACCGTCTTGAGTTATTTTACTTCCTAAGTAGCAGAAATCCGCGACCTCCTCTATCTTCTCATTTCCAATTTGTATTTCCATTTTAGTTCTATTTTCACATCCCCTACATACCAAAATTTTAGTTTTCTTTTTATTGATTTTCATGCCGAAGCCCTGTGTCAAAACTGCTTCCATTTCATTCAAAGCCGCTCCTAATTCTTCTTTGCTAGATGCTAACACTGCTATATCATCCGCAAATCTGAGCATGTTAATAGTTTGGCCCTGTACATTGATCCCTGAGGCTGTTCTTTCCTTAACAATATTAATCGCATCTTCGATATATAAGTTGAAAACTAGAGGTGACAATGCACATCCCTGCACTATAGAAGAAGTAAAAATTTTTAGTGGAAAGCAAAACATCTCATAATTATCTAGAAAAGTCGCGTTTTTCAGAAAAAAAAAGAATTATTAAAATCGACTGCCTCATTCAAAAGTTATTAAACTTAAAACTTACGGCAAAATCTAGGTGCGCCACTTTTTTTGTCCGTCAGTGTATAATACTTTCATTTTCAGTAAAATTTCTACCGATTAATACTTCCATGCTCCAATCTTTATCATCGATTACATAGTACGTTACATTTAATTCAACCTCGTCGATTCGCGTTAGAGATTCAACATATTGCGTAACGACTGTGCCGATTCCTAAAAATCCGGATAAGGTGATGTTCTTTTTTAAAGGTTTTATTTCTAATTTAAAATTGCGTGCTACCGTACTTTTTATTAATGGACAGTCACTCCCGAAATCTATAAATGCCAAAATATTTTTTTGGTTTAGATAAATTTGTTTATGAAACTTGGATGAAACATCATTATTTTTAATAAGATTTACTTTTTCGTTTTTGGTTTGTTTACTTGTAGAATATCCACCCTTCTCTGTTTCAAAATCTTTTTTTAATAATAACATTTTTTGTTTCCGCAGACAGTTTCTTTCGATATGGCCTTTAATTTTACAGAAATTAAATATTTGTTTTCGATGCGGGCATGAGAAGCGATCGTGACAAGCGAGCCACAAGATGTACAAGATAAATTGTTATTAGTGGATTGGTTGGTACTATAATATTTAGAGTGTGTGCTGCTCGGAATGCTTTTAGGTTGCTTGTGAGCAATGGTATCTTTTTTTGTATATATTTTATTTTTTAAATACACTCCTAAAACACTAGGGTCTTTAATATCTGATGCTTCAACTGCCGTGGTTATAGCGCTATCATTGATAGCACCAATAATCAAAGAGACTTTATCAGCATCAGAAAAATTTAATTTTAACTTGTTAATTTTCGCTAAATGTTCAAAGTGAAAATCATATAATGAACAGTTCTCTATCGGTCTGTGATTAGTTAGATCCATAAGCAACTGATAAGCATTACGCGTACTTTTGAATGTAGTTTGAAATACATCTTTCCAATGCGCCCAAGTAAACGTAGACCACCCTATTTCACTCTCAATGTAACTGTCGTACCAAGTTTTGGCAGTTCCCTTTAGTTTATTTAAAGCTTGATAAACTGTAAAATTATCAGGCCAATCATATATTTTTGCATTATATTGAATTATGTCAATCCAGTCTGTAATTTCCATTAATTTGGGGTCAAATTCTGGGATTATGTTAGACGTAGTAATACTTGAGTTAAAATATGCATTGTAGGACTGACATGGACTTACGGATTTACTTCCTCGTCTTAACTTTCTTTGCCTTTGCTTCTTGTGCCGACGATTATTGTTGCTACTACTGCTGCTGCTGCTGCTGCTTTCTGAAGATGAGGACGACTTACTCGAACTGCTAGAAGAGGACGATGTAGATTGATTTCTTCTTGCCTTTTTCCTTTGTTTAGGCATTTTCTTGAGCACTATACACCAGTTACACAGTTCAACCACTTCTGATGTAGACTTTACATATATCTACTAGGATATACTCGCAGAGAATAAGAAACAACTATAAGTTAACACTTTTATTAAAGAAACAACCTTCTACCAACACGAACTTAACAAGAATGCCTTTTATTAACTAATAACTTATCATGTTTATGTAATGACCCTTGGCCAGGTAGGTAACGCAAGTGATTCACCGTCTGCAATAATTTAATTTTTAGTTTCACAACAGTCGTTGTATCGTACACACTGATTTTGGCAATCCTTTTAAAAGTGCAATTAAATTAAGTTTTTAAGTTTCAATCTGTTTAATTTTTTCGAACCAGTTGCGTCGGGAAAAAAGGGCGAGGGTAAGTATGGACACTGATTTAAAAAAGAGCGAAGAGAAAAGTTTGGTAATTGGTGCAATGAAACAGATTCTCTTGTTTTTGTTTTTCAAGATGCCGTCTATGCAGAAAATTTGCAAAATTTTGAAACCATTTTAAACAGTTTGAGAAATTTATTTTCAAAGTTTTTTCAGTCCCTCTCATATGTTTTAGAACTAATTAACAAATTAAATTTAGAATTCCAAATATGTGTACTAAGTGACAGAATTAATAGTTTATATAAGACTATTTTGAACAATTTTGTAAGGAGAGATTGGGTCGATAATATTCCATTGAATCAGCTCAATCCCAGCAACCCAAGAAACTTTAAGGACATAAACAACTGCCATTTTGGAGTAAAAACGCAAATTTTATTATCAAATGAAAATATTCCCGAAGAAGATATTTATAATTTTAAAATAAAAGCTCTTGATTTTTATCAAGAACTTTGCTCTCAAATCAAAACTCGATTTACTTTTAACGATCCTATGCTAGATATTTGTTCTTATTTTGATCCAAAGACTGCTACAAGTGGCACTATACAATCTATTGCTGTCGAAAGTATGAAATACTTTACATAAGTGGTTACTGATATTTAGAGTGGCGATTACTTCCAGATTGTGAAGTGATAAAAATTAAATAATTTTTTAGAATTCGAAGAATTTTGGTTAAACATTTTTAAAGTGGAAAATGAAATCAGTGTTCTTATGTTTCCTAATCTAACAAATTTAGTGAAATGCATCTTAACCCTTCCACGTTCTTCAGCATCTGCAGAAAGGATATTTTCACAATACAATTTATTAAAAACTAAAACATGAAATCGTCTAAATGCAAATATTTGTGATGCAATTTTACATGCCAAAGATATGTTAAAAGAAGATGTTTGTTATACTTGGAAACCCGAAAAAAGACTTTTAAACAGAAAGCCCTTGTAAAGGGTGAAAACAATTCCGAAGATTAGTTTTTCCGCAAAAATATGTTGTTTAGTTTTTAAATTGTTAAAGAAATTTTTTTTTATATGCACCTCTACGAGTCTTTAGTTGACATTTTCTTGCCTACATACCTTTCCTTACAGTTTATATAGGCGACTAAACATTAATTATCATTGTGGTTAAAATTAATGCGAAGTGTTCCAATATATTACGAATCTCCAGCGTAATTTATTACAAGATTTAACGGAGTGCTGGCAACACTGATTGGAACAGCAAAGAGAAAACGATACAGGCATTCCATCAGATAATCCATTCCAAGTGTATATTCAAGATTGTTTGCCAATTAAAACGTTATATTCTTTAAAGGAATTTGAAAGTTCTGAAACTTCTGTAATTACAAAAATATCGGACATAAAAAGGTGCTGGGAACTTTAAGTGAATCACCCCGTACATTACTTCGATACCTTTTTGTCAAACTATCGTAAGCGCAATTTTTTGAAAACTAAATTTCTTAAAAACATAACCTCGCGGATAGGGAAATTTTACACTACATAAATTAAATTGAATTACACAAAAATTGGCGAGTGCCGTTTGCCACTTTTTATACTCGAATAAAATGAAGATGGTTTTAAATTTCGGCTTGTTAAATGGTATTCTAAATTGTTTACCGATACCTTTTTATTTTACTTGTATACATATAAATAAAAGTGTCAAAAGGCAATTACCTAATGCATTTAATTCCTTTATGTTCTATTTTTAATTCGGCAAAAATTTCAAAATAAAAATAAATTTCTGCCTAAAAGTAGTTATATCATTATCATTAAAGACATTCTGTACTGATTAGAGTTGTGCCTTGGCCAATTGACTAGTCAATTGACAGATCAATTGACCGAATACTTTTTGACCGGTCTAATAATATGGCATGCGCAGTTTCGCGGTTAGTAATTATGTGTACGCTGTACACGTTAAATTGCATAAGTAGTGTGACGTAACAAATCCCGTTGCGTCACAAAGGGGGGAGGACCCGAATGCGACTAACTCTAGCCGAAGGTGGGAGTGGGCTATTAACAAAAGGGGCGCCAAGGAGTTGTCGGCTAATCCTCCGGGAAAGAACGTAAAAATCCAGTGGCTACAACTCCTAAAAGCCACTGGCATCCAAACAACAATGGGTAGCAAAATAAACAAAACCCGCAGCCAAATATTTAACAGATATATTGAAGAGAAAGCGTAAATGTATTACAAAACAAATATCTGAATCTAAATGAGCAACAAAAATAAAAATGACAAAAAATAACTGACCAGAAACTACAAAATTAACAAAATAACCTATCCGGAAATTTAACAGCGCGGCGCAAACGTTTCGCCCAAAAAAAATGGAATCACGCACGAATGACACGAGCGACTATCTACGGCCGAAGCTTCGTTCGCGCAGGCGCACCGACGAGTCAATCCGCACAACAAAACTTACAAGATGCAAACGCAAAGCACCGACACTACCAAAAGACCGGGTAAAAGCAAAAACTAGAATTGAATATAAAAAAATAAGCAAAATACTGTAACTACTTGACTACAAAAAAACTGCAAAATTACTACAACTGAAAATAATAAACTAGCGTTAACTAATAGCAATAAGCCGCTACGAGGCACTACTTAAGCGAATAATACTAACTTGTTTAACAATAAGCTTAATATAACGTTTTGGTGGCAACGATAGGCCGCTGCCAGGCTGTACATGAAAACTTCTGGCGACGGATGAAATGATATTCCGCTCGGACAAAATAAGAGTAACTTAAAGATCTGACCTTAAAACACTGTCGTTTCAATAGATCGCTGGATAATACTCTTGTGGGGAAGTATAGATTAAATATACCCCACGGTAGCACCCTAAAAAGAAATAATAATAAAGCAAAGCATCTAAGAAGCCCCAATCACCCCTGAACCTACCTCGAAAGGGATACGATGGAACCTCCAAAAAAACACCTCGTGATCGAAGACAAAAATCCCATAAAAGGAGCCTTTTCTGAATAAGTTTTACCAAAAAACTTTGCAAAATCCAAAAAAGTAACAATTCGACACTATTTCGAGAAATTCTGGATACTCCAGAAGGTCGGAATTCAACATAAAATTCAACAAAATGACCGCTATCACAAAACGTGTCTTGTCTGCGAAAAATCACGAGAAAAATGCCAACCCGGAAGTTTAAAAGATGACGTAGGACTCGTCCTTAGGTACATCAAAGGTGAAATTTAAGAGCTAACCTAGAGCAGTACCGTGTCGTCAAAAGAGCAAGGAAAATCGCAATCGATCAAGAAAAACTACGAAAAGATCGGAGGAAACCACACTTAAAAGAGTCCTCCAAACAGATAGAAAATGGAAAAATACACAGAAGGGAATATAAAAGCGAAAATATAGAAGGAAAGTGAAATCAAAAATAAACTCGGAGGCGCACGCTCATGACCAACAACTTCAATACGACCTAAACGACGGAAAGTCGAGCATGCTCAAAACCTATCAAGAAAATAGAAAAAGTGCCGAACAGCTGAGCCGCTGTACAAATAAAATAGATTTAAACAGACTAAATAGGAAAGAGAGTCAAGAATTGAAAATAATTGGACATAATTCAGTGCTAATAAGGAACCTAGGAAAATAATGAATGTGGGCCGACGATCTGCGAAAACCAAGGTAAGTTTCGAAACCACAACCGCCTCAAATATAGCAATCTCAAATTTATTGCAGGAACGAAATAAACAAGAATTAGAGCAGGAACAGATCATAAAAGAAAGGGAATCCGCCTAAAGAACAAGAAATAGGTACTCCGATAGTGAATTTACAAGAAGACAAGAAATAAGTGGCAAGATAAAATCAAAATAGTGAAGTAAACAAAACAAATCGGTTGATAAAAAGGAAAACTGTAAGCTTTGTATTTTAAATAAATTTTCTAATGAATAAGTGTCTAATTTAATTTTTAACTGTAACAGTAGTAATAAAGTGCGTGGCAGGGCTTGGTGCTGCAAGCGAAAGAAACTGGAGTACTTGGGGGAATATTCATTCAAAATTAAGAAATAGGCTGACGAATACTCGCGCATCGAAACTAGTTTACATAAAAGACAGCATGCTCCTCCAAGGCTTAAAATCGAGAACAAACCAGGAAGATGATCTGGAACCTAGACTTCAGGATATTTCTGAATTTATTGTTCATGAACAGAACACTTTCCAGGAAGCTTTGAAAGAGGAAGAAGAAAGGGGAGTGGAAGAAGACGGTATTTCCGATGAGGACGAGGGAGAAGACGATATTCCATTAAGTTTTGTTTTGTAACTTCTTGCTTTATAAATAAAAACAGTTGGTAAGTGTTTCGTGTTTTTTGTCGAATAAAGTCAATTGACCGAAAACTTTTTGACCGGTCAAATGCACAACTCTAGTACTGATAGACACCAAGATCCCATGTATTAGACCTATGTACACTATTTCGGGACGTCCCACGAGATCGAAATCCCATAAGATTGAAATCCCACGAGATCGAAAAATTCAGTAACTCGGGGACAACGCTAGTAAAGTGGCAACATCGCTTGTAAAGAAAAGTACCGTTGTCTCTTCAGATCGAAATTAACTTGTTCCCTTCTCTGTGCAAGGCGACACAATTCTATTACTAATAAGAAAATGCGAGAACAGTAAAGAAAGTGAAAGGAAGTAAACGAAGAGAAACGGTTAGACAATTTATGAAATGAAAACAAAACTAGAGAAAATTTCTCTATTTTATTAATTACTAGCTGGTACCCGGCGCGTTGCTGCCTCAGAAAAAATAATTGTGGTAAAAAAATCGTTTGAAATTTGATAAACTTTGAATGACGTTTGCTGTCAATTGTCACTTTATAAATTATAGCGACCCGCCCCGGCTTCACATAAACGTATAAAAAATTATGTTGATCCGATCGCTACCAAACTTCACAGGAACACCCGCTGGGCTAATCTGAGTATTTCCTGAAAATTTCATCAACATCGGTCCAGCCTTTTCGGAGTCTATAACGGACATAGGTAGGTAGGTAGGTAGGTAGAAACATTTTTTGTGTTTTATAGATATAGATTAATATTAATTAATTATTAATATATCGAATATGGCGTCGTCTACAGATGCTCCGTGTGGAGGGTGCAAGCAAAATGTGAAAGTCAATCAAAATTCTATAAAGAGCAATGAATTTTGCGGTTTATGGTACCATATCAAATGTGCAGGAGTAAGTAGCAAAAGGTTTAACCTTCGTCGTACTGAGCGGGGTATAAACGTACCCCACACTTATAATTTAGTCTGTATTTTCTTTAATTCGGGTTTACAGAAGATATTGATAATTTTATTTATTGTCAATTAAGGTTTCAGTACCACAATTATTCATGATTTGTACACAAAATACTGTTAATTTTCAATCTAAAAAATAAAAACTAGCGCGGGGTGCGTTTGTACCCCTGTTGGTATTCAAGGCCATATTTATTTTTAAGGATATTTGACATGCGCAATTTAATTCTCACGTGTATCTATCACTTGAATTGTATTAGAACTTGCAGTTTTAGTTTATTCGCCATAGACGTAGAGGAAAGTAGTGAATTATGAGTTTTTGCAATCATGTGGACGGTCCACGGTGGACCAAGGTAAAAGTGCGTAATCCAGTAGCCCTGACTGATTTTGAGTTAGATGAGATTATGAACGAGGGTCTAGATTATATTGATGAAGGAATCCTTGACAGTGGTGAAGACAGTGATACCGACCCAGAAATAGTAGAAAAGGAAGATGATGTTATTGCATTTGAATGGAGTGAAGAATCAGAAGATTTTTATTAGACAGAGGGTACTGCCCAAGCGGAAGTTGAAATTGCTGAAGGCACTCCATTATACAGAACTAAATATGACACAAATTGGAATAAAATGCCATCTGGACAAACACGCCGTGGAACAGAAAATATAATTAGAAAAAAACAAGGCCTAAATCGACACAGCTGTAATATTTCATGAATTAGAAGCATTTAGCCTGTTTTTTACAGATAAAATAATGGACATTACCGTTCTGCACACGAATAAGGTATAATATACCTGTTGTGCTCTATTGAAATGAACATATCGATGGTTAAAAGGCAAAAGGCCCCATCCCACACAAGCAAGTTTGTACAGGAAACAAAAAAAAGAAAAAAGAAAATATAATTTTTGGAATTTTTGAAAACTTTTTTCAATGTGTAGCTTTTTATCCAACTTTCTTTAAATGTTTATTTTTCTTAATTTTTATAACTTTTTATGCCTAAATAGCATAAAAATGAGGGTTGGGCCTTCTTTCCCAAAACTTTTTTAGGACTAATGAAAATTTTATGTGGCTTAGGTCTTTTTAAAAGTATACTTAAATATCAAAAAGAAAACAGATTTAAAAGTTTATTTTTTACAAATGAATGTATTCCTATCGCTGTAAAGTCTACCTGAAGTATTAACTTACATTCAACGCGTTTTCTTAGAAATATGACACAACTTTCAAAAACTTTCAGTGCACGAAATCGCATAGTTCCAGAATCGTTACAAATGTCAGTCTGGATGGCTAGCAAATAACTCTACACTGTCGCCAACTTTAAAAAGGTTAAATCAAAAGCTCTCTATAGGTTATTGGCAACGCATTTAGTAGTTTTGTGGTTTAGAGCCTTTTGTGCCTTCTCTACATTCGAGATCAGTGGGTTAGGTCTTTTTTTGCTAAAAATATTATTGGGCAGCTGACATTTTTTTCTTTTTTAAATTTCTCTGTGGGTTAGGAAAATACTTTTCCAAATTATAATGTAACCAACCCTTATAGAGGCTTAGGTCCCTTTTTAAAATAATCCTTATTTTTTCTGATTGTTTTGATATAAATAGCTTAATTTAAAAAAAATTGTGGTTTAGGGCCTTGTGCCTTTTAACCATCGATATTATGTTCATTTTTCGTTTCGCAATCTCATTTACTATAAGTTTTCTTGCCACTTTCAGATATTCCAGTTGTGGAATGAAAGAAACCCAGGCAAGGTACAACGTGTTTGGAAACCTACTGATGCTATGGAAATAACAGTACATATTGGACTCATTATAATCTTGGGTGCACTACAAGCATGTAAAGAGCCCACGATAATGTTATGGTGTTCCAAGAAAGGTTATGCTCGACCAATTATCGCTGCAACGATATCCCGTGTTCGTTTTCAGTACTTCACGTATTTTCTTCGCTTTGATAATCCAACAACATGCGACGTCAGAAAAGAAACTGATAAATTAGCGGCGGTAAGAAAAGTATTTGACATTTTCATTGAAAATTTCAAAAAACCGTACAATACCGGAAGTCACATTTCTGTGGATGGGCAACTTGTTTCATTTAGAGGGCGTTGTTCATTTAGGGCATACATGAAAAGCAAACTTGATAAATACGGCATAAAAATCTGGGCCGCAGCTGATAGCAGGGTTGCCACCCGTCCCGGTTTTGCCGGGACAGTCCCGATTTCGATGATATTGTCCCGCGTCCCGACGACCTATCAATTTTGTCCCGATTTTTTATCATAACACGCGACGCGGCGACGACGGCGGCGATAACGATCGCTCACATCATCAGATCGATCAAAATCAAATTGTTGATAAAAAAATGGGTGCAAGTATTTAAAAGCTTAAAGGACCATAAGTTAAATGCGTTATTTTGTGTTGTTTCTCGCACTTTAAGCATACCTCCAGCAAATGCTTATGTTGAGCGAATATTTTCCCATATGGCGCTTAAATGGTCTAATGTTAGAAATGAAAGCAGAACTGCAAATTTCGCTCAACATAGACTTGTCTTGTTCGGAATTCATAATAAGTAAATATAAAAGTGACGCGGAATTAATGAGAGCGGCCCGAAGTAATAAAAAATATCTATGGAAAAATAAGCAAAATTAAAAAATACATAAAATCAAAAACCTCTTTTATTTTTTACTTTAGTCAGTCAGATGGTCTGGATAGGTCCAAACTCAGATTATCTCCAATGACCGACCGATTGTCCCGATTTTTATTTTCCTAAAGGTGGCAACCCTGGCTGATAGTGAAAATGCATACACTATAAATAAGCAGACATATTTAGGCAAAACAAATAATGTTGCAGAGAAAAATCAAGGAGAAAGAGTTGTCCTTGGCATGGTCGGTTTTATGGAATCCGGATATGGGGTGACAATTGATAATTTATTTACTAGTTTGCCGTTGGCAAATAAATTCTTAAAAAAAGGAAGAAGCTCTGCGGGACTCTATGGAAAAATAAGCAATACATGCCACAAGAGTTTTTGCCCAAACCCTCCGAACCTATGTATTTTTGAAGCATGTTTGGTTTAACAAAACGACATACAATGGTATCTTATGTGCCAAGTAAAACAAGGGCTGTAATATTAATATCTACAGAACATCATGACTATTCCAATTTCAGGAGAAAATACAAATTACAAACCCGACATAATATTGCATTATAACAAAACGAAAAGTGCCGTGGATACAACCGATAAAATTGTAAAGGAATATTCAGCTCGTCGAATTACTAACCGGTGGCCAATAGCTACCTATCTGTGGTCAACTGTTAGATGTTGCTGGTATAAATTCATTTATTTTATGTGGAATAAAATTTCCAGAAAAAAAATCGAAGAGCAAAGATAGTAGACGAAAGTTTCTGCTGGACTTGGGAGAAGCAATGATCAAGCAAAATATGATAAGATATAAAACAGAAAAAAATGCATAGAAACTTTAGATACACTATTCTAGAACTTCTTCCAGAGTTAGCGGAAGAAAATGAAGAATCCGTGGCTGCGCGACCTACACCTGGTCGATGTTACTTATGTGAAGGAAAGAAAGAACTGCAGACAGTCATGCACTTACTGCAAGAAATTCGTGTGTGCCATCCACTCCTCTAAACAAACAATTTGTGTAAAATGTGAAGAGAAAAGCATTAGTGATAGCTGAATAAGGACCCATAAGTTGTTTTAAGAAGATTCTTTGGAGATTTTCAGTTAATTTTAATGTTATGTTCAATAAGAACTATTTTGTTGCTTCCAGTTTTTTCTAAGATTTTTATGATTTTATTTGCTACTTTTGATAAATAAATAATTTTATATTCATTTCCTGGTTAACTTTGATCCAAATTATACATTTAGTTAAACTACCAACATTAACTCTTTGAGGACGGATATTTTTTGCGACTATTTGCCTCCCAGACGGCGAAAATTGCAGGACTGGACGGACGATTGACTAATATATCCGGCAAATGAAACACATACAAAATCGTTTAAATTGTTTTTAGTCTAATCCACAATAACTGTTTGGGGCCATTCTTGATCTTTTTGGCCTAGATGGACCAGCAACGTGCTCTTCGGACGACATCACAACCTATAATGGAAAGCAACAACCAAACCCAATAGGTTAGGTTGCATACCACACCAGACGAACGACGGTTATATCCGACACTGCCAGATATAACCGGCATTCGGCTACACAGCATGGTTTTGTGGTGTCGACATAGTCCGACGGCCGTCTGTAGATCCCAACATGATTTTTAAGAGTGTCGGATATACACGACGGCAGTCCAAGGACAATGTTAATCTCATGTCGGATATATCCGTCAGCCGTCTGTGACCTAAATTTTGCAGTGTCGGATATATCCGTTAACCGTCCTTAAAGGGTTAAGCATGTTGTAATACTCAAATTTGGGATGGGGTACAAATGTACCCCGAACAGTATTCCAAGTGATTTTTTTGGCACGGTACGAAGAAGGTTAAAGAATTCTGTAAACCAGAAAAACAAAATATGTTTATTTGTAACGGCAGTGAGAACTAAAATGAAGTTAGCACAACTAAGAACTCCAATAACAAAAATGCCTCCAATTACAACAAAAATGTCTCCAATTGCAACAAAAACGGCTCTGTCGACGAAGCATGAAACAGTAGCACACAAATATTGTGATGAATTTAAAGGAAATGTTCTTCTTCAAGGAACCTATTTAGCCGAGTTGCCAACAAATTTTAAATTAATTGTAAATTCACACGTTCTGCATGCTTCCTTTAAATTTTGAGATTTTTTAGACCGTGCACTACGTGATAAATTTATCAGCGGCATGCCCAATAAGAAAATGCAGAACAGGTTGCTATCACAGAAAGATTTAACCTTTCCGAAACTATGTGATATGGCTTTAGCGCAAGAATTGGTAGAGTGGGAGAGTCAAGAGTTGCAACAAGACTCTCACATAAATAAGCTGAAGGTAAGAAGAGAATTTCATCTAGGTACATCAGTTCAGTCAGAAAGAAAATGTAGTCCATGGCAGAAGAAATGATGCCAGACATAAATTAAGTCAACGTCAAGAATCTAGTAAGTAGTGTCATCGATGTGGTAGGTTTCATAACCCCAACACAAGTCCAGTAAGGAACTGGGAGAGTTTCACATGTCATCGTCAAGTTCATACATCGAAAGTCTGTAAAAACAAAAAGGTAATTCTACTTGAAGAACTGGAGGAACCTGAAGAAGATATGGAAGAAGTCTATTAAGAAGTTGAAATAGGTTATTGAAACAATATCTGTGTCCTAAGTAAGTCGAGTCCAGCGATTTTCAATGTCAATATAAAAAATAAGAATCTTGATACAGGAGCCAGTGTAAGTTTAATGTCTAGTACCTATGTCGTATGAAAAATAATCAGGTATTCAAACATTTACCTATTATTAAAAGTAAGTTAAATGTACAAACCGTTACTGGTGATCAGTTATCAATTGTTTGAGATATTTTAGTCGATCTTAGATTGAATAATTCTAATAACTGTTGTTGCGTACACATTTGTCCATCCTGTGTCCTGCCTCCCCCCTGTTCTTCTACCTACCCTGAAACCCCCGTCTCTGTGGCGCCATGAACAATATAGTTTTAAACATTCCGTGCATCGAGATTGTTGTTTCGTACGTGATGTGAACAGGATGCGTTTCCGTTAGTGAAATTCACACATTCATAGTGAATATACATATTGAAGAAAATTCGCTCACGGTGTTTTCGGCGAGAGCTTCAGTGCAGTTCACAATAAATTTAGGAAGCATATTCCGTTTCCTTTGCTTTCGTTTTCAATCACTGTGTAACATCGTATTCGCCCACCTTTGGAGTGCCCGATAAAAGTGCCACGCATTTTTCACTGTTTCAGTCTTTTAATATTCCGGTAAAGCAGGTCAAAAGTTACACATACGGGGACGGTGAGGTATTCGTTAAAAAACGGAGCGAACTATCAGATGAGTTTTAACGCCAATGATGACATGATTCTTTAATCACATTTATGGACACAAGAACAACACACATTCAAAACCCGCGCTTTTGGTACCTAGTAAATGTGACAACGCTGCTCTGAGTTTACGCTCAGTCGGCACGGGGCGGCAGCACATACCAAGGCATAATTTGCGTTTGCAGTGCTTTCGCTCTACCACGATTAAACCTTCATCCTAGTAAATTTAGCAACACGAAAGCCTGATTATGTCTCTATTGAAACAATTTTTGGAAAACTGTAAATCTCTTGGCGCTATGCACGCGTGAAGTTGGTCAATTTCATGAGTGAACTGACACTTTCTAAGATAAAATTTTAAACTTTTCTTTCTATAGAAGCCTAAAATAAAGTTTTGTTTATATACTGTCTAAAATTCAACACTTCAATTTTCACCGTTTAGAAAAGAGCATAGCACCACGAAGTCAGTTTTCAGGTTCATTTTAAAGGGGTTTGCCGGACTCTTAATTCATATTTATTCTTTATTTCATTCAAATTCAGTCCACAAGTACTAAACAGTTGTTATAAATTACCATTAATGGTGACTGTAGCAATAACAGAATTTTTACCTTTGTTAGGTAGAAACTGGTTAAATATCTTAATGCCTGATTGGCGTGAAAAGTTACATTGTCATGTTCTAAAAGTCTAAATGATTAATATACCCAATATTGTAGATTTTAAGAATAAGTTTAAAAATGTTTTCAGTAGAGATGGCAAACAATGTATATAAGGGAGTTTAAATGTAATATCGCCTTGAAAGAAAATATAACCCCAATTTTCCATAAATCATATACTTGCAGGATAGAGTACTTTAACAAAAATAAGTATTTATCTGAAGAACAGTATGGCTTTCTCCCCAACAGAAACACCACTGATGCCTTTGGGAGCTTTCGTATCTGTCTAGTATTTATGGAGGCTAGACTTTAAGTTGACATTTGTCGGCTAGATGCTACACCAGTAGGGTCGGTAACATAAACTAGACACTATATAGACGTTTAACGTAAATGCAATGACGTTTAAAGGAAAAGTAATTCAACTTACGATCTAGAGATGCCAGTGTATACTCTTTGCATTTAATCGAGTTGCCGCTGGGTGACACATAAAACACAAAAATGTCTAATCATTGTCAAATTGTCCACTAGCTGCTCTCTCGATCTGAAAATTGAACACACTGTTCTAAAATAAAAAAGCATGCGGGGTATGTATTTGTGCCGTAGCATGGCAACATAACAAACACAAAATTTAATGTCAAACGTCTTTGAATTTAAATAATTGTAGTTTGATCAGGCGTTATAAGTTATTTTCTTACATTCTTCTTTGACAAGTTGTCTATCTGTACTGTTTAATTTGTGGTCGGTAAAGTAGAGTGGATGTAACATGGCGATTCGTTGTTGACGTAAGAAATTTTCGTGTACGATTTTAAGGAATAAAACAAGTTAATTTCCAAGTTTATTGTGTTTCAAGTTGGTAAATACAGTCCACTGCATCCCCTTCTATTGGAATGCTAAACAGTATCCTTTGTGTATGATGCGTTGGAGAGTCACTAGAAGTGCCACGCTACGCTATGTGATTTGAGTAGGGCATTCGACTCAATGAACCACCAAATATTTCTTGAAAAAATGTCATATAACGGTCTACGTGGAATCCCTCTGAAACTAATATCTTCCTATTTACACAACAGAACCCAACAAGTATGCATTAACAACTGCCTCAGCAAAAATTTTACTACACATAGAGGCGTTCCTCAGGGTATAATTTGCGTTTGCAGTGCTTTCGCTCTACCACGATTAAACCTTCATCCTAGTAAATTTAGCAACACGAAAGCCTGATTATGTCTCTATTGAAACAATTTTTGGAAAACTGTAAATCTCTTGGCGCTGGGTCCAAACTTCTTTTTAATTTATATTAACGATCTACCTGAACACATAAATGCATTTACACTTCTTTATGCAGACGATATCACGGTCATGACGAGGGGTATTAATGAGGACATTGCAACTTTCCAGATGAAGGAAAGCATGCGTGATGCCAAATCCTGGTTCTCCGCCAATGATCTGGAGCTGAACGAGGGAAAACCGCAGTGATTAGGTTCACAGTGGACCGATGGGAAATGCCGGGGCAACCGGTCCGTTTATTGGGAATCCTTATAGACCCAAGACTATCCTGGGAACCCCACATCAGCGCATTGTGTTTAAAGCTTTCTAGCGCGACTTACTGCATTCGGAGGGTTAAGGGAACTACTGGTGTGGACGCTGTCATTATTGCATATCACGCCCTATTTCACTCGTCGATGACGTACGCTCTTGAAATTTGGGGACATCAGAGCTCTCGACAGGGTAGGGAGTCGAGCCTCCTGCAGACCCCTGTTCAGAAAATATGGAATACTTACCTGTCCAGCAGCCTATGTTTTCCTAACCATTCTTTCCATACATAATAAGGCAAGCAATTTGCCAAAACACTGATATCCACGATTATTCCACCAGAAACTCCCAACAACTCTATCTTCCTAGGAGTAGACTCGACACTACCAAATCATCAAATCAAGAAGCTTAGCAAGTAAACTCTACAATAGATGCCCTCTGGTCGTCAAGCAGTTGTCCGGTAATGCTCTAAAGATGACCCTGAAGAAGGTACTTCTACAGAACCCTATATATGAGCCCGAAGAATTCCTGTCAATATCCTGGGACACAGAAACTATAATATGATAAGTTTGTTATAAACTCATTTACTGTGACGCTGATATGTACATATCCTGAATAAATGTTATGTTATGTTACCATCTCTATTCTCGAGAAAGTTGAAAACGAACTCGAGGACATGATCATAAATGGGATTTTAAGCAAGGTAAAGCACAGCGATTGGGTGAGTCCGATCGTCATTGTCCCGAGGAAGTCGGTCAAGTCATTAAGGGTCTGTGTTGATCTTCAGGTAACTCTGAATTCATTAATTAAGGTAGATCATTATCCACTGCCAAGTATCGAAGATATTTTCAATCAAGTTGCAAATGGAAAATGCTATATGTACTGCTCTTGACACCTAAGTAATGCTTACTTACAACTGGAAGTGAGCCCTGAGTCAAAACACTTGTTAACTGTGAATACGTCGATTTTAAATTTACGAGCATGGCAATCATACTGCATAAGTGAGCTGTATGTGCGAACAAGGTGGCACGTCTCATAAATGAAGTAAACTATTATATTATACTTTTACATTTTCGGGCGTAACTAATATTATAGTGTTAGAAGTTTTTCAATATTGCATGTTTCGAATGTGCATGGAAAACCGTAGACCACTGGTTTCGTCCTTTTGGGACTCATCAGTACGGTGCTTTGCCCTACACACTCGAACTATGCAATATTGCTTGCTTTATATATACTTACACGCTTGGTGTAAGTATTAGCAAGAGCTAATTATTTGCCGAATTATGGGGCGGTTGTGAGTGGTACTGGACCGTTCGAACAACTACTCCTCGGGCAAATACCCCGCCAGGCATTGAATTATAGAACTAAATCCAGATTTGAGATCCAGGTTTGAGATATACATGCGAATATAACTTGCGACAACTGGTTTACTACGTTTCCGCTGATTACAAAGCTCTTACGGGAGCATCGATTAACGTATATGGGAACAGTTCACAAGAACAAAAGAGAAATACCTCACGAGCATATTTGGATTCGACGAAAATATTACCATTGTTTCATATGTGCCTAAAAAGGGGAAAAATGTAATCCTTGCATCAAGCATGCACAATGATGATGCCATTGTTGAAACTACTGGTGATGCAAATAAACCGGAAATAATTACATTTTACAACTCGAAAAAAGGTGGTCTTGACACCGTTGATCAATTTTGTGCAACCTACAATGTCGCACGAAATACACGCAGGTGGCTAATGGTGCTTCTGCATTCGCTTCTAAATATTGATGATTAGGCCAAAGTATTTGAAAGAATTGGCTTTAAAACTTACAGACGAACACTTGAAAAGAAGAGCCAAATATAAAAATATAGCACCTGAATTCAGACGAAGGAGACAAGAAGTAGCAGGCATTTCTGAAAATCACGAGGGGCAAACGCATTTCCAACTGGGACCAGAAGTTATTTTTGCAAAAAAGATAGCAAAACGCACTATTTTTGCAAATTTTGTAAAAAGTTCATTTGCCTAAGCCATGCTAAATTTTCTTGTTCAGAATGCAAACTTGTGCCGGAAAGTGATATTGAATAATTATTTGATTTAGGTTTAAAACTTTACCTTAGTATTTCTTAGTTTATTTTTTGAATACTGATTTATTGTTATTTTTTCCGCCAAGTCATATGTGGATTTTGTATTTTAATAAATTCGTTTATTATTATCATCATTTTTTATATTACAATATAAAAAATTGTACAGAATAATGCAGAAAGTGCCCTACATTTGCTAAAGAGGTCTAACTTTAGTGACTGCCAGTAGTCATAATTTTATATACAGGGTGATTTATACCAGGGGGCGAAAAATTAAAATTAGGTTTTAGAGCCACAATTTAAGTAAAAAATGTCATATGAAGGTGTGCCCGGAAATGATTCGTTTAAAAGTTATGTTCGTGCAAAGATGGAGGCTATTAAATTAGATTTTTAATTTTTTTTCTCAATTTTTGAGAAAGATATAAAAATGAATTTGGCACACCTATTATACTAATAGGGACGCTTCTAAGAGATATTTTTTCAATCATCCCTTATCGTTTCAAAAGGTGAAAACAACAGTCATTTAATTTTTTTATACCAGGAGGCGAAAAATTAAAGATCGGATTCAGAATTTATTTTTAAGCAAAAGAGAGGAAACATTTTTTTCTCTATCAGACTCTCTTTTTGAGATATAAAGATCCAAACTTTTGAAAAATAAATTTCAAGTTTTACAAAAAGTAATAGGTCATGCGAAATATCTAATTTAATGAACGGAACAGTTATACAGAAAATAAAAACATTATTTTAATTATTATAAATTATGTTCGAATAGTCCACTGCCAGACAAATAACAATCAGCCTACTACACATTATTCGTGTAAAAACTAATCATGCGATTTTGCAAGTAACTGTTGGATCATGACAACATTATTTTTATATAAATATCAATAATTCTATGAAAAAATAAAGAAGACAAAAAGTTCTAAAATGAGTCAAGCTTTACAGAGAACATTTTTGTTTCATAAAATTAGGGTTTGCTCAAAATTTCAATCAAAAAAATTAAATGACGGTTGTTGTTTTCACTCTTTGAAACGATTGAAAAAATATCTCGTAGAAGCGTCCCTGTTAGTCTAATAGGTGTGCTAAAATTAATTTTTGTATCTTTCTCAAAAATTGAAAAAAAATTAAAAACCTAATTTAATAGCCTCTATCTTTGGACGAGCATAAGCATTTCCGGATATACCTTCATATGACATTTTTTACTTCATTTTAAATTTTTCGCCCCCTGGTATAAATCACCCGGTATATAATATAAATCGTTAATATGTTTCTGGGTCTGAGAGACTCAGCGCCAGTACACAAGTCACGCGACGAGGCGCCATGGCCGCAGGGTTAAGTAACTTTGACTTTCAGTTTGAATTACTGCAAATATAATTATTAAGTGATGGATATGCTCGTGCAGTGGAGTGATGGGTCCAAAAACGTCGTTTTGGTGAAAGGAATTGTGTGTGTGATTAAATATGAGAAACCAAGAGTAGGTATTGCTGTGAAAATGTACTGGAAACCGGACAACTGTTGGTATTTCGGTACGATACTTGCCACAGAACGAGATTTCGGTAGCAGCAGTGGTGAAGATGATATACCTTTTGCTGGCTTTGTTAACTTTGGCGAAATTCGTAACAACCAAGAACAAATATCGTCCGAAGAACTAACCGCAAATGATATATCTCTAAGATGTTTGATTTATTCCTAAATGAGCATGTTCATCGTAAAGTGAGTTATTGTACATACGCCGATGCGTTTAAAAGTTTAAACCCGTCTTTCCACCGTCCCAAGAAGGACCAATGCGGCTTATGTATAGCACACAATAAGGGTGAAGCAACAAGGAAACGGAAATTGGATGAGACTTATCAACAACATAATAGTTGAGAAAACCGCCGTTCGACGCAAAAAGGACTCTGCCAAAGCTGACGAAAATGTTAAAAATGAAAGTGCTGCATTCGATTTGCAGCAAGTTATTTTTCTACCCATTAGTAATCAGAGTAGTATTTTTTATCGCCCACGACTGTTAAATTACAACTTTACAGTATATAATTTAAAATCGAGAGAATGCCACTGTTACTTCAGGCACGAAGGTCTTAGCAAACGCGGATCCTCCGAAACTGCTACTTGCTTGTTCCTGTAGCTCAAGAAATCAGATGCCATCATCATCATAAGGTTCTCAGTCCGAAGACTGGTTGGACGCGTACCTCCATTCTTTTCTATCCTGAGCTAACCTACGCATTTCCCTAAAAGTAGAACATCCTACATCCCTAACTATTTGAGAGCAGTAGTCTAATCTAGGCCTACCCCTACCTCTTTTTATTCCTATCTCTGACTCTAGTATGTCACGAACTATTCCTTCGTGTCTTAGAAGGTGTCCTACCATCCTATCTCTCCTACTCTTTATTGTTTTCCATACCTTTCGCTTTTCCCCAACTCTTTCTAATACTTCCCTATTGCTAACCTTATCTATCCACGGTATCTTCATCATGCGTCTGTAGCACCACATTTCAAACGCTTCTACTCTTTTTCTATCCGCTTCTCCTATTGTCCAAGTTTCGCACCCGTATAATGCCGTACTCCATACATACGACGTTAAGAGTCTCTTCCTAGTCTCTATATTAACCGTTCTCGAGCATAACAGTTGTTTCTTTTTGTTAAACGCAACTCGGCCCTGCGCCATTCTTTGTTTTATATCTTTAGTGCTCCTACCGTCTTGAGTTATTTTACTTCCTAAGTAGCAGAAATCCGCGACCTCCTCTATCTTCTCATTTCCAATTTGTATTTCCATTTTAGTTCTATTTTCACATCCCCTACATACCAAAATTTTAGTATAAGGTATAAAAAATGAGTCACTGTTTTCTGACGGTTGTAGCGGCCAGAATAAAAATTCTATAATCGATGCAATCTTACTTCACGTACTTGCTGTTTAAAAAACGAACATCTAAAATCAAAAATAGAAGCAAATCAAAATGCCCCGCAATTACGATCGTATTGAGGTTTGCTCAATTATTATCATAAATACTTACCTATGTTGTAATCTGAGCTACACCCATTGTATAAATTAGAGCAAAAACAGGTCACTTTCACATGGAGTAGTGAATGAAAACGAGCTCGAAAAAGCAAAGACATGCTAATAAATAGCCCTGCTTTAGTCTTATATTCTCCAAAATTACCAATGATAATTGCTGCCGATACATCTCCTTACGGTGTAGGGGGGGGTCCTTAGTCATGTTATTGATGGACAGGAACGTCCAGTGATGTTTGTATCAAGCACAATAACAGAAGCAGAACATCGCTACTCACAGTTAGAACGTGAGGCACTTGCAATTATTTTTGCTATCAAAAAATTTAATAAATATTTTCAATAAACCGTTTACGTTGTTGAAGGATCACTTACCTTTTAAAACGATCCTAGGCCCTAAAAATAAAATTCCGACACTTGAAGCTGCTAGATTGCAAAGATGAGCATTGATTTTACAAGCTTATCGATATGATATTAAATATCGAAAGGGTCAAAACATGTCCCATGCCGGCGCAATGTCACGTTTGCCGTTGGAACAAAGAACAAAAACGTTGCACAAAAACGCGTGCTCGCGTGTTGTAAGCGCCAGTCTGTGTCTGTCGTTGAACCGCTGTGTTGGAGGGTTGCATTTATGTATTCTACCTACTCTTTACTATGGTAAGTGAATGACAGTAACATCATCCTATGCATTTTTAATTTCGTTCCAAGAAATATGAATTCATCAAGCGAAAGTGAAGATAGAATAAACACCACCCCTACGAAGAAACGAAAAAAAATATGTTTCTATAAGAAAGAATGGGAAGCGCATAATGACCGGTTAAGACCAACTGATATACAATCTAAATCGGGATCTAAAGCATTTTGCAAAATTTGCAAAAAGTCTTTTAGTGTAAGTCACGGCGCCGGCGGTTTAAACGATATTCGAAAGTATGAAGGAAGAGCTGAACATACCCGTCAAAAAAAACTGGTTAGATCTAATCAAAAAATTGCAGCATTTTTAATTACTGACTTTAAATTCCGTTGGAGAAAAAATTTTAGCTGCGGAGGTAACTAAAGTTAGACACACATTCTTTCAATTCTCTCGACTGTGATGCTACACTTTCTGCGGTAATATATTCGGATTCAAAAAAAGCCCCCAAAATTACGCTGGGCAGAACTAAATCAGGGTCCACTGCGCACAATGTGTTGGGTACAGCTTCTATAGAATTAAGTATTGATGTATTGATGAACTGAGAAAAGGCGTATTTTTCAGCGTGTCTAAATGTGCAACGAATCATGGTAGTTCCAAGTCGTTTCCGATTTTAGTTAGATTTTTCACCCCTATGATTGGTTTAAAATTATGTCTATCTCTGCCATATTCGGAAATTAAAAAAAAACAGACTAAACGGTTTTGGTCTTTCAACTTCCAAAATTAGCAGTTACTCTGCACACAACGCAAGTGTGAATTTTGGAAAACACAAGTCCGTGTTTCAGTCTTTGAAAAAAGAAAATCCACAAATTTTACCAACAGTTTGTCCAGCGCATCTGTCGCATAACGTTAAGTAGGCAATTGATAAATGCGAATTCGACATCGAAACTCTAGTTTTAAAAACCTATTCTCATTTTGGATGTCACTCTAAAAGAGTAAAGGAATTAAAGGATTTTTTCGTATTTGTTAATTTGGAATACCGCACAATAATAAGACATGTTACAACTAGATGGTTATCTTTATATCCGGCAGTCGACAGATTATTACAGTCTTATCCAGCTATGAGAAGTTATTTCGTCTCATTGGGTGAACAGTGTCCTGTTGCAACAAGAACATTTTCCCTGAAGATGGTATCGGGGTAGTTGAAGTAGAATCCGGTCAACTATACCGGGTGGGGATTTAGTGTGTAATCGGCTCATATCTCTGGAACTATTTAAGATATCAAAATGAAATTTTGCACGAATGTGGGGAACCACATGAAGCATTTCCCAAAATTATTTAGGTATATACAGGATGTTCACATTTTAAGTACCAGACCAAAGTTATATTTCTTTAAATGGAAACCCTACGTGTCATAGCATAATATGGATTCCCCGTAAAATTCCATGAAAATTGATATACTACATGATGTGGTTTTGATTAAGGAATGTTGAGATATTGACATTTTTGTGCCATTATGGATCCAAATTTATGACGCCACTGACGCATACTAACCAAAGCCACCTACAGTTTTTTTATTGAAATAGGTTCACACACTGCTGTATTTTTGAAATCTATAAATAATTTTATCATAATACTTGAGATAATACAGGGTGGTTAAGTTATGCAAAACAGCGTTTTTCTCAAAAATTTCAAATGGAACACCATGTATATTATTTGTACAATTGATGGTCATTTTACTAAGCTTTTTATTGATGGGGATATTGTCAAGTCTACCAGTAAAAGTTTCGACAGAATGCACAATTGAATTATAAAAATGTAGAGTTTCGTTAGTATTTTACATTATTTTTGATGATCTCCCCTATTTTGTCACCCAAAACTCCAAAAAAGGTCTGCACTTTGTTTCTATAAAATATTTAGCAAATAAAGTTTACATTAACACAAAAAATCTCATTGCAAGATTATTTCTTAAAGATAATATTTTCTTCCATGGCACTCCTTGTTTGAACATTACACATTTAAGAACATAACCACCAAGAAACAATTTTACAATAAGATTTATTGTCTTTATATTGATACCAATTTGCGGTTTCTCCCCGTATTTTTTATGACGTGCTTTAGAAGCCATTTTAAAACAAGAAATTTCACTCACCGCAATATTTGACGAAAATCCCAACTCCAAAAGGTTAAACTTTCGCACACAATTTTTACCGCGACCTTTCGAAAAGTATTTGATAATTCGCTCAGACTTAGGAAGTCAATTTCGTTTTATTTCAAGTTTTTCGTCTCCATTATACATATATTTAGAAACCATATTCACTTTTAACTGAATGAAGTAAGTATTACAACACAATAATAATATTGAAAAATGCTAAAATCAGGCGACCACTTTGTTAAAGTTCACTCCACAATATTTAAGTGTTCACTTGAATCTGGAACTCAAATTCTGTACTAGCTTGCAAGTGAGCTTTGGACACTTCGTGCTTTCTTATTTTTTCATGCAAATGGTTCAAGTCAGTAACGCCTATACTACTCCAATTCTTATCCATATTTGGAGTAAAAAATAACAGGCATTGAAAACAAAAAAGAGAATTCCTTACCGTACATCCACATATCCATTTGTTTCGTTTGTAAATGTCGCTGGTGAAATGCCTGGTGAAAGACCGACCTTCCTTTTTCTTCGCACGAATTTGATTTAGTTTTAACTTTTAAAACCGGTGTCGGCCTACCTAACCGTTTTATTTCAATTTTTGTGCTCAAGTCCAATAATAAAAAGTTAATTTTAATAATATTGTCAATGGAATTTATGCCGCTATCACTACATAACACTCGCCACCACCACAAACAAACTAAACCACTGGAAATTTCAATATTTAAAAATAATAAACACGATAATACAGCTAATTACTCAAGTTATAAGCAAAGCCAGGAGCTATCTCAAACTTAAATATGGTAAACAAAAGAACAACGCCGCAGAAGTACCAATTTCCGTATTATATTATGCATATGCTTAGCACAACCGCAAGGTTCAACTTCCAAGTGTGTACTGAAAAGGCACACTGATACGAGCTAAACTAAAAGCATATATGACGAATTTTCCCACGTCTTGCCGAGTTTTGCCGATCTCGCTCCCATATCGAATGTACGAGTACCATACCCCACAGCTTCAACACGCCAGACGCTACACTCGAACGCCAGACGGTTTGGATGTATTTGCACATTTGCACGTGTATTCTCTGCTAGGTATTTTGAAACTGACGACGCGGGATGCTTGGCGCGCATACTATTTATTATCTAAACGCTGGAGATTCAAAAAGTTTTAAACTTTAATTTGAACCTTATCAAAAAAAGGTTAACAGCAGTTTTTTGTAGGCAGTGCGCGCGCACGAGCGCACTTATTGAGGAGCCGCCACTGATTAACAGAATGTTATTTGCCCTTTTTCCAAAATGCATTAAAACTTTTGCATGATACTAAATCAAAGACTAAGCGACGAATTCATAGGTTTTCATTGTAATAATATATTACAAAAATTTCCTGCACAATAAGAGATTAACGCAAAAGAAAGCTTCATGGCATTTTACCGAAACGTTTTAAATTATATTGAAGATAGATTTGATTTTTCCGAGGGAAATCAACTAGCCAAATTTGGGATTCTCTTATTAAATTCGGAAATCCGATTTTCGGATTTGTAGCAGTGCGTTATAGCTGCTAGTTTATCTGAAATTGACATGGATGCTCTCTATGAAGAATATTGTGAAATTCGCGGAACTTTATCGAAGGCTATAGACACAAAGGACAAGAGCTGTTTAGAAAAGGGGACATTAATTATTATCAAAGCTTATAATTCACTTAAAAATTTGTTAAATCCCTTTCAATTTGTGTCATCAAACCCAACATCCAATGCATGAACGCGTGTTTTCAATGTGCGGGGAGACTTGGAACGATACTAGAAATCGTTTATCGGTAGAACACGTCAAAGCAGAACTACAGCTAAAGGTAATTTATACCTATTCGTGTAACGAATTTTACAAATAAGTTAGATTCAACAAAAAGTTGTTACAAGCGGCCAAATCCCAAAACAAATATGCATTCAAATAAGGACTTAATTTATTATGTATTTTCTTTTCGTTGGTTGAAAATACAAATGCATTATGGGAGTTGGCAACCCTAGTACAACAAACTACATTTACATCACTGAATACAGCAATTTCTGGACTATTAACATTACCATACCAAGCAATAATTTGCACAATGAATGCTACAGTGTTAACAAACTACAAACGTCAGGTAAATACACATTGCAAGTTCATATTAAAATAACTAATTATCACTAGGTGTGTTTCTGGTATCAATCGCTGATAGTTTAAAACTTTCAAAAATATTTATTCGAAAAAATTCTCAGTATAACCTACAAATTTCTTAAGTAATGTCATAACTGACTGCGATTTTTGTAGAAGCAGACCTAATGAAAAGGTTGTGACTAGGTACACGCCATTATACAGGGTGATTTTTTTATGTGGTGCTAACATGGCTATCTTTTTAATCTTAATAGATACAGGTTCGGTTAAATGGGAGAAAAGTTGCGTCTATTCAAGCATAAAGAAGTACCGTTTGCAGAAGTTGATTATCTCTTTTCGTTTTTGAGATAATCGAAAAAAATAAAATTTTGGCTTTTACATTTGTGTTCATATTTTCCTTATTTGGCATTCAATCTTAATCTGCAAAAACTTTCTTGGGACGACTTTTCATCCTCTTTCCATTTGTGGTAGCAGAAAGTACCTACCACGTTTCGTTTCTTCAGAATCATCATCAGGTTCATTTTTTCTTATGGCGCCATCTTATATTTATTCACCATAAAATAGCCCATTTTTTTCTGAATAAAATGATGTAACATATTTGCATGTTTAAATCGCATTTAGGGCCAGAATTTTAATAAAACATGATAAAAGTGGTTTTTCCTTGTAATCACAATTGCCGTGAAAACAAAAGTTTATCTACTTTGTCAACTAAAACGTCAAGAAACTTTTTTGTGTTTTATTGGGTTACAATGGATTACTCTATTTGTTTATGCTACTGCCAGAAGAAATGCTGAAAACGCGACTGCAATGCATCGCGAACCGTATCCGGCACAAACACAACCCCATCAGTGTTACTTTCGCAAATTGGAACGCAACTTACGCGACAATGGACAGTTTATGAAACCTAAAAGAAAAAAGGAAAATCTAGTTACGCAAATATGCGAAAATATTGAGCAAAATGTATTAGCATTTACCGAATTAAAAAATTTAAAAGGTAAAGATGTATCCCTGCGTGAAATTCAGCAGCATAAGTAACGCTGATGGGGTTGTCTTCGTTGCAGATACGATTCGCGATGCATTGCAGCCGCGTTTTTAGCATTTCTTCTGCCAGTAGCATAAACAAATAACATGTCAACCTTTTCGTCATTAGAGTAATCCATTGTAACCCGATAAAACACAATCGTATTAAAAAAGTTTCTTGACGTTTGAGTTGACAAAGTAGATAAACTTTTGTTTTCACGGCAATGGTGATTACATGGAAAAACCATTTTTATCATGTTTTATTAAAATTCTGGGCCTAAATGCGACTTAAACATACAAATATGTTATATCATTTTATTCAGAAAAAAATGGGCTATTTCATGGTGAAAAAATCTAAGATGGCGCCATAAGAAAAAATGAACCTGATGATGATTCTGAAGAAACGAAACGTGGTAGGTACTTTCTGCTACCACAAATGGAAAGAGGATGAAAAGTCGTCCCAAGAAAGTTTTTGCAGATTAAGATTGAATGCCAAATAAGGAAAATATGAACACAAATGTAAAAGCCAAAATTTTAATTTTTTTCGATTATCTCAAAAACGAAAAGAGATAATCAACTTCTGTAAACGGAACTTCTTTGTCCTTGAATAGACGCAACTTTTCTCCCATTTAACCGAACCTGTATCTATTAAGATTAAAAAGATAGCCATGTTAGCACCACATAAAAAAATCACCCTGTATATTAATAATAAGTACCAGATGCCCATAATCCCGGTGCGGTGGCAGCATCACTAGAGCATTGGCCAAGTGATTGCTGGGTCGTTTCTCACCGATGGTTAGGTGTTTTTTATTGCGTTGATTCTTTATTTCTTTCTTCTACTCGTAAATTCAAAAGTGCTAATAGATTACAATAATTTTACATAATATTTTATTTGAATCACGATCACTTACAGTTTTTTGTTATTTCTTGTTTCCAGTGGTAAACCGTTTTTTCAAGATTGCAAACGCTTATTAATAATTAATAAGAATAAGTATATTTATGTTATAAATTTTTAAGATCAAAGGAAAATTCTATTCTGCAGTATGGACATCCAATAAGAAATAAGGAAGTTGATGATTGTTGAATAGAAACGAAACTTTTTTTAAATAAGTACTGTTTGGAATATCGCCTCAATAAGGTGAGTAGAAGAGGGGACACTTTCGAAAACCGGTTTTGGGATTTTGCCCGCGGATTGGAATTTGACCGTGACCGCGGAATTTCTTAATTGCCCTAATTATTCTCGGAATTTTGAAAACAACATAATTACCTCGAAATTTCCGAAATGATTCTTTTCACTTTGCAAAACAATATAATTATGTCCAGATAATTGCACTATGAGTAAAAGCTAATAAAAATTTTTGGGAAATATTTGTGATATGAGAATTATTTATTAATAATCTGTGAACACGTATCAGATATGGAAGCTGAGCGGGCACGGGGCAAGTTCCTAAAACCTGTGTTTCGAAAGTGTCAAGCTTATAAAAATTCTTGGGAATATTTTTGATGGGAGAATTATTTATTAATAAGCTGTGAACACATATCAGATATTGATGCTGTATCAAATAGAAATAAAATAGACGGGAAGCAGAAAATGCGTGATTCTTTTTGCGAGAAAATGTTAGGATGAAATTAATATAAATTTTTACTTACAGTTTAAGCTTTTTCTTCGTAAAATTCTCGTACAGGACGTCTCTCATCGCCTCCCATAAATTCTGACTCGGTATAGCTGTTCTGGACGCCCTCCACAAAAGAAGGGACGAGAAAAAAATATGTTAGAAGGTATTTTATAAAAAAATTCAATTAAACAAATAGTTTTCAATAAACAAAGAATATTTGCAAACGAAAAGGTTTTCGCGTATTTAATTTTCAATACGTAGACAAATAAAAATGTACATTTGTATAAAATTTCAATTAAATAAATTATTTTCAATAAACAAACGAATATTTGCAAACGAAAAGGTTTTCGCGTATTTAATTTTCAATACGTAGACAAATAAAAATGTACTTTTGTATAAAATTTCAATTAAATAAATAATTTTCAATAAACAAACGAATATTTGTAAACGAAAAGGTTTTCACGTATTTAATTTTCAGTACAAATTAGTGTTGGGAATAATCGAGATGCAATAATCGAATTAGTCGATTATTACAATATCTCGAGATAATCGATTATTCATTTGGAAATTAGTAGTACTAATATTAGTAGTTGCCGTTGCCGATTATGATAGCAAATTTGCCAGCAACCAACTTCATATAATAATCGAGCACGGAAAATAATCGAACGGCATCACGAGAGTAGGTGTCTCGTTCTCGTTAGTAGTCAACTTCGATGAGACGAAAGACAATTCATAATCGAGCAGTTTTCTGACTCATTCAGGGACTACTACACGTTTAAAAGGATGGTTTTTGTTTTGTAGGTGGGCGAGCGGATTTCAACTTTAGGTATAGTGCCGTAGTAGGAAAATTACAAAATAGGTGCATGCTATTTACCAACGCTTCATGCATTATCTACTGGATTGTCCATAATAAAACAGTATATACTTATTTAGAATTTTAATAATATTCAATAGACGCCGACGCCGGCAAATAACAAAGCCCTGATTTATAGCGTTTTTTCTGTATCAATATAAAGAACACTATAGATATAGCAAATGCCCGAGCAAATGTGAACATAAATTTTAGTGGTAAATAAACAAGAAATAGAAAGTCGGTACCCTCAATCAGTGATTAGACTTAAAAAGTACTCCTACTAATATTAGTAGTTACTAATATCTCGATTATTAAATTCTCTCGATTACTGATATCTCGATTATTAAAATATCTCGATTATTCTCATCACTAGTACAAATAAGATTTATTTCTACATAGAATTTCAATTAAACAAATCATTTTCAATAAAAAACGAATATTTGCAGAACAAAAGGTTTTGCAAAAGTTAGTTTTAATTAAGAATCAAATTTTAATTAAATAAGAAATCTTACCTGCAGAAATACACTTTAAATTTAAAAACACACGTCTGCCTCGTACAATTTCCAAAATCCGACTGACGCACGCGACGGGGTTTACCAAGAGACAAGGACAGATGCTATGCAATAAAGAAAGAAAGATATAGATCACTTATGTACTTTTAACTACAAATTTTATCAAACAGCTTTCACTATTGTTTCTTTCCAGTCTAAACAATGCTATTTTCTAACATCAGGGGGATTCCTGGTTATAAGGGATTTTGCCAAACAGCTTTCGCAAATATCTACTTCTCTACGTTTCTGCTCAAATTCTGTAACTGCTATTTGCTCTTCATATAAACATCTTCCCTACTTCGAACTTATCTTCCTTGCATTTAATATCAATCGCTTTCCTACATTTCCGAATAATTTCCCACTTGAACACCTTATATCTTTGTTGCCCTCTTTTATCTAACCTATTTTTATATTTTCGAATTTCCTCTATTAGACTCACAATACTTATGTTTTGCTATCCTGGGTTTTCTACTTTCATTTTGTTTATGACCCTAAATATCTCTAGCTGCGGAATCTGTCGCAAATATCTACTTCTCTACGCTTCTGCTCATATTCTGTAACTGCCATTTGCTCTTCATATAAACATCTTCCCTACTTTGAACTTATCTTCCTTGCATTTAATATCAATCGCTTTCCTACATTTCCGAATAATTTCCTACTTGATCACCTTATATCTTTGTTTCCCTCTTTCATCTAACCTATTTTTTTATATTTTCGCCTTTCCTCTATTAGACTCGCAATATGTTTTGTTATCCTGGGTTTTCTACTTTCATCTTGTTTATGACCCTAAATATCTCTAGCTGCGGAATCTGTCGCAAATATCTACTTCTCTACGCTTCTGCTCAAATTCTGTAATTGCCATTTGCTCTTCATATAAACATCTTCCCTACTTCGAACTTATCTTCCTTACATTTAACATCAATCGCTTTCCTACATTTCCGAATAATTTCCTACTTGATCACCTTATATCTTTGTTTCCCTCTTTCATCTAACCTATTTTTTATATTTTCGCCTTTCCTCTATTAGACTCGCAATATGTTTTGTTATCCTGGGTTTTCTACTTCATCTTGTTTATGACCCTAAATATCTCTAGCTGTGGAATCTGTCGCAAATATCTACTTCTCTACGCTTCTGCTTAAATTCTGTAACTGCCATTTGCTCTTCTTATAAATATCTTCTTCCTCTATTAGACTCACAATATGTTTTGTTATCCAGGGTTTTCTATGTTCATTCGCAATTAATAATTTACTTTGACTAGAAAATCCCGCTACATGTTCTGGATTGTAATAAATACTTTCTAACACTTATATTTTCACAAACGGAATGTTTCTCAATTTAAAGGTAACTTCCCTCTTCTCTGTTCCCTACCTTCTAATGGGCGTGCCGGTATCACAAGATTTTGAATTTTGATAAGACTTTTATTTTAATATAAAAGAAATGTTGATTATTGTATTCTATAGTTCTATTTACACACACACACACACACACACAGAAGATTACGAAACTACGGAAACCATTATAGTGTCCCGTCAGATTTAACACTAGGACGACCCATTCAGAGAGAAATGGCTTCAGTTAGTGATGTCAAACGAGGTACGATTACAGAATCAGACACAGGAACCGATGACTTGTTTATTGATATGCAGGGATATCACGGAGTTCACGGCGAATTTTTGTTTAAAGAAGTAGCCGTCATATCTTTGGATGGTTCGTATATGGAAAATTTTATTATTAAGCCACCTGTAAAGTTTGATGATCTACCAAAAAGAACGCAGACAAGTCAACTGGTTAATTAGAAATTATCACGGAATACCATGGGAAAGTGGAAAAATCCCATACGAAGAATTCTCTGCTGTCCTGAATACGTTTATGCTAAAAGCCAAAAACGTATATGTAAAAGGTTATGATAAGAAGCATTTTATTCTTAATCACAGCTATATTCCTTGGGGATGCGTTATTAATATAGAAGATAAAGGATGTCCTGCACTTAGAGATTTACCTAAGCAACCTGTGAATTGTTTGTGGCACAGCGGACTCAATAACTGTATGTGTGCGGTACAAAATGTTTACAGATTAAGAAAATGGTACATGATGTATAACGCAAAATAATAAAAATATTTTCATTGAGTATTTTAATTTCATTTACATAATTTCGACTCTGAACTTATACTTTCTTGTAAAAAATTGTCAGAACGCAAGTTATTTTCGGTACACAGCGTTATTAAATAAAACTTATTGAAATGTGATGATTTTGTTACAATATCCTAATAACGTGTTTTTGAAAAGTCGCCCATAAGAAAAAGTTATGAAACAATTTACGTAAGACTCTTAAGAAAATATAATAAAACTATAAAATCATAAAAGCATTTATTAAATTACCAAAAGAGACTATGAATTCTGAGGAATATTAAAAACATACTACAAAATGGAGTCGGGGACGTAGCGAAGAAGATATTTGCTACTAAAATAAGGAATCTTTATATTTGTATTTATTTAACTCAATTGTGTAGAAGCATTTTTAAATCTTATTTAAGTAATATTGAATCGAATGCATACCTGATTTTATTTTGTTATTGGTAAAGGTGCGATTTTCTGTTTATTTCCCCTCGGTCAGCCATGTTTCATATGAAAAAGGTTTTCCTAAAAGTCATAATAAATTAATTTAAAAAATGTAATACGTTTAGAATTACTTTAGAGCGAGATGGGAGTAGATTTAAAAAATGTAATACTATTAGAAATAGTTACGAAGGAAATGGAAGCAAATTAAAAAATGTAATACGTTTAGAAACAGTTTATAGCGAAATGGGAGCAGAGTATTTATGAAATTTCAAAGACAGATTATAATAAAAATATAGAAATCTTATATTAATTTGATGTCACTTAATTTAATTACATATGTACTAGAAATATTGTCAGTGCATTTATACGTCAAATTTTGTATCTATTTCAATACGTTAAAATATTCATGATAGCTTATAGAACAATTATCCCAAGGTAATTATAGTGTTGTTTACAAAATTCCCCGAAGTGAAAAGACTCATTTGGGAAATCACCGACAATATTATGACGTACCTAACTTTCCTTCCTGGTTCATGCTCCTAACATTCCACACTTGCGTATAAACTGCAGAACTTGATTTTTTGATTTTTTATCGGCAACAATTTTTAAATTTTAATACCAGAGCACATAATAAAAATAAAGAATTCTTATATTGATTTAATTTAGTTCCAGTTAGGTGTAAAAAAGCTATTGTTAGAAATATTTTTTATTTTGTTTTAAGTATGTAATATCAAAAAATGAATACCTGTTAATCAATAACGTTATCCTGCATTCTCTCTAAGAATAGATTTCCTGTTTGTTGTTCAGTCCCCAATGTTTGTCAAAATTCTAAAAATGGTGAAAAAGATGAAAAAATTATTGTGTAATATTATTTCTTATAAAAAGTAAAGAAATTATAATTTGTAAATAATAATTGCACTAGAAATAATTTATGCATTCATAAAGTGAACGCCCAAAAATATGACGTACACATTAAATTTACTCAGAGAAAATTAACGGCAGAAACTATTATTAGAGAATAATTTAAATTTCACGTAAAAAACTATGTGATAGAGCGATTACTATAAAGTTTTATTCTAATTGATTTTTAAGGGCAACAGATAATATTTTTAAAAATACATACATAGTTGTTATCTTTTGTGTAGGAAATATTCACAAAACACGTCAGTGCGTCTCAGTTATCGGCCCTCTACTAGGAACAGGCAGGTACCTAATTACTTTAAGCTTCTTAAAATTATTGCTATTTTGTATGGATGGGCACAGGCTAAATAATATTTTCTTCGAAGGTAGGTAAAAAAGTATTTTCTATACTCTCATATTTCTAAATTGAAAAGAATTAAAAACAGTAGCAACTAAGAATTTTTTTAATTCCTTGATATATTTGTACCAGCGGAAGCATATATTATTTCTCATGATTCTTGTACCTATACCTTAGTGAATTCTCCGAAAACATTTAGTGTGTGTGTTTGCATTTTAGAATTCTTTAAATTTTTTCAGATAAAGTTCTCGCAGTACTTTTTGTATATTTAACAAACAAATTTGAATGTTTCAGATTCATAATTACGTTTTGATTTTCTGTAGCAACCTTTTTTATATTTTCCTAAATATTTTTTGTATGTTGTCGATATTTTTCTTTACTTTTTAAACCATCTTTTAGATTTTTATATTTCATAGTTACCTTTTAATTTTCTATGACACCTTTTTTATATTTGATAAATACTTTTTTGTTATTATCGACATTTTTTCTTTACATTTGATAAACACATTTTCAATTTTTACGTTTTATAATCTAATCACATTTCCTATGGCAACTTTTTTGTATTTCATAAATTACTTTCCGGCTTTTTCGGAATTTTTCTTTACAACTTAGATTATTTTCTTATTATTATTTCATAAACATTCACGGGAAAGAAAGACATTGCAACAGAAAATTATTCAAAAATTTCTTGAAATGTATTAAAAAGTAAAAGTAACGCATGTTCCTCGGCAAATTTAGAAATGTCTCCGCAGTTACGATGAATAATTCTACAAAGCACTCTTTGTTTTCGAATTTCGTTCATTGGACTCCATTTACGTAAATCAATACATATTTAAATACAAGAAGACATTACTTTTAAGTAATATACAGAGTGTCCCACAAACACATATTTTCCTTTAAGTTGAGTAAGTTCACAAAATAAAAAATTAGGACCTTTCCCTAACATAACCCTGTGTATAAGGCGTTCCAAACTGTAAGGTCAGACCAAATCAGATCATATCAGGTTAGGTCCTACCAGAAGTGTTCAGGTCAGGTGTATGACTTCCTCCGGATGCCTTAGATCTGACCTGAATACTTCTGGTAGGACCTAACCTGATATGATCTGATTTGGTCTGACCTTACAGATCATATCAGGTTAGGTCCTACCAGAAGTGTTCAGGTCAGGTGTATGACTTCCTCCGGATGCCTTAGATCTGACCTGAATACTTCTGGTAGGACCTAACCTGATATGATCTGATTTGGTCTGACCTTACAGTTTGGAACGCCTTATACACAGGGTTATGTTAGGGAAAGGTCCTAATTTTTTATTTTGTGAACTTACTCAACTTAAAGGAAAATATGTGTTTGTGGGACACTCTGTATATTACTTAAAAGTAATGTCTTCTTGTATTTAAATATGTATTGATTTACGTAAATGGAGTCCAATGAACGAAATTCGAAAACAAAGAGTGCTTTGTAGAATTATTCATCGTAACTGCGGAGACATTTCTAAATTTGCCGAGGAACATGCGTTACTTTTACTTTTTAATACATTTCAAGAAATTTTTGAATAATTTTCTGTTGCAATGTCTTTCTTTCCCGTGAATGTTTATGAAATAATAATAAGAAAATAATCTAAGTTGTAAAGAAAAATTCCGAAAAAGCCGGAAAGTAATTTATGAAATACAAAAAAGTTGCCATAGGAAATGTGATTAGATTATAAAACGTAAAAATTGAAAATGTGTTTATCAAATGTAAAGAAAAAATGTCGATAATAACAAAAAAGTATTTATCAAATATAAAAAAGGTGTCATAGAAAATTAAAAGGTAACTATGAAATATAAAAATCTAAAAGATGGTTTAAAAAGTAAAGAAAAATATCGACAACATACAAAAAATATTTAGGAAAATATAAAAAAGGTTGCTACAGAAAATCAAAACGTAATTATGAATCTGAAACATTCAAATTTGTTTGTTAAATATACAAAAAGTACTGCGAGAACTTTATCTGAAAAAATTTAAAGAATTCTAAAATGCAAACACACACATTAAATGTTTTCGGAGAATTCACTAAGGTATAGGTACAAGAATCATGAGAAATAATATATGCTTCCGCTGGTACAAATATATCAAGGAATTAAAAAAATTCTTAGTTGCTACTGTTTTTAATTCTTTTCAATTTAGAAATATGAGAGTATAGAAAATACTTTTTTACCTACCTTCGAAGAAAATATTATTTAGCCTGTGCCCATCTATACAAAATAGCAATAATTTTAAGAAGCTTAAAGTCTGCATAAAGTAATTAGGTACCTGCCTGTTCCTAGTAGAGGGCCGATAACTGAGACGCACTGACGTGTTTTGTGAATATTTCCTACACAAAAGATAACAACTATGTATGTATTTTTTAAAATATTATCTGTTGCCCTTAAAAATAAATTAGAATAAAAGTTTATAGTAATCGCTCTATCACATAGTTTTTTACGTGAAATTTAAATTATTCTCTAATAATAGTTTCTGCCGTTAATTTTCTCTGAGTAAATTTAATGTGTACGTCATATTTTTGGGCGTTGACTTTATGAATGCATAAATTATTTCTAGTGCAATTATTATTTACAAATTATAATTTCTTTACTTTTTATAAGAAATAATATTACACAATGATTTTTTCATCTTTTTCACCATTTTTAGAATTTTGACAAACATTGGGGACTGAACAACAAACAGGAAATCTACTCTTAGAGAGAATGCAGGATAACGTTATTGATTAACAGGTATTCATTCTTTGATATTACATACTTAAAACAAAATAAAAAATATCTCTAACAATAGCTTTTTTACACCTAACTGGAACTAAATTAAATCAATATAAGAATTCTTTATTTTTATTATGTGCTCTGGTATTAAAATTTAAAAATTGTTGCCGATAAAAAATCAAAAAATCAAGTTCTGTAGTTTATACGCAAGTGTGGAATGTTAGGAGCACGAACCAGGAAGGAAAGTTAGGTACGTCATAATATTGTCGATGATTTCCCAAATGAGTCTTTTCACTTCGGGGAATTTTGTAAACAACACTATAATTACCTTGGGATAATTGTTCTATAAGCTAACATGAATATTTTAACGTATTGAAATAGATACAAAATTTGACGTATAAATGCACTGACAATATTTCTAGTACATATGTAATTAAATTAAGTGACATCAAATTAATATAAGATTTCTATATTTTTATTATAATCTGTCATTGAAATTTCATAAATACTCTGCTCCCATTTCGCTATAAACTGTTTCTAAACGTATTACATTTTTTAATTTGCTTCCATTTCCTTCGTAACTATTTCTAATAGTACCACATTTTTTAAATCTACTCCCATCTCGCTCTAAAGTAATTCTAAACGTATTACATTTTTTAAATTAATTTATTATGACTTTTAGGAAAACCTTTTTCATATGAAACATGGCTGACCGAGGGTAAATAAACAGAAAATCGCACCTTTACCAATAACAAAATAAAATCAGGTATGCATTCGATTCAATATTACTTAAATAAGATTTAAAAATGCTTCTACACAATTGAGTTAAATAAATACAAATATAAAAATTCCTTATTTTAGTAGCAAATATCTTCTTCGCTACGTCCCCGACTCCATTTTGTAGTAAGTTTTTAATATTTCTCAGAGTTCATAGTCTCTTTTGGTAATCTAATAAATGCTTTTATGATTTTGCATACTTATATCAATAATGTATCATTATTTGCAAATATCAACTTCTCTACGTTTCTGCTCAAATTCTATAACTGCCATTTGCTCTTTATATAAACTCTGCTTTGCTCATTTTTAAAAACAGGTACCTATGCATTTGTAACAATGAGACTATTAATCGCAGATATCTACTTCTGTCTGCTTCTTTTCGTTCACACTCATTTTTTGCAAAATTATTAAGTATTAAATAGTTTTATTATATTTTCTTAAGAGTCTTACGTAAATTGTTTCATAACTTTTTCTTATGGGCGACTTTTCAAAAACACGTTATTAGGATATTGTAACAAAATCATCACATTTCAATAAGTTTTATTTAATAACGCTGTGTACCGAAAATAACTTGCGTTCTGACAATTTTTTACAAGAAAGTATAAGTTCAGAGTCGAAATTATGTAAATGAAATTAAAATACTCAATGAAAATATTTTTATTATTTTGCGTTATACATCATGTACCATTTTCTTAATCTGTAAACATTTTGTACCGCACACATACAGTTATTGAGTCCGCTGTGCCACAAACAATTCACAGGTTGCTTAGGTAAATCTCTAAGTGCAGGACATCCTTTATCTTCTATATTAATAACGCATCCCCAAGGAATATAGCTGTGATTAAGAATAAAATGCTTCTTATCATAACCTTTTACATATACGTTTTTGGCTTTTAGCATAAACGTATTCAGGACAGCAGAGAATTCTTCGTATGGGATTTTTCCACTTTCCCATGGTATTCCGTGATAATTTCTAATTAACCAGTTGACTTGTCTGCGTTCTTTTTGGTAGATCATCAAACTTTACAGGTGGCTTAATAATAAAATTTTCCATATACGAACCATCCAAAGATATGACGGCTACTTCTTTAAACAAAAATTCGCCGTGAACTCCGTGATATCCCTGCATATCAATAAACAAGTCATCGGTTCCTGTGTCTGATTCTGTAATCGTACCTCGTTTGACATCACTAACTGAAGCCATTTCTCTCTGAATGGGTCGTCCTAGTGTTAAATCTGACGGGACACTATAATGGTTTCCGTAGTTTCGTAATCTTCTGTGTGTGTGTGTGTAAATAGAACTATAGAATACAATAATCAACATTTCTTTTATATTAAAATAAAAGTCTTATCAAAATTCAAAATCTTGTGATACCGGCACGCCCATTAGAAGTAGGGAACAGAGAAGAGGGAAGTTACCTGTAAATTGAGAAACATTCCGTTTGTGAAAATATAAGTGTTAGAAAGTGTTTATTACAACCCAGAACATGTAGCGGGATTTTCTAGTCAAAGTAAATTATTAATTGCGAATGAACATAGAAAACCCTGGATAACAAAACATATTGTGAGTCTAATAGAGGAAGAAGATATTTATAAGAAGAGCAAATGGCAGTTACAGAATTTAAGCAGAAGCGTAGAGAAGTAGATATTTGCGACAGAGTCCGCAGCTAGAGATATTTAGGGTCATAAACAAGATGAAGTAGAAAACCCAGGATAACAAAACATATTGCGAGTCTAATAGAGGAAAGGCGAAAATATAAAAAATAGGTTAGATGAAAGAGGGAAACAAAGATATAAGGTGATCAAGTAGGAAATTATTCGGAAATGTAGGAAAGCGATTGATGTTAAATGTAAGGAAGATAAGTTCGAAGTAGGGAAGATGTTTATATGAAGAGCAAATGGCAATTACAGAATTTGAGCAGAAGCGTAGAGAAGTAGATATTTGCGACAGATTCCGCAGCTAGAGATATTTAGGGTCATAAACAAGATGAAAGTAGAAAACCCAGGATAACAAAACATATTGCGAGTCTAATAGAGGAAAGGCGAAAATATAAAAAAATAGGTTAGATGAAAGAGGGAAACAAAGATATAAGGTGATCAAGTAGGAAATTATTCGGAAATGTAGGAAAGCGATTGATATTAAATGCAAGGAAGATAAGTTCGAAGTAGGGAAGATGTTTATATGAAGAGCAAATGGCAGTTACAGAATTTGAGCAGAAGCGTAGAGAAGTAGATATTTGCGACAGATTCCGCAGCTAGAGATATTTAGGGTCATAAACAAAATGAAAGTAGAAAACCCAGGATAGCAAAACATAAGTATTGTGAGTCTAATAGAGGAAATTCGAAAATATAAAAATAGGTTAGATAAAAGAGGGCAACAAAGATATAAGGTGTTCAAGTGGGAAATTATTCGGAAATGTAGGAAAGCGATTGATATTAAATGCAAGGAAGATAAGTTCGAAGTAGGGAAGATGTTTATATGAAGAGCAAATAGCAGTTACAGAATTTGAGCAGAAACGTAGAGAAGTAGATATTTGCGAAAGCTGTTTGGCAAAATCCCTTATAACCAGGAATCTCCCTGATGTTAGAAAATAGCATTGTTTAGACTGGAAAGAAACAATAGTGAAAGCTGTTTGATAAAATTCGTACTTAAAAGTACATAAGTGATCTATATCTTTCTTTCTTTATTGCATAGCATCTGTCCTTGTCTCTTGGTAAACCCCGTCGCGTCCGTCAGTCGGATTTTGGAAATTGTACGAGGCAGTCGTGTGTTTTTAAATTTAAAGTGTATTTCTGCAGGTAAGATTTCTTATTTAATTAAAATTTGATTCTTAATTAAAACTAACTTTTGCGAAACCTTTTGTTCTGCAAATATTCGTTTTTTATTGAAAATGATTTGTTTAATTGAAATTCTATGTAGAAATAAATCTTATTTGTACTGAAAATTAAATACGTGAAAACCTTTTCGTTTACAAATATTCGTTTGTTTATTGAAAATTATTTATTTAATTGAAATTTTATACAAAAGTACATTTTTATTTGTCTACGTATTGAAAATTAAATACGCGAAAACCTTTTCGTTTGCAAATATTCGTTTGTTTATTGAAAATAATTTATTTAATTGAAATTTTATACAAATGTACATTTTTATTTGTCTACGTATTGAAAATTAAATACGCGAAAACCTTTTCGTTTGCAAATATTCGTTTGTTTATTGAAAACTATTTGTTTAATTGAATTTTTTTATAAAATACCTTCTAACATATTTTTTTCTCGTCCCTTCTTTTGTGGAGGGCCTCCAGAACAGCTATACCGAGTCAGAATTTATGGGAGGCGATGAGAGACGTCCTGTACGAGAATTTTACGAAGAAAAAGCTTAAACTGTAAGTAAAAATTTATATTAATTTCATCCTAACATTTTCTCGCAAAAAGAATCACGCATTTTCTGCTTCCCGTCTATTTTATTTCTATTTGATACAGCATCAATATCTGATATGTGTTCACAGCTTATTAATAAATAATTCTCCCATCAAAAATATTCCCAAGAATTTTTATAAGCTTGACACTTTCGAAACACAGGTTTTAGGAACTTGCCCCGTGCCCGCTCAGCTTCCATATCTGATACGTGTTCACAGATTATTAATAAATAATTCTCATATCACAAATATTTCCCAAAAATTTTTATTAGCTTTTACTCATAGTGCAATTATCTGGACATAATTATATTGTTTTGCAAAGTGAAAAGAATCATTTAGGAAATTTCGAGGTAATTATGTTGTTTTCAAAATTCCGAGAATAATTAGGGCAATTAAGAAATTCCGCGGTCACGGTCAAATTCCAATCCGCGGGCAAAATCCCAAAACCGGTTTTCGAAAGTGTCCCCTCTTCTACTAAGGTGTTTATACTTTTTTGGAATTGCTTGAAACTTTATAAATATAATAATCAAATTTTTTTTCTGTTTTGGGCATCACTCAAAATAAATTTCTTAGATTAAATTTCTTTTCGGATTATTAAACCTCACAAAATTTAGCAACTTTTCCAAATTTAAACCTACCCTCTGTCTTTATTTGTAAAGATATCGAAAAACAAATTAAACTTTCCCAATGCACCTTCTTCTGCCCATAATGCGAGTATTTTCAAAATTTGGATTCAACGTTTCTCCTTTGGGCCACCATCATCATCTTATTTTTTTAAATGGACCTGATTGTTAGTTACAAAATTCGAAATAATCGGTGTCCTGAATACAATCATATATCACACATAAATGTTATTTGACTTTTCGGTCACAAAAACGGCATCTTCATGAAAGAGAGCTGCAAGTTCGGAACTGGACATAGCAATTTTTTCTAGTTTATTAAGGAAATCCTTATGATGGTTGCTGTAAATTATTTTTATGTGATGGAGAGCAAATTATGTTTTTTGATTTTTACCTCGTTTATTTTTGTCAGCTTAAACAACAAATATATAAATGAAATTGAACTCCGTTTTTTGTTAAAAATTTAATAAAAATAAATCGTATCGATAATATTGTTCACAAGAGATTTTCAAACAAACCACCATTTGGAATATTGTTTCAAATGGGGGTTTCTTTGAATTCTTCTCCGTATCCTTTGTTAATAGCATGCTGTATTTCCTCCATCGTCCGACCCGAAAATCTTTTACGACTTGCCAATAGTCATCATTGATTCATCTAACTTCTAGGTGTGGAAAAACTGCTTCTAGGGGATAAGGATTTGAAGAAGCCAGGGAGGGGCTCAGCTTCTGTGGCGTCAACAGAAAGTGGAACTGTTACCATTACAAAGTGGATGGATAACTCAGCTGTACATATATGTTCAAGCTGTGCTGGCTTACAACCCATGCAATCAGCGAAACGTTGGTGCAAAAAAACAAAGAGTTCATCGAAATCAACCGACCTTTTTCGGTTCAGTTTTATAATAAGAACATGGGGGTGTACAGATGTACTAAATAAATTGATAGCACTGTATCCAGTCAGAAGAAAAGACAGGAGATGGTATATTAAGATTTTTATGCATTTCTTGGACGGTGCTTGTGTGAATGCCTGAATTTTGTATCTACGTAAGGGCCATGCAGACGAAGACTTATTAGAATTCAAGGCAAGTATTGCTAGAGCACTTTTAAGACGATGCCACTCAAAGGCGTACACCAGGAAGACCAAATATACAGAGTAGTGCACTAAAAACGGCCAGAGTTGTAGTGTTGTTATTTGTGACCCGATTTTAAAATTTTATACACCTAATTATATGGCTGAAAGGATGCTATTTACCAATATTGAAGACGTTTTCCCAATTCTGAAAATTTCTAAGGAACAATAGTCATTTGTTTTCTTTCTTTACAAGACTTAAGCATTGTTGTAAATGTGACATTTAGAACACTGCTGAACTTCCCATCTTTTCTCTTAAGTTGCACCTTATTTTTAGACTTGGTAGATATGCCCCAGAATTGTAAATATCTTTTTAAATGACATACATTATTTTCACTTATATCGGAGTGTGGTAAAACTGCTCTAAGCACATCCTCTGGGCTCAATTTAACAGATTTGTGAGGGATTTGCGCAGCCATTCCATAAGATCTCCTTGCCTTTGGATGGAATGTTTACAAAAGGACAGCGTGACAGCTGACGCGCGACCGGTCGGCGCCTGCGCACTTATATTTCTGAAACGGTCTATTTCCAGATCAGGGACAAAATACTTCCAGTCGTCCAGATTTCTTGAAGTTTCAATTTCAAATTTTATGATCTGTCACAAATTTTCAGTTTCTATTCCAAATCCAATATAAACTGTAATTTACGATTTCAGGTATGTTATTCTTTTGATTTTCCCATAATTTATTCTCACGTTGGAGCAAAACAACCTTCAAATCCAACCAAAAATTTTGAACTTACACAGCAAATTCCTGTGCCGTTGCTTCAAGCAATTGCTCGTAGTGCCGTTGACGGCTCACGGTACCGGCGATTTTAGAAAAGTACAGTAGTTCGCGACGAAACACCCAAGGGTTCTACATAGTGACGTCAATATGTCCCATACCAGTGGTCCGCTAAAGCTGCGCAATGACCAACCATACTTTAGAGTAAACCAAGAGACAATATAATGATTAATTTATTTTTATTTACTTACAGAAGCTACACAAAATTGCAGTTTGAAAATGGTGTTGCATTGGTACCATCTACATGGCTCACAAATGAGGACACTTGCTACTATCCACCATATTCGGATCAAACGAAGATAAACAAGGCAGTTTCAACAAAAATGACTCCAACTGATTGTTGGGATTTTGTTCCACAGGTAAAAAGTCATCTGCATAAACTAAAGAAAAATATAAAATTAAATCGAATCAAATTGATCGATTTCATCTTTTTTTTTCTTTTTGTTACCTACGTTGTAAGTTATTTATTTATTTTATGCTATTAATTCCTCAGATTCTTACAAAAGAGGCATGGAGAAAGTAAAATTGGCCATGGAAATGTCTGACAAAAAAACTGACTCTGCAAGTGGTCCACACAGTATTAAACGAAAAAAATAATTTACGATCCTGAAGATGATCTACCTGCAGATGCCTGTTCCACAGAATTTCCCCCAGTACCCAAAAAGTGTGCCTCATGTGCCGCATGCCTTGGGAACTCCATCCAGCTATAGAACAGCTTTTCCTTTGACTCAGAAGTCTGATATGGGTAAGTTTGTAACCTGAATCTTCAAAGAAAATTGTGTATCAAATTTCTCACTGCCCCTCAAAATACGAATAAAACCTTTGCGTCCGGTACTCTAATTTAATAATTCAATAAGAACGTACCTGCCGTTATTATTATTTTGTTTTAGAAACATTTTAACTAAATTAAATAATCTAATGAGGAAGGTTGATAATATAGAAATCCAATTAGCACTGGCTAATGAACAGCGGCCAGGAAAAATTATAGAAGAACTAGGTACCAGAAGACTTGCCAAATTTACCTTTAGAAAATATGGAGTTTGAAAGATTTTGACAGTCGGAGTAGATATACTATGGAGGAGCGGGACCACGATTAACATTGATTCTCCCATAAGAGCAAAAAAACTGCTTTTCGAGTGGTTCTGAACTAGGGTTTGTCAATTACTTGAGGTTCTCAACTAGGGTTTGCCACTTGCGGTTCCCAACTGGGTTTTGTCAATTACTTGAGGTTCTGAACAAGGGTTTGCCACTTGCGGTTCCCAACTGGGTTTTGCCAATTACTTACGGTTCCCAACTAGGTTTTTCCAATGCGTGCTATTATTCTCTTGTTTTCATTAGTAGTCGCGGGCTACCCGGAAGCCAGTAGTGCCGCTGGTAGGTCACACTGCCTCATGCCGGTAAGGCAGATTCCTGCAACGTCGTGGTAGAATGGTCCCAGTCCTTAAGCCTTCGCCCCGCTGGAGGGCGACCCCAAGTGGGATTCGACAGATATAAATTCAGCGCCGCCGCCCGCAATCTCAGATAACTTATCTGTGCGCGCGTGTTGGCTACAGGAGTCATCTAGCGGCCAGTTCCTGCAACTGCCAGGTTTGTACCATCGGCGCCACATAGAGTCGACAGCCGGCGTTCGAGTCGGCCCTTACGTCAAAGCTCTAGCTCCCACCCTGGGAAATCCGGAAAAGGTAAATAAAACACTCGCAATTTTGCATTTTATGCCTTCTTGCCCCCCCCCCCCCCAAATCGAGCTCTTACGGGAGAATCAATGTTAATAGTGGTCCCGTATCCCGGGCCTACATCCTAGTTGACGCAATTATGACGTCAGCGTCCACGCAGACGCCAGCGTTTGCACCAGCGCAACGTTAATAAAACACGAGCAATATCTTTGTCTGTCCCACTCTTTCTCGAAGGAACGATGACTAAAACACAGTTTAGTATATTATCTTGTTATACCGGCCCTAACGTTAGTGCCAAATAGGCTTTAACTCATAAGGAACGTAAGTAGCGCATGTGAGGAGAATCGGAATAAACAGTTATTTCGCCGCGATTACTATTGGTTACAGACAGCTGGCCCCTATGTCAAAGCCAGCCCCCCCTCAACCCCCCTTCCGCGGTGGTTTGAGTATGGCGTAACCGAGACGGAGCAACCTTGACGTCACATGTGGGCGCTTTCGCGATACGCACCCAAACCGCTACTGCTACGTCACCCAAGATGGCCGCCACCGAGCAGCCAAGTTGGCGGCAGCGTTCAGCTTCTGTGAATGTGAGAAGGTTAAATAAAACACTGTTGCGTATTATTTTTATTGGAGCATATTACACAAAAGACCCTGTATGTCCTGACATGATGCAATTTTATTGAAAATGTTTACTGGAATATAACGCCCTGTATGTAAGTACTTGCGAAACGATGAAATCTTATCGGACAAAGGACTATAATTAAATAGCACCCCGTATGTACGCTATACAACGAGCCGACTTGCAGGGTGAATCAGTTGACGATAATTTTCAGATTAACGATGGCGGACAGCGTCCAGCCTGCAACACATAAATATAAATTAAATAAAAAATAATAAACAGAAACCTAGTATTGAAAATGTTTACCGGAATATAATTACATAACACCCTGTATGTACTTACACAACGATGAAATTTTATCGAACAAAGTTGTATTGGACTATAATTAAATAACACCCTGTATGTACGATATACGACGAGCCGTTGCGTATTATCTTTATTGGAACATATTACACAAAAGATCCTGTATGTCCTGACATGATGCAATTTTATTGAAAATGTTTACTGGAATATAATACCCTGTATGTAAGTACTGCGAAACGATGAGATCTTATCGGACAAAGGACTATAATTAAATAACGCCCCGTATGTACGCTATACAACGAGCCAACTTGCAGGGTGAATCAGTTGACGATAATTTTCAGATTAATGATGGCGGACAGCGTCCAGCCTGTAACACATAAATATAAATTAAATAAAAAATAATAAACAGAAACCGAGACACGAACGAATATTTCGCAACGTACTAGAGTCTAAGATAGGAATAAAAAGAGGAATAGGTAGGCCCAGATTAGACTACTGCTCTCAAATAGTTGGGGATGTGCGATGTTCTACTTGCAGACTAACGATAGCGTGACAAAATAAAAGCACATACCAGAATTTCGCTCCTGAAACCCTTCCAAAAACATTTGCTTCACGATGGAATAAATACGTTTCTGTTTCAAAGTTGATGAATTTACGTACCGTGCGGGGGCGGCATACTAAATTACCTGCGTGCATTTTACCTAGAAAATAACCTCTATTAGTTCGTTGCAATACATTTGTAGATATGAATCAAAAGTGTCACGTCAATTTATTGGTATATGACTAGGTGAGAAACATATCAATTAACCCTGGTATTTAATAAATGTGGTTAAATAAAACACTGTTGCGTATTATCTTTATTGGACAACACAACAGACCCTGTACATCCTGACATGATGAAATTACATTGAAAATGTTTACGGGAATATAACGCCCTGTATGTACCTACACAACGATGAAATTTTATCGAACAAAGTTGTATTGGACTATAATTAAATAACACCCAGTATGTACGATATACGACTAGCCAACTTGCGGGGGGGGGGGGTGAATCTGTTGGCGATAATTTGCAGATTAACGATGGCGGACAGCGCCCAGTCTGCGATACATAAATACAAATTAAATAAAAAATAATAATAATAAAAGGGAAAAACTTTTCGATGCACGAAGGAATATTTCGCAACGTGGTAGAGTCTGAGATAGAAATAAAAAGAGGGATAGGTAGGCCCAGATTAGACTACTGCTCTCAAATAGTTGGGGATGTACGATGTTCTACTTGCAGATTAACGATAGCGTGACAAAATAAAAGTACATGCCAGAATTCCGAGCCTGAAACTCTTCCAAAAACATTTGCTTCGCCATGGGATAAATAAGTTTCTGTTTCAAAGTTGGTGAATTAACGTAAGTACCTGAGGATCCGTGCGGAGGCGGCATAGAAAATATCCACAATGCATTTTCCCTACAAAATAACCTCTATTAGTTAATTGCAATGCGTAGAAATGAATAAAAAAATACATCTTCAATTAGTAAGACTAGGTGAGAAACATATAAATGTAAATTATATTTTTCACCAAATTAATTCGGATATACGTCGTGTAAACATTTGACAATCCTCACTGTCCTTAGTAAGACTAGGTGAGAAACATATCAATAAACCCTGGTATTTAATAAATGTAAATTATATTTTCCACCAATTAGTTAATTGCAATATGTAGATATGAATCAAAAAATACAACTTCAATTAGTAAGACTAGGTGGGAAACATATCAGCAAACCCTGGTATTCCATAAATGTAAATTATAATTTATTATTGTCCACCAAATTCATTCGGATATACATACAACAAACATTTGACAATCCTCACTATCCGAAAATTATTATGATCGTGTATAATATTTATAAATAGGAACTTACCTGTGTCTAATTATTTCGGGGGATCACTCATGTAAAATTTTGGGCACGATATATTGCCATGTTCTACTTGTACGAGTAGATTAACGATGACGTAACAAAATAAAAGTAAATAAAATAAACTTTCCGAGACACGAAGGAATATTTTGTCACTATAGATTGCCTCATGTAACCACTGACCACCACTAGATCGAATCTCGTGAGTTACTCTCCGAATATTCATATTAGCACATCAGTTGGTATCATTTATGAAAACTAGGTGCAGAATGTTAAAAATTTACTAATCTGGACGTTCTTTTATAACGTATTCTTGCGCAAGTTCGGCGTCTGCAAAGCCATAAATTACACATGGAAATGCTATTCTTTGATATAGGTACATGATGCAATGTGGCCAAATTAGTAGAATCGACGCGTTATTATTTTAATGAAACATAAACAATAATAAATTCATGTCCGAATTGAAAGTCTTATCAAAACAAATCATTATTTAGATTACCGAAGACACCCTGTGGGTAATAAAAATGACAATTTATAATGCTGACTCAATAAATAATTTCTGTTTAGGTATTTTATGTATGTCAGATCGAAAATTAATTCTGGAACATCATGAATCAAATAATGTTAAAATACAACAAGACCGTGTACTTAAATTCGTAAGGAATGGGGTGCGAGGGGGTAAACGATTATCTATACGACAAAACCGTGTACTTAAATTCAATTAAGTTCTTCCATTGTGAGCGAATATTACACCTGCTGTATGTTGGTTACAAATAAAAGTATTGTAGCTATATATTATGTAACTGCTAGTACCTACCCTGTATAATTGCGTTTCTAAATTTAGCCCATATCATAGACTTATGTGCATACACATGTAAGAAATTGTTGGCGCACCTTGTATAAGAAATGTTCCTGGGAGTTGTTTTGCATATTGTCACGTATGGGAGCGATAAGGAGCTCCTAACTGGGCGACAAGAGGACGGGATTCATTCATTGAGAATCGGGCGCGGTCCAGGTTTATAATAAAATCATATCAAGTATCATAATCATTTGTTAAACTTTTGTGCCGAATATATTTTTTGGGAACTTTACGTAGTGTGGTTTTAGTACCTTCTTACACACATATACACAACTAAATATTCCCGCTTTACTTCTGATACCCGAGGCACGAAGGCATAAATATTTCGCAACATACTAGAGAACCTATATTAGTTCATTGCAAATACATACATGTAGATATGAGTCATAAATGCAACTTCAATTTAGTAGTATGACTAGGTAAGAAACATGTCAGAAAACCCTGGTATTCAATAAATGTATTTTATTTTCATCAAATTCATTCGGATATACGTCCTATATAAACATTCGACAATCCTCACTGCCCTATGACGTAACAACATTTATTAGAAGACATTGTCAAATATCTGACGGGTGAAGTTATTGTAAAACATAATTCGATCCGTTTGCTGAAGCCGCAGGAATAATCTTATGTAAATAAAATATATGTATACCTGCTGTATGTTTGTAACAAATAAAAGTAACTGCTAGTAAGTACCTACCGTGTATAATATTTTATTTTGCATTTTTAAATTGACCCCAAGAGATTAGTATAATAACCACTATACACACATACACATCCCACGCAATGCTCTAAAGTAAAGTAAATAAATAAGGACGCCGAACTTGTATCTGTAGGTACCTACCTTAAGTTTGTCAACTCAAAAGAACCTCATAAAAATTAATTGTGTATAAACCGATCTGGAAATGCATAGTCTTATGTGTATATACAACTAAATATTCCCGCTTTATCTCTGTTACTTAATGAAGCATGCGAAAATCTAAACAGAAAAATTCTTACGTTCACGTACCTACTTCTATCTACTTACCTTAGTATCAAACCCAGAGAGATACTTGAAGATTGTGTTGAATAGTCTCCATGCTTGCTAAAGGGATATCTATTTATTCCAAAGACTGGGTCGACGTACCCCACACTTTTTTTACGTAGGTACATAGTTTTATAAACCGAAATTGCATTTTTTCTACTTACTAATAACTGAATATGAGTGTGCTTTTCTTCTTCTTATACAGGTAAATTCTAGGGAGCCGTCAAAGAAGTCGCTCGCATGTGCGTGGGAAGTTTTAAAATTTGTGATTAGGACCCAATGAACTATACAGTTTCATAATATTATTCCTTTGCGAACTAATGTTTGTTTTGATAAAAATCGCCAAATACAAACATGATTAGGTATACCAATATAATTATTCTGTAACATCTGCCCATATATTGTAATTTAAAGAACTCGCGGACATTTCGCTTGACCACGCACGAAGTGTAATTAACATTCATTTACCACCGTGGGCTACAGTAATTACTAAATAGCGCTATTCTTGTGTTTTCAATTTTATGAGTTATAGCACACGGACAGACTTACGTGTTGGGCTTTAGGTGGTCTGGGATTCACCCTTCCATATAATAATGCCTATTTATGCCTATTTAGATATATTTATGCATTTCAAATCGAAAATTCTAGAACATTATAATAATTTTCAAAAGTTTTCATATGAGACAAAGTAGGGGCGCCGAAATAATATATTAGAGTTGTCACCAACAGCAGACGCCACCGTCGGGATGAACGTTCATGCTAAATGGGCGTTAACCCATAAGAGTAGTAAAATTATGTCATGTGGGGTATCAAATTAAAAGACTCGACGAGGAGTATCGGAATAAACAGTTACTTCGCCGAAAAATGGCCGCCCACCCGTAAGCCCTGTTTCGGACAAACGTAGGACACCATCACGGCGTTAACCCATAAGGGAGGTAAAACAATGTCATGTGGGGTATCAAATTATAGGACTCGACGAGGAGAATCGCAATAAACAGTTATTTCATCGCAAAATGAACGCCCACCCGTAAGCCCTGTTTCGGTCAAACGTAGATCATCATCATACCGCTCCGCCACTCTTATTCCCTTATGGTCGACTGACGTCATGGGTTGAGATGCCACTTCCAGCCAAACCGGATCTGCGGTTTTGCCAATGCGCTTTACTTGCGGTTCCCAGCTAGGTTTTACCAATTACTTTCAGATCCCACCTAGGTTTTGCCAACGCACTTTACTTGCTGTTCCCAACTAGGTTTTGCCAATTACTTGCGGCTCCCAACTAGGTTTTGCCATTACGCTGAGAGGGCTCTCGCCCTGTGTACTAGAATCTGCAATATTACCAAGCGGACTTTTGTAACACATTGTATGTGTATACAGGTGTATACACCTGTATGTACTAACAGATGTAACACAAAGGCCTTGTATATACGAGCAGATAAAACACAAGTGTCCTATATGTACCATGCTATGTGCCCCTCTGGAATCGCATTACATGATTGACACAACTTTTGTTCCCAACCGCTGGACCAATCAGAAGACAGGAACAAGATGGCCGCCATTGCAACGTGACGTCAGCGCCCGACGTCAACGTCCACGCGGGCTTTAAGCCTTGTCTAAACTTGTCGCTGCACTGAACGGCCCGTGGACGTTGACGTCGGGCGCTGACGTCACGTTGCAATGGCGGCCATCTTGTTCCTGTCTTCTGATTGGTCCAGCGGTTGGGAACAAAAGTTGTGTCAATCATGTAATGCGATTCCAGAGGGGCACATAGCATGGTACATATAGGACACTTGTGTTTTATCTGCTCGTATATACAAGGCCTTTGTGTTACATCTGTTAGTACATACAGGTGTATACACCTGTATACACATACAATGTGTTACAAAAGTCCGCTTGGTAATATTGCAGATTCTAGTACACAGGGCGAGAGCCCTCTCAGCGTAATGGCAAAACCTAGTTGGGAGCCGCAAGTAATTGGCAAAACCTAGTTGGGAACAGCAAGTAAAGTGCGTTGGCAAAACCTAGGTGGGATCTGAAAGTAATTGGTAAAACCTAGCTGGGAACCGCAAGTAAAGCGCATTGGCAAAACCGCAGATCCGGTTTGGCTGGAAGTGGCATCTCAACCCATGACGTCAGTCGACCATAAGGGAATAAGAGTGGCGGAGCGGTATGATGATGATCTACGTTTGACCGAAACAGGGCTTACGGGTGGGCGTTCATTTTGCGATGAAATAACTGTTTATTGCGATTCTCCTCGTCGAGTCCTATAATTTGATACCCCACATGACATTGTTTTACCTCCCTTATGGGTTAACGCCGTGATGGTGTCCTACGTTTGTCCGAAACAGGGCTTACGGGTGGGCGGCCATTTTTCGGCGAAGTAACTGTTTATTCCGATACTCCTCGTCGAGTCTTTTAATTTGATACCCCACATGACATAATTTTACTACTCTTATGGGTTAACGCCCATTTAGCATGAACGTTCATCCCGACGGTGGCGTCTGCTGTTGGTGACAACTCTAATATATTATTTCGGCGCCCCTACTTTGTCTCATATGAAAACTTTTGAAAATTATTATAATGTTCTAGAATTTTCGATTTGAAATGCATAAATATATCTAAATAGGCATAAATAGGCATTATTATATGGAAGGGTGAATCCCAGACCACCTAAAGCCCAACACGTAAGTCTGTCCGTGTGCTATAACTCATAAAATTGAAAACACAAGAATAGCGCTATTTAGTAATTACTGTAGCCCACGGTGGTAAATGAATGTTAATTACACTTCGTGCGTGGTCAAGCGAAATGTCCGCGAGTTCTTTAAATTACAATATATGGGCAGATGTTACAGAATAATTATATTGGTATACCTAATCATGTTTGTATTTGGCGATTTTTATCAAAACAAACATTAGTTCGCAAAGGAATAATATTATGAAACTGTATAGTTCATTGGGTCCTAATCACAAATTTTAAAACTTCCCACGCACATGCGAGCGACTTCTTTGACGGCTCCCTAGAATTTACCTGTATAAGAAGAAGAAAAGCACACTCATATTCAGTTATTAGTAAGTAGAAAAAATGCAATTTCGGTTTATAAAACTATGTACCTACGTAAAAAAAGTGTGGGGTACGTCGACCCAGTCTTTGGAATAAATAGATATCCCTTTAGCAAGCATGGAGACTATTCAACACAATCTTCAAGTATCTCTCTGGGTTTGATACTAAGGTAAGTAGATAGAAGTAGGTACGTGAACGTAAGAATTTTTCTGTTTAGATTTTCGCATGCTTCATTAAGTAACAGAGATAAAGCGGGAATATTTAGTTGTATATACACATAAGACTATGCATTTCCAGATCGGTTTATACACAATTAATTTTTATGAGGTTCTTTTGAGTTGACAAACTTAAGGTAGGTACCTACAGATACAAGTTCGGCGTCCTTATTTATTTACTTTACTTTAGAGCATTGCGTGGGATGTGTATGTGTGTATAGTGGTTATTATACTAATCTCTTGGGGTCAATTTAAAAATGCAAAATAAAATATTATACACGGTAGGTACTTACTAGCAGTTACTTTTATTTGTTACAAACATACAGCAGGTATACATATATTTTATTTACATAAGATTATTCCTGCGGCTTCAGCAAACGGATCGAATTATGTTTTACAATAACTTCACCCGTCAGATATTTGACAATGTCTTCTAATAAATGTTGTTACGTCATAGGGCAGTGAGGATTGTCGAATGTTTATATAGGACGTATATCCGAATGAATTTGATGAAAATAAAATACATTTATTGAATACCAGGGTTTTCTGACATGTTTCTTACCTAGTCATACTACTAAATTGAAGTTGCATTTATGACTCATATCTACATGTATGTATTTGCAATGAACTAATATAGGTTCTCTAGTATGTTGCGAAATATTTATGCCTTCGTGCCTCGGGTATCAGAAGTAAAGCGGGAATATTTAGTTGTGTATATGTGTGTAAGAAGGTACTAAAACCACACTACGTAAAGTTCCCAAAAAATATATTCGGCACAAAAGTTTAACAAATGATTATGATACTTGATATGATTTTATTATAAACCTGGACCGCGCCCGATTCTCAATGAATGAATCCCGTCCTCTTGTCGCCCAGTTAGGAGCTCCTTATCGCTCCCATACGTGACAATATGCAAAACAACTCCCAGGAACATTTCTTATACAAGGTGCGCCAACAATTTCTTACATGTGTATGCACATAAGTCTATGATATGGGCTAAATTTAGAAACGCAATTATACAGGGTAGGTACTAGCAGTTACATAATATATAGCTACAATACTTTTATTTGTAACCAACATACAGCAGGTGTAATATTCGCTCACAATGGAAGAACTTAATTGAATTTAAGTACACGGTTTTGTCGTATAGATAATCGTTTACCCCCTCGCACCCCATTCCTTACGAATTTAAGTACACGGTCTTGTTGTATTTTAACATTATTTGATTCATGATGTTCCAGAATTAATTTTCGATCTGACATACATAAAATACCTAAACAGAAATTATTTATTGAGTCAGCATTATAAATTGTCATTTTTATTACCCACAGGGTGTCTTCGGTAATCTAAATAATGATTTGTTTTGATAAGACTTTCAATTCGGACATGAATTTATTATTGTTTATGTTTCATTAAAATAATAACGCGTCGATTCTACTAATTTGGCCACATTGCATCATGTACCTATATCAAAGAATAGCATTTCCATGTGTAATTTATGGCTTTGCAGACGCCGAACTTGCGCAAGAATACGTTATAAAAGAACGTCCAGATTAGTAAATTTTTAACATTCTGCACCTAGTTTTCATAAATGATACCAACTGATGTGCTAATATGAATATTCGGAGAGTAACTCACGAGATTCGATCTAGTGGTGGTCAGTGGTTACATGAGGCAATCTATAGTGACAAAATATTCCTTCGTGTCTCGGAAAGTTTATTTTATTTACTTTTATTTTGTTACGTCATCGTTAATCTACTCGTACAAGTAGAACATGGCAATATATCGTGCCCAAAATTTTACATGAGTGATCCCCCGAAATAATTAGACACAGGTAAGTTCCTATTTATAAATATTATACACGATCATAATAATTTTCGGATAGTGAGGATTGTCAAATGTTTGTTGTATGTATATCCGAATGAATTTGGTGGACAATAATAAATTATAATTTACATTTATGGAATACCAGGGTTTGCTGATATGTTTCCCACCTAGTCTTACTAATTGAAGTTGTATTTTTTGATTCATATCTACATATTGCAATTAACTAATTGGTGGAAAATATAATTTACATTTATTAAATACCAGGGTTTATTGATATGTTTCTCACCTAGTCTTACTAAGGACAGTGAGGATTGTCAAATGTTTACACGACGTATATCCGAATTAATTTGGTGAAAAATATAATTTACATTTATATGTTTCTCACCTAGTCTTACTAATTGAAGATGTATTTTTTTATTCATTTCTACGCATTGCAATTAACTAATAGAGGTTATTTTGTAGGGAAAATGCATTGTGGATATTTTCTATGCCGCCTCCGCACGGATCCTCAGGTACTTACGTTAATTCACCAACTTTGAAACAGAAACTTATTTATCCCATGGCGAAGCAAATGTTTTTGGAAGAGTTTCAGGCTCGGAATTCTGGCATGTACTTTTATTTTGTCACGCTATCGTTAATCTGCAAGTAGAACATCGTACATCCCCAACTATTTGAGAGCAGTAGTCTAATCTGGGCCTACCTATCCCTCTTTTTATTTCTATCTCAGACTCTACCACGTTGCGAAATATTCCTTCGTGCATCGAAAAGTTTTTCCCTTTTATTATTATTATTTTTTATTTAATTTGTATTTATGTATCGCAGACTGGGCGCTGTCCGCCATCGTTAATCTGCAAATTATCGCCAACAGATTCACCCCCCCCCCCCGCAAGTTGGCTAGTCGTATATCGTACATACTGGGTGTTATTTAATTATAGTCCAATACAACTTTGTTCGATAAAATTTCATCGTTGTGTAGGTACATACAGGGCGTTATATTCCCGTAAACATTTTCAATGTAATTTCATCATGTCAGGATGTACAGGGTCTGTTGTGTTGTCCAATAAAGATAATACGCAACAGTGTTTTATTTAACCACATTTATTAAATACCAGGGTTAATTGATATGTTTCTCACCTAGTCATATACCAATAAATTGACGTGACACTTTTGATTCATATCTACAAATGTATTGCAACGAACTAATAGAGGTTATTTTCTAGGTAAAATGCACGCAGGTAATTTAGTATGCCGCCCCCGCACGGTACGTAAATTCATCAACTTTGAAACAGAAACGTATTTATTCCATCGTGAAGCAAATGTTTTTGGAAGGGTTTCAGGAGCGAAATTCTGGTATGTGCTTTTATTTTGTCACGCTATCGTTAGTCTGCAAGTAGAACATCGCACATCCCCAACTATTTGAGAGCAGTAGTCTAATCTGGGCCTACCTATTCCTCTTTTTATTCCTATCTTAGACTCTAGTACGTTGCGAAATATTCGTTCGTGTCTCGGTTTCTGTTTATTATTTTTTATTTAATTTATATTTATGTGTTACAGGCTGGACGCTGTCCGCCATCATTAATCTGAAAATTATCGTCAACTGATTCACCCTGCAAGTTGGCTCGTTGTATAGCGTACATACGGGGCGTTATTTAATTATAGTCCTTTGTCCGATAAGATCTCATCGTTTCGCAGTACTTACATACAGGGTATTATATTCCAGTAAACATTTTCAATAAAATTGCATCATGTCAGGACATACAGGATCTTTTGTGTAATATGTTCCAATAAAGATAATACGCAACGGCTCGTCGTATATCGTACATACAGGGTGTTATTTAATTATAGTCCAATACAACTTTGTTCGATAAAATTTCATCGTTGTGTAAGTACATACAGGGTGTTATGTAATTATATTCCGGTAAACATTTTCAATACTAGGTTTCTGTTTATTATTTTTTATTTAATTTATATTTATGTGTTGCAGGCTGGACGCTGTCCGCCATCGTTAATCTGAAAATTATCGTCAACTGATTCACCCTGCAAGTCGGCTCGTTGTATAGCGTACATACGGGGTGCTATTTAATTATAGTCCTTTGTCCGATAAGATTTCATCGTTTCGCAAGTACTTACATACAGGGCGTTATATTCCAGTAAACATTTTCAATAAAATTGCATCATGTCAGGACATACAGGGTCTTTTGTGTAATATGCTCCAATAAAAATAATACGCAACAGTGTTTTATTTAACCTTCTCACATTCACAGAAGCTGAACGCTGCCGCCAACTTGGCTGCTCGGTGGCGGCCATCTTGGGTGACGTAGCAGTAGCGGTTTGGGTGCGTATCGCGAAAGCGCCCACATGTGACGTCAAGGTTGCTCCGTCTCGGTTACGCCATACTCAAACCACCGCGGAAGGGGGGTTGAGGGGGGGCTGGCTTTGACATAGGGGCCAGCTGTCTGTAACCAATAGTAATCGCGGCGAAATAACTGTTTATTCCGATTCTCCTCACATGCGCTACTTACGTTCCTTATGAGTTAAAGCCTATTTGGCACTAACGTTAGGGCCGGTATAACAAGATAATATACTAAACTGTGTTTTAGTCATCGTTCCTTCGAGAAAGAGTGGGACAGACAAAGATATTGCTCGTGTTTTATTAACGTTGCGCTGGTGCAAACGCTGGCGTCTGCGTGGACGCTGACGTCATAATTGCGTCAACTAGGATGTAGGCCCGGGATACGGGACCACTATTAACATTGATTCTCCCGTAAGAGCTCGATTTGGGGGGGGGGGGGGGCAAGAAGGCATAAAATGCAAAATTGCGAGTGTTTTATTTACCTTTTCCGGATTTCCCAGGGTGGGAGCTAGAGCTTTGACGTAAGGGCCGACTCGAACGCCGGCTGTCGACTCTATGTGGCGCCGATGGTACAAACCTGGCAGTTGCAGGAACTGGCCGCTAGATGACTCCTGTAGCCAACACGCGCGCACAGATAAGTTATCTGAGATTGCGGGCGGCGGCGCTGAATTTATATCTGTCGAATCCCACTTGGGGTCGCCCTCCAGCGGGGCGAAGGCTTAAGGACTGGGACCATTCTACCACGACGTTGCAGGAATCTGCCTTACCGGCATGAGGCAGTGGTGTGACCTACCAGCGGCACTACTGGCTTCCGGGTAGCCCGCGACTACTAATGAAAACAAGAGAATAATAGCACGCATTGGAAAAACCTAGTTGGGAACCGTAAGTAATTGGCAAAACCCAGTTGGGAACCGCAAGTGGCAAACCCTTGTTCAGAACCTCAAGTAATTGACAAAACCCAGTTGGGAACCGCAAGTGGCAAACCCTAGTTGAGAACCTCAAGTAATTGACAAACCCTAGTTCAGAACCACTCGAAAAGCAGTTTTTTTGCTCTTATGGGAGAATCAATGTTAATCGTGGTCCCGCTCCTCCATAGTATATCTACTAGTCGGCTCTCTGAAGATACAGTTTTAAAAAAACGGTAGGTTTCTTTTATAGGGTTTATACTGTTTACTTAAAAGTGATTTCCATGTAAATACTCTAAAATCAATTGGTGGAAAAGATCTTCACCGAACCTGCACAAAAAAGGCTGATTAATAATAGCCTTGGCAGCAAGTATAGTTTGCTTGGAAAGAAAAAAGGCAATATTTAAAAATTTATAATTGTACAAATTAATTGTACACTCAGTAAGGAGCCATTTCCTAAACCAAAGACTTATAGACTGGACCTAGAGTTCTTATGCAACAGCTGATTTTGTTTTGAAGCCTACACGTTCATAGGCCAGCGGGTCGTGGGGATCGTTGTTTGTTATTATATTCAAGCAACGGACCAGGCGAATGTTCCGCGTAAATCTGTTTCCGCGGCAGTACCTGTTTACTACACAACTGGTCGGTTGTTTTGTTTTGTCTTTTCTACTCACAAACGCTTATACCTACTGTGAGTACTATTCCTGCTTCAGCCCTAAATGTAAATAGCTAAGTCCCCTCTACAAGTCGTTGTCCTAAACGCAACCGAGGAAGAGATTGCCAAAATAGTGGCAAATTGGTTAACCCAATGTACCCTCGCAGCGTAAGAGAGCAGTAAGTTTTTGTTTGTAATTTCTATGTTAGGACATCAAATTTTTATTTTTGTGTTCTTTTCAGAAAACAATGAAGAGACAGTGAAAAGAATTTTGATTTTTATTCAGACTTAAAATGTTTTTGTAATATTTAATGATAAAGAGAATTTTTATTTCTTATTTATGTTTAACGATGGATTTTATTTACAGCTGAAATCTGTGGCTTGGTCGAAAAAGGGCCTAACTGCAAATTCTTAAAAAATTGGTTTTTGGGCCTATCTAACAAAACAAATAGCGTTCTTTTTAATGAAAATAGTCCTAAGTGAATAAACCTGCTGAGTATGAAAATTTCAATGTAAAAAGGTCCTAAGTGCAAAGATTATAATGCATATAAAGACCTATCTTCATTTAAGACCCATTTTTATTGGTCCTATCTAACTAAAAGGGTAAAGTTTAAAAACTTAAATGCGCATAAGTGATTAATAGGCCTAAAAAATTTGGTCTATGTGCTCTTAGGTCTTTTTAACATTCTGTTTAATTTTTCTTTAAAGGGCCTAACTGCAACTTAGGTTAAATTATTTGTAAAATATTGGGCCTATATTTACTTAGGCCCTTTTTACTTTCACATGTAATAAGTAAAACAGGCCTAAGTGAAATATAGGTATTTATTATTTTGTAAGCCTAGGTTCAATATGTTACTTAGGTCCTTTATAATTGGGAACCAATAATCTTGTTACGTTCTAAGTACGACATAGGCCCCCATTTTGTTTTTGTGGCTTAGGTAGTGTAGGTTGTTTTCATCCAATATTTCATTTTAAACTGCTGAACTGTAAGGTAAGTTTAATGATAAAGAAGCTTACATGGTTTTTATAGGCCTACTATTTAAGGTACATTGCTAAATTTGTTGAATGCTCATATAAAGATCCTGTCTAGACATTGGATGGCACTAGTGACATTAACTGTTTTAAAGGAGTGCCAATGTCTTGATTTTCATTATTGTAGAGGCTATCGTAATGCCAAAAGTAACTGAGGGCTCAAGATATAACAAAACATACTCGTATGAAGAAGAAACTATTTCTAAAGCTTTAAGACATAATAAATAATGGTGTAACTAAAAAAAGCGGCATCTAAGAAATATGGAATACCACGTTCAACAATACAGTTTCGATTGAGTCAAAAATTCACTAAAATTTCATTTGGCCCTAAACCGATTCTTTCGCAGGATGAAGAACAAACTTTGGTTGATTGGGTCATTGAAAGTCACAGAAAAGATTTTCTTCGAAGGAAAGGGGACTTGTAAGTCAGAGTCAAATCATTTTTTGACGGTTTAAGAAACCAAGAGACAACCCTTTCGAATATAATATGCCGGGTGATGGCTGGTACAAGTCGTTTTTGAAACGACATCTTTTATTGTGTGAAAGAGTACCTGAAGCCGCCACTGCTGTCTCGACATTTAACTCACTCGCTGCGCTCGTGAGTGAAAATGTCTCGATTATTAATCGCCTTTATTAATACACTTGTTCGTTAAATAACTATTATCACGCATTAAATGTTATGACTTGTCAACTCAGTGATTTTAGAGAGATTGTGTTTATACTGTTATGTGCATCACCTGTGGGTGGCTGTGTTTTGAGTGACTTCAGTGAAGTAACAGTTGACAATTTAGGTTTGTTAAACAAAGCAATCAGATAAAGAAAAAATAAGTGTTAGTAGTTGTTTTTTTACACCATTTAACAATGATTGCGAACGAATTCTCTTTGCTCGAAATAACAATGTGTTTTTTGATAATATTATGCCAACGAAGAAAATTAGCATAATATAAAGTAGAAAGAAAAATAGGAGAAGAAGATTGTGGGCTCGACGGTGGCTTCCACGACGAAATTGTGGACAGGGCATGTCAAATTTAGTTTTAAGGAATTAAAATACGAAGACCCAGCAAGTTTTAAAATTTTTTATCGTATTTTTTGTCGTATGATACATTATTGTCGAATGTAGAGCCGATAATAAAACGACAGAACACCAACTTTCGTGAGTGCATATCAATGAGAACAAGGTATGAGAATGGATATCTCAAAATAAATCGATAACGTATTGACTTAAATATTGCGGGTACTTAGCAACAGGAGAAACATTTCGAAGTCGAAGTTATTCCTTCCAAATATCTGTCCCTTTGCTATCAAATATAATTCCAGAAACAATCGATGCAATATATATACTGATTGTTGACTAAGATACTTCGCATACTACCAACGGAATGGTAGTACGTGAAGTATTTTATTAATTATTCAACATGAATTGCTACCAAGAAGTAACTCAAGAAAACCTAAACTACATGCAATATATATTGTTTTAAAACATGAATATTTGAAAACACCTACAACAAAGGATGAGTGGTTAGCAATTGCCAGTAGATTTGATAAAGAATGGAACTTCCATAACTGCCTGGGTGTCCTTGACGGGAAGCAACTTATGGATCTTTTTATTATAATTATAAACAGTTCAACAGCCATAATCTTAATGGCATTAGTGGATGCGGATTACAACTTCATTTATGTTGATATTGGATCTAACGGCCGTGCCAGTGATGGGGGTGTTTACAATAAAAGTTCTTCATATATAGAGCTATAGAACAAAATTTGCTTAATTTCCCAGAAGATTAAACTTTGCCCAAATCCAGAGAAAAAGTTCCCTATGTTGCCGATGATGCCGATGATGCCTTTCGTTTATTTAAGGGCATAATGAAACTTTGTGGACAAAGGTCTTCCCAAGAAGAAAAAGTTTTTAATTACCGGTTGAGTCATGCATGCTAGAAGGGTAGTGGAAAATGCATTTGGGATATTTTCTAACCGATTTCAAATATTGCAGAGGGACATAAATTTGCATGTTTAGAAAGTCCAAGGCATTATGTAATTCATCATTACTTTAAACAAGAATTGGCAAAAAAATTTTACTTAAAGGATGATGATAGTGAAAATAAAACCACCATGACATTAACTGAAGGTGATTGGCGATCTAATGTTTACATGTCAAATTTGGAAATATGTGTAGTCAACAGATCTGCTGATGAGCCGATAGAAATTAGAAAGCGCTTTATAAATTACTTTAATAGTGAAGGACTTGTATCTTGGCAATGGGAGGCAATTAAAAATTTTTTAATAAATCATGTTTTACCTCATAACCTGGCATTTATTAAAAGGCTATTTTTGCAATATTACAGGATCATTAAGAAAAAGTAATTGATCCTTCTGCTGCCGTCTTTCTTCTTTTATCGCGAACCACTTACTTTTGGCTTCATATATAATATTATATTTCACTACAGTCTTTTGCAAATTGAACACTTTGTACAGTTTCACTGCTCTATGTCTACGTGCACAAGTCTTTAAACAATGATGATTCACCTGTTTTTTGTTGGCCCGGGTTATGTTAGAACATCGCTGGTTTAGTCAGAACACTTCTTTGTGTCGTGCGTGCAAGTCGTATACCTATAAGTGCTAGTGTAAAACTAAAAATGGGGAATCGGAAAAGGAAATCCAGTGAATTGGAAATTCTAAAAAGGAAAATTAGGAAACTAGAGAGATTAGAGGAAAAAAGGCAGCGGGTCGCGCATTCTAGTGATGAATCATCATCGGATTCAGGTAGGATAATAATTGAATTTTCTTTTCGTTGGCAGTTGTTGGTGACGCGGGAGTCGCCGTGGGTAAGCCCTTTGTGGTATAAGCTTTAACCACGCCAAAATTTCTCCCATCAATCGTCGATATAAGCTTTAATCGACTTATCATATCATTGGCGGTGGACAGCGCACATCATACATAATAACATGGCGTTACATCACGCTGATTGGGATGCAGTTTTGATATAAGCTTTAATCAAAAATTCTGCAGGGACATACAGTCGATATAAGCTTGAATCGACGTTAGATTATTTTCCCTTGTTCGGGCCGATATCATCCACGAGGTTTTACTTGCAGGGGGCCCTAGCGCTGAAGATTTGGCCAGGGCATCAAAAAGTCGCTGGAGGAAACCCGTGATCTCTTCAGATTCTGAGCCGGAGGAAGAGATAATTAAAGTGGACTCCAACCCAGCAGTTAATGAGGACTTATTGTCCCTTTTAGGCGAAGATCCGTCGAACTCTGTAAGCTCCGCACCTACAGATGTTCACACTTCTATCGCTAACAGATGGAATTACTACATAATAAACGGGGATGTGGCGGATAAACGAGAAGAATTATCCAAAAGGCACCTAGCGCCAGGGAACTGCCTGTTTAACCCACCTAATATGAATCCAGAAATATTAAACCTAATGTCAGAGCATGATCATAGAAGAGACAAATTATTACAGAAAATATAGGGCCGTCTTGGAACAGCTTTGAGCGCCTTGGCGACCTTGGCAAATAACAACATACGATCAGACACGTCCTCGACAGCTCAAGACCATTAATTATGGACGCCGGTCGAATAATCTCAGACGCGATGAACATGCTGTCCACACAACGAAAATTTCATACCTTCCCGCTAGTTAATTCAACCGTAAAGAAAACTATTGCCGAGTCCAAACCGGATGAGTTATTATGTGGGAAGCAATTAGGAGACCAAATAAAACTGGCTCACGCAGCGGAAAATAGCAGCAGAGGGCTTAAAGCACCAGAGAAGAAGCAACTCTCAAAGAAACACTTTGCTTTAAACTACAATCGGCCTCCTTCAAACAACACACCCTACCGACCAAAAATGGATCGCAACAGAGAAGGGGGGCGCTCTCGCAGCAACTTCCAGGGATCAAAAGTTTTTCGACCTTACCGGGAACATCGGGAACCGGCTCGCACAGGCCACAGCAAGCACCGGTCGTACCTGAGGAGGAATTAACAGAGCAGCAGGTAATTCCGGCCAGTTGCTGTCGTCTGAAATAATTTTACAGGAACTGATCATTAATAACTAAAAATGGCACCATCCTTGACTGGATAAAAGGCTACAAAATAAAATTTATTTCTAAGCCGTTTCAAAACGCACAAAAATACTCAAAAAATATCAATCAAGAACAAATAAAAATAGCTGTTAAAGTCCTATTAAGCAAAGGTGTAATAAGCAAATGCCATTCAATCAAAGGCCAAATTTAATCTCCTTACATCTCAAGGAAAAAACCAAACGGGGACTTCAGGTTCATACTAAACTTAAAACACTTGAACACATTCATTCACGCACCTCATTTTAAATTGGAAAATCATAAGACTGTGTGCAACATTATTACAAAAAATGCTTATATGGGTAGCATCGACCTATCAGACGCGTACTACATGATAGCCATACACAAATCAAGTAAAAATATCTTAGATTTCATTTCCAAGGGAATATTTGCGAATACAACTGTCTGCCGTTTGGTTTATGTACAGGACCCTACGTATTTACTAAAATAACGAAACCCATTATCCATTTACTTAGGGGAAAACATATTGTGTCAGTTATGTACTCAGACGACATTTTAATAATTGACCAGGAATTTTCTATTTGTCAGAAAAACGTCCTGGAAACAGTTCGGATTCTGCAATCTCTAGGGTTCATTATCCATTCCACCAAAAGTCAACTGAATCCCAAACAGTCATGCGTGTTTCTTGGGTTTCAATACAATACAAGAACATTAAAGTTAAAATTACCAAATGAAAAAATTCAAGAAATTTCCAGAAACTTGCGACGTCTAAAGGTTACCAAATCTTGCTCTATCAAGAATATATCCGAAATTACTGGAATGTTGGTAGCAGCTTGCCCAGCCGTCAAATACGGGTGGGTTTATACAAAACAGCTCGAAAGGCTGAAATATGTTAATCTTAGAAAAAATAGAAATAAAAAATAGAAATGCAATTATTACAGCAATTCCTTCATCTCTTTCTGTTGATGTAAACTGGTGGCTGGGTACTTTACCGAACAGCTACAATAAGATTAAGCGACCAAAATTTAATTGTGAAATATTCAGCGATGCCTCAAAGACAGGATGGGCAGCTGTATGTGACACAGTAACGACTCATGGGTTCTGGACACAAAATGAAAGCAAAAACCACATCAACTATCTTGAACTCTTGGCATCATTCAACGCGCTCAAATCGTTCACAAAAAATTAGAGAAAGTTGACATTTTACTCCGTATTGACAATACTACAGCCATATCTTGCATCAACAGAATGGGAGGTGTAAAGTTTGAAAACCTCAATAAGTTATCGAAATGCATTTGGCAATATTGCGAAAAGAAACAAATTTTCATCATGGCTTCTTATATATCTTCAAAAGAAAATCTCCTAGCAGATGCAGAATCCAGGTTGAAAAATAAGATAGAAACAGAATATTGTTTAGACCCCGACACTTATGTACATTTAACATCAATTCTTGGTATGCCCAAAATTGACTTGTTTGCTTCCGATTCTAATGCAAAATGTCCTTTATACGTATCGTGGTTTCCAGACCCGCACTCAACAGATACGGATGCATTCACTCTAAATTGGGGGAATCTGCCATTTTTTACGCGTTCCCCCCTTTCTCAATAGCAAACAGAGTATTGAACAAAATTATCTGTGATAAAGCGGAAGGAATCGTAGTTATACCAAACTGGCCTAGCCGGCCGTATTACCCACTATTCCATAAATTATTAATATCCGAACCAGTCATTATTCCACCAAACAAATAATTATTGTTATCTCCTTTCAGGGAAAGTCATCCTCTCTGGGAGATACTTTCACTAATAGCGGGCATATTATCAGGGAGGCTTTCCTGGGGAAAGGTGTACCCGAAGACGCTCTCTCAGTAGTGATGGCGTCACTAAGCAAAAACACTGAAACAATATTCTGCCACTATTTGGAAGTGGTACAATCATTGTAGAACAAACAACGTCAGTTTGTTTCAGCCGACTGTTACGAATGTTATTACCTTTCTCAACGAACAATTTTCTGAAACAGCATCTTTCAATACAATGAATACTCACAGATCAGCTCTTCACCTAGTTATCAACAAAACCTATGACAAAGAAGAGCTAATCAAGCGTTACTTAAGAGGCATTTTCAAAATAAAGCCGAACTTTCCTAAATATACAAATACATGGGATCCAGCTATTGTTCTCGACTATCTGGGAAAACAACCCCAACTGGAAATACTAAACTGACAAAAAAACTTGTAATGTTGCTGGCTTTAACTTCGGGGCATCGAATACAAACCCTGTCAAAAATTGAAACAAAGGAAATCACTAACAATGGAACGGGGTTAGTGATACCCATTACGGATATAATCAAAACGTCACATCCAAATAGACTATTTTAATAATCCCAAACTGTGCGTAGCAGCAACACTAAAACACTATTTGCAAAAAACAGAACTGCTGAGGAACCCCTCAGACGAATTCTTATTTATTACGATTAAACCACCCCATAGACAAGCCACCACTCAGTCCATCAGCAGGTGGCTTAAATCAGTTTTAAAAGATAGCGGAGTTAATACCCATATATTTAGAAGTCACTCCACGAGACATGCATCTACCTCAGCCGCTAGTAGAGCAGGGGTCACAATAGAACAAATAAAGAAATCTGCGGGCTGGACCGAAAACTCACAAATTTTTGCAAAATTTTACTGTCTGCCCCTAATAGAAAATAGAAATAAAATTGCAGATGCATTACTGAATAATGTAAATTAAATTGGAGTTGAGGAAGTCGTTAGACCACTTTAAGTATTATGTACTTCATTGTTATATTGTTCGTTATATTTTCGAGGTGGAAGAATAAAGGGATTTATAATTCTCGTTTTGCATTATTTAAACAATTACAGAGTGTTCAATTTGGAAAAGACTGTAGTGAAATATAATAAATGGAACAAACGACTTACCTTAAGGAAGTTCGTTCCATATTATATGAACAGTCTTTTCCAAATTTCAAACCCGCCTACCCTACAGCAAAACGAGGTTTTCACACAAATCGTGTTCTGGCTAAACCAGCGATGTGATAACATAACCCGGGCCAACAAAAAACAGGTGAATCATTATTGTTTAAAGACTTGTGCACGTAGACATAGAGCAGTGAAACTGTACAGAGTGTTCAATTTGGAAAAGACTGTGTTCATATAATATGGAACGAACCTCGTTAAAGTAAGTCGTTTGTTCCATTTATTATACTTCATGTTGCCGCTTTCGTTTTACAATACATACTTGTAGTTTGCAATTTTTCCGAGCTCTGGTGCACGAATTTTTAAAGCCAAAAGGCGGAATCCCACGGCGCGTAGATCGGCGAGTCACGAGCAAGATTCACCGAGCTACGCGCCGTGGGAATGGGCTTGCTCGTCATTTCAGGCGCGGCTTGGACTTTCCCGCTTCTTGTCGGTAAATTAGACGCGAGTCAAAGGAACGCGAGCCTCTGCGAGCTCGGCTCGTAAACTTTCAACCCGATCCAACGACCACCAAAGCGTAGTACGGAGTTTCAGTAGCGTCTGGCATTTTGCGTTGGTAGGTACTAATTTATGTTTAAAAATGGAGTGGTCAAACGACGTTGTGTTAGAGTTTTTGTCACTTTACGAAGGGGAGCCGGCCATATGGAACTCTAGAGACCCAAGTCATAAAAACAGGAACCTCGTCCACGATACGTGGAAACGCATTGAAGGCCAAATGTCTGTGAAGTTTTCAGTTGCAGAATTAAAGAAAAAAAAGGATGGCTTAATGGCTTCTTTTCGACAGCTTTTAAGAAAAGTGAAAGAATCATCTAAAACTGGGTCTGGATCCCAGGAAGTATTTAAACCTGATTGGTTTGCATACGAATTTATGTTCCGATTTTTGCACGGTATTTATATGCCGAATAAAACAACAGATTCTGAGGTATGCGGATTTATTTCATTTCTGATTTTACTCTGAAATAAAATAAATAATTAATAATAAAATTAATAATTTATAAAAATCATATAAAAAGGGCGCTGTGAGCAAATTTTGCAAAAAATTTAATCTACCTACATGTTTTATTTTAATGTTTCATAGTTTCAATGTTTGAACAGTCATTAATAATTGTATTTTAAACCAACATAGGGCTTACTTTGAGCAGTTAGGGTGTTAAACAAATACAATTGTGACAATTTTAATCTTCGATTGGTTTATTGCCGAAAAGTTGCATATGAGGTCGCTTTCAATTTTTTATGAATGTTACAAGAAAATCATCTACAAAATCTCATTTAAAAGTTACAATAATAATAATAATTATTATTTAATAGTTATTTTGCCACGGTACTGCTCCATTTGTTGCAAAGTATTGAGCATAAGAGTTTCTTACTTTCATTGCGTCTTGTGCTGGCTTTCTGGCAACTTGGCGTATTGGTAAAAATGAAGTCATATTTTCATTATTTCTTCTCCATGTTCCGGGTATAACATTTCCATCGATTTCAGAATCCACTGATTCTGGTGGCATGTATCTGGATGTTGAAGTTCGACTCCTACGTAAATAATTATACAGTAAAACGCATGCCATTGTTATTTCTGTTTCTCTAGTAGGGTCAAGCAGCATAGGCTTTCTAAAGACACGGAAAACCGATGCAAGTATGCCAAAAACATTCTCAACCACTTTACGTGCTCGGGAAAGACGGTAGTTAAATACCCTTTTTTCACTACCTTTATCATGCACTCCACGATATGGCTTCATCATATGGGAACTCAAAGGAAACGCATCATCCCCTAGAAAAACGTAAGGCAATGGCCTTCCATTATTGTCTAGTGGTTCATCTCCTGGCAACATTAACTGATCTTCTACTAGTTTTTTAAATAAAGATGTGTTTCGAAATACACCCCCGTCACTAATTCGACCTTTACATCCAATATTAACATACGTAAATTCATAATTTGCATTCACCAAACCCATTAGCACTACACTAAATGTTCCCTTATAATTATAAAATTCCGTTGCACTATTAATAGGCGACTCCATGACTATATGCTTCCCGTCTATTGCACCAAGACAATTTGGAAATTGCCATTTTTCTTTGAATTCCTCTGCTATATTACGCCATTCGATAGATGTCTGAGGCAACTACAACAAAAATATGTAATTAGATATATTTTTTATTTTCAGATTTCTGAGCAACAAGAAAATGATGATAGTGAAAATATGTTGGAAGAAAACGAACACACCGAGGATTGTGAGACTGTAGCATCTTCACATGAAGCACAAAATTCTCAAGAACCATCTGCTGGACCATCTGGTGTCCTACAACAAACTAAGCTGGGTAACTTTAAGCACCCAGAAGGTCCGGTAAAAGGGAAGAAAAGGAAATATGCAAACAATGTAGCTGATAGCGCAAAGCGTATGGATCATGCCTACCAGATATTACAGAAATGTTCAGAAGTGGAACTACAAGGGAAAATACAATGCTCCAAATTGATCAGTTATTGTTTTCTATTAAACACCATCCGATTTCGAGTTACGTTTACCCCATGCAAAGTTATCCTTTTCAGCATTCATCAGCTAATCAAAACGTCACATCTTATTATCACCCACCACCCAATTCCTATTCTCGAACAAATGTTTCATTCACGCCCTCGCCGTTAACATCTTCACCACTAATATCACCCATCACCTGCCTCAAGTGATTCGGAGTTGTCACGCCAATCAACTCCAATCCAATGTGAAGAAACTCAAACATACTCAACTGGAAACGATGAAGATAAAAGCGAACACGATGACGGTTTGACGTTAGAAAACTTACTCAATTTGTAAAGTTCTTGATGTACCTACGTACAGTTACAACCAATAAATTCCGGATAAAAACCGTTGGGAGGCGACATCTTTTGCCAGTTTTAAATTGAAAATTGATGAAAAATGTCAACGGATGTTGTCTGTCAAACTATTTTTGTCCGCAATTCATTGACCGCAACTGCCGCAACTGAACTTGTTTTCAAAGTCTGAATCTTTTTCATTAAAATATTTTGCATTTAAAAACTGTGTACCTACCTTAATTTCATCCTTTAAGGCGTCAATCAGTGCTCGGCAGACATCATTTACACACCGGGAAACAGTTTGAGAGGAAAAATATAAAGAGGTAAGAGAGGCTTTTAAAACTGTCTCCAGTTGCTAAAAACCTTAACGCAACTGCAAATCTTTCCTGAACAGGTATGCTTTCTCTCATATTTGTATTACTTTTAGCTATAATTGGACCCAGTTTATTAATAAAATATTCAAAATCTGTGGCAGAAATCCTGAAAAAATTTTCAAAGTATCCGGACGGTTCTTGACGTAGATCCAATAACATATTTGAAGCACTATAACTAAAAAAATATTTAGCATTAAGTTACTGACAACAATTGATAAATAAGAGTAACTAAAATAATTTAGAATTTCTAAATTAGAAATTTATATAAATATTTGTAGGTACTTACATATTGCGGCTTTTATACAAAGATACTCTCCACCATCGCCTTTTTTTGTTTTTGTTTGATGTTCAATGAACAACCTAACAAAATGTAATAGGCAGCCGCAGCACAAGCTACAACTCGTCTTCGCCGATTGTTCATGTTTTTAAATTACCGAACTGAAGTGTGCAACACCACTGGCAAGACTAAAAGCAAAATTTCTCAAGCCAACACGAACCTACAATACGAACTCACGCACGTCGTGGGATCGCATAAACTTTTCGAGCTTCGATTACCGAGCCGAGACTGGGCGAGCCTCTACGAACCCAAGCCACGAGCCAGGTTCGCCAAATCACGCGCCGTGGGATTCCGCCTTAATGCTTCCCTCTCCACTGTAGTCCGTCCGGCCGGTTGACAATTCTGGCATTACAATTTTTCGTGCGCTCTGTGTGGATGTGAAGGTGCATAGTTCAATTTTTTATTGGTGCATAGTGATTTATTTTTTAGCATCAATGGCAGAAGATTGAAAGAATTATTGCAAGATTTCTTGGAGAATTCAAGTAAATACGTGTTTCAATTCTAATATTAGGTTTCAGGTTTATACTCGCAAAGGAAACATACGACCCGTGCATTCACTTTCGTATAATACCCAAAGGTTTATCAAGTTAATTGCTGTTTTATAAACACTCTTCCCACTGGAATTTTGTTTATACTTATTCCCACTGGAATATCTAGGACAGTTTTTCCACTGAATTGCCCATATACCAAGGTCGCACCGTTGGACTTCACAACCAGGCATTACTCACACACGTGTTTTCAGCTTGATTGTTTTTTGGCTCTTACAGATTTGCAGCGCTGCGGATGTCGCAAAATTCCTTAACAGATTAGTCCGCATGCTCTCAGACGCTGGAACTAAGTTTGGGATTTTTTTTGTTCCAGGTGATTCTGATTTTTCGGAAAGTGTGCATCCTGATAGCGAAGAAAATGATCTGGAATTGAACTGCCCCCTAATCGACTTAGTAGCCCCACAAAAAGAACCTTCACCTAATGGACTGCTAGCACTGTTAGAGAAGAAATTACCATCGGATAAATTGGGCCCGGAGGTTCATTTGGACATTTCCGACCTGCTTTCAACATTCCTTACAAAAGATCTTGATGGTGAGGCGCGTAAACTAACGCTTGAAACATATCCCCCTTTGAAAGGTTGTACTGCGCTAAAGCCTCCTGAAATAAATGCCGAAATTAAATCATGCTTGACTACAGCCACCTTGAGACAAGACGCATTTCTCACGAAACTGCAGAACCAACTAACAGCAGTTGTAAGTGCCTTGGCGATACCACTTAATACTCTGTACGAGTCGATAAAAAATCATCCATCAGAATCTAATCAACAGGAATAAGAAAAATTGGGCGACCCCATTAGGTGTGTGGCAGACGCGTTTTTCTCTATCTCAAACCATCGGCGATATTTGATTGTTCCTGCATTGGACACCTCAGTGAAAGAAGTGTTGGAAAGCTGCCCAGTAAACTCTCTCTTATTTGGTCAGAATTTTGCAGAGAAATTAAAAACTTCCAAGGAAGCAAAGAAGTTCGGAGCCTCCACAAGAAAGAAGCGCAGCGCAGCTCCACGACCAGTACCAACAGCCAGACCAGGAGCTGGTTCTTCCTCTTCATTCCATCATATAGCCGGCCCTTCAACGAAACGAAGCACTAATTTTTTATCGTCCCGACCATCTCAAGGGTTCGCTACAAAAAGGGGGGGGGGGAGGGGAGAAGACCACGGAAACGGCAATATCATCAACACAGGTGACTTACACATACGCTGGCCGTTTATCTAGTTACGTAGATAAATGGTCTCTTATTACTAATGCCGCAGCTATATTGGCATGGCTTTCGTGGTATAAATTACCTTTCGAAAAAAGCCAAGACAACGACAGGTCCCAAAGACAAATTTAAGTAGAATTAATTAAAAAAATTTAGAAGTTACAACGACCTTTCCCGATGCGTCACCTTTTGTGACCATACAGGGTGGTGTTGCTTCAGTCGATCGGTCGGTGGACTTCTGGTCGTCGATAAATATACCCTGAACTCTAGTCATAGACAGGGTTCTCTGGAACTATTGCAAAAAGAAAAATAATACTCACGATGAAACTTAAACACACTCTATTAATTTAACTATATACAGAAAATTCAAATAAAAGCAAAACGAATGTACAATAAAAAGTTATTTACAAATTTAATCAAAATAATGATAACCGGCGGTATCTGGCGGTCAGATTCGGTATTATTGTATTCACTCAGCGTGCGACGGATAGTTAACTTATTTCGCTCTTGGCGATGTAGGTTACCGATCGGGCACCCACATTCGGAAAATCACAAACCAAAATCAACGAAGGCATGTAAATCGTACTACCTTGTGGTTATTCACGGGGAGTAAATGTTGTTTCAGTGTGATGTAACGGATAAGGACTCTCGCAGCCTTTCGACGCAAGCTTTCCCTAATGAATGTGCGGAGAAGAGAATTATTCCGTATTGTAAATGATGGCTGTGTTGCGTTATGTAATAGCAAGGTATATACTGTGCCAAATAACTCTGCACTGTATTGACCCCCCCTAAGAGCGGCTGGTATTTCACCGCCTGCAACTTAGGTCTGTAATAAATTAGGCAAGCCTTTCAACTAGCTCTAATCGATTACCTGCGTTTACGGATTATTGGAAAATGTGCCTTCAGGTATGTTCGGGCCCACCTCCAAATTAGTAATCGGGTTTGTAAAACTCTAGGTATTACGACGACACACTATCGACGGTTTCGGTTAGCAACTATCAAGTATTTAACAGTTCTATCGGCGGTACGACAATAAACATTTAATCTCATACACGTTTACGTCCTCGAAGTGTACCTTGAACAATTTCTACTGCGTGCCAACACTCGCAGAGGTCTCGAGGTCCCGGCGCGTTCGGTCTATATCGAAGCCAGCGGCAGGAGATTTTGGAAGGAGGCTTCGGCGCGCGGCGCGACCATATTTTCCCAAAATCTAGTAGGGGGCATCCTCGCTTCATACGACCGGAGAAAATGATTATTCATTTGTTTGAATAATTGTTGCATTTTCTTTTGCATCGTTACAAAGTAAACTTATTAAACTCATTAGAATAGGAGCAGTATCTCTAACCGGTCCGCAACGGAATCAGTTTGTTTCTCCCTTTTTTCTCTTGCCAGAACCAGATGGCTCTTTCAGGTTTATTTTAAACTTAAAGAGATTAAACCGCTTTCTGAAGCCACCCCATTTTAAAATGGATGATTACAGAACAGTATTAAATCTTATTTATAAATATTGTTTCTTTACAACTCTAGACCTCCAGGATGCATATTTCTTAATCCCAATTCATCAGGCATACAAAAAATACTTTATGTTTGAGTTCAAAAAAAAGTTCTATGTATTTAATTGTATGGCATTTGGTCTTTGTACGGCCCCGTATATTTTCACAAAGATTTTCAGACCCGTTTTACGATATCTCAGAACACACAGAATTACATGTGTAGCCTATCTTGATATAATTATTATTAGTAAAACAGAACAGGCCGCACAAACAGAATCACAGTTCACTAGAGATTTTTTGGAATCTTTGGGATTCATAATAAACACAAAGAAAAGCTCATTCATACAGTCACAACAGTGTAAATATTTAGGATTCATGTTCGATTCGCATCAATTATCAATTTTTATTCCAAGTGATAAGAGACCCGTTATTCTAGAATCCCTTTCAAAAACACTAGCTAAATATACGATTTCAATACAAAAGTTAGCCAGATTGATAGGGCAATCAGTAGCTGCTTGCCCAGCAGTACCATATGGTTGGGTACATCTAAAGATTTTACAAAGCAAAAAAATTTTGGCTTTAAAGACTAACAGTCACAACTATAAAAGCATATTGAATATTTCAATCTATATGAAAGAAAGATCTAAATGGTGGTTCCTGACCATATCCAATAACAAAGGCATGCGCATATTACCAAGCAGAGAATTTACGTTCGAAATCTTTTCAGATGCCTCGCTAACAGGTTGGGGAGCCTTTTGTAAGGGGAAATCTACTCATGGCTTTTGGAACACGTTTGAACACCCACATCATATAAATTTTTTGGAGCTGTCCGCTGCCTTTAATGCTATAAAATCATTCGCGAATAATCTTTCTAACTGTTCTATACTCATCAGAATTGGCAATACAACAGCCACAGCTTGTATTAATCGCATGGGTAGTGTTCAATATAAGTCATTAAATGAATCGCTTGCTGCAGAAAGGTGACATGTCAAATTTTCTGCAAAATTGACATTTTGCTATTTTTCTACTTTAGAAGGCAAAATACACAATTTACTGCAGAAACGGGACATGTATTAATGCTCTGCTATAAGTTATAAGCGTTGGTATTTACAGTTTACTGCAGAAAGGGGATATGTCCAGGAGATGTTCCCTTTCTGCAGTAAACCTAGCTAATGTCAGCTGAGTGTACCTAACATAACCAAAGAAATATTAGTAGCCCGCTCATTTTGTACTTGGTGTGTTTGTGCTGGATTAAAAATGAGTTCTAGTTCTGATAGTGAAATGAACATTCCTATAAAAAGAAAAAAGGGCGTTGTTAATAGCCAAAATTACAAGAGAAATATTATCAAGAACTCTAAACTGCGTGGAGAGCAACATTCCAATTATTCCGGAAAACTTGTGCCTGCTAAAGAAGCTGCTGGAAATACTTGGTAAGTTTGATAGTTTAAGAGTTATTTAAAAAATGTATGGGCTTATTCCGATAATATTGTAGTTGTTACCGCAAATGTCTGGCAGCTTTTGATGATCTTGAGAAAACAAATATGCTTCAAATGTTCTGCGAGATGGAAAATAAAAATCAACAAGATATGCATTTGCAAAGACTCATAGAAATTAGTACAACAGTTTCTAGAAAAAGAGGAAGGAAAGATATTATTGGTAAAGCTAAACCAAAGTCTGTATCTACCAAATACTTTGTTCTTAATGGATCGCGTAAAGAAGCAGTGTGCAAGAAAGCATTTTTAGCTGTTTATGGGGTATCTAAAAAACGTTGTCAACGTCTTATTTTTCTATTAAAAAATCATAAAAGTCCTCGAGATATGCGTGGTAAAAATGTTAGTGGTAATGCAATAAAAACCCATGTCATTAATAATATTCGTAATCATATTGAATGTTACCCTGTCAAAATATCGCATTACACAACTACTGAAATTCACTATTTGGACGCCAATCTTACGGTGAAGAAAATGTACGAAATGTTTAAACAGAAACATCCTGATCATAAAATATCATATAAATTTTTCTGGTCCTATTTCAAGGAAAATTATGATTTGAGATTTGGCAGGCCAGCAAAAGATACTTGCACCACATGTGAAGAACTGAATACTAAGATAAAAAACCAGGAATTAAACGAAAATGCCAAAAGGGCAGCAGTTGCCGAACTGCTTGTGCATAAGAGACGAAGCAACAAATTCTACGTGAGCTTAGATTCCGTCAAAAAATTATGCGAAGAGAGCGAAGAATATGCAGGCATTTGCATTGATTACATGGCAAACGTTTCCTTACCCAAAATTCCTGTGCAGGATTTGTATTATTTTCGACAACTTACAGTTAACACTTTTGGCATTCACGATTTGAAATCAAAAGAAATGAAGTGTTTTGTGTATCATGAAGGGGAAGCCGGTAAAGGTGCAAATGATGTATGCTCGTTTTTAAAACATTACATTGATACCTATATCGACAAAAGTAAGAAAAAATTGTACATTTTCTGTGACAACTGTTGCGGACAAAATAAAAATAATACAATGATTCGTTTTCTGATGAATTTGGTGGAAACCAAAATATTCCAAGAAATTCAGCTATACTTTCCTATGAGGGGTCACTCTTTTATGCCATGCGATCGAGATTTTGGGTTAATTGAAAGACAACTTAATAAAACTGAACGATTTTATACTCTCGATGAATACATTGAAATAATCTGCAAATCATCTAAAAACACGCAAAAGTTCTCAGCCATAGAAGTTAAGAGAGACATGATTCTCGACTATAAAAATTGGTGGCCACAGTTTTATAGAAAAACGTGCCTCAGTAACGGTTCGTATGGGAAAAATGTCCCAAGAAGTCAAAAAAGAACTTTTCTTCTCTCTTCTTACCATCACATAAAAATTTTGAATAGTTTTGAAGTTGTTTGTGGTGAGTACATCAATTCCTTTGTGGAGCATACATTTCGTCTACGTAATACCGAAAAAAACTTATATGACGCCAACAAGAAGGCATATCCCGAAAAAATTCCAATTAACAAGAAGAAAATGGACGACATAATGAATACTATAAAGTTTATTCCGGATACTCATTCCGAATTTTGGCAAGCAATAGCAAGTTGGCCCACCACAGATCGTGAATATAATAATGAATAACAAGTTTGAAATACTTCTGTATGAAAATAAACCTCAATAATATTATAACACGTTATTTTCTTTATTCTAAAATTTTTTTACTGCAGAAAGGTGACATGTCCATAATCAAAATTTTCCAATTACACTTATTCAAAAAAATGTTTTTATATTTATCATGTCATAAACCATAGCATAAGCGATGGGGATAATGCAAACAAGAAATTGAATTAAAAAAAATTTTTCTACAAAGTTACAACATTTTTTTCACTTTCTGAACATTTAGATAAATGTGACATGTCCCCTTTCTGCAGTTAGCGATTCAAATACAATTGCCGGAAAATTGTGGGAATGGTACGATGCTCGCAACATTTTTATGGTTACTTCCTACATTAATACTAAAGGCAACATTTATGCAGATCGTGAATCGCGGTCAACTAATATTGAAACTGAACATGAGTTGTCAGAAGATGCCTTTCAACAAATTTGTGCCCAGTTTAATACCCCGAAAATAGACCTTTTTTGCAACACAATTAAATGCTAAGTGTAAGCGATACGTATCTTGGAAACCGGACTCAGGGTCTTTGACTATTGATGCATTCACTTTTTCGTGGGCCGGAGAATTTTTTTATGCATTTCCACCTTTTTGTTTAATTACGAAGTGCTTAACAAAAATCATCAAAAAAAAGGCAAAAGGTATTTTAGTGGTACCACGATGGGACACTCAACGGTGGTATTTTATGTATAATAACTTATTAATATCCAAACCTTTAATTTTTCAACCTAGTGAAGCACTAATGTCTTCACCTTTCAGACAGAAGCATCCTCAGTGGAGGCACATTTCCCTGGAGGCCGGAATTTTGTCAGGCAGTCATTCATCTCTAGAGGAATTCCTTCAGTAGTTCTTATACATAATATGTCCTCTCTTGTAGCAAACACTCTGACTCAATACTATACGTATTATCAAAAATGGTGGACATTTTGTCAGACAAGATCTAAGTCACCATATACATACTCTCTGGACATGCTGATTACCTTTTTGACAAAACAATTATGAAGACGGTTCCTCCTACTCAACGTTAAATTCCCAACATTTAGCATTATCACTCGCTTTTTCCGTAGAGCATATAGATAAACCCATTTTAAAACAGTTTCTGAAAGGAATATACAGTCAAAAGCCTCCAATATCACACAACATGGGACCCGTCTTGGGTTCTTAACTACTTGGAAAATATTTTCCCCTCTAACCCTTAAACTGGTCACGCTACTAGCCTTGGTTACAGGACATGGGATATAAACCTTGTCTAAGATACGGGTAACAAATATTACTACTTTCGAGGATAGATTGGAAATTAAAATACCAGATATTATAAAAACATCAAATTCAAGAAATTTCCAACCATTGTTGATTATTCCGTATTTTCAGGCAAACCCAAAATTATGCTTGGCTTCAATAATTACTGTTTACATAGATGGAACTCGGACTAACAGACGAGACGAAAGTAACTACTTAGTCTTAACATACAAAAATCCTATTCATCCAGCAACCACGCAGCGTATTAGTAAGTCGATAAAGACGACACTCGCAGAGACGCGTCATGTCGCTATTTCGGCAGCGTATAGAGCCGGAGTATCTATAGAAACTATCCGCAGGGCTGCTGGATGGACACAAAAAAGTAGTACATACTTTCAACAAATTCTATAAGCGACCTTTATGTTCAGATCCGACGCAGTTTACTAAGGGAGTTTTAAACACCTTAGATAAATAGACCACATCACATTACTTTTCAAAAATGTCATTCATATTAGGCCACATACGGCATATGATTGTGATTTATTAATGATACACCTATGTATTTCCATACACACAGTGGATGATGGATCAAGAACTTTGACGTAAATTCACTATGAATTCTTAATAAGTTAACCCCACACGCCAAAAGACAGTGACACAGTAATTAAACTCACTGTGTCACTGTCTTCTGGCGTGTGGGGTTAACTTATTAAGTATGTATTTCCATATCTATGTATTTCTATATCTATAGATATTTAACTCATTTATAATACATTTCCATTTATCATGTATTATACATTTCCATTTACAAAATAAATAAATAAAAATGGTTCAACTATCCAGAGTCTAGATCGTTCCGCTTTAAACATCTACAAATGTTTATTGTAATACGAAAGCGGCAACATGAAGTATAATTAAAAGATCAATTGACTTACCTGAAGGAAAATTGATCGATATTATTTATACGAGTGTTGCCGCTTGAAGTATTGCAATCCCACCCTCTCCCTTTCGCCACCCGATCTAGACATTACCCATAAAATTGTAATTCCAGGATTGTCAACCGGCCGGACGGACTGCAGTGGAGAGGGAACCATTCGGCACCAGAGCTCGGAAAAATTGCAAACTACAAGTGAGTTGTCCATTTCCAAAACTCGTCTTCTCACTATTTTGTCATTTTTGAGTTGGCAGTACCAAACGGTAGTATACGCTGAAATCTATCGATATATCATAAGAACCAAGTCCAAAACTGATGTTTTGCTATTTAAAATAACGTGCTAAAGTAAGGTACAGTTCCAAAACTCGTCTTATGTTTTAGCTTTACAGGCCCAAAACTTATTTATTTTCGTATAGTTCCAAAACTTATCTTATCATAATGTATAGTAAGTAACGTTATCATACAGTTCCAAAAATGTTCTAATTTTATCGTGAGATATACACAAAGCACAAAATATTGGTATTACTGTTTTAAAAATAGAAGGGGAGTAAAGTTAAAAACATTGTTAATAACCTAAAAAGATTGTGTGTGTTGTTTTTATCTTTGAGTAAATTTTAATTCTTATTAAATTAGTGACTTCTGTAGTTTAACAATTAGTTCCATTGGTGTAGAAAAATGAATTTAGAAGATAGTGAAAGAGCAGATGAGACCATTGGGGCAGTGGAAGTAGGATTAGGCAAGGGAAGAAAAAAGTTAAGAAATGAGCTTTCTTGGAAGGAATTTTCGCTTCATTTTATTTTGCAATATTAACTAAAGTTATTTTCTTGTTTGCTTTTCTAACTTATTTTTTGGCAGTGCTTTGTCTTTATTGCAGATATTCTGTATTTCCCAGAAAAACGGTTTCAAAACTAATTTAATATTGAACGTACATTTCCAAAACTTATCTTATTTCTGGTACAGTTCCAAAACTCATCTTATCGTTTCTTTTCTCCGAATTTTCTCAAAAACCACACGAATTTTAACCAAAATTCTTATCAACAACCAAAATTAGTTACCTAAGAAATAACTCCCGAGAATTTGAAATGTTTTTAAACAAAAATAAACTTATCAGGCGTTTTTTTCGATTTGCTTAAAATTTGATAAAAGTGACAAAACGAGTTTTGGAAATGAACAACTCAAGTGTTTATTGTAATACTTCAAGCGGCAACACGCGTATAATATTGATCAATTTTCCTTAAGGTAAGTCAATTGATATTTTAATAATTAATGTTATGTTTTACATCATTCAATAATTCTTCATCATCTATATCCTGCAACACACAACCGAGATATTCCCCATATACTTGCATATCTGATTTTACAGTTGTTGAGGATGTTGATGGATTATTTAATTTTGTCTCTAAAACTTGTACGGTAGGGTGTCCTGTCAATAATTGCGTCTGAAGATTCAATTTCTTTATATTTTCTTTTTCTGGTGGACGTTTGTGGTGATTCTGTTATTTCACTGTTGTAAATAACATCTTGAGATTCCTCCTGCACTTCGCTGTCAAATTCGCTCAGCTGAGTCTAAAATTAAATAGCACCTACAGTCTGCCATGTATGAGTATTCACCAAAATAATAAAATTCATACCAATGAGCCTAGAGAGCTTTTTGTTTTTCTTGTTTTCTCACGCGGGGTACTAGAAACAAAATCTTCTCCTACCACCAAACAGATGGTTCATAGACATCTCCTATTCCAACCCCAGACTTTTAGCTTAAGGTTTTCGTGGGAAAATTGTTGCCTTATGTTTGTAATCTTCTTTACGTCTTCGGAGTTCAATTCTCGCATCCACTTTTGTCATTTCTGTGATAATTCTAAGCAGGGCATCGTTCCTAGCATGCGTATTTGGCGCCAAACGTTTTCATTGGCTAAAAATATACTGTCCGAGCGGCAACAAGGCAACAATGCAGAGCGCGAGGTACCAGCTCCCCACCCCGAACTACTATATTCTAGAATCGGTTATTTCCGTTTTTATCAAGCCGAGAAAATAAAGAGACTTTTGAAATTATGTCCAGAAAGAATAATTATTGCTGCGATATACAAAACTAATGACAGACGAATGCCTGTCTAAGTTTTTTTAATAATTGAAGACAGCAATGGGCAAATCGAAATTTTAGACTTTTTTATCACATCTGAAGATTTGGATAATGTCAAATTTATGGCTCATTTAAAGAATATATTTTTTGCTTAATTTAAAAAATTTAAAGAATATAATCCGGAGTGGAATAAAGTTCAAACTATAATGTCTGACAAGGATTTTACCGAGAGGGAGGTTTTCAAATCAGAATTTCTGCAAGTGAACTTGTATGTACTTTTTATTGCATGAGGTCTTTTTCAAGAAAAGTTACAACAGAAAAAATGAACGTTACGAAAGGAGAAATTTCTGTTTAGAAATTCTGCAAAAATGGTCTATGCTAAAAATGAGGAAGATTACAACAAATTGCACGAAGAACTACAAAACGTCAAATTGAATTCCGTGATCAATTATTTCCGTGAAAAGTGGCTCTCTATTGAATCCATCAACTAAAAAATCGCCCAAGTAGTGTCCAGGTTTTCAAGGTTAGACCAACTTTTTGAAGATGGTACGAATGAATGAAATGAATGAAAAAATAAACGTTACGAAAGGAGAAAGAAATTACTGTTTAGAAATTCTGCAAAAAATGGTATATGCTAAAAATGAGAATGATTATAACAAATTGCACGAAGAACTACAAAACGTCAAATTGAATTCCGTAATAAATTAATTCAATGAAAAGTGGCTCTCTATTGAATTCATCAACCAGAAAATCACACAAGTATTATCCAGATTTTCAAGGTTAGACCAACTTTTTAAAGATGGTACGAATGAACAGTTACGTGGCCTGTGTTAGGTGCTCCCGTTTAAAACTAACATTTTTAGGGGAAAAGTGCCAATATAAAATTCGGTTGTTTGAAAGATTTTTCGAAATGTTTATTGGTTAGTTCGTGTTGCGAAAATTATTTAAAATTGCTAGCTATTTTGTCAAATAGTAACGTTGTATATAGAGGGATTATTGAAAGTATTGTGCTAAAAACGAAGCAGTGCGAAAACTTGTTCTGCTTTGTGGCTGGCAGGTTGTCAACAATGTCTTCTTGCTGTGTTTCTTGCAATTCAAGGATCACATCTAGAAGGAAATCTGCAAGGTGCTCACAAATAATTGACTGTTTCAATTAAATTCACCCAAGGACAGATTCAGGATACTAACAAACTAATAGTTAATTTTGACAAAAACTTAGCTGATTGCGTGGATTAAACTGTGTAGAAATTTTCGGGGTACCTGAACCAAGAAACAAATCTATTATGACAACTGCTGCACTAATATTATTAACGTGAGATGAATTATGCGTTGAAAACAAATTATTTACTGGTTTATTAATATTATTTAAGGTTTGTCCTACACCTTGAACCACGTGATTTATTCAAGAAACAGATATATTTAAATCCTTACCACTTTCTTAGAAAAGCAATTACTTTGGGAAGCAGTATCTAATAGAGCCCTATAGTAACCGCTTCCATTTTTAGTTTTAACAATGCCAAAAGTACCTGTGAACATATTGGTCTCAGTTTATAATATCTGAGGCTATGGATACTGGTAGATACATTAGGTTCATTTGAACTCTGGAAAGTGTTATCAGATATTCTAATTGGTGCCATCAGCTCTCCGTCCGCCACTGCAACTTTTTCTAAATGCAACATAGAATTATGCGGTAATCTACATTTCACACATTTTCTTGCTTTACAGTGCCACGAAAGATGATTACTTCGAAAGCAATTTAAACATAATTTTCAACCCTTCACTGCAGATATCCTATCTGCAGTGCTTGTCTAGGAATGAAGTGCATTTATCGATAGCGTGATTTTGATGGTTTGCAATAACAACATTAATTTAATAACGTTTCATACAAATGTGTTTGAATTACTTAATACCTGCCTTTTATTAAACATGGATGAAGGTGGCTTTTCACGGAAAGATATTGTTAAAATAACAAATGCCTTGTTTTTTGCGTTACGTGCAAATATTTAAAATGCTGAACTGCCCCGTTAAGCTTAAAAGACGTATCTACATTATTGCCATTTTTAGCTTAAGGTATGAAAATAATGCTCACAATATTTGCTATCATTTTGTGATCTCAGAAAGACGTATCTACACCCTGTTTAGAAGCTGCGCATGTCATTAAATCTGGCGTATCTATAAAAGCAACCATTATGTTAAGGGAAAATATCGTAACTGCTTATGTTAATCTTTAAGGACGTATCTGCATTAAGCCACTGTAGATACGCCCATCTGTCTCAAAGCATGTCAAAATTTTAGTTGTAAAGGACGTATCTGCATTTCAATGTAGCAGATACGACGTTTTCACTTAACAATATCTTCAAAGTTAATTTTGATACATCGTTTGTGCACTAAAATAACTTGTGCAACTTAATCTCATATTTGAAAGATCTAACCTCAAATGAACATGCGGTTTGTGTGTTTTTGTGTTGCGGTCAAACTTTCAAAGTGGTAGAGGAGCATTTCCTCAGATTTGTGGATCAATGACCGAGTAAGTTGAAAATTTGAACCAATTCCTTAAGAGCGTAACCCCAAACATTTTTTGTTGCATCCCAATTTACAAGTCAGTTCCTAATTGAATGGGACGAATTATGGATTCAAGTGCAAGAGCACACAAAATGCTTGTCCTTGCCATGAAAAACAAGGAGCAACGTGAAAAATGAGAACTGTTGGTAAACAGAAAAAGAAACTTGTTAACAAGATAAATTCCGATTGTGATTATGAATCTCCACCCAACGACTGCACTCATGATGCTAAAAGAAACCAAAGTAATAAAGGGAAAATAGTAGTAATATTGGGAAATGTGCTGATCCGGCAGGAAGCAAGTACAGTCAAATCTGAAGGATATCTGGTCGCGTAGGAATTACTGGAAAACATAATAACGTGTGCTGTTTATATTGCAGAAAAGCGCAAAATTAGCAGTTTGAAGCGGAAAAGAAATTATACTGGTGTCGCATACAAAAGTAAGAGTCAGAAAGTAGAGAGCAAAAAGAAAGACGATTCTAAAACGGAAAGTGTTGCTCTTGACGAAGTTACATTCAATGAAGTTCCATTTGTCGATAATATATTTCAATATATAATTTGCAACGCGGTGAACATATCCGCTTCTCGAAAGTATACTAAGAAAGGTGAGGTAGGGAAGTCCAGAAAGTATGAGACGAGTGTACTGAACCGAAAACGGCAAGTGGAGGATAAAAAGAAATAATACTCTTTGAAAATTCCATGTAAAAAGGGTGCGTTCGAAAGCAGTGTGTCCAGATTGGGCGATTTATCACAAATTGGGCGATTTGAAAATGATAGTTGCGACAGATTTTTTGAAGAAAATCACAAGTCCCAAATTGGGCGATTCTCAATTTTGAGCTTGTGTCACAACCTCACAACTTATAAAAAGTTATAAAAGGTTTAAATGTAGAATGTATCTGCAAAAGTGCGCCCCCTTGTAGTGATAGCGAGCAACGAGCGTCTACAAGGGAGATATAATACCATAGACAATAATATCTTTGGCAATATGGCGGTTGGCACTGGCAGATGGCAGTAGGGTATAGCAGAATGAATGTAGCTTTATGTCCTTTCTCCTGTGTCGTTGATCGTTGTCTCATTCTCCGTAATTCATTGTCAGTTGTCAATTGTCATTGTTAGTGCTTTGCCGCCGTTTCCGATATTGCCAGCTAATAATGGGGAAGTGGAGTATGTACAAAAAACGGCATAAGAGAGAATGGGAGCAAGAAGATGTTTTCAAAGGTAGGTACAACAGCTTAGATATTTACTAAAAACAGATGGGGTTGGGGTTTGGTATAGATGTAGTTACTTTTGGGTCGGGGAGGTGATGGTTGGTGTTGAAGCTTTGGTAGTAATGTGTATTGGTGTTGGTGTATAATAGGGTGGCTCTCTGCTAATTCAAATTCGAACCAAGATGCTTCCAGTTTCTGCAACTTCTGTGAAGTTTCATTAAGATCCCATAAAGGCGACCTGCTGAAACATGCTTACACGGCAAAACATAAGCAACAAGCAAGTAAACTACACCATTCACAAACTATTCAGAAGTTTGGTTAGTATAATGTTCTATTAACAATAATTTATTTTACATTTTCCTTTATTTGTAGGTGTTACTGTGATAAATGATGATCTCAAAAGAAAGGAAATCATACTAGCTGCTTATGTTGCATCACACAGCAGTATTCGCAGTATTGATCATTTAAATGATATAATAAATGCGTCAATGACTTCAAGGAAAGTAGGACATGGACTTGGAGCTGGACCATCACATTCAGGTAGTGCTACTAGTGGGAGTGATTCGGGTACATTACATATACATAAAAGCAAATGTTGTTGTGTTATCAAAAATGTAATTGGCCCGACACTGCTTCAAGACCTCATAGAAGATGTGGGAAACAGTGCTTTCTCTTTAATAATTGATGAGTCGACAGACGTTTCAGTAGATAAGTTATTGTGTCTTATAATTAGATATTATTCTGTAAATAAGAATGAAATTGTAACTCATTTTCTGACATTTTTGAGTGTTACAACAACTACAGCCGAAGCCTTGTATGAATGTATTTCCAACTTTTGCAATACTGTTAAACTGGATTTAAATAATTTATTAGGAATAGGAACAGATGGTGCGTCAAATTTATGTGGATCTAATAACTCACTTTTTACCAGACTAAAAAACGGATACAATTTGGACAATCTGTATCTTGTGAAATGTGTTTGCCATAGTTTAAACCTATGTTCCTCCAAAGCATCGGAAGTTTTTGCTGATGATATAGATTTCATGTTGAAAGAAACCTAATTGGTTCCGGCATAGCGCATTACGTATGAGTCAATACCGACAAATTTATGATTTAATAAATATTGAAGGTAATAAATTTACCAAATTTGTGCAGCTATCACAAACTAGATGGCTTTCAAGATTTCGAGCTGTAAACAAAATTTTGGAGCAATATCTTGAATTGGAAACCTTTTTCAATATTAGTTTTCAAAATGAGAGATGCCATGCCGCAAAATTGCTGTACGAAATGTACAAAAACAAAAAAAATAAGGCTATTCTGATATTTTTGCAGCCGATTTTAAAGCAAATTTATTCCCTGAATATGTACTTTAAAAAAAATGACTTGGATCACTATAAAGCCTATACAGAACTCAATTCAACCATATGGAGCATGGCACGACAAATTTTAAAACCAGCAATTGTAAATCGTCTTGAACACAGTTTGATTTTACTTACAAATTGCTTAAAACATGAAGTCAATTTTTTGAATTTAAATGACTGTGATTTGGGATGTGACTTTCAAAAACATCTAAATAGCGAAAGTTTGTCACCAGACGAATGTAAGAATATAAAAGAAAAGTGTGTACAGTTTTTGAAAACACTGATAAATGAAATGTGCAAGAGAATGCCTCCGCATTTAGAAGTTCTCAAACAAGTCCAGTACTTTCACCCAAAGACATTGCTCAATCCAATAAGACCAAAGTTTTCTGAACTGCCACTACAGTTTTTAAAATCAAGTGTTGAAGTGAAAGTAAGTGAAGCTGAGGTCCAATATAGAAATTTGCTTAATATGGAGTGGCAAACAGTTTTCGAAGAAATTCCCCAAGACCCTGTTATTTTCTGGCAAAAGGTAGTAACCTTGAAAAATGCTTCGGATGAATTACTGTACAAGGACATTGCAATTTTGGCATTCACTCTATTGTCTTTGCCATTGTCAAATGCAGTGGTCGAGCGCCACTTTTGTGTCATGAATATTGTAAAGTGTAAATTGCGGAATAAGATGAAACTAAAATTGCTTAATTCAATATTACTACTTAAAAGCCACTTCTATGCTAATAAAATCGGTTGTAAAAATTTTAATGTATCTCGTCAAATGTTAAGTAGATTTAACTCCAAGATGTATGAAAGTGACGCTGATGGAGAGCCTGAAGAGGATATAGAAAATTATATTTTTTTTGTTGAAAATGTAAATTTGTAAACGTTTGGTTGTTTTGTGTCTCATTTTCCTACCATAACTGCTCCTTAGTTCATAGTACTTACTGCCCTGCAATCTGCATCAAATTAATAAATGGTGGGTAGGTGGGTTAGGTTTGTTAAGTATTCCTTAAAGTTTGGGCTACTTTGGGCGATAAAGCAGCACCTAGCGATTTTCATAGTAACATTCCAATATCTTTTATGCCGTTCGTTGCTGTCAAAGTTCTGTGGTTGCGACAAATCACAACCAAGGTTGCGACTTTGGGCGGCAAACTGGCAACGCTGTTGCGACATTTGTTAGCGCAATCTGGACACACTGTTCGAAAGTGTATGAAGAGAATAAATGAAAATAGAAGGAAGGAAATAAATACTTACCAATTTATGGGAAATGTCGAAGGCGGAAAGGAAAAATTTTCTACTAAACAGAACATCTCAACATGCAATTAAAAGAAATGCTACTGGAGATGCGTAGACTTCCAGAAGACACAATATCATTTCTTATAATTTTAAGGATGATCACGGAGTTACCCAAAACCTATGCAAAATGTTTTTTCTCAGTACTCTCGGGTTCAAACCATCTATTGATCGTGTACTTCGAGATGTAATAAACAGAACACAAAAAGGAAGTCTTAAGGCAAGAGCCAGTCGTCAAGGAATGCACAGCAAAACTGAAAAAGTCAATAGACGAAAGTATTAAACATATTGAAACTTTTCAACCACGGGAAGTACATTATCACCGAGAACACGCGCCTCAAGTACTTGCCAAGTGACATGAATATAACTATGTTGTACCAGGATTATCTGAAATCACACTCCGGGCAGCCCTTTTAATATTACGTGTACAGAGAAGTTGTCAAAAGTCTGAATATTTCCTTTGTGAAACTCGGACATGAGGAATGTTATGGGTTATTCTCCTAAAAGCGAGCATTTTAAGGTCCCTTGTAAGAAATGATTTAAATGTTAGTATATTTCGAAAATTCAGGGTGTTCCTAGACAGCATTGAAGTAGTTTTGGAAAAATTGCGACCGACTCAATTTCTTACAAATGTTTTATTCCGAAATTTTCGTCTAAAATAGGTCACAATCTCAACTCCATGGACTGTCCCTACGAGGAAATTTTAACTTTTGTTATTAGTATTATAGGCAAAATGAACCTTGATGTTTCTATATAGCAGTAGCAAACAAAAGAAAACTTGTACCATAACACTCATATCAGCATAGAATATGGCGGAATATAATTTTTATACTTTTTGACCACGCGAAGTTTGTCCCTAGGTTAGCTCCTCCACTCCATGGTCATTCCTTTTACTCCACTAAAATACATCAGAGGGCACCACAATACTTCTAATATAGTCATGTATCTTGCTAATTTGACTGGTAGTTTTGAGTTAGTGGTGGAATCAGAAGGTGTGATTTTCTTGAGAGAAGCTATTTCAAGGGTAACCGCAAATTTGATGTGAGTACCTTTTTAGTCGTTCAACTCCATGGTCCATATTTAAATTAGACAAATAAAACTAATTTATGATTTACAGTGATAATTCATCATGATATGGTTACCTCTTTAATTAATTAGTTTAAAAATAATTAATATTGTGTCAATTCGTTCAGTAAAAGTAGTTTATCTTAATATTTTCAACTCCATGGACCTTAACTCCATGGTATAGAAGTGTCCATCGAGTTGATTTATTACACGGAGTTGATAAACATGATCTCTACTGTTTCTTACAGAGTCTAAATAATGGCGAAAACAGATAACAAACTGAAAAAAGAGGAGACGACAGAAACGTGAGGCAGAAAAGAGACGACGCGAAAAAACAAAAGCAACCCAGAACTTTATGAAGCTTTGAAAAAGAAGGAACGCGAACGGTATCATAAACGACGTGAAGATGGTAAAATAAAGTTAATCGCTGAAGAGAATAATCGAAATAAAAGGTATATAAGAAGAAATTGGCGGAAACATGCAGCTAACTATCGACAGCGGATTAAAACAAGAGAAAGGCTAAACCAATTTCTTGAAAATCGTACTCCCCCCGATAGCCCCGTTAGTTTCCGTAATGCTGGCGACAATCAGGAAAATGAAATTCCCGTGGCTTTCTCTAGAAAAGCTTTAGGACGGAAAACTGTAAAAACAAATAGATCAGCATGTTATAAAAGATTAAAAGTATTAGAAGCTGAGGTTAATAGTCTAAAAAAGAAGGCAGAAAAGTATAAAAAACGATTTAACCGATTGAAGAAAAAGAAAACAAAAAAAATTCTTTCGGATGCTAGTCCTAGAACCAAAGTTGATGTATTTCTACAAGGAGAAACAGTTTCACCATCAGTCAAGAAAAAATTAGTGTTTAATGAAACCTTAACTGCACAACTGACAAGTAACTTTGAAAAGGAGAAAGGATACAACCAAAGAAAAAAGTTCGCAAAATGTGTTTCTGGACCTTTAATGAAACGGTACCGATTTGTGAAAGACATGAACACATCATTTCGATCTAGGCTTTTTGGGAAAGTCAACAACAAAAACAATAAATTACTAGGACTTGCAGAAAATAAAATTAAAACAACAGTCTGCGAATTTCTGGAACAAGACGAAAACAGTCGCATGTGTCCGGGCAAGAAAGATACTGTTACTTTCAACAAAAAAAGCGTTATGTAACTGATACTGTCAAAAATCTACACAAAAAATTTTGCGAAACGTATAAAAATATTCACATTTCGTACTCAAGATTTTGCAAGTACAGGCCATATTGGGTGTTATTTCCAAGTGTTCATTCTCGCGAAACCTGTCTGTGTCCGGTTCATGAAAATTTTAATCTTTTAGTTAGTGAACTAAAAGTTTTGGGAATCATTGACCAAAGATTGCCTGATGACTTATGTAGGACTATCTGCTGTGATTCAAGTTTAAAAGAAATTTGTTTGGAAAGAAAGTGCGATGTTTGCAAAAACAAAGAACTAAAAATAAATTATTTTTGTCTCGATGACAATACATCGTACAAAAAATGGAATACTAAGACTATAAAATTGATTATTAAGGGAAAGGAGAAATTATGCAAAAGGAACGTGAAGGAGAACATCGAATGCAAGAAATCTGACCTATTAAAAGCTTTAAGATTTGTTACGTTCAATTTTTACATTTATGCAACATTCTAAACTTGGCATCTATTTTTCAGACTCATTACAAGTTTCCGTATATTTGGTTTATAGTTTCTTAGTCACATTTGTACCGATCCGATTCTGATAGTTTATTTTCAAGTTATTCTTCCTTTGGTTCTTCCTCCCCTTTGTTAGTTTCATCCTATTCGATTGGGTTGATGTCAGTCGATGACTTACGCAACGGCCTTGGTATATTGATTCGTTTTATGTATTTTACATTATTGTTTAGTGCCTGAAATGTTAGAGATAGATGGTATATTTTGCTTATTGCTTGATTTGGGTACCTTTAGTCTGAGTTGCCTCTTGTTGATGTCAGCCGTCATGTTTTGAGCATTGCGTTCTCTTCTTTCAATTTCATTTCGTCTGATTGCAAGGCTGTCTAAAAGCATTTATACTCTTGTTAGTTTACTAGTGGTAGTAATTATAGAGATGCTTTACCTTTCGTACGTCCGTTAGTTTCAGCTATTAATTTCATTTTCGTGTAGCACCTTTTAACCTCACTGTAGATTTGCCGGTTGAATAGTCGAATTATGTAGTCTCGTTCTGGAGCTGTGTTGTAATGATATTCTCCGTTTTCGGAATCGTTTTCCTGGTTGATGTTGCCCAGTTTTCCTAATTTTATCTTCATATCCAGTGTGAATGGAAAGGATTGTTTATGTTTTCACTTGACGTTTGGGTGACTGCTGTCAGTTTCTAAGTAGGAGTGTAATTGAGGTTCTGATGTTGGCTAACCTGTATTTTTACAAGGGCGTACTCGTATGTCTCTTCCGCTTGGGAAATTAATATTCGCGTAGCTTTTCTTCCTTTTATTTTCAATTCTTTCTACTCATATAGTATTGTATCCTTGATATCTTCTTTCCTCTGCTATTCTTCGGTGTTTTTTTGCTTCCTTATCTTTGATTCGCTTGTCCGTGTCCTGCAACGCCACTGGGTTTTGGTGTCTTTGGTTATCGGTCGGTAACCGGAAATTTGCTCGTGCGCGTTTTTTTTCGAAAATTCGTAAGATCCGCTTTGATTTTTCACTTGGATGCTGCTCGTTGAATGAGACGTGTGGTGATTTGAAGAGTTGTGTGAAAATTTGATTTTTGCTCCAAGTATTTGGGATTTTTCTTCAATCACCTCCTTTAGAAGTCGCTTTCGTCGTGTGTGTTGTAGGAAAACGTCGTCTTCCCTTTGGGGGATTTGAAGTCTCGTCGAGCAGTTTCAGTGTTGAAAAAAAACCCACGTGGTTTTTTTTTCTATCGGGGGATTTGCTCCTGTGAACCCCGCATTTTTGCCGTGCGGCCATTTGTAAACGCCGTACCGTGAGGCCAGTTGCTATCGTACCACCTGGAGCAGCGAGGTCCCATCCATCATCTTCTGTAAGGTCAGATTATTAGATCTTTTTGTCCCCAGTCCGTGGAGAGTTATCCCACGGCTGGTTTGTAAGTAGCGCCCGGCACGGCATAAACGTGACCATCACCGTTTGTGAAGATTTTTTTTCGTCCTATTTTCGCGACGCCTGTTTGTTCGAGCACCGTTCTCGTTCGTTTTATGTAGTTGCCTGGCCACGGCGTGTTGTGGTCACCCATTTTGTTCTTTTGGACACTTTTTTTGTGTAATTTTCTTTTATACTTAAACTTAGTTTATTTCTTTCATAGTCAGATAGTATTTGATTTTACAGTTTGTTTAAAAGTCAGTTGTTTTCAATAATTTTGCGCATTTGTTTTTTTTTTTTTTGTAATTATTGTGAATATTTGTTTACACGCCGTAGTTTTTTTTTGTCAGTTGAAATTAGTAGCTTTATATATTCATTTTTTTTGTAATTAAATTTTGTATCGGGATTTAGCCACCACTGATACTTCCGGTTGCGTCTCTTGCGTTTGTCAGTAGAGTGCGTGCGATTGACTCGTCGGTGCATTGCGCGTGCGGAGCTCCGATCGCGTTGTGTATTTATCGCGTCAACCGCGCCTGTTTAGTATTTCCATTTTTGGGCGTAACTCGGGTACCGGGTGTCTAGATTTTCATTCTGGTTTTTTTTTATATTCACCGTTTGTTAAATTCAATAGTTTCTTTCTTTGATTGTTTTTTTTTTCTAATTGTACATGCCGATCACCTTATTAATTATTATTTTTATTATACAATTGCTATTTGACTACGTATTTTTTTCTTGTATTGTGTTATTACGTGTCAACCCCAGTGCTTACCTGCGACTTTTAGGAATTGTGGTCGCTGGATATTTTCGTAGCTCAGCCAACAATTCCTTGGCGCCCATTTTTTTTGTCTTATGAAATTAACCCACTCCCATCACCGATTTGGGTTTAGTCGAGGCCGGATCCTCCTTTGTGACATCACGTCGTGGTGACGTCACAGATTCAATATATATAAATATATGGCTCACATTGCAAATATAAATCATCAATGCCAATCTTTAAAAATAATCAAAGCCCAACTTCAGCCTAACGAAACCTTAATCCACATGGATTTTTCCGAGAACTTTAACTGCAAATATTTTAGAGAGATTCAAAGTGCTCACTTCGGTGGCTCCAAACCTCAAATAACACTGCACACCATAGTCTGGTATCGTAAATCCTCAGATGGAGAAATGATCTCTTCTTCTTTCTGCTCACTTTCAAGTAGTTTAAGACATGATCCTTCAGCAATTGTTGCGCATTTGGAACCACTCGCTGAGATCATTAAAAAGAAAATACAAAATTTCGAAACAGCACATTTTTTGACCGATGGACCGACGACTCAGTACAGAAATAAGACTATGTTTTATTTGCTCGGAGTGGAAATACCAAAGATATTTAATGTGAACAAAATATCTTGGAATTTCTCCGAGAGTGGCCACGGTAAAGGGGCTCCGGATGGAGTAGGTGGATGTCTCAAAAGGACCGCTGATAGATTAGTAGCAAATGGTGTAGACCTCCCAGATTTGGACACGTTAGTATTAGAACTTAAAAAAAATGTCCAGGAATTTCCATTGGAATAATAAAGGAATATCAGATTCAGAAATTTGATTTAAGAATCCCCAAAGTGGCACAATGAAAATTCACCAGTGAATCTGGACGGTAAGAGACTTCAATAAAATCTATGCTCGCAGATTGACCTGCTTGGCATGTGCTACTGTTTGTGAACACTACCATTTAGGCAGTATAGAACTGCATTCTGAAAAAAATAAGAATCACTTTAGTTATAAAGACGTATATAGTGACTCAGATCATGAAGCTTTGGACACGGGCAACACCAAGAAAGCAGTTAGCGCAGTTAGTAAAAATGACTTTATATTGGTAGAGTGGCCTGATAACTCTGGAATTCATTATGTCGGACAGGTGGTAGAAATTAAGGAAAACTTCTATTTACACACAAAATTTTTGGGAAAGTATCAGTCCAAGAAATTTGATTTTGTATTCATATGGCCTGATGAAGAAGACGTAGAAGAAATTAGCGATGCTAGTGTAAAGAAAGTATTGTATGTTGCGGCATGGAAAGATCTTGTTTAAAAATGAAAAATTTATGATGTTATATCGAAATGTAAAATAAAAGGTTCCTATATGTATTATACCTTCCCAACGTATTCCTGTTGAAGGGCAAATAAATTTATTTTGTTGTACTTTCTAGACTTAAAGAAAGAAGAACAAAGTTTGCATTATTATTCTGGCGTAAGTAAGTAACTCAACTCCGTGGTCGGAAAAATCAACTCCATGGCCACAATTTTTTATATTTCTGAAAAAATTGTTTAAATTATTCAGTGATTGATCTCGGCCATATTTGTGAATGTGGTACTATATCACTAGTCAATATGTTGGCACCATAAAAATTAATAATTTTCATATTTATTTATTTTCCAGTTTAGTAACTGGAAATGCTCGCTTTTCAGAGAATGACCCTTATGCCTGCGAATTATTTGAAGCACATTCCAAAAAGACGGGACATACGAAGGAAACTCCTGAAGATAATTGCTGTGAATGCAAATCGTTGGTGGTACATAGAGAAAAATATTTGGCGGCCCGGAAACAATATGAATCAGACGCCAATAAAACTAATCCAGGCCTTAAAGTAATTTCAGCTGATTTACAATAGGTGAATTTTAATCTATTCTTCTTATTTAATTAAGTCTATTTATTTCTTTAATATTTTAGGTTATTATGTTGCCCCGAATCGACATGTTTAAAGAAGCCATCTTTACACCTCGTCTGGTTGCTTTCAATGAGAGCTTCCTTCCAACCAGAAAGAAACATGGGAGCGCAACGGCAATATTCTGGCGTGAAGCCATTGCTGGCCGATAAGTCAAGGAGATCATAAGCACTTTCTATGCCTATTTTTTTGTCAATCTTATTTTGTGGGTCCACAATTGTAGCGGACAAAACAAAAATAAGAGACTGTTTTAATTTTTTGTTTATATAGTAAACTCCGATGAAACAGAAATGGAGACACTTCAGATAAAGTATTTTGAACCCGGGCATACATTTATGGCGGCCGACTCATTCCGTCATCAGGTATTGATTAATTAACAAACATAAATGATCTGTGATACTAACTTCCAATTTCAATTTTCAGGTGGAACAGTCATTACACAAAATGGGCAAAGTCTACGATTTTAAAGATTTTTCTGGAGCGGTTCGTGGTAGTGGTCGTAATGTTAACGTCATAGAACTGGAGTGCAACAATTTCTACAACTGGACAGAACACACCTCGCAATATAAACTTAACAACTTAAATCCACGACCTTACATTAATGAAATGGTACAAGTTAATTTTGAAAGGGGTAAAAAGACACTCGAATATAAAAAGGCATTTACTGGAGTCGGCTATGAAATAAATTTTCTAAATGCGAATGTCATGAAGAAGGGCATTACCAAACCGGCGGCAATCGCTTCACCCAGGGGAATCATGGAGGACAGGAAGAACCAGATCTTAACAAAGCTTGGACCAATCATGCCCCCAAATAGTTTGCTCTTTTGGCGGAACCTTCCGACGACACATGTTGATGACTAGTTCATGACTAGTTCATTAATGTTTTGTCGTTTTCAATTTAATGTAGGTTTTTTTCTCAATATAAATATTGACTGCTTTCTGATACGTCTTTCTTATACTTCCTAACAGTTGCAAATGTTAATAAGAAAAGTCGTAACTACCTAAAGTCATATTTTGGCAGAGAACAATCAAAAACTGTACCTGATTTGTGAAACTACTAATTATGCGCCACTCATAGCCAATTTTGAGTTTTCTTTAAATATCGGCAAACAGGTAACAGGTAGCATATGGCATTTCACGTAATGCGCAATATCTCAAAACCAGCTTTTTACCAGATAGGTACGTCTTTTAAGCTTAAAACGGCAGTGAAATACCCTCACGCAAATGTTGATGTTACAAACGCGTTTTAGTTTTCCCAATTCGCTAGCAGTACATGTTGAAAATGTAACTGTAATAATTTTGGTATGTTACACTTTACACCTAAACTAAGCCTTTGGTTAACCCAAAATTATACATCTTACGGTTGATTTATTTTAAATTTACTTCCATTACGCTAACCACAATATGTAACAGATTTAAAATGTTGGCAGGTCATGTCGTGCCGCAGTAAAGACCCGCGCTCATGTTACCCTAAACACAATTTGTGACTACACACATGCTTCACAACGTTAACTTGATGCTTCCTAATGTTGGCACTACTGCATTTGAATGCGCTTCATATACAATTTCCCGTATTCCCGCAGGCGCGAATGCTCAACGCGAGAAAAATGCTTGAATAATACTAGTTGCTAAAGCAAGGCCGTTGGAAAAGTGTGGAAATTCTTACAATTTCTGCCAGCTTTTCTTTATTGCATCATGGATCTGGTGGAAGAACAACTGCGGCAGTGGGGTTTCGAAAATCTTGTTGATACGTTTAAAGGTAAGCAAATTAGCAATAGCTCTTTTGAAATATAATTTTTTACACTAACTTTTTAGTAATTATGGCGTCGTGCATGTGCCTATTACGCAAACATGACATTAAGCGTGTATTAGATAACCAAGACCAAGACTTAAAAATTATTTGAATTTTGTAAAAAACGAAATCGATTTTGAAGTATTCATTAATTTAGATGAACACTCAGAAAAAATGCTGTAGTACATAGGACTAACTTAAAATGGCACAAAACACAATTGTTTCGGTATTTAGTATAGAATAATATAGTACGTTTTATAGTTGTAAATGTATCGGTAACTACAATTTATTATGTGGTGAAAAATTGTAGTATACGTTAATAGTCTACATGGTAATTTTTATTTATTTTATTTTGCGCACTGAAACTACAAAATTTAGTTGGGAATATGTGGTTCAAGTTTAAACATTTTCTTGTTCCTTTTACTACATATTGTGATAAATAACGTTTTTAATTTGACGCACAACTAAAATTCTCTACAAATTGTAGCGCAATGAAATATTTCCTTAGAGCTCCAATGAGAAACAGTAATGTAGTCAGAAAGAACCAATCATGCTCTAATAATAACTGATGCTTGAAATTTACGTTGCAACGAGCAAGACCCAAGAAGCTGATAAAGCGGGAAAATGTGGTGTGCTCACTGCGAATGCTCATACACACTCATTGTTGCTAATGATTGCAAACGAATTCTGGCAAAATTTGGCACCCATCGGCAATATTTAAAAATTTACATACTACATAATGCAGAGTACATATTCCATAACAGATAATTTTACATAATACAATATGAGCCACAGAATAATTATCGAGGCAAAATGTGCACTTGTGCTGTGCGGGTCGCTCGCGTGTGCAAATATGCCTGTTTTGGCCTCCCGAGAAACCTGCGCATGCGAACTCTAGATTCCGGAGCGAGTGCACATTCTGCCTTGATAATTATTATGTAATGTAAGTAACATGTAATAATGTAATGTAATTACATTTCATTTCAGTAGCAATAGACGAATTTGTCAAGACAATTTTATGTGGAGTATGGAAAAATACACACAAAGGTTCGAAGGTACGTGACTTCTGTAACACCTATGTGTTAATAAAATGCTCAACTTAATAATAAACCTGTGCTTAGGAGGGCGTATTATTCTAATTTCGCATAGATACCAGCTGTACGCAGGCTATGATAATTACCTAAAGCCTGGTACCATCAGGATCTCACGAGTTACACGAGGCGCTAGCGACAGATAATTCTTCCTTGATTCCGCATGCGCAGTCGGTACTAACACAAAATCGAATATCTATTGTTGGTTATCGATTATGAATTATTGATTATTGGTTATCGGTTATTGATTATCAATTATTGACAGAAACTGGTCTCTTCTCATTTTTTATCTCCAATGGAAAACTTATTGTACCATCGCCAAATTGAGATTCTGTTGGTGCACTACAACTTGTATATTAATTTTCTTAAATATGTATTCAAACAGAATTGATTTATCAGTTTTCTCTAATTCGAAAGTGGACCTGCCGGCAACGTCAGCAGCAGGTGATGGCTCCAGAAGTTTAGCGAAATCAAAAATCCCTGTCGGCTGTCGCTCGTGGCACTTCCGCTATTAAAACTCGCCAAACTAAGCGTACGAGTAGGTCGCAGACTCATTCAACAATGGAAGACATCGAAAAGGCTCTTTCAGTAGGTATATAATAGCACGGGAACTTAAGGGGGTCCCCAATGGTCAATTGGGAACTAAATAACATAAAGCTGAGACTATGCGCAATCAATAGGTATTAGCGTCCCATTAAATAGTAAAAGTCCTGATCCCTCCGCCCCCGGGAACATTGTCAAAATGGCGCGTTTCTCGAAAAAAACTTAAGATAAGGAAAATGTATAGAACTAAATAACAAATAAAATGGTGTGTGTTTGAAGTTCGTATCTTTCATAGTTTTGGAGATATAATGAAAATAGTTTCGGACTTATTTTGGAAAAGTCCATATTACATTAATTTATGCATACAAAGTTTGTGTATTTTAAATTAAAATTAAACTTATGCTTTTACGGGTACAGGGTAAACATAGCATTCTTGCTCATTCTACAATAAATAAAAAAAACTTGAAAAATGTCTTTTTAGACAAATCATGTCTTATTTAGTCAGTTTATATAGTATGTGTTTAATTTTTTTCGATTTCTTTGATTGTGGCTACGTATGAAATAAATGTCAAATAAATATTTTTAGATGAAGAAACCGATGAGGAAGTTTTCAAAGAACTGACCCTGCCAATGATCAAGAATTTGTTCCCTACAATCGGGTCTGCACGAAAATTTGAAATAAAGCATTCGCAGTTTTTAGCAAACCTTAGAGCTATTTCAGACGTTACTAATAATAACTTCGAGGAAACTGGGTTTGCAAACTCCCCGCTTACTTTCACTTCAAATGACATCACTGTTACCATAGAGAATGATCTGGAACATGATATTTCCATAACTGCAGTTGATAGCGCTGATACAAGTTCTACTTCAACCAGTGGTGGCTTTTCTGGTGGTGGTGGGTTTCATAATTTTGTGTAGTTGTTTTTACTAACATTTACATTTAGAGCCAAGCCCAAAGTTGCAAAAGGTGCAAGTACTTTACAGAAGAAATGCTAATGTTGGCATTAATTCAGTTATCTCTATAGCTGCTGAGGTATGAAATTCATTATTTGTCATACAGAGAACGTCGTTATGTAAAAGTACAGTTCTATTCATAAAAGAAGCCATAAATATTTTTTTAAGAGAAACGCTGCAGATTCCCAAGCTTTTCTTTTAATAACCTTATTTCTGAATTGCATTAGATCATTGTCCCATATTTTATTTCTAGTTTCATTGCCACACCTTTGATTAAATTAAATTCGTTTATAATACTCATCGCAGATGTCCAGATATTTAAATACTAATGCCAAATGCCAAAACAAGGAGATGCATATGCGCAGAGTTGGATTTTCACGTACTTCTGCGTCAGCGCCTAATGCTGCAAGCTGCGTCAAGTAGTTCCACGTATGACGAGGAAGTACGGCATTAAATTGAACAGGAATCAACTTTCTGCAACACATATGTTCTGTGTATAATCGATGTTGTATATCAAAGATTTGCAATTTATTTAGGTTATTGTTTCTATCGTAAAATTATAAAATGTCATGACCATAACTATTCCTTAATTAAAAGTTCACCGGCCTAAAGTGACTGTTATATATCAGATGTTTTCTAACCGTCAATAACTGCCGATTTTGGTTTACTCATTTACTCTAACGAACTGAAAAGGCACGCTTTGTAACGTATTTTGTTAAGATAGGTCAGGGAACATATAAATTTATGTCATTCTATTTTTAAGTTCAGTTCTTCAGAATCTCTTGTATAATACTTTGCGATCCATTATATTTAGTTTAAATATTATTTGACTTTCTTTTATTTTACAAACAAACCCTAACGTAAATAAGAAGCGGTTAATTCAATTCCTTGCCGCTTATTCGCCGAAGTTATTTACAACGCGAGTAAACAGTTAATGGTCCTTCGATAACCGGATTGCGCGAAGTGGAATCTTTGTTATACATATTCTGAAACTCCGGCAGCTACCGTGAGAGTGAATATTTTTCGTGTTAATAAACAATAAACGTAACGTGCACAAAGACAGTTAGTGCGAATTCAAGATTTCTAAAAGTAATACATAGGAATTATATGAAATCCAAGATTTCGAAGTCAAGGCACCAAGGGATTATCCGTAGAACGAGCAGAGAAGCTAGTGAAGGAACAAGCCCACAGTCTCCGTACATAAGGTAGGCTCATTTTATTTAATTGCGCCAATTTTCCTATTCCCTGTACAAATGTCTGTTTCGGAAAGCAACATGTCACCCGATGATATTAAAGACCGTATAAAGGAATTAGTTGCCCAACGTGGAACCCTAAAGGGCCGAGTTACGAAGCTTCATACCTACGTAGATGGGTTAAATAGATTTTCTGATTTCGAATACGCCAACAAAAGAGTCGACACCGTTAAAGATGCTCTCCAAACTCTGCGTAACATAGAAACAGAATTATCACATTTGAAACCCGATTATGATGTAACTTCGTTTGAAGATATTTGGGATTAATTAGTGGTACTGGACCGTTCGAACAACTACTCCTCGGGCAAATACCCCGCCAGGCATTGAATTATAGAACTAAATCCAGATTTTTTTTACTACGAGACGTTTCAGACTGCTACCCCATCTAAGATGGCTTTGAAACAATCCTAATTTGTCTCCATGTACGTACGTGCTTTTAAGCAGGTCTTTGTTCAAATATTGCATTCAAAACATGCAATATTTGAACATATTTGGGATGATTATCACCAAAGTTGTGATCGTATCAGAACTTTAATGGCCCCACAGACGCCCCAAGCGTCAATTTCACCGGCAACAATCACTCAACGCAATACATCTACCGAATCTACTTCCAATCTCATGAAAATTCCAAAAACCGAATTAAAAAGTTTTGATGGAAGTTTAGAAAAATGGCGATCATTTCGTGACTGGTTAATTTCAACCATTCACAGCAGAGAAAACTTATCCGACCCCAACCGTCTTGATTATCTGCATGCAAACTTGGTTGGAAAAGCAGCAAAAACAATCGAGGCATTTGAGTCGACCGACTCTAACTACACAGAAGCTTGGAAATTATTAGAAGGCACCTATGATGTCAAATATATCCTCATTTTGCGTCACTATGACCTACTTTTAGAAACTCCAGTTATGAAGAATAATTCTGCAGAGGAGATAAAGAAATTATTAAACCGAATCCAAAATCACGTTCTAGCTATGAAGGCCTTGGGAGAAATAACGGAAAAGTGGAATACGCCTATTGTGCATACAATACAATACAAGGACACCGCTAGAGAATGGAGGGAAGGGAAATGCCGAAACAGGAAGACATCATTTCATTTTTGCGTGAGGATGCAACTCGACTCATGCCGTTAGCTAACCAAATGAACGAAACTCAAACTCGAAATAAAAATATGAAGAAAGAGAGGCCTACTTTCGTCAAATTCAAGGGCAAGGTCGCCTCTGTTTACCTGTCCGCTGCTACAAATCCTGCCCGTTATGCTCAAGTCAGCACAGTTTGGAAGAATGTGGTCAATTTTTAGCCAAATCTCCATTAGAGCGATTAAAGGCTGCCAAACAAGCGAGAGTCTGCATAAAATGCTTTAATAACGGACATCGTCAAAGATTTTGTAAATTTTCTAATTGCACTTTATGTCGTAAGATGCATCATGTGTTACTTCACTTGTCAAACGACGAACTGAACACCTTTAGAGCTGAAGGTACTATTAATTACTTGCCCACACAGGCAAGTATGAAAAATAATTCCGTCGAAAATAATGGAAATGAGACGACTACAAACGCAAGTACTTATTACACTAACACCCTGACGCCAACGATGGATTTAATCACCACTGCCAAGATAATTCTTGTGGATAAGAACGGGCAGTTAGTGGAATGTCGAGCATTAATAGACACCTGCTCAACATCAAATTTTATGTCAAATCGTATGGCAAAAAAGATCGGACTACTCTAAAAATCTTAACTTCTTAACGGTAGAGAACATAGGAGGTTCTCAACCAATTGAACCGCTGGATACATAGGAGGTTCTCAACCAATTGAACCGCTGGATACATCGGATCTCAAATTACCTGAAAATGTTAAAAATACTCTGGCTGATCCAGAGTTTTACAAGCCTGCGGAAGTTGATTTATTGCTTAGTTCTGGAACATCGTTATCAGCTCTGCGTATTGGTAGAATTGAAGGAATTTATCCAACGCATCCTGAAATAATATTGCAAAACACTCGTTTTGGCTGGGTAATTGGAGGAAATTTGAGTCAAGTTGGTGAACCATCCCGTGAAATTTGCCATCTCACCAACAGATTTCGATTTACATTGTTTTTGGGAGTCCGAAGAAATGCCTGCGACGAAATATCTTTCAGCAGAAGAAACCGCCTGCGAAGAGCACTTTGCAAAACACACCAAGCGAGATGATAACGGACGTTTCGTAGTCGCATTACCATTTAGGGAAAACCAAACTGAACTTGGATATTCCAGATATGTGGCCGAACGTAGATTTGATTTGCTGAAAAAGATTAAATAAAAATCCTTGGTTAATGGAAAAATATTATGAAGTAATGAATGAATACGACCAACTTGGGCATATGAGCAAGGATATCCGAAGATGCCGACTCTTCTGAAGGTTTCTTCTTTCCGCATCATGCAGTCGTTAAAGAATCCAGTCAGACCACAAAGTTGAGGGTCGTTTTCGATGGCTCGGTAAAGTCATCAACGGGAATTTCCTTAAATAACGTTCTGATGGTAGGTCCTATTTTACAAGACGAACTGTTTGCACAATTGCTACGTTTCCGGTTTCACAAGTTAATAATAACAGCGGACATAGAGAAAAAGTACGGACAGTTTCTAATCAGAAATGAAGACTGAAAATATCAGCGTATCTTATGGACGGACCAAGATCAGAATCGAAGTGTTTACGAATTAAATACCGTCACATTCGGTTTGGGCCCATCTTCTTACCTAGGTGTTAGATGTCTTCATGAACTGGCCAGCGAAGAAGGTGAAAAGTATCTTTTGGCGGCAAAGGCAATAACAGAGGACACTTACGTTGACAACATATTAACAGGAGCTGAGAACTTAAGCGAGATAAAACAAATTAAGGCTGAATTAATTGAAATTTTGAAATCAGCAGGTCTTAAATTGAGGCAGTGGGCGTCAAACGAACCAACGGCTTTGGAAGATTTGCCAGAAGATGATATCGCAACAAAAATCAACATTGAAGAAAAAGGGAGCATAAAAACACTAGGACCTTATTGGGACTCCATAAACGACCAAGTGTGTTACAAGGTTAAAATGGAAGATAACGAACTAAACGCACCGTGTTATCATTATCACATATATCGAAATTGTTCGATCCACTCGGTTTGCTTAGTTCTGTGACAATTAAAGCAAAATTGTTAATCCAAAAATTATGGAAACAAAGGCTGTCCTGGGATGAATGTTTGCCCAATCATCTTTATACAGATTGGATTAATTATTGTAAGGAGCGTCAGTTTCTAAACCGAGTGCACTTCAGGAGGTGTGTATTATTGACGAATTGCGAAAATGTTCAGATACATGGACTTTGTGATGCCAGCCAACGAGGTTTCGGAGCATGCATTTATGTACGATCATTAGATGAAGATGGTAATGTACAATCACAACTCCTGTGTGCTAAATCGCGGGTCGCCCCTTTGAAAGTAATTTCGCTACCCCAACTAGAGCTTTGTGGTGCACGTTTACTTGTGGAATTATACGAAACTTCTGAAAAAGCGATTAATTTCAAGTTCGATAGCATTCATTTTTGGACGGACTCGACCATTGTCCTGCACTGGATTAAAACTGCTTCGTATGTCTTGCAAACATTCGTAGCAAATCGTGTATTATACATTCAATCTTTTGCACCTTTTGAAAATTGGAGGCATATAAGAACTGAAGACAATCCTGCTGATGCAATATCTCGAGGTCAAACTCCTCTAGAATTCATCAAAAATAATTTATGGCCTAACGGTCCAACGTGGTTGACGCAGCCCGAATCTTACTGGCCTACACTCGAATTGAAGCCTTTACCAAACTTGCCAGAAGCCAAAAAGGCGCAATGTTTCACCTCCGTATCTAATGCCAAGAGTGAAATTCTAAATCGTTTCTCAGATATTAAAAAATTGCGTAGATTCGTGGCTTACTGCTTGAGGTTGAAATACAAGGTCAAGGGGCCACTAACGTCACATGAACTCATAAAAGCAGACAAAAGAATTTGCATGCTTATTCAGCATTAAGCGTTTCCCGAAGAAATTAAAAAACTGAAAGCCGATCAAGAATTATCAAAAACTAGCAAAATTTTATCACTTTCACCCTTTCTTGACTCCGAAGGGAGTACTTCGGGTGGGCGGTAGATTGAAAAACGCCAACATACTCTTTTCTCACAAGCATCCTATTCTACTTCCGAAATCACATGATGTCGTCGATTTATTAATAAAGGAGTCGCATCTGGACAATTATCATGCTGGAGGTCAATCTACTCTGTATGCTTTTAAGACACAATTATTGGATTATCAATGGTCGTCAAAAAATCCGTAAGATAATTCAAGACTGCGTTTGATGCTTCAAGGCAAAACCAAGGCTTATTGAATACAAGATGGACGATTTACCCGAACACCGCATCAACCCTTCACGACCTTTTCAAAACACCGGCCTAGATTTTTGCGACCTTTTTTCGTTAAGGAAAAACGAGAAAGTAATCAAAAAAAGGTCAAAGTTTACGTAGCCATATTTGTTTGCATGTGGTCTAAGGCTGTTCACTTAGAGATCGTAGAAGACTTAACGACTGCAGGTTTTATTGGAGCCTTAGATAGATTCATTGATCGAAGAGGCAGATGTGTGATACAAGGAAATTTAGCAGATAAAGGTATTGAATGGAAATTTATTCCCCCACAATCGCCGCATTTTGGCGAATTATGGGAAGCTGGTGTGAAATCTTTCAAGCACTATATGAAAAGAGTGGCAGGTGAAACATTGTTCACCATGATACAATTTCAGACATTTGTTACAAGAATTGAAGCCATGTTAAATTCCCGCTCTTTATCCTATCTATCTCCAGATCTGAATGATCCACTAGTCCTTTCGCCTGGTCATTTCCTCATTGGCCAATCACTAATGAGCCTTCCACAGCGTAATTATCAAGGAACAGCGTCCAATCGTCTCTCGAGTTGGGCACATATAACGAAGTTAAGGCAGGATTTTTGGGAACGTTGGCGTAAAGACTACCTTCCCGAGTTGAACGTGAGGGCTAAATGGAAAACTGGATCTTGTAACGTGGACATCGGTACCGTGGTTTTAATCAAAGACAACCAATTACCTTCTATGCATTGGCCAATGGGAATCATCGTAGATACGCATCCTGGAAGGAACGGAATAATCCGAGTAGTCAAGGTGAAGATAGGAGATAAGACAAAGGAGCGAAATCTTCGAGATCTAGCTCCGATCCCAAAGCAAATCTAGTGTCAGTGCATTGTGCGTGTATGACGAATTTAACGTTTTTTATTGTTTTTTATTATTTTATTTTCATTTTGAAAGATAAAGGTGCATTTATTTATCTTTTTGTTATTCTTATTTGATTATGATGTTTTGTACTATAAACCTTTTAGGTAAAAGTGTTTAGCTATTACGGAATTTATTGCTTTATCCTCGCAACGGGGGGAGTATGTTGTATATCAAAGATTTGCAATTTATTTAGGTTATTGTTTCTATCGTAAAATTATAAAATGTCATGACCATAACTATTCCTTAATTAAAAGTTCACCGGCCTAAAGTGACCGTTACATATCAGATGTTTTCTAACCGTCAATAACTGCCGATTTTTGTTTACTCATTAAGCACGTTTCTCTAACGAACTCTGAAAAGGCACGCTTTGTAACGTATTTTGTTAAGTTAAGTCAGGGAACATATAAATTTATGTCATTCTATTTTTAAGTTCAGTTCTTCAGAATCTCTTGTATAATACTTTGCGATCCATTATATGAGGAGTGTAGTTTCAAAACTTGTTCAATCCATTTCTATATAAAAATGAGATAGCGATGGTGCTGCCATCTAACACTGTTTATCTATCATATTCTACAATTATTTCGTTGCAAAACCATTCCATTCCTTTCAAAATATAGTAAACAAAACTCTGTGTAGTTGCAAAACAGTCTCAATCCAGCGGACATTTTGTTCCAAACCTTGTTCGATCCAATCGCATTTTTTGGAACAAAAGTTGCTCAATCCAATAAAATGACATATCTTTAAGCGTGTATTGTTTTCAAAACTTTCTAGTTCCCTCAACTACTAATATTTTTTATTTTACTTTGGCAGTCTAGTGTTAGCCACTGATACATCAACAGGTGGGTGTTGTGTTTAATCTGGACAATGGAAAGTAATGTAATATGCACGCCTGGAAAGGGAAAGAAGAAAGTTAAAAATGTAAAGGAGTGGAAAAGAGTAAAGTTACAAACAGCAAGATATAAATCAAAGAATTTGCCTCAAAAACCTACATGTCAACACAAGAAACAAGTGTTTTGCTGTAATAAAATATCCATGCAAGACATACGTCGGTTTCATCAAGCTTTCTATAGCAACATTTCTAAGCTGAGTCAGGATCAATTTATACTAAAGCATACTACTCAGCAGATCCCAGAACGTCGACGTTCAGTGAAAAACAAGCGAGGTGGTAATGCAATTACCGTATCATACTTTCTGAACACAAAACGTGAGGGAATGGTGCAGGTATGTGCAAAGGCCTTTTTATCCATACTTGGTTTATCTAAATTTCGCATTCAAAATGTGTGTAAACAATTTCTGGATACCGGTGCACTTCCTGTAGAAAAGCGTGGGGGAGATCGTAAATCAGTGAAGTATATGGGAAGAAAACAAAAAGTGAGAGCTTTTATAACAAATCTGAAATGCGTAGAATCCCATTATACACGAGAAAAATCTGTAAGACAATACTTTCCCAGTGACTGTTCAGTTAGGAAACTGTGGAGATCATTCAACGCTGAAAATCCAGATCATGTGGTGAAATATCACTTTTTCCGAGATATTTTTGTACGTGATTTTAACATCAGTTTTAAAACACGCGCCACTGATGTGTGTTCAGAATGCATCAGATTGGTTTCGTCAATTAAATCTTGTGCAAATCAACAAGAAAAGCCTGAAGCTTAAAGCGAAAGCCTTTTACGACTCAATAAAATGCGATGAGCCTCAAACACTAAAACTATCTTTTGATTGTCAAAAAAATTTAGTTTTACCCCGAGTGCAAGATCAAGCTGCCTATTATTTGAGGCAGCTATACCTCTACAATTTTACTTTGTGCCAAGGTCATTCAAAAGCACCACAAACAAAAAGTTCTGTTTTTATTTACACATGGAGTGAACCAGAAAGGTTTAAAGGTTCTAATGAGATTGTGTCAATGGTTCATAACAGACTGATGAATAGCAATTTGGATGATATAAGTTTCATAAAATTGTATGCAGACGGTTGCCCAGGGCAAAACAAAAATATGACAATGGTCGGTATGTTGGCAAAGTGGCTTTCTACTACCACAAGCAATGTAAAATCAATTCAGCTTATCTTCCCCATAATAGGTCATTCATTTTTACTATCGGACCGGATTTTTGGGCGTATTGAAAAAGTGATTCGCAAAAAAGAAACAATCGAAAATCCACAGAGTTACAAGGCTATAATGAACCAATTCGGGACAGTCTTGGAGCTAGGAGTAGATTATAAAGTATATGACTGGAAGAGTGCTATCGAATCATCCATCAAGCCACCAGCGCAATTGCATTTCCGGTTTGCAGCAGCCAAAAGAATTGTGATTAAAAAAGGACAAGCAGGTGACGTGGCGGTTAAAGGTGAAGTGAATTATCGATCTGATTTATGCAACTTTAAATCAATTTTGAAACGGGGGAAAACCTTTGCAAACATAAATCCCGAAGAGTTACCAGAGGAAGTACCAGTTAAGGAAGCAAAACTGAAAGATATGGAAGTGTTATTGGTGAAGCATTATGGGGAAAATTGGCAAGACTTGGAAGAATGGAAATTTTTCAAGAATGTGTTATCCAATTCAACCAAGCATCATGATGGTGAAGAAGAGGAAGTTGAACATGTGACTGTTGAAGAAGACGGTGATGATTTAAGAATCTAAATTTTAAATACTAATAAAGAGTTTTTGGTATTTTAATAGTTGTGTTTAATTTTGCTACAAGTTCTTTTTTACTTTGTTATTTGCTATCAATAAAAATCTTAACTTTTTGGTCTGTTTTAGTTTTCTTTGTCAAAACTTTGTTAGTCCCACTATTTTAGTTGCAAATATGGTTGAATCCACAGTGTTGTTGCAAAACTGCTTCAATCCAAAGAAATATTTGTAAAAACTCAAAACCCTGTTCTCAGTGATTTTTGAAAATTGGCATATTCGCTTACAATAATTTTATAGACCCATGTCAACAAAAATCGCAGTAGAAAAATATATATTTTATAAGAAATACGTTTTTCTCATTTTGCGCTATATCAGTTTTGACGGATTTAGCAACTTCTGCAACTACACGCCTCATATTTAGTTTAAATATTATTTGATTTTCGTTTATTTTACAAACAAACCCTAACGTGAGTAAGGAGCGGTTAATTCAATTCCTTGCCGATTATTCGCCGAAGTTATTTACAACGCGAGTAAACAACCGAGAATCAACTTTCTGAGACAAAGATGTTCAGCTTTCTGCGGCATTGACGATCTGTATCCAATTTAACTTTTTATTGTTTTAGCTCCTAACTACAGTTTTGAACATGACTATTATACAGTATGTCCAAAATAAAGAAGGCCAATATGGGGATATAGTAAACGACAAGAGATACAGATTTGCTTAAACGAGAAAAAAGTTGCGTAATTAAAGGACTAACAAAATGACACCTAGAAATCCTTGATATGATTTTTCGCTTTTGAGTTATTTTGAAAAAAACTGAATTTTCGGATTTTTTCCGGCGAAATTGACAAAACTTCATTACAGCAACTTTAATGTAAAAAATACTTCCTGCCCTTCCCCAGAGTTCAAAACTGTAGTTAGGAGCTAAAACAATAAAAAGTTAAAGTGGATACAGAACGTCAATGCCGCAGAAAGTTGAACATCTTTGTCTCATCTACATAGGCTTCTCTTACAAAACCAAAATTGTTTATTGTAATCCTGTGTGGTGCACTCTGTGGTCTGCGATTTTGCCCTTGGCGACTCTTATTCCTGGTATTAGATGTCGTTGTTTATTCCGAATGGTATAGTCTATTATAATATTTAATTCAATTTAATGTGATCTGTAGGGTTAAGTGAAAGAGCTGGAGGTGCTTTGGCATCCATCTGAACTTTGCCCTAAGCTAGCTGTATTTTCTTTAAGTTATTTGTGGGAATTGCATAAATTTTGATTAATGTTTATTTATATAGTTTAATTTGTAAAATGCAATTGTAACCGTGACACAATAAAGACACTATTATTCTTATTATTATTATGTAAATGGGGATCACTTTCACAATGTACAAGTTGTGCCACTGAAATTCCCCCCTCCCCATTTTCGTTATTATTGTACCTATTTACAAAAATGTGTCTAATACAAAAGTTTTAGTTTTGCTTCTTAAGTTTTTAATTATGTCGTTAAAAAACAAATGACAATGAAATTTCCAAGTTTCAGACATGATTTGATTTTTTTTAATGTAATGGCCTATATATAAACACCTCATCCGATAAACAATTTTATTCTGATTACAGCCATATATCGCACATGAAACTTAGTTTTGATACGTTTTGAAATACATATTTGCAATGAAAAACTTCATGATATAAGCAAGAAGGTATGCGGTAATTTTTATTTTTTATATTTCGGTGTCATAATGAGCCTATTACCGCACTGTGTCGTAAGAGACCTCATATCGGCATTGGGGATTTTTTGTTTGATGGCGTTGGTACTCCTGAAATTTAGCACAAATATTTATGAATATTTTTTAATTACGGTTTTAAGAGAGTTATAAACTGAACAATTAAATAAATGATTGAAATGAAATCATGAACTGTCAAATGATTTTAATTTATGAACTTCGGTTCAGTGTGACACTGTGACTACATCACAAATGCAAAATTGTACCAAACAATATTTTTCACCGATTTCTTTCAAAAAACAATAAAAATTTAGCTGAAACATGCAATATTGAAAAAACGTCTAACATACATAAGAATACTGCTGGCAGAGCAGGAAAGTACGTACAGATCTAAGGATGTTCCAAGCCCAAAGATATGTTTGGAGTAACATCCAGTATAAGATCTCGTAGTACACAAAATCTGGATTTAGTTCTATAATTCAATGCCTGGCAGGGTACTTGCCCGAGGAGTAGTTCGAACGGTCCAGTACCACTCATTATAAAAAACACGTTTCACAAGGGTTCTTATCGCACTCGCTCTTAAATTTTAAGTTTCAGCTCGAACGCCATGAAATAAAGTCATGAGTTCAAAAACAATGATAACATAATATTTTTGTCCTACAAAATAGAAAACCGACTTCAATATACAATGAGAACATCATCAATGTAGTCGAAGTCAATTAAATACGCATTATTAAGGATAACTCAAAAACTACTGGTCAGATCTTGATCAAATTTATATGGGACCACATCAGAAGCACCACTGATTAGCTTAATAGTAGAATTTGTGTACGTTTCACTTCATAATTTTGCATACTCATCGTGTAGGAAAATAATATTTAGATAGTTCCGATCGACAAAGTATAGAGCAGATTTTTCGTTTAGTTTAGACGCACAAATCTTTTGAAACATTTTCTTTATTTTGTGTTTTTTTGTTTACTTCAAGTAAAAATGCCTCCGAAATTAGATGCCAGTTCTTTCGTACGCGAGCTAAAAACATTGAAAGCTAAAAAGGAAATGTATTTTGCAAAAATTCAACGTCTTTATGATTCGATTCCTAATTGAAACAATGCAGTTGTATTAAGCAATTTCAAGGCAGAATATCAAACGTTAGATAGGTCTTTAAACGAATTGAAGGGTACAGGGGAAAAACGATCCAAGTCACATTAGAATCCAAAATGAGTTATACATGCTATCTTATAGTTTCAGACCTGGCCGTTCTCTTGGTATGGTTAGAATTTACGAAATGGCGATCTAAGTCACATAAAAGCGAAGGTAAATATCCCTGCTGCATGGAAAAACGATCTATGTCCACTCGTTTTATGAAAGAACGGTCTAAGTCTAAACAAACCAATAGTATTGATTCATTATGAGGTGATTTATAGCACCAATACAATATTGGTGTTTATCCCATTAGTTTAAAACGGTATTTCGAAGGGGTTGTTTGTCTGAAGGTACCTAATAAAATGTCCGATAGTGAGGGCGGTAGTGGTAGCGATAACGAACCTTTAAATAATTTAACGCGTAAACGAAAATCGTATGGTCGGGTTAAAGATGCAGCTAACAAAATTAGAAATCATACCTATGAAATTGGTGAACCATGCAAATGCAAAAAATTTAAATGTTTTAATATTATAACAGATAATAATTTGCAAAGATAATAAATTGGGCATAACGAAAAAATCGCTTTGGGGGGAAGGAGGGGGGTGACGTTACTGGAGGGGAAAATTACGTTTTTATCAAAATTGTATTTAAATTTACATTGTATAAATCTTTGTAGCGCGAGTTTCTGTTGTTTCAGATGCTGTGAACAGAAAGATGGACTTAGATCGTTTATTCCATGCATTTTTTTGACATCATAGAATTTAAATTTTTTTTGTGCTTATAATAAAATATAATAATTTCGACTTCTTTTTCATGTTACTTAAGATAACCAATAGAAAAGTTCTCAGTAAATTGCTTGATTTTATTACTTATCTACAAGTTTTTGCAGGGTTTTCAATCTTAAAATTCCCATATCTCTAAACTATATTCATGTGACCTAGATCGTTTTTAGCCTGTACCCTTCAATTAAAAATATGGTAGACACCATCAATGATGTAAATTTGAAGTTAGATGAAGAATTTTCGAGAATTTTCGAGTCTTGGATAGTGCTGAGCAGCTGTAGGGTCATATTAGGGAGGCATACAACAATTTAACACAATGGTGAGGCGTGCAATTGCGGACTCCTTCAATGAAGGCTGAACCAAAATTACCAAAGTTAGATATTTTAGAATTTCACGGAGACGAGGCAATCAATCAAAGTCTTCATTAGATCTGAGACCTCCAAAGTGCTGCTATAATGGCCTCCTCCCAATAAATCCATTAAAAAAGAGAGGCTTGATTAGTCTTATTAATGAGAAACTTATAGATGAAGACGGCCAAGATTTTTACAACAATTTAATATCTGAGCGAGCACCTGAGTTAGGATTTCTACAAGAGGAGGAGGGAGATGGTGATGGCGGCGATTCCAGTGAATTAATTTAAATCAGTAATGGCTGACTTTGTTTGTATGCAAGATTTTGTTTATTTGTTAATTATTTTGTCAACAAGAATAAATATTTTGTAATCTTCGTTTAATTACTTTTATTTCATATGTCTTAATTATGCTGGTACACATAAATTGGCAAAACTTGATAACTATGTATTTTTTTTTGTACAAAAATACAAACAAACAGGATTATTAGTGAAGGGTTTATCTACTGCTAGTTATGACATTATCCACACATAAAATCATAGCACTCAATGATTGCAGCGCAAACTTATACAGTACATCAAAATCACGAATACCTTTAAACAGCTCTCCACCTGTAAAATTATCATGAAGGGACATATTAAGTTTTGTCTTTTAGCCGCAGAAATAACAACTGCGCTGCATACGACAAAAATTATGTTAGTCTGTAAGGGCCGACTCTTGAGTGCGACTCTGTTCCCCTTAAGAAGCCGGCGAAACGCAATAATGCAGAAGTTTTGACAGACGACAGAAGTATTAGTTTTAGTTGATTGTATCATTGAGTTCAGTTACCGAATCAAATACGTGTTATTATATTTTCTTTTCCCTTGTTCAAGTCATTTAAAATAAAGTTGGTTTAGTGGCAAATTCATGTTAAGTGTATTTTTACAGTTTTACGAAAGAATGGAATGTAGATTGTGAGGAAACTATTGAAACTTAAGTTGAACTAATTTATTTTAGTATATAGTACCTACATTTTATCTAGACTAGAGGTTACTAGAAGTTTTCTTGTTCTATTTTATACATATAAGTAACAACAAAAAAGAAAAATGCGTTGTTTCAAATGTAATACAATTTTAAATTCGCAAAAAAATTATTTGTTCCATTTAAATTGGGTACATAATTTAAAGCAATCTGATTACTTCAAATGCATCGAGAAGAACTTCAATCGAACTTGGAGTAAATTGAATTCATTTAAGAAACACATTAGATCGAAACATTCTCAATGTGATGTTTGTTAACCCTGAAGACATACCCTCAACAGCAAAAATACCTGTAGAATCGGATATTAGTGAAACAAGAGTTGATATGTGTAACACAATTTTCTCAAATTCACTTACAGAACCTGATCTAACCCAAGAAGTTCTCAAATTGTATTGTAACCCCCTTCTTCCTAGAAACACTGTACAAATTTTTATTGAAATTTTGATGTATTTTTACGACAAACGTATGTTCCTATTTTAAGTACTAGAATAAAAAAATCTTTGCATTCGGATTCTGGTATACCAATGGGCATAGTAGAAAATAATGGCAATGATGTTTTCCAGTCTCTTGGAAATCCTTTTGATGCAGTTGCATCTGAATTTCGAAGACTAAAAGCATTCGAAAATTCAAAATGTTATATTACAGTGATTGATTATGTGATCGGGCGCAGACAATACACTATTGTAGTAAGTTAGATTTCAAAAATGCTACAGCATAATTTGTGCCGCTCAGGCAAGTTTTTACATATCTATTTTCGATCAAAAATTTTTTAAATGAAATAAAAAGTAATATGTTCCAACTATACAGTGAAAAGAAAGTATTTTCTAATTTCAGTCAAGGAACATTGTGGCAAGATAAACAAGTAACAAAATTCAAAATTTTAAGTAACCCCCGACACAACGACTGAACAGATCTTCATAAATTATAACTAAGAACCATCTCGATCACGTCAGCTTTCAAACAAAACAACCGCATCAAAATCGGTCCATTCGTTTAGGAGCTACGATGCCACAGACACTACCGTCTGTGTCGAGGTCCTCATTCTACACATTTCCACCAACGCATTCTGCGCATGTGCGACAGGTTCATTGTCGAGTGAGAGGAGGCGGCTTTTGGCTTTGACGTTTTTCGTAACCTCTGTTTTTGTTTGTGCTGTGCTGAATTTGTGTTTGAAATTAATTCTCTAAATTACTCTACTTTCAAGTTGTTCTTTGTGCAATAAGAATTTTGCGAGGAGTGATTCTTTAAAGTTACACGGCAAAAGAAAGCATGCCGAAGAATATGATCATTTCTATAAGAAAAAAGTAACAGTAAATGTATGTACATTCTGTAAATCAGTGTTTCGCAAGGCATTACACTCTGAAAGCACAAGTTAAACTATACCATGCAGAAAAATTTAATGAACTTTACCCAGAAAAATCTTATAATTTGAAATGTGTCCACTGTAAGCATTTAATTACAAAGATTATTTGAAGTTTCACATGAAAGTGCATAAAGGTCAAGGGACCTCTGAAAATATCAATGTAGTTAGGCCAAGTATTAAACCCAAAATATGTGCTATGTGCCGAACGTTTCTAACTTATTCGATTGACGGCATGTTTGTACATTACAAAAGCTGCCACGATATCATTATTGAGACAGAAGTATAATTGAAGTTTTCGTCAACAGCGCAGTTTTATGATTGGAAAAATAAAACTGAAAAAGACTGCAGCATACAGTTTCGAAAGAAATCGTCATCGAAATCAACGAAGAATCATATGTTTACTAAGTATACTTGCAGCCGTTCAGGAACGTATGAACCACGTGGTCTTAGGAAGAGACATTAAAAACCTCAAGAATGCAAAAAAATTAATGCATTTTGTCCTTCATCTATAACCCTAATGATTAACACTGAGGGTAAGTTTTCCTTATTTTCTTTATGCATAACGTAAGTACTTGATTTGCTATGTTGTTACAGGTGGTTGCACTGCGAAGTTCATTAAAACACATATAAGACACGCGTATGAATTAGCTCACATAACATTGAGTAAAAAAGAAAAGGAAGAGCTAGCGATGATGTTATTTTAGACGAAATAAGAGAGTCAGTGGTTAATTCAAATTTACGAAGAATTCACTTAACCAATAAAAAGATTTATTTAATGTTGAGTACTCTTATCAGCTTGCACATCCACCAACGAGGCATAGAAATGATGCTATTAGTGTCGAGGCTTGGGTAAATTTAATGAAAGAACATGGAGACTGCGTCCTCTTCTATAAGCCTCAAGGCATAGCCTGTAGTGCTCATTCACAATTTAAAGATGAAGATTTTATTTTGATAATTATGACATCTTCACAGATGGAAATTTTGAAAACATATGGGGAGGACATAATATGTATTGATGGTACTCACGGCACAAATAATTATGATTTTGCACTCCATAGTTTAAATGATAGTAGATGAACTCCGAGGGGGATTTCCTTGTGCACTGTTTATTCCGCTTTGATACAGTTACCATAAACCATAATACCATAATAATCGGGGTTACAGTTTTAAAGGTTTTATAAAATATTCAACATATCTTCCTACTCTATTTTTCTGATTTACAATTATTATTTAGATTCTTATTAGAACGATAGAGATTTAAATAATTGGCATTCAAAATACTTACGAAAATACTTTTAAGTATAGTTTCCTCGGTCGTTAGACAAGTGAAATATTCGAAGTTCATGTGGACCGCCAAACCCACATTCATCTAACAATCGCACATGCGCAGAATACGCTGGTGGGAATGTGCTACTCAACACAGACACTAGTGCCACAGACAGGCACACAGACACTCAAACACACAGATACACATGCAGACAAATCAAATTTATAACACCCCTCCTTTTGCGTCGGGGGTTAATAAAATGAAAATGCACAAGGATAAATTTGTCACACCTATTTTCATTTACTTCGACGACTACGGAACAGGTAATCTACTAGGTTCACACAGAGGGGAAAATAAATTAGGCGCAGTATATGTTTCTATACCTTGCCTACCTTCGCTTTCGCGCTCTTACTGGCTGTCAGTTTTATTCGTCAAATTGCCAAAATTTCGTTCAAAATGCGTTATAATGGTGGACGCTGAGCACCAAGTGCACTCTAATTGTATACATTTCATCATATTTTGATGCAGAGGCTCCCATTGTAGCATTCTTAGATTTGATTGAGCTCGATGGACAAGATGCAGAAACTATTGAGAAAGCCCTTTGGTCCTGCTTAGAACTTATAGGAATATCAAAGTCGTTCACACTGAAAAATTGGATTGCGTTTGCAAGCAATGGTGCGAGTGTGATGACAGGAAAGAAAGCTGGAGTCGCTGCAAAACTATGTAAGGAAATACACCTTTTCTTCTGGCACTGTTTATGTCATCGCCTCGAACTTTCAGTAAACGACGTCCTGAGAGATTGTACTGGTGTTTCCCGTTTCCAGAGTTTCATGGACAAACTCTACGCTTATTATCATCAAAGTCCTAAGAACTGGAGGGGTATGGAAGAAGCTTGTATGGGGGTAGGCATTGAAATGAAGAAAATAGGTCGTGTCTTAAATGTACGTTGGTGTGCAAGCAGTTTCCGAACTGTAAAATCTGTTTGGAACAAATTATCCGGCTATGCATGCACACGTTAGTCAAATTCGCGATGCCACAGCAAATGCGGCTAAAAAGAAAATTAGAAATTTTATCTTTCATATAAGAACTTGGACTCTTCTACGACGTTCTTTGTGCACTAGGAATGTTTTCCTGCATACTTTAATCCAGAAAAACAACTCTCATGCAGGCTCAATCAGAGATGTGTAGAACTATTAGAATTCTGGAAAGCCTGAAAGCTGAACCTGGTGAGAAAGATAAAGAAGTTGCAGAGACTATTCAAAACGGAGTCTTCAAAGGTGTCGAGGTTACAATAACAAAGTCAGGAGGGATCAACAGATTGCAATTTTTGCAGAATTTAGTTGACAGGATGCGACAGTGCTTGTTTAATGACTCTACAAATAACACTATTTTGGAAGACCTAAAGGTAAGGTAATTTATTAGAAGGGAGATAAAGATAATAGGTTAATATTTAAAGGATTTATTTTGTTTTGTAGGTGATTGACGAAGTATTCAAAACAGTTACTGATGATGCCAAGGGAGAGGATGACGTTAAAAGAGTGGCACGCCGATTTGGTTTATCTGAATTCGAAAGTATAGTAAACTTCCGAACACGAAATGCTGAAGAATGAAGAATGAAGATTTGGCTGCAAGATCATCGGTCGGCACATTAAACTCCTCGTGGTAAAGTCAAACAACATCGAGAAACAGACGAGGGAGAGGATGCGGCGTGTCGGGAACAATTTTTTGTCAATATATTTAATTAATCGATTTTTGTATTACTTGCATGAAAAACATAAAAAAATTGAAGTTCATTTGTTGCCATTGATCCCCCCAATAGAAAAATCAGGCCCACAATGGGTTACTGGTAGTATACCCTCAAAAACATTGATGGGAACATCACTGGGTACATGGGTGACTTGTACGAATGGTTATCATGTAGGATTCCATGTTGGCCTCAACTAAATTACTTTTTAAACAAACGCTAGAATCCAAAAAAAAGTGCTTATCGGGCGGAACTGAAAAGTTTTGCACTAACTTTAAATTTCTATTCACCCAAAGCATATAATTACGCAAGGAGAAGTTTCCACATCGCGCTTCCTCATCCGAGATCCATACAAAAATGGTACCACTCTATTGAATGTGAACCTGGGTTTCATAGTGAATCTTTTAAGTTCTTAAAGCTAAAGTAGCCGAGATGCGGGTGAATGGGAAAAACTCTATTTGTGGGTTAATGGTTGACGAGATGTCTATTCATAAAAAAGTAGAATGGAATGGTGAAAAGTTAGTTGTTATGCATGTATGTAGATTTTTTGGGTTTTGGTACTGGCAGCTACTTTTCTTTTATGTACGGTGTATATATGGTCTAAGGATGCGTACGTTGATCTATTGTTTTTTGCCATTTATAACAATATTATTTGTGCAGGTACTTCGACATCGGAGTTAAAACCGAAGGCGATACAGTTCCTGAAGCGAAAGATGCAATAGTATTTTTAATTAATTGCTTGAATGATCGCTGGAAGCTGTTGTGATAATTGATAGATCATACCTAGATGGCGCTAAAATGTATGTACCTAGTTAAGAGATATAGTTTTGTATTCATAGTAGTTGTAGAAGTAGAAGATTCAAGATGGTAGTCAGTTAGTAGTCGAGTTAAGTTATGTTCTTTTATAAAAGGCTAAAAGATAAGTTTACTGTATGTATTTTGTGCCGAGTGTATACTTTCATATAATAAACCAAACACTAGTTAAAAGCTTCCTTATTAATTATTAACAAGAGGTTATGTGCCCAGGTCACAGGAGTCACAAGCAGTGTGCACGTGTTTGGTAAAAAGCAGGAAAAAGCGAGGGAAAAAAGTGTTGGTGGAAAGAAAGGATTAAAAAGAAAAAAGGGAAAATGGCACAAGCTACAAGAAATTATTGCATTGATGTGTTAAAAGGTGACAATTATTACAACTGGAAATTTCGCATGGAAATGATTTTGGCTGAAAATGGTGTGTTGGAAAATGTCAAAGAATCAATAGACGCGAATGGGATAGAAAATGAAGTAGTAAGGAATTTATATATAAAGAAGGACAGTAAAGCAAAGTCATTAATCGTGCAATGTGTAGAAGACTCGCAGTTAGAATGTCTTCGGGATAAAACAACCGCTTATAGTATGTGGAAGACACTGGAAGAAAAATATGAGAAAAAGGGACTGCCAGGGCAATTGTTTTTAAAGAAGAAATTACTATCGATGAAATTAAAAGAACATGAATCGTTGGAAAAATTTATTTTGGAGTTTGAAGAAATAGTGAGACAGTTAAAAGCGACAGGAACCGAAATGAAGGATGAAGATCTTGTGTGTAATATATTACTGAGTTTACCCAAATCGTACGAGACTGTAGCAACAGTGATAGAAAATATGGCCGATGTGAGCTACGTTTTTGTTAAAAATAAACTTTTAGCAGAGTATGAAAAGAGAAGATTAAATAAAAGTGCAAATAGTGATGTTTCACATAATCAAGCTGCATTTTTCACCCAAAAAGGTTGTTTTAGATGTGGAAAGTTAGGACATTTCAAGAGAGAGTGTAGAAATTATCAGTCGCAAAGTTATCGAAACCATGAAAGAGGACCAAGAGTTGAAGAAAACAGGTATGGTGATAGCAAGCGAGGAAGCAGGCAAGACACAGGACATCAGAGGTCACACAATGGTGGTAATAGGTACCAATTGCAAGGTAGATTTCAAAATAAGTATCCATTTAGAAATGCAAATAATAGCGAAAGCGAAAATGTTGAATCAGATAAAAATGTGTGTTTTATGGGGCAAACTGGCTCTGAGAAAACTAATATTGAACAAGAGATAACTTTTGTAATTGATTCCGGTTGTACTGATCACATGATCAATAGCAAGTGTTATTTCTCAAATTTGTTAATGTTGGATAATCCTGTTAAAATTGCTGTCGCTAAGGATAAGAATTTTTTATTAGCTGTAGGAGTAGGCAATATTGAAGTATACAGTTTAATTGAAAACAAGAAAGTGAAATGTACTTTAAAAAATGTGTTTTATGTACCAAACTTAAGAAGAAACTTGTTATCTGTTAAAAAGTTAGAAATATCTGATGTTAAAGTTATATTTGAATTAGGGTGTGTAAAATTGTTCAAAGAAGGTGTAGGATTAATAGGATTAGGAAAAAGGGGCACTTTATATGAAATCTCATTTCAACCTTTACAATTTGAATGTTTGAACATTGAAAAGAATGGTAATGAGTTCATGAAGTGGCACAGGAGGTATGGGCATATTGGATTTACAGGATTACAAAAATTAATAAAAGGTAATATGGTTCAGGGTATAGATCGCAATATGCAAATTCAGAGGGTTGATTTTTGTGAACCTTGTGTAAGTGGGAAAATTACTAGAATGCCATTTGGTATTCGAACAAGGAGCAACAGAATTTTAGAAATAATACATACCGATGTATGTGGTCCCATCACTCCTGAGTCATATGACGGATATAAATATTTTATCACATTTATAGATGACTTTTCAAATTTTACTATACTTTATTTAATGAAAAACAAGAGTGAGGCTTTTGATAAATTTAAACAATATTTGAATATGACACAATCAATGTTTGGTTGCAGAATTGCAAAACTAAGATGTGATAATGGGGGGGGATATGTTTCCACAGACATTATTGACTGCTGTAAGGCAAACGGAATAGTAATTGATTATACAATCCCCTATACACCGGAGCAGAACGGGAAAGCAGAACGGATGAATAGGAGTTTAGTCGATAAGGGTCGTGCTATGTTGAATGATTCAGGCGTACCAAAAGAGTTTTGGGGAGAGGTAGTTAGAACTGCATGTTACATTTTAAATAGGTCACCCACCTCTACTTTAGAAAATACTACTCCATCAGAAATATGGCTTAAAAGACAACCTGACGTAAGTAATTTGCGAATCTTTGGTAGTACTGCGTACAGTCATGTTCAAAAGGAATTTAGGGACAAGTTTGACTCCAAAGCTGAAAAGTGTGTTATGATGGGATATGCACCTACAGGTTATCGGTTGTGGAGTGTTGAAAGAAATAAAATAATTGTAGCTAGAGATGTAAAGTTCGATGAAAATAGCTTTTTGTTTAAAGAGAAAATTGTAAGTACAGATGATGATCTTGAAGTTGAAAACAATTTAGAAAACGGTATGGAACAGATAGAGGAAATAAAAGACATGCACAAAGGAGGTAGTGAAAGTAATGATCGTAATGATGAAAACACTAAATTAGATAAGCGTAATACGAGATTACCTTCTAGATTTAATGATTATGAAATGTATATGGCATTTGATGTAACCAGTTTTGTAGAAAATGTACCCGGGAATTTCGAAATGTTAAAGGATAGACAAGATAGTAAATATTGGATGGAAGCGATAGAGAGAGAATTGAAATCCATAGAAGAAAATGAAACTTGGGAAGAAGTTGAACAGCCAAGGGATGTTAAAATTTTAGATACAAAATGGGTATTTACCTATAAGAATTTAGAGATGGACGAAAATGATAAATATAAGGCGAGGTTGGTAGTTCGGGGATTTCTACAAGAAAGAAACAAAGATTTTAGTGACATTTACTCACCTGTTGCGAGGATGACAACTATTAGAGCTCTTTTGATTGTAGGCAATCATTTTAAGTATTATTTCCAACAATTAGACGTTAAAACCGCTTTTCTCAATGGTACTTTGAATGAAAATATCTTTATATTTCCGCCAAATGGTGTAAAATGTGAATCAGGAAAAGTGTTAAAGTTAAGAAAATCTCTATACGGGCGTAAACAGGCATCGAAATGTTGGAACGATGAAATAAATACTTACCTATTAGACCTTGGTTTTGTTAGATCCGAAAATGATTTCTGTCTGTATCATTTTGATTTTGAAAATGGAAGGGTATACTTATTAATTTATGTAGATGATATTATTTTAACCGGGCCTGATTTAAAACAGATTGAAATGGTGAAATCTAAACTTATGGCTAAATTTAAAATGAAAGATAAGGGTGAAGTCAAACATTTTTTGGGATTGGAAATCTTCTATGATAGGAATAACGGCTTATTGCGAATTACTCAATCGAAATATATAAGAAGTATGTTGAAACGATTTAACATGAATGATTGTAAAACCTCAGTTATACCAATTGATCCAAAACTTAGGCTAGATGTTTGCAAGGAACAGATGACTAATAACCCATTTAGAGAACTAATAGGGTGCTTAATGTATCTTATGTTAGGAACCAGACCCGACATATGCTTTGCATTAAATTATTTCAGCAAATTTCAGAATACAGCTACGAATGAAACGTGGAACTATTTAAAGAGAATTTTGAAATATTTGAAAGGAACGGAAGATACCGGATTAGAATTTAGAAGAGGAAATGAAAATAGCCTCATATGCTATGTAGATGCTGATTGGGCTGGAGACGTGCATGATAGGAGATCTGTATCAGGGTTTATTTTCAAAATATTTGATAACACAATTATATGGGCTACTAGAAAACAAAATTGTGTCTCATTGTCAACAACGGAGGCAGAATTAGTAGCACTCTGTGCCGCTGTAAGTGAAGGCTTATGGTTAAAGAAATTATTTAACGATTTTGATATAGATGTAGGACAGGTAAAATTCTTTGAGGATAATCAAGGCTGTATTGCTTTAATTAAAAATCCGTCAAATTGTAGGCGAGTGAAACATATTGATATAAAATATAATTTTGTGTGCGAAAATTTAAAGAAAAAATGTATCGATTTAATTTACATTGAATCAGATCTTCAACAAGCTGACATGTTAACAAAAGGTCTGCCAAGTTCATTGTTTTGTAAATTTAAATATTTAATAGGCTTAAGGCATTTTAGCGAGGGAGGGTGTTGTGATAATTGATAGATCATACCTAGATGGCGCTAAAATGTATGTACCTAGTTAAGAGATATAGTTTTGTATTCATAGTAGTTGTAGAAGTAGAAGATTCAAGATGGTAGTCAGTTAGTAGTCGAGTTAAGTTATGTTCTTTTATAAAAGGCTAAAAGATAAGTTTACTGTATGTATTTTGTGCCGAGTGTATACTTTCATATAATAAACCAAACACTAGTTAAAAGCTTCCTTATTAATTATTAACAAGAGAAGATACCTGTCGGTTATTTTTTGATTAACGGGATAGATGGCAAGCAAAAAAGCAATCTTAAAAAATGTTTACAATTTCTTCACGAAACAGGAGTTGAAATATGGAGCTTGACTTTCGATGGCGCCGCGACAAATATTTCAATGGCAACACAGCTTGGGGCAGATTTGTCCATAAATTCGTCTAAAACATGGTTTCCACATCCTATAACAAAACAACCAATCTACGTTTTTCTAGACCCACCACATATGTTAAAATTGATTCGAAATACTCTGGGGGGGCATTTAAAATAATGTTTGAGCAAAACAACAATTCGATTAAATGGGATTTTTTTGAAAAACTGGGTGCATTGCAAAATAAAGAAGGTTTGCATTTACAACTAAATTAACAAAAAGGCATATTAATTGGTTCAGAGAAAAAATGAAAATAAAACTAGCAGCCCAAACGTTTAGTTTGAGTGATTCAAAGGCAATGCAGTATTTACGGGACATAAAATATTCAAGCGACTTCCAAGAAAGTAAATGGCACTTTCGAAATTTTAAATAGTAGAAACCTATTAGCTAAATCTTTCAAATCTGCTTTTCGTCCAGCTAATAAAGAATTAATTTTCAAGAAAATGCAGGAGTCGATTGATTACATCAGTTCACTTAAATGTTCCCCAAATGGACCGCTATTACATGAATCTCCTAGAAGGACTGGTTTTATTGGATTTGTGATCAGCTTAAAATCGAATATGGCTGTCTATCAAAGATTGGTTGAAGAGTCCAGCAAATGCACACTGGTGTTACTGGTTCCTTACAAGCTAATTACATTGAGCAAGAAGCGCCCTCAATAATTTTAGCAATGAGTACTTCCTAGAAATCAAAGAAGCAATACACTGAACAATATCATCGCATAACAATCGACGCAAAATCAAGATGAACTGTTGCAACAACGCGAAGACTGCAACTTATCTGAAACTTCGTTTGATCAACTATTTTTATATGACGACGATATTGTTGAGTACATAGCAGGTTTTGTTGTGAAAGCAGTGAAAAAAAACGATTGATTGTGAAATTTGTGTTAGTGCTCTTGAATCCAATGTCGCTTCTTGCAGATTTATTAACATGAGAAATTGCAGCAAAACTAGAATGTGTCTTACGAATCCTTCTACTGATGTGATTCATATTTGTAAGATTTCTGGACGCAATTATCGATGGTTTGAGGCAAATGGAAGTATAATGCAAAACACTATGTTCATAAAATGATTTATATGCGCTCTTAGGGGCGTTGGAAGTTCTACTTTTGCGTGTTTAAACGATCACATGTATGATGATGTTGTTGAGTCCAATCATACACACAATCTTATTAAAATTATTGCATACCATTAATATCAGACTTCACCATAAAGTTGAATGTATAAACAGAGAGAAAGAAAAGCGTATTCGACATAAACTAACTAAAGCCATTAATTTTTTGTAATCAATAAAATGATTTTGACAAGATTTTATTTTATAAGTAGGTACTTACTTGTTTTAGGAGTAATAGTACAAACCTATAATTTTTATTTTTAATATAGTAAGTACTTATACTGGTTTAAATAGTACACTTCGGGCAAAGTTTACATATTTTCTTTTTTTAACAGAAAAACTGCAAGTTCAATCGAGTTTCTAAAAAATCCCAAATTTCTTACTATTGGTCTACAATGTTCAAATTTCATGAAAATTGAAAATGCAGTTTCCGATTTATGAGCTTTTTCATACGTTGCAACTTAAAGACTGCATATTTGTTTGCACAAATATTATTTAGCAATGACCGTTCATTATTTTTATTTAAAATTGTTTAAATGACACAATATGATCCTGAAAAACACTAAAATCATTTTGTGTTAGGCAAAGAGCGAATCTGGCAGAGTTTTCACCTTAAATAATAAGTTACCTACTTTAATAATTTTGTGTCGAACATGTAGAATTTTTATTCACAATAAACGAATAACTGTTGATAAGTGAAATATCTGTATAAAGGAACTGAAATTAACCTATAAGTGATAAGTCCTAAAACGACGCTGCGCGCCCTGCGCGATCTTGCTAAATTGCCACACTGTGACGTCACAACTCAGTACAATATGTTTGCTTCAGCGCGGGGAGCTAGCGGCGTGTCTATGAGTGCGTATGGTCTAAAGCCAGCCACTCACGATCCAACGCCGCAGTACGACTGTGTTGGATGCTACGAAATTGCATCATTTTTGATCGTGTGTGGATGAGACACGACGAGTTGGTCCAATTTTGACCGCAGACAAACATGCTTGTCTGCTGCAGTACAATTGCGTCGAGTCGGCTAGTAGTTTGATCGTGTATGTGCTTGTTGGATTCAACAGAGGTACGATCGGAGTACAAAAATTTCAGATAAGTAAAGCAAAATATTAAATTTGATACCTATTAATTGTATGGCTGTAAACTAAAACTAAGTATTTCTCAGCGAGTTTTTTGACTTATATAAAGAAAACGAATGTCTGTTGAAAATCAAATTTCCATAGTACCACGATAAAAATGCGCGCAAAAGAGCAATGTATGTGTTAGTAACCAAATTTAAAGAGGTACATGAAGATGCGACGGAAGGATTGGTGAGGAAGAAGCTAAATAATTTTAGAACGTCCTACAGACGAGACCTAAAATTAGTGAAAAACTCAAATAAAAGTGGGTCAGGAGCAGAGGAAATTTACAAACCAAAACTGTGGTGCTTTCACTTATTGTCATTTCTGGATGATCAAGAGGTACAAGGGCGTCAGTTTCACACTTGTCCAGTGATGATGAGGTAAGGAAAAGAAATAAAAATACTTTTGAATAGCTTTTCTTGCCAAGCTACAGTTCCTTCACTATTAAAATACTCTACAAATTTCTCCCTTGTGGCTTTGGCAGTATATGTTGACGCTCTGCACATACGAGTTATTTCTAAATCGTTTAAATCCGTTGAAGTTGTCCTAAGTCCAGTATTACATATTCCTGTTGTTTCATCTTCGTCATCTAAATGTTCAGGGGGAGTAAATATTTAAGGACGTTTATTGCGCAAAAAGTTATGCAGTACACAGCAAGCCATCACTATTTTTTCAATGCTCTCTAAATTTACGATAATGTGTGAAAAATCCGAAATCGAGGTGCCAAAATGCCAAAAACGTTTTCGATGATGCGACGTGCACGGGACAGTGTATAATTAAAAGGAAGTGCCTCGGTAACCGGCGCCGGCTACAGTTTTATAGGTGTATTGTTGCCGGAGCCTGCGTGTGTCTGGTGCGAGAGGGCAGCTAAGGGGTCTGTTTAAAATGCGTATGCGTTGTATCAGTCTTTTTCGTTCCCAAATAGAAGCGCGCCGGCAACTATACGCAAGGCCGGCGCCGGCTATGGAGGCACTCCCTAATTAAAAATGGATTTCTTTTCATCCAGACTGCGTTGTGGAAATGGTTTCAACACGTGTACTTCCAGAGCAAATGCTTCATCCGCGACGAACACGTACGGGAGCACTTTCTCAATGTTTGTCAGTTTGTCAGAGTCAGGTAGTTTTAAGTTTCCAGACTGCAGTTTGTCATAAAACTTTGTATTAGTTATGACGCCCCCATCAGAAATTCGGCCATTCCTGCCAAAATCACACCAAATCAATTCGTAATTGGCGTTGGCAATAGCCATAAGCACTAGACTATGGAATCCTTTGTAATTGTAAAAGTATGAACCTGTCCCAGCTGGAGGAGCTATCCGGACATGCTTGCCGTCTAGCGCCCCCAGGCAATGAGGGAAATTCCATTTTGCTTCGAAGTTCTCCGCAATGTGATACCAGTCCCCTTCTCTTTGTGGAAACTGAAATGATAGTAAGGTGTTACTTCTTTTAGATATTGGACACTGAAAGTGTTAGTAATGAATCAGTGTCGCCCCAAACTGGTGATGGGTTTCAGGTGTCAGAGAGAAGTTCTACAACTACGACTCCTCGTTTGGGGCAAACAAGAAGAAACAGAAAGACACGAGAACCTGCTAGCGACTCCCATGACGAGCTTAAAAACAATAGCCGACAAATTGCAACAACAACCACAACCGCCGCCCGTCACTCGGAACTGATTTCAAGTTTTGGGTGAAAATATTGGCCTCAAATTAAGTACTCTGGAACCAGGCCAACGTATATTCGCCGAAAAGCTCATCAACGATGTGTTGTTTCAAGCCGAATATCACAATTTAACGCGAAGGTGGAAAGTCATGGAGGAACCCTCCACTGTCCCCGCAGAGAGCCGCACCTGCAGCACGTCAGGGGCATCGCAAGTGTATACGTACAACCATGGTCCATATCCTATGACTCCTGCCACATACCATTCACAGGGTAATGCTGCGCAACTTTTTCAAACTTTTGATCCCGCGAGCAATAATGTATAAATTTAATCATAAACACTTGAGAGTCTACAAAGTGTTTGTGTTATGTTCCGTTTTTCCTATTCCCCTTTATTTTATTTCATTATTAGAATGTAGTTTATTTTGTTAGTTTATAGGTATTTTGGACAAGTTTTTATGGTTTATGTTTTATGTTATGTTTGTGTTTGAGTTCTATTTTTCCGTATGCTTACCTTCAGCAGCTTGCCGACTTAACCACGGACACGCAATCGTTTATACACGTGTGTACATTGCATTCCACAAATCTGTGGTTCGTCCATTCTATGAGTTACCGCACCGGCACCAGGCGTTTCATTTGTTTACTGTGCCTCAACCCTCACACAAAGAAATTAGCTAGTGTAAGTACCCGTCCTTCGATTTTTTTTTGTAAGAAATCAAATGTTTATACATACAGGTACCTACTTTTCAGTCAAGAAATGGACTAAGGTAAATCCATATGCCTAGATTGCGGGAGTAGTTTTAGTATAATGTTTCGAACTTACGGAAACACGTGCGGAAATTTCATCCCACAAGAATTAATGAATTTGCCCCGATGCAATATAAGAATGCACAGAATTTTGCTTTTATCTGCAATCATCGTGGAAAAAATTTTAATTACAAAACAAACTTACAACAGCACATGCGTACATATACCACTAAAAAGAAAAGTTATGACGAAACTCGAAGTCTAGCAGCTGTCGAAAACAACTGAGTAAATTTACCGAGCACTTGTAAAAATATTCCTCATAACCAAAAGATAACCGTTCAGAAGAAGTTGTTTTCAACAACAAGAAATACGAAGAGAAAGGCAAAGGGGCGCCTTGTGAAACTAGATGCGTTGGAGACCGACAAAGTAGCAAACCGACTACTGTTAAACGAAAAATAATATCTGTATATACCTGTATGTTGCAATAAATACTTACTCACATTACCTAAAGAAACGTTTAAAACTGAAATCTGAACGGCGCGGCGCGTCTTTTGTATATACGTATTAGTGAGTATACCCCACCCCAGGCACAGTTTCGTACTTCATAGGATCATTTGTTTGTCATGCTTACTATACTTGGGCCGCCGAACAAACGGAGTGATCACCCTCCAAGAACGTGCTCTAGGCGGGACCACTATCAATTTAGGACAACCGAACCGCAGTGATGCGCTTTCTTTAGACCCAACGAAGTCGCATCACTCCAATTCGGTCGTCATAAATTACTATTGGCCCCGCTAGAGCACGTTCTTGCAGGGTGATCACTCCGTCTGTTGGGCGGCCCAAGTATAGACGCAAGTTGAAAAACAAGCTTCCGCTGTTTGAGAGATGGTCATACGGCAAAAAGGTGTAGAACTCGTTTGAAGTTTATTCTATGTGGTGAACCACATATTCTCTTGATGTGTACCAAATTACCTGCGCACACGACAGCTGATGTGGCCTCAGTGAGCAGATACTGAATGAGTTGACGACAATACAACTGAGAAAAATTTGAACAACCGCAGTAATCCTTTTGTGTTCTTACAGACCTTAAGGGTTACAGTAAAAGGACCAGATGGATCTAAAGAAGTGAGAGCCCTAATTGACAGTCGACTGCGCAAGAGTTAGGTTATTTACCAAAAAGAGTCGAGAATATATTACATGCGTTATTTGGAGGTTCAACGGTAGAACAGAAACATAACTGCTACGATGTCAGTGTGCGACACCGCCAGTATGTTTGCAAATTTGAGGTTTTTGATCAGGCCGTAATCTGTCAGAATATTCCAGATGCAGGAAATGGGTATTCAAGTGCTTGATAAACACGGTTCTGGTCCAATCGAAATTCTGATAGGGGCTGACGTAGCGGGGAAGCCGTACACAGGAGATAGAAAAATTCTGCCATCTGGATCAGTGGCTGTTGACACTTTATTGGGTTGAACTTTGATGGGCAATGTGCCTTATGAGATACTTAATGTGAATGCAGCTTTAATATCCTATTCGCTGTTACTGAAGAAAACTCATATAAATAATTTGTGGGAATTGGACGTTTTGAACATTACTGATCCTACTGAACAGAAATCCCGCCTAGAAATGACGTCAGCTGCAAAAAAAATTGGTTCAGACCATTGCCTCAAAACTACTCCCTTGCTAAGAATAGGCTGGACATTACACTCTATTTTACAAAAAATGGTTGCAGGAGGGAATAATAGAGCAAGTGACTGAGAACTTAACAGAAAGAGCTCATTATTTACCCCACCGACCAGTTATAAAGAAAAATTCCACGAGGATCAGGCAAGTTTTGGATGCATCAGCAAAATAAAAATGCAAAACCTGGTAGAACTCTCTTAAGCCTTATTCAGAGTGAGAGCGTTGAGCGCAGCGTCCCGTTGCGTCGCGTCGAGCGCCGCGTCGTTTTTTAAAACAATACAATACAATTTGAATGGAACCATTCACAGTGAGAGCGTCGCGCGCAGCGTTACTTAAAGCGTTCGCAAAGCGTTCGCGTCCGCAACAAATCGGATTGTTTTTTTACAGCGTTTCAGTCAGTATTCAAAATGAGCTCAACAGAAGAAGAAGACTTCTCGGAGGTGCTGATTGCGGAAATTCAGGCTAGGCCAGCCCTCTGGAATACAAAATTATCTGCATACAAAAATAGAAATTTACGAGATAAGCTCTTTGGTGAAGTGGGAGAGATTTTATGTATCTCGAGTAAGTACTTTTGACGTCATATCTTTTAGGTTAGGTATTTAAAGCAAAAGTTGACATCCAGGCTTTATTGTTATTACATGAAGTATCTAATTATTGTTATTGCAAAAATAATTTTTGAATGAGTTACGAATTTGTATAGCTAAGTTAGTTGCTCTGTTGTTTCTAACATTTAAATTAATATCGTCTTCTACATCCGATGGTTGCTCCATAACATGAATATAATCTAAGTCGTCATTTCCATCAAAGTCCCTGATCAAGTTGTGGAGTATGCATGCGCATTTGATAACGTTTATGACTGTTTCCTCTTTAAGTAAGATACTTGTATCGAAAATTCTAAATTTTTGGTATAATATGCCAAATGCATTTTCAATGCATTTTCGAGCTCTTGATAAGCGATCGTTGAAAATTTGCTTTTCGTGGTCTAAAATTCCGTTTCTTGGACGAGGGTATGGTCTCATTAAATATTTCTTTAAAGGATATGCTTCGTCCTCGATTATCACATTTGGTACAATTATATTGGAATTAGGTAGTTCTTGGTCTGGAGGTACATTGAATTGATTTGACTCCAACAAATTATAGAGTGTTGAAGACTGAAATAACCCGCCGTCACTTTCTGATTCTCGCGCTCCTACTTCAATTGTTATAAACTTTTTTTGGCATCTGCAACACCTTGTAATCCAAGTGAAAAATATTTCAGATAATTTCAGAAAAACATCGTCCCAGAATTAGGTGGACATTTTATTTGACAGTGCTTTCCGTCAATGGACCCGAGACAGTTTGGGAAATTCCATAAACTATTGTATTCTTCAATAATTCATTCCAACTGTTGTTTTGTAGGACATGGCATGAACTCGTCTACTAATTCTTCCCAAATAACTGGGCAGGTTTCCTTAACTATTACTGAGACTGATGAATATCCAATTCGAAATTCGTGTGCCAAATGGTTGTAGGTAGTTCCCGTTGCCAGAAACCTTAAACAAATTAATATAATGCTGCCGTGGAACGTCTTCACTTATATTAATTATTAATTTCTAGAGGAAACTGTGGCAGCTCGTTGGAAAAACAAAAAAGAGAAGTGAATAAAAAAAAATCCCAATTCACGGTCAGGAGATGCCGCAAATGATTATAAATCAAATTGGCCATACTTTGATATGATGTCGTTTCTAAAAGATATGCTGACTCCGGGAGTTAAGACTGGAAATTTACCCCCCATCCCAGCAAGATGTATATTCTGATGTAGAAGCGGAGGGGGAAAGAGACGATAGCAGAACAGATCCTTCCGCTTCTCTCTCATCTCCGCCATCAGTATCAACTGTATGTTCAAATTATCGGCCAATAACACCGTCGTCGTCCACAGCGAGTGGGAAGAAAAGGCTATGCGATGCAAGGGATGAAAAGTTCCTAGAAATTGAAAATAAAAAGTTGCGCTTATTGGAGCAAAATTTTCGTCACGACAACATCCAATCGGAGACTGAAGAAATAACATTTTTTAAAAGTTTAGTGCCCTATATGGAGAAATTCCACCCTATACAGAAGTTGCAAGTTCGCAATAAAATCCAGCAAGTTATTCTAGATGAATTACTATCTATAGAAAGTGCAGCTACCAGTCAACCGACTAGGGATTCGCGTATTGAGCAACCCGACCCAGCCCATGAAAATCGGAATTTGACATTATCTTCACAGAACACTACGTACTCCATTCAAAATAATTCAACGCCTTCAGCTTATCCACAACACCAGGGTTACCCATATGGATACGGATATTATTAATAAAGAATACCTGCCTACCTACTTTATATTTTTCTGCTTTATTATTAAGTAATATTTAGTTGCAAAATTTTCTTAGTACAATTTATTATTAAAGCTTAAACTGAATTATGTTTATTTTTTCTTACCTTATAGTAATAACCAGTCGTTCAGCAGGAGAAATATAACGATTCTTCACGAAATTACTTGGACATTTTTCAAGACGATGCCCAACCTTTTGCAACAAATAATCAAAGGTTCGGATGGACATTCTCATATAATTAAAAAATCTATCCGGATACTGTCTTAATTTATATTATAAATGATTGAATTCGCCATATAAATGTCTTTCTTTGTTTATAGGGTGAATTCCAACTTTTTTCTTTAATATCTTCAAAGTATAATAGGGTGCATCGAGTAACATAAACAGAACTGCTCTGGTTGGAGCCATTTTGTACACTGACGCTTGCAGACGCTGTCACTCTGAATACGTCAACGCGGCGCTAGACGCGACGCAACGCGACGCTGCGCTCAACACTCCCACTCTGAATAAAGCTTTACGCACTATAATCTTAAGGTTCAGGGAGTATAAACTGGGCGCTGTGGCAGACATACGAAAGGCTTTCCTTCAAATTAGCGTGAATGAAACTGACAGAGATTTCCTCAGATTTTTATGGATTGATTCAGAAGGGAATGAAAGTAAATACAGACATAGGCGTGTTGTGTTTGGGATACCAAAAGTACATTCAATATATCGATGTGCTCTACACAAGCGATAATTGTAGACCTTTTTTTAACGGTAAATTTTTCCCCCAAATGGGCGCATTAAATTCATTGAAAGGCCAAATGCTTCGTCTCCGATTATTACATATGGTACTTTGCAATAATTTTTCTCGGGTAGAAAAGAGGGATTTGGCACATTTAGCGTTTTTCTTATTGAACATTCATAGAGAACTGATTTTTGAAAATATCTGAATTACTGTCTTTTCCGTAATCACCCACATCCACAAAAGTGAAGCAATAATCAGCAGAATGGCACATTGCAAGCAGTTGAAGAGAAAAAAAATGATTTATAGTTGAAATATAGCGATCCGATATGTGTAGGCTTTAAAACTAGTATGTGTTTTCCATCAATTGCTCCAATATAATTCGGGAAATTAACATTCTGCAAAAATCGTTTTACAATCTCAAGCCAACTTTCTTTGGTAGGTTGTGGAATGCACTGTTATTTCATAGTATCCCAGATTGTTTCGCAAACGCTCTTAATAAGTATCCTCAAAGTGGTTACTTCAATTTTAAAGTTGTAATGCAGTTCTGTTAAGGAACATCCTGTTGCAAGATATCTGAAATAAAGAAAAAAGCTCTATCGTTTTGTCGTTTTAGGAGATGAATTGCAAAAAAAATTGAAAACCTACAAAATTGTTTTACACGTGAACTTGCTAAACGAAAAAATAAACCATCTGGGTCTGGAGCTTCGTCGAAGACCTATATTTTCTTTGATCAGCTGTCCTTCTTACTGAGATGCGCTACTAAAGAGTATGTTTCGTAGGTAACTAAATACTAGTACATACATTAATGTTACATTTTCCTTTTTAGGATAGAAGTCAGCATACCTCGTGCACCTGATAATTAAGTAGATGGTGTTGAAGGTAACATAGGTAACAGTGAGAATCGACCGTTGACATCAGGAGAGCCCCAGTCGAAGCGTAAATGCACAAGTCGCAAAGACCCTAATACAGAAGTACTCGAAATAGTAAAGGGCAGTTTATAATAAAGACAACTTAATGAAAAGAGACTTAACGAAGATGATGACAGTCATTTTCTTCTTTCCTTGGTAGGTGACCTAAAAAAAGTGGATCAAGAGAGAAAAATGGGTGTAAAATTAAAAATAATGTAAGGTATAAACATAGGTCTCGCTCCTACGCCTGCTCTCGTACCTACTCCTGCTCCAGCTTATAGCTACTATTATTCAACTGAAAGGGTTTCTACAGCTCCACCTGTATATGATTCCTTTTACCCTGCTCTACCTTCTCAACTGCACCAATCCACAAATTACCGTCAACGTACATCACAATCGCAAGTATCCCTGGTGCCCTAATTCCTCAGCCCACCAATACAGTCTCAAATATCTCCTATGTCCCAATTCACAAGGAGTGCAACTTAATCCCCAGTATCCCATGAAACCGACGATTCTCCATCCGTGCATTCTCCGGGAATATCCTCATGCAATTCGAATGAATCTCAACTTTACGATCTCTTGGAAGATCTCTATTGAGATTACAAATACATACCTAACACTAAACTACTTCAACTTTGTGCCATAGTAATATTTTTGTAACTGTTTAACGTTTAATAACGATTTAAGATAAGTAAAGCCAACAAGTGGTGGTCTGTTCGTACCTGAGAGTCACCATCAGTCGCTCCATTGAGGAAATATTGCGACGCATTTGCGTATAGATTTTAGAAATGTGTTCTCTTAAAATGTTATGAAGTTCACCAAAGTACCGTATCGGCATTCGAAAGTAATTAAAAAATTTATCTCGGTGTCGTCTTAGTTGATAATACAGCAAATGAAAAGTTCCTTTCGTTTCACGTTCACTAATAATCGGATGCACTCACATTCTGCTTTTCATTCGCCATTTTTTGCACATAAGGGTATAATATAGTAAAAGGGCTTCTTCAACGTCCATTATGTGTGCTGACTGTAGAGTGTAGAGTGCCGTCCGCCACTTAACTGCGAATGCTTTGAGGAATAACCTCTGTTGCGCAAAAGTATGAACGAAGTCTGCGAAGTGTATGCGACACCAATACTAACGTCATACAGTATCTCGGATTCAGTATCTCACATACAGTATCCTCGTGAGTTATGTACCCTAATTCTTAAGAAACATCTTAATGTCTGCACGTGTTATTATGTTAGTACAAACAAACATGTTTAGATAAGAACTACATAAATAGGAGGACTAACCCAGTTTCAGCAGCAGTTCTAATTCATCGCTTTAGGCTAACGCTTGTCGTTTGAATTTGTAATTGTTCACATTATTATTTCCAAGTCGTATTAATTAATCAATTTATATTATTCTCAAAGTGTATTACAAGTTGTGTGTAAAAATAAATTGTTTTTAAAAATTAATTGGACCGACCTGCGAACTTAATTGGCGACCGTGACAGGACGCAAAGCATCATTAGTACCGAAAGAAGCTCTGGTTAATTGACAATCGTTTCTACTAGTGGTGAGGATCATCCTACCATTGCGTCCAACCCCTTGGTTATTGGAACCGCACGATCCATTGTTCCATACCTCTAACGGATCTTGGAAAAGGAGCATTTATACTACCTGGAGATGGCATTAAAGTCACTTATCCTGTAAGTTTTGTATTCCTTTTTCGTTAAAACCATATTATTGCTTCTACTTTTGATTTATTCAGATTATTAGCAAATAATTATTGCATCACTTTTTTTCTTGTATTACTCTAGTGATCATTTTGCTGTCAATACAAGATTGCATGCGTAATTTAATTAAGAAAACAGAAACATAAGTATATTTAAGCATTTCTTACTACATATTTGTATTTCATTTGAAATTTTATAATTTATTCATATGTACAATTCTGATTCTGAGGAATTTTAAATTGAAATTGAGCCTGAACAACACAGGAATACCAAATTTCAACTCACACCTTCTAAAATTAATTTACTTAAGCAAACTTTATTATTAAGTATTACCACCCAAACACCAATCCAAACTGCTAAAATCAGTTTGACTGACAGGAGATTTAGTCAGAGATTTACCGGAATTCGAACCAGGTTCTCATCTTGCACGTTTCATTCAAAGCGTTGATCAATTGGCAACTTATTTAACAACTCGAGTAAATATAACCGAAAATCAACAACACATTTTCGGAATGATTCTAAATTCAAAAATTAAAGGAATAGCGGGAGACTATCTATTTAATGAAAATAAAACAACTTGGCCAGAAATTAAAGACGCCTTAAAACTTCAATATGGTGACCAACGTAGTTTACGAACCCTTGAACTCATCATTCAAAATTCAATACAACTAAAATCAGAGACTGTTCAAGATTTTTATAATAGAATAATTACTAATCGTAATAACGCCATACAGAAAGCGCAGCTCACATACGAAAATCAAGCTGACTTACATCGCGAAACATCCAGATATCACGAACAAGCTCTTGATGCTTTTCGATGCGGCATTTCTAACCCCTACTTTGAACACATACGTAGCCTTAAATTTTCCACCCTTGAAGAAGTTCTTCAAGAATGTTTCACATATGACCAGATAACACAACACAGGCAATATTTACAGGCATCGCAAATAAAAGAACGACCTAACATACCTCAACGTCCATTACCTACTAGACAAAATTATTTCTACCCTCATTTCCAACAAAGTAGTCAACCTACTTTCCAAAAACAATATAATCCTACTCAACAACTACCTTATTTACCACCTACACGTTTTCCTGCAGATAATAAACCTAATACTCAGGGATTCGGAGCAATTCCAAAGTTTACCCCTAGAACGCAACTCCCAACAAATCGACAAGTGTTCGGAAAACCCAACTTCCAAAGAAATCCTCCACAACAATGTCCTCCACTACAATGTCAACAACGGCTCACTACACGTTCAAACCTCAACAAAATTCTCAATTTCAAAAACCCACTCCAATGTCAACAACATCTCATAACACGTTTAAACCACAACAACCCTCTAATTTTTTCCAAAGAACTGGACCTCCGCAATTTGCTGTAAAAGAACTACACAATACTGAAGGTAATCCTATACACACTCCTGAACTAAACGACTCTTACGAACCACAATTGTATGAAGAATACGATCCAGAACATCCAGAATATTATTTTACAGAACCAGAAGATACTGATCAAGAAGATGAAAATTTTCAAATATCAGCCTCGACAGCCCCACCATCGACTTAAATAATTTAACATTACAACCAAGACTACCTTTCTTTTACCTTCCAAATTTTAACCTCAAAATCCTTATTGATACAGGTGCATCAGATTCAATCATCAATCCTGATGTCGCTCAACAATTCTCCGCTTACTATCTTCAAGAACCTTTTATTATAAATTCGTTAAATGATCAGACTTTTTCTTCCGATAATATCGTAATACCCTTATTACACGAATTCGACATCCTATCCGAAATTAAACTTCGAGTTATAAATTGGCATTCAAGATTTGACGCACTCCTTGGTTCTCAAGACCTCAGAAACCTCAAAGCAAAAATTGACTATGACCTCCAGACTCTTCAAATCGGTAATATTACAATACCATTCTATTTTGAATACAATATACAAAGAGACCATACATGTAATCCACAAAATTCAAAAATACACCAGATACCAGTAAATCTTGAAAACGGGTCAGCATATCTACCACCTATTCAAGTAGTAGAGGATGCATATTTACAAGAATGCATAATTAATGTACATGAAGGCTTTTGTTATATCCCAAATGACTTCCCCAATCTTGACATCAACTTTAGTGAACCAATAGAGGTAATCCCCATTAGCCAGTTCGAAAACGAAGAACCTATCGAGAACAACAATGACTTTCCAAAAATTAAAAACCTTTTAAGGACTGACCATCTTAACTCAGAAGAACGAAAATTAATCCATAATTTATGCCAAAAACATCGCAATGTCTTTTACTATGAAGGCACTGATCTTTCCTTTACCTCACATGTAAAGCACAATATCAGAACGACTAACGACACTCCCATCTACGTAAAATCCTTTAGACATCCTGTTGCTATGCAAACCGAAATCCAAACTCAAATTCAAAAACTATTAGATAACCAGATAATTCGACCTTCCATTTCCCCATATAGTTCCCCAGTCTGGATTGTTCCCAAAAAACTTGATGCCTCAGGAAAAAAGAAATACCGAATGGTCATTGACTATAGAAAATTAAATAATGAAACCATTGAAGATAAATATCCACTTCCACGCATAAATGAAATACTAGACAGACTAGGCAAATGCCAGTATTTTACAACTTTAGACTTAGCTCAGGGATTCCACCAAATTGAATTAGACCCTCAGTCTATAGAAAAACCCGCGTTCACTGTGAACAAGGGACATTTCGAGTATCTACGAATGCCGTTCGGATTAAAAAACGCACCGGCCACATTCCAGAGAATGATGGACGAAGTTTTAAAAGAATATCTTTACAAATCATGTTTTGTTTACATGGACGATATAGTAATTTTTTCAAAATCTCTTCAAGAACACATCTATCACATATCCAAAATTTTTGAAACTCTCCAGAAAGTAAACTTAAAAGTTCAGTTAGATAAATCAGAATTCTTAAGAAAAGAAGTAGCATTTTTAAGACATATCATTACACCTGATGGTATCAAACCCAATCCTTCAAAAATTTCTGCCGTACAAAATTACCCCATTCCTAAGACACCAAAGGAAATAAAAGCATTCCTTGGCCTCGCCGGATATTATAGACGGTTTATTAAAAACTTTTCAAAAATTGTAGCTCCTATGACTCGCTATCTTAAGAAAAACGTTAAATTAAATATTAAAGACTCAGACTATATATCAAGTTTTATTAAATGTAAAGAGTTATTAACTAATTCACCAGTTTTGGCTTACCGTGACTTTACAAAACCTTTTACCCTTACCACAGACGCCTCTAATGTAGCTATTGGCAGTGTGCTGTCTCAATCAAACAGACCCATTGCTTATTTCTCAAGAACACTCAATTCAGCCGAAAGAAATTATTCCACTATAGAGAAAGAACTCTTTTCTATAGTTGAATCCTGTAAGAATTTTAGGCCTTACTTATTAGACCGTAAATTTAAAATAGAAACTGATCATAAACCATTAGTTTGGTTATCAAAATTAAAGGAACCCAACTCACGACTAGTCCGCTGGAGACTAAAACTCGAAGAATATAACTTCGAAATTTCTTATAAAAAAGGAAAAGAGAATTTTGTTGCAGACGCCTTGTCTCGCATAGAAATCTATTAATTATAAAGATCTTGATAATGCAAGTATGATTCCCAACGCGTCAGAAATCCCCGATCCCGTATCTCTAACACCTGACGAATTTGATGAACTACTATTACCATTAGATTCATTAGATTATCAACCTACACTCGAAGAAGAAAACTCATCGACGAGCTTGCTAAAACCTTAGACTCAATTACTGTTCCCACTTTACAATCAGCAAGAAAAGAACCCAAAATTAATATCATCTCAGATATTCCCATACCACGTAAAAATATAACCCTTGCTCCACAAAAAGATCTTAACAAAATTAAAACCAGGAAACCACCTTCTTCCATTTCTAGTAGTGAAACTGTTCACTCTGTCCAAAACGAGAGTGATGGAAAAATCATTCCCATTTCTGAAAAAGCTCTAAACCACTTCCGAAATCAAATAATTCTATACACCCATAAAGGACCTCTGAAAAATCCTAATCCTGTTCGAATCTTTCAGAACATGAGATATACACTCACCCTCAATGAACAAAACTTGGTAAATGATTTGAAAACTGTTTTAAAAGAAACTATATCCCCAGATAAACGCTATGCCATCTATATCCCTTATTCAAATATCTTACGACTCATATTCCCTCAAGTAATTCAAAAACTCTTCAATAATACTATTGATTTGATCTTTACCAATACCCTCTTACAAGACATCACCTCTACTGACGACCAAATTCGAATTGTTCAAGATTATCATAATTCCGCTCACACCGGTATAAATGAAACATTAAAACACCTACATCAACTATACTATTGGCCCAAAATGTCTAAAACTATTACAAAAATTATCAACTCATGTGAACTATGTCTCACATCTAAATATGAAAGACATCCATTAAAACCAAAATTTCAAGGACCTTTGTTATCTGATCAACCATTTCACACTCTCCACATGGATACATTCACTATTGATAAACATATATTTTTAACCATTATAGACTCTTTTTCGAAATTCGCTCTCGCATACCACGTAACCGATTTAAACAGTTTGACCCTCGCTGGAAAATTAAAACACTATTTCATGCATTATGGATTCCCTGTTCAAATTAAATGTGACCCAGGTACAGAATTCAAAGCGGTTTTCAAAGAACTGTGTAACTTACACAACATACATCTTCATTATACTACACCTAATAAATCTAATTCTAACAGTTTGATAGAACGATTTCATTCCACAATTAAAGAAAAATACATTATTCTTAAACAAAAAGACCCTTCCGATACAACACCCAATCTTATTACAGATGCGGTATTAATATATAATCAATCAGTTCACTCATCCACTGGATATACTCCATTTCATATATTATTCGGACCATACGAACATAGACCCCCGTTTGACCAACAACTTACGCTCTATGACAATTACGTACAGCAACACAAAGCCAAAATGGAACCCTTTGTGAAACAAATATACGAAAAAGCCCTAGATAAAGAAACTAAGATATTAAACAAACGAAATCAAACCCGAGGACAAAATATACCAACTGAATTACCTGAAACAATATATGTAAAGAACTCAAGCCGTATAAAGTCAAAACCACCATATGACAAAATTACTGAAACAACTAAAATACATGATAAAATACAAGGCCGAAAAAAGAAAAAGATAGTTACTCTTCCGTTATCAAAAATAAAACCAGTAAGAAGAAATACTTCTTTGTTACAGGTTGATGACCCTCCTCCCTCTCCGATGATGATTCAATCTCTTCGGCAGATTAATATCTCACCTCCTACATATTTAGATCCACTAGGACCTACCAAAATTCTTAGCCATTTTCACAGATTTTACTTTTCAATAAACATAACACTTTTGGAATCAACAATTAACTCTTTTAATGATACTTATGTCCATTTTAGCAACCCGGTTGTTCAGACCCAGCACGATTTCTACCTCTCAGAAATTAAAGCTGCAAAAGATTCGCTTGCAAAATTGTTACATTTCAGAATTAAAAGAGGATTAATAAACCCTCTTGGATCACTGATTAAATACATTTCACGAAACTTAGATAATAATGATTTAATTGAAATAAACAAAAATATGCACATTATTCAAGATAATAATTATCAGATTGTCAAACGAATTTCAGAAATTTCAACATTAATTGGATATGCAGATATGCAGATAATATCAAAATCACAGAGTCAAAATTCGAATCTCTAGATCACGTTGTACAACAACTCAATGACAAATTCAGCTCAATACAATTTCTAAATAATCAAATTTTTGCTATACTTCGTTTACACAATATTGTTAAAATAATCGAAATAACAATTTCACTAGCTGCTATTGATTCACCAAATTTAGAACTAATCACTATTCAAGAACTAAAATCGATTTACACTTATCTCCTACAAAATTATGACCAAGAATCAATTTTATCAATAGACTCCACCCACATGTTTGAAATTCTCTACTTTTACATACTTCTATCATCGTAACGAATGAAGCAATAATATTCCTTCTGAAAATTCATATTGTCCAACAAACATCATTCCGATTATACAAACAATATCCCATACCTTTCCCTTGTGACGAGAAGATTAATTGTATCACCATCAATCCATTTACATATTATATTGAACCCAATCAGTGGACAAATAATTGTAAACAACTTGGAAACCTCGCTGTATGTGATCAAATCCAGAGAAACATCTGTGATCAAGACAACAAATCCAGATGTGAAACTGTCCAAATTACCAATCAAGAAATCATCGTACAACAAGTGCAACAAGGACTATTAGTTCTAACTAATAAAAATATCACTGTGCTTGAAAAATGTGGACAACTCCTTGAACCTACCTGCATTTCAAACTGTGCATTAATACAATCCCCTTGTGTTTGAGTGAAACTAAAAAAAAAAGACTGAGGTATCGCGAATAAATAAAATCATAGGATACAAAGTAGTGCCTCTTGGAACTGAGAAAAGAGTATGCCAGCAGTTCTTGTTAAAAATTTTGGTTATTAGTCAATGACTTTAAGACACACACTTCGTAATTCTACAGGCACCCATTGGGTAAAGCCTGATGCCCAGGGTAAACATAATCCTAAGATTAAGACTCTTGATCAAAAAATTCAAGAAGTGAAACGTTTCATCTTCTCTTAAGAGAGTCATAGTTACGACCGCCAGCGGGGGGGTCTGGGGGCCGCTTGGCCCCCCAGCCACCACGTATTCACTGGGCACCGGATGGAGTCCGGTGCCCTTATCAACTTGAGTAATGGCTCGAACCGGGAGAGACCTCCTTACAACGCACTCCGAGGTCTCGCCTAAGCTCATTCAAACATACGTCCGAAACATCGAGCCCTTCCAGAGAGAGGCTTCCGTTACCATGACTTTCGATTGCGCCTGAAACCGCAGACGGCACGGACCCTCCGACCCGACCCAAGGCGCGCAGTGCCCCGGGTGATCGGGGCCGGACGGCGGGGATTGAGCTAAACCAAGCCCCCCCCCATCTCCAGAGGTAATGCCAAACCGCATTATCCGGCAAAAAATGCAAGAGATTATATTTGCCCTCAGAAATTGGAAACCTAACTAATCTTGAGGGGCTTTATGTTGCAGATTATAAATAAAAAAATATGTCACCATGGGGTTTTCAGAAATATATCAATTTAAGCAATATAATTTGAGATTTCATGTCCCAAAAAAGACAAATGCGCCCATTGTGAAGGAGTTAGACAAAATGGATTTGAAAATTTAAACGATTCTGATAAAATTAAGTTTAACAAACATAAAAGAGAAGTAGAAGAATGTAAAAAGCAATTTTTAGAAGACCAAGAAAATTAGGATGAAAATTTTCTCTGTGCCTCCCTTAACCTGCAGAAAGTGTTAAATACAGAATGCGGAAAAAGTATGCTGTTTTATTATTCTAGAAAAATTGCTTTATACAACTTTAGAATTTACGAAAGTAAAACAAACAACGGAATGTGTTACATTTGGGACGAACACGAGGAAAAACCGGGTCAAATGAAATCTAAACAGTCTTAATGATGTACTCAAATGATAATCTGATAATGTCTAAAAATTGTAAAGCTATGTATGTAAAATACAGTTATATGAATGCTGATGCAGTCGAACAGAAATTTCATTTTGAAGCTGCTAAATGCGTTAAAATTAAGAAATGTCACCTGTCCACTAGGGTGGATCGGTCAATGTATAGAAAAATAAAATTTTCACCAAATAAAGATTGGCCATTATGCAAAAGTTGCTCCATCGAATACATGTTCTGAATATAAAATATTTACTTAAAAATATTTATGTTTAATACTGCCCCAAGAGGCTTAAACTTTTTGCATAAACGTAAAAATTGGCAACTTTTCTTCTTTTTATTTTGAATTGTATTTCCTCTATATCAAAATTGATCAGTGTACAAAAGTTGCTTTATGAAGTACGTTTTCTGAATGCAATCTATTTTCCCAAAAATATTTATGTTTAATACTGCCCCAAGGTGCTTAAAATTTTAACATAAACGTAAAAATCGTTTAATTTTATTTTTTGTTATGAACCATTAAATCATACTTAAAATCATTGTTGTATACGGAATTTACTTAATTACTAACTTAATTACATCACTAGCATTGCCCCTCACTTATAGGAAAAGCTTTAAAAGATTGTTAGCGGCTTCCCCTTGTGCCATTTCGATCCATCAATTGTACTTTGCCTGACGTAACAAATAACAAAGACCAACTTTATTTGTATGACTTGTGCGAAGCTCTTAATTCTGGTTAATGCGCCGAAAATTTGTCCAAGAAGAATTCTGGAAAAATGGTGCATTCAAGGTCGCTTACGGCAGGTAACAGAATTCTTATATTGTAAGTTTCCTCGCTTGAACCGACCGAAAACTTTCTCATATTGGTGAATTTTATATTACGGATTTATGCGCCGATGCGGTTTACAATAAAAACTCAAACATTTAGCATTTACAGTACTGATCACTTACATCAAACCGTGAGGTTATCGCGATAGTTGCCAAACCAGTTAAAGGCAATCATCGATCCAGTCATTCAAAGAAACTGATTTTTTGGGCAAGCAGAAATCATATTAATAGCTATGTTGGCTGACGAAAGTGAGACTGTAAGAGTACTGGCTTTGTGGCTTTCCGTAGAATATTAGAAGCTCAAGAAGCGAAAACTTTTACTCACTGCATTCGTACATTTCAACTGCCCAAATTTAATGCTAAAAATTATATAAGTAGATTTTATAAACTGGACTGAGGTGACTGTGAACGAGCAACCCTTGATAAAATTAGTGAACCAGAATTACATTTTACTGTCTCAAAAATCCAATGCTGGTAGGCGATTTCGTTTTGCCTTGAATTTCCATATTCCCATGTCACACACAAGCAACCGAAAGGTGGGCAAAAATTGTCACAGACACAGAGTCTGGTTTTGCTGTTTGTGGTCCCGAAAGACGAGACGAATTCATCGAGGCAAGGCTACACTCCGCAAGATCATGCCAGTTTTTAACATAAAGAAAGAGTATCAACCCTTGTAACAGGCCAATGTTTGCAACTTTTTATTTTCTATTATACTTCTGCTTTTTTGTACTTATGTTTATTGTCAAATAACAACATGCTAGAGAAACAATAAAAATATTCAAACCCATTTTATTGCTTTTCGTCCATAAAAGGTATTTTTAACTTTCATGCAAATTTCAAGAAGTTCTCAAAACTTTCAAGTCATTGGGGCAGTATAAAGCAATTGAATTTAGCAACTATAAAGACACGGCTATAATTGTGCTTATATGTAGCATGTATCAAGCAATGGCCGAAAACGAATCGCATGAAAAAAAGTTCGAACCACCCTGTTGAATTTTAGGAAAATTTCATGATTTAATTGCTTTTCCAAGTCTTTGGGGAAGTATAAAGCAATTGAATTTATCAAATATATTAACACAGTCATAATTCTGCTTCTATGTAGCATCTTTTCCGCAGTGTCCGAAAATGAATTTCGAAAAAATGAAAATTCGATCCACCCTACTGTCCACGCTGCCAATTTCTTCCGTCAAGTATAAGGACATACAAAAATTGAGCAATCAAAATGCAATAATTAAGGAATGTCATCACAATAAAAATGTCTCGAACATTCCAAGAGCATTACCGACACCCTACCAGAAACAGATGAAGAGTATAATGTTTGAATAAAAATTCGGTTCTGTTGTGTAAAGCTTTTTTATTTAGTTCTTTTTATATCAAGTCTATGGAAATGTTGTTAAATGACTAGAAGAAATTTCAGGTAAGTACAACAAATTATCCTAATAATATTTTTACATAGATTGAGTAATAAAATACGCGCTTAATTTTATTAATTACATTATTATTTCTCATTAATTTGAAAGCAAACATTGTTATATCAATATTAGTACACTAACGTATGTTTACAGCCGGTATTCGAGATATTTTATGTTGTTACCTATTGGTAACTATGGAGAAAATAACATATCTTAAACGCCATTTTATTGATAAATGCGAATGCTATCTTAATTTTCTTGTTGTAATAGACCAAAAATTCCTTATTTTGTATCACTAGCACGCTCTGCTGGTCATACGTAGAACAACATATTTGTTTATCTGGCAACGCTGTACTGAATAAAGAAACAAAAAGCAGTACGACGTCAACTTCATGAGAAGTAGTGTGTTATTTTTCCACATCCCGAAACGTGTCAGTTTTGTCCATGGATTCCTTCAAAAACTATCAGGTTATGGGCCCAGGACCATCTCATCAAAAGAGAACACGTGCCGTGAGTTTTTGATTCGGGAAAATCTATAAATCGAGAAAAATTCGAAAGTGTCGTGCGCGCAGTAATGGCGGTCAACTACCTAACAAGTGTACCAAAGTAGATAACCTATGAGAGAACGGCGACAGAATCCTGGCTTCTGATTGGTCCATTGAAATTTTTACTTCCGGTCTGGGACAAGAACCTAGAATTAGTCTGGACAACAACCTAAAATATTCAGGAAACGGTAATAGTGGAGGTGACGTTCAACTATTCTCCGTCAGATGGCGTTGTCGTCAAAATTAAAAATGGCGGCCATCGCGGCGACGCATTGACAATTGACAGGTAAAAATTTGCAATTGGCAAATTGAAAATTGACAGATGGCGTTGTTATCAAAATAAAGAAGAATATGTAAAAACAGATGGCGGTACTGTAATAGAGTGGGAGAGGTAATTGAGTAATTACACGTACGTCAAAACAATAAACAGTTTTATTTGTAAACAGAAAAAGTAAAACAAAATAAAATATATTAAGTAGAACATCCAACATTCCCAACTATTTGTAAACAGAACAAAAGTAAAATCTATTAAGTAGAACATCCTAAACTATTTGAAAACAGAAAATACTTTATATTATACAAAATTACTCATATTAAAACCCTAAGACTACAACTAAAACTACCATCTATTGCTCTAAAATAGAATAATGCCCCCACGGTAGCGTATTAAAATCACCTTTATGTAGATAACGTTTGTCGTCGTGAGGGCTCAGTCCAATTTTCGTCTGGGTGATGGAACTGACGGCGTGTTTCTCCGACTTTATTAAATTTTTATTGACATATTTTTCGCGAAAGGAATTTAAACACTCTAAATAATCGTTAAAGGTTATTTGATTCTTAATAATGCACCGCTTTACGCCCTTTGATTTTTTAACTGCATCTTTACCCTCTACTCTAAGAGCGTACATTTTCGACCTCAAACCAACAAATTCAGTCATTATTTTGCTGTTCTTCTCATCTTTCATGAGGCCCAACACCTTTTTATTTACCAACGGAATTTTATAAATATTATCTTCAGGATAGTCGCTGGTATCGAAAAATTCGTGGCAATCCTCTCTAAATATAAATATAAATCTTCAGTTGTAATTTCATAAATAAGTGAGTTGGTATCTGTGTAAAGAACTTTGCAGGCATTATTAAATTTTCGTTTCATATATTCATAATGAAATTCATAAATTTTCGTTTTACTGATGTCGAGTATGCACATGCCCACATATATTGGTTTGTTAAAGTATATTTCGGATTTATCTAAGTCGATCGCGGCCAAATTTTCCGAGAAAATTGCTGACGCCTTAAATGTAGGCTTCGAGATTAAAGCTTCGGCACCGCATCGGCCCTCCCACTTGGAAATTAATTTTACTATAGAATGTTTACGAATATTTTCCATAGTCTTGCCAAAAACCGCGTTGTTCATTAATTTGAACAAATTCTTTTCGAAATCATTTTTAGCTTTTGTTCTAAGCTGCGTGTTCAAGTCAATGTAGGATTTCAGCCAAGGCGATTGATTGAATTTAAGAATACGATGCACTTTTGTTACTCTTAGCCCATGTTTCAAAGCTTGTTTTAAATTTCGATAATGAATGACGTAACGTTCTTTGTTATACAGGGTGGCCAAAAGTTTTCGCTGTTTAGAATTCGGAGGATTAAGATGTTCAGGACAGAATGGGAGGTCCGAATGAGAGTCATGCAAATTTTGGGGGTATTCCAAATCGACCTCGAAAATGTAACCCACATCGGAATTATCAGCTACATCATTTACATTTAACCGCCGAAATCATCGTCACCCACCCACTCAAAACCCCCGTACGGGAGATACATGGACATAGCAGAAAAACTATTCTCTTTATTTGGAATTCCTAGAACCACCAAGTCCGACAACGGTTCGCCTTTCAATGGAAAAGAACTGGCGAATACGTTAAAAAGCTACGGCATTAAACAAAACCTTATAACACCTAGGTGGCCGCAAGCAAACGGAATAACGGAACGATTTGTAAAAACACTAAAACTCTACTCTTTCAGAGTATTGGATCACAAATTAATATGGTGAGCAACGAAAATACAGAAAATCTAGACGCGGAGGTGACCGACGTCATAAATGAACCAACAGGAGAAGATGCAACTGTTGGTAAGTTTTTCTGAATTGATCGTTTAATTTTTCTTGCAAGATTAATATTTAGAAAAAAATTACTTGTAAAATTAGCTACTGACACATCTTTGTGTTCTTGCATATGGCTCTGTATTAATATTACATGATATTACAAAACCAATGTGAGCAATTACACGTATTTACAAATTGTCCTGTTGCAGGAGCAAAACTGATGAAAAACCCCAATAGGCATGATGTCAAAGCCACGCCTAAGAAAAAAAAATAAACAAACAAATTGATGAGGCATATTCGATTATGAAAGCTTCCAATCTAACTAAACAAAAAGATAAGGACGAATGCGCCCTTTACTGCGATTTACCTGCGGAAAAATTTAGAAAAATGGATGAACGAACCAGTGACATTGTCATGAACAGAATTGACAATTTTATGTTTGAGGCAAAAATGGGTTCCTCCCAAAACATGTACAGCCTAAAGCGGCATCAGTCTTTCCCTTATCAATACAATCCCTATCATGCACAAGCATCACATACTTCTCATTCTCATTCGCAACCACAGTCACCATATTCTCCTACTGTGCAACAAAATTCTCAACAGCCAGATATCGCAATGTTACAGCTAATCGCTCCTTGGCAGGAATGGCTGTTCTCCACTTTGTGTCTTGTTTCGCAATATACGGCTGTTTTTTGAAGCAAAAACTCAAAGTCTTCAAAAGACATCACACAAAAGTTTTCAAACAACCCGGATAATTCCTTTAACAAATCTGCCATTAAATCAGTACCATTATATCTGGAAGAGTAGTGCATTTTCAACTAGCTATACTCTCTTATTATTATTATTTTTAAAGTTACGTACCTTGCTCTAGTTTTGTTAATTGACACCATCCACCACCTTCTTGGCATTCTTTGTTTTCTTTTCTTTTTCAGTAACAAATAGGCACTACTCATAACGATAAAGGCAGCAGCAGCGGTTTCGGTGTCCATTTGTATGAAAGGTCAGCGACTGCCGGTACTAACGAATGCTCTGGTTTATTCGCCATTCGCCAACTAGACGCATATGTGTAGATATATGTTTGGTGTTTGGCGAAGTGGTTTGCGACGCGCCAAACATTCGATATTCGGCAAATGCCGCATGTGTAGCGCCGGCTTAATACTGACTTATCTTTGATTCTTCTCTTTCTGCGTGTTTGGTGGCGACGGTTGTTTTTCAAATATCAGACGACAGCGCAGGTGCTAATTAAGGCAACTGCGGTTATTCTTGACCGAAGTTATACATTTGCTGTACGGCTGCGCTCTTACCGGACATTTTTAGCTTCTTATCTGAGCTAGGTAGCTATTGTGATAGTCGTTTTTGACCATAATGTTTTTTCATCAAATGTGGACGTTTCAGGTCATTCTAAGACTTTTTGACAAGGGGGCACATTTCCGTCCGTATGTATGTGTGCGTGCGTGCGTGCGTGTGTATGTCTGTTGGCACTTTTGCGGGATAACGGCTCCACAGATTTTGCTGATTTTTTGCATACGTATATCAGAGATGGTCCATAGGAAACTGACGGGGCGATTTTGAGCCGAGATATGACCATCGAGCATTTTTTTCAATGAGACCCTATATATTTTTGTGTTGCATTGGATAGAGGGTATTTTTCGCTACACGATGTGCGAAAATCGTAATAGGCTGTATAAGGAAAAAATGGAGAAAAAAATTAGGAAAGGCAGGTAGCGTAATAAAATGTTTGTGGTAAATATGTGAGACCGGCGACAATCTGTCCCCAACACCTCCTGCAACTGGGTGCATGCGCGCGCACTGTGCAGTGCGGCTGTGGCTAGGAAGCTGTTCTGTCAATGCGTTGACAACTAGTTTTTTTAGATTTATGTTAATAAAATGAGTGCAAGTGCAAAAAAATATTGTTTAAATTATTGCAATACCAAAAGACAAAAGTGTGGTACAAAATTGAAGAAACACCGTGCTACAGCGCAATTGTGGATGTTTGTAAGAAGTACTCCTGTTGTATTAATTGTCTGGTCATTTGGTTTCAAACGTTATCATGAATCATGATTGATTGGGGCATTCTATTCCGTCATACTTTTTCAATAATTGATGTAAAATGTTTATTATAACACAGAAGTCTATTGTATTAACTTGAGAACAGAATCATAAAAAGTTCTGTAGGTTATAGAATCATTACGTAGGTACTTTTTATTGAACTCAAATTTGGGTAACTAGATTTTCAATAATGTGTTGGATCTGCAAAAAATTTGTCGTTTTATTGAAATGCTTTTATTGATATGAACAAAACGTCATTTGCTTCGACAGCACGATAATTAGTTTTATACAAATTTTAAATTTGCTGCAACTTTAGTAGGTAATAGGTACCTACGTAATAATAAGTAGTCTTTATAATTAAAATGACGAGGAGAAAGGTATACTCAAATGTTTCATTTATGTGTACAGGGTGTTCCGCTTTTATTCCCACAAACTGAAATAGGTAATATAATATAGGTATGCAATTTTAAGAGAAAAGTTTCCTGTAATCCTATAAACATGTATCGAAAAATACTTCGAAATGGAGGTACAGCGTACAGCACCTCGAAAGGATGCTTTAGTTAACGGTTTTTACCAATATCTCAAAAGATAAAATTACGAAATTTAATAAAGTTTATAACCTTTTAATCAGGGGCGGCCTAAACTTAGGGAGGGTGTAGTTTCTTGTCATTTTAGCATCAACGTCTAAAATTTCATAGTTTCTTACAAAAAATAGGCTTCCTTGCATTTATTATATTGTAGTTTATATCAAAACTGATTTTAATGATATTAATTTACGGTCTGGTATGATTCTGTAAAAACTATTTTACATTATGTTATTTTAACATTTTGTTACTAACATAGCTCTGTTAGCGCGGACACAACATAATGTTATGAAATACGCATTCTGTAATCACGAATGTTAACTAGACGTTAACATCTTTCCAGTTTGACAGGAAATGTAAAATTTCGATAAAATGGTGCAATGCACATGCGCAGTAAGCGTTTTAGTGCACGTGAACTAAAACTGGTATGAATAGAGGAAATTCGGAAATTTTTAAAAATTGTTTTAATCAATAGTTTGATATTCAAAATAATTTGTGCCATCTTTACTTTCTGAATTTGATACAGTCGCATTTCATTTCTAAAAAATATTTTTGTCTTTATTGACAATACGAAATTATTAAAAATACGATTACCGCCTTTCATCTTCTTCTGTAAGTAGATAAATTATTATAGGCATCTCTTTTGTCATACTGACGAACTCACAAAACGTACAGATGTTAAAATTAATTTGAAACAATTAAAACGATTACAAAAATATAGCTTATAAAATTTAAAATCGGCATTGACAGTTCAATATTAGAGGTTTACATTGAGAGTGAGCGGCGCTGTTAGCTACATGCAATGTTATTAACATAATGTTAGTAACATGGTACTCAATGCGTCTACAGAATTGCAGTTTGCTAACATTCTGTTAAAACTTACATTAACAGAGCGTTAACATTATGTGAAGTCTAACATTTGCTTACAGAATCATGCCATTAAAATTGGTTTTACTCAAGAAACTAACCAAAATAGTTTTGGCTATTGCTGCGTAGGTAGCTTGACTTTGAACTTTAAACGTGAAGAGATGCATACATTATTGGATAAACTTTTCGTACTCTATTAGGACATATTCATGATTTACAGAAAAAAGCTTCGTTAAGGTTAGGCTACCATCAACGTTATTATTTTTTTCTTACGGACACCATTTTTATTCATTTGAATTTTGATGAAAAGAGCAAAATTTTCTTTGATATAAAACTTGTACATGTTATATTGAATATTGTGACCACCGCATGTAAAAATTTTTCAAATGAAAACACCATTTTGCTTTAAGTAATATTAATAAAATTAATAATTTTCTTATTGCAGCTACAGTAATGTTCTTCTAAAGTTTGGACATAACCCGTATACCGTTTACGATAGATATTAGGATATTACGCCATATTAATTGGTCCTGGGTACAAAATTGTGAAATAAACAATGGCCTATCTAATTGTTAAACTCATAATAATGTTACTTAATGTAAAATAACTTTTTCATTTGAAAGACTCCATGACATGGGAACCTATTATTCTTCGAAGAAATGTGCTTCTGCAATCTTTCAGATATTACCTCAAATTGAAGAAAATTTTTGATTCTTTCATGATGGTTTTCTTACATGGTTGACTTGATTTTTGCTAAAATTTCTTGTCTTTTGACTACATTACATATTCAGTGAAATTAGAAAAATATGCTTTATTCAACAAAGAGTAAGAACAAAATGACGCCTATAAGAAAAATTAAAGTTAATGATTTCCTAATCTAAGCGAGAAGTTTCTATGAGATCAAATATTCAAGCTGCACAGCAAAAATAAAAGCAGCATTTTATTGTTTTCAGGCCATAACTCTTATACCGTTCGAGGTAGATCAAATTTTTCAATTGCATATTTGTAAGCATACAATTCCGCAAGAAAACCAAATTTACCCCACCCTCTAGCCCTCTACCTTTTCAAATAAACGAGAGCCCATTGGTGGCCTTCGAGTGTGAGTCACCCTGTATAGGGGAGTGATACTGGACCGTTCGAACAACTACTCCTCGGGCAAGTACCCTGTGCGGCATCGAATTATAGAACTAAATGCAAATATTATCCATTTACCTGTAGGTGTTCTCTGGAAATAGAAATTCTTTGTTTTGACCTTCCTCAGTTTGAAATTTATAGAAAGTTTCATTCAGTATTTTAATTTCCAGAACTTGCTGGAAAGGAATTGAAATATTTTGATAAAGACAACGTGCTTGTGGACAAAACCATTAAATCTGTAATTGAAAATTCAGAACTGGATGGTTGGTTATTTGGAGAGAATCTGAACGAAAGAATAAAAAATGCCAAACAGATAGAAAAATCTGGAGAAGAGTTAAGGGTTAAGGGTGCAACTGTAAAAAAAACAATGGGCACAAAAAACTCCAGGATTCCACTCAGACAAGCAGCTCTGGGTGGACAACAGTTTTACAAGAAGAAAGTGGCCAATGTTCGCACCTATAAACGCAAGGGACGGGATCAACCACATCACTACCAACGGAGAGTCAAGGAAAGGAACCGACGCGACGTCGCTATTAAAACATAGTAAAAATATTGAGGTAGGCTACATGGCTGGTAGATTGTCAAATTACTTATCTGAGTGGTATAAAATTACAGCAGATCCTGCTATATTGTCATGGTTGAAAGGTTACAAATTACGTAATGTAAGGAAAATTAAACAAATGTATACAACTTATAACAAAAAATGGTCTGCATCAGATGAACAAGATATAAAGAAAGAAATAGCACACCTGCTTGCCATTGGGGCTATTAAAGAATGTAAGCCATGCAAGGGACAATTTATTTCAAGTATATTTTTGATTTCTAAACCTAACGGCAAAAAGCGCTTAAAGGGTGTCTATCACAAAAATGAAAATTGTAGAACAAAAAATTCTAAGAACAAATTTTCAATCCGCACTTCTTTACGACAGGCCGTTTCAGAGATATGGGCGCTAAACGATATGTCGCATTCACTCGTGACGTCATGGCGACACCGCGCGGCGTATAGACTGGGACGCGCATTGTGAATCGACCAACTGCGGCGTGTTCAATAATTGTTGCAAGGTTATTTCACGCAGTTCAGTTGCTAAAATTTATTGAGCATGGTTTTCGGGTTTGAACCAAAATATAGTGAGCCGGAAATGAGGCGTATGGACACTGAAAATCTTCAAAGAATCGAAGAAAATGATAATGCGCGGTTGAACAACGTACCCTGTTAACAGAGGCACGTGATTTTGACGTCAATAATTGGGGTTATGTAGTCTGCGACGTCACTGACCTAAATAGGACGTGATATAGACGTCATATGTTCCACCAAAATTTGTCGTCATTATTTACCCGTCATAATAACGTCCGTTTTAGGGGTTTTAACCTACGAAATGCCAAAATATTATTTTTAGTTGCCATAAAAGTGTTATTGTGATGGGCAATAATTGGAAAATTGCAATTGATTATTATTGTAAAATTCAAGAAAGTCTTTTTTCGCAGTTACATACTTCCCAAAGTTGTTTTCTACTTGCTACGACATTAGAACAAATTATTTACATTATTTTAGTTTTAAGGAAAACTAAGTTTCAGTTTGTATCTAAAATTATGTTTGAAAATGGGGGGATTCGGAGTTGCGTTGTAGTTGTAGCCTTGTAGCAGTCTGATCACACGTGATAGACGCATGCGTGGTAACGGTCAACGCAACGCGTTTGTTTGGCGTTAGGCAGCTTCCCGCTTGAGCTCCACTCGCCATTTTGTTCGTGTTTGGTTTATTTTTTAACAATCGCATTTAAATGTTCGTATGTTCGATATTCTGAGATAAATGGATACTGTTGGTGCGTGCAGTGTGCTCTTGTTAATTGCAATTACAATTATCACGAAGGAATCGTTTTCAATGCCTTTTGTCGGCGTTGAATTTTCTTCAGATTGTGGCGGGGGTGTCGCCCTCGCACACTCAACATGGCTCACACCACGCAAGAAGGAAACGTATTGGCCGCCTACAAAAGACCAGCAAAATTTCGAGAAAATTTTAAAAAAATCCGCAGCACCAGGTGAAACATGGAAGCTGTACCCTATAACCCGATCGTTTTTTGAAATTGGTGAGTTAAAAAATAGAGGAATAAAATAGTCTATATAGCCCGAATTCATCCATCCATTAATTTGTTTTAATTGATTTCATGCAGAATTTTATTTTGAAAATTTTTAAACGCTGAAGCTTTATTCATAACCTCCAAATTAATACGTAAAATTCTTTCGTTGAATTAATAAAATACTTTACGTACTACCAATGGAAAAGGTTTATTATAATTTTACTAATTCAACATGAATTACTACACCAAATAGTAACAGATAATATGATCCTTTCGATTACCTATTCGTTGATTTGACTGAAAACGTATCGTCACACTTGTTATTCAGTAAAATGTAATTAAAGCATGTGCATATATAGATCACCCTGTATACATATAATATGTTTCAGATGATTTTGCAAAAGCGAAGCAATATTTGAACAAGATCGAATATACATCGGACTTACAATCGGACGACGACGACAATAATAACATTCAACCCCTTTCTAAAAGGATTCGAAAACGACCTATCAGGTTTGCCTCATCGTCTGAAAGTGAGGATCAAGATACTGGGGTCACTGCGAAGTCATCGAATGTGTCACCGAAGTCCCGAAGTAGATTGGAACGACCCCCTCCGATTGAAATCCCTAATCAGACTTTCTCCAGTTCAAAATCATCATTTCATCCAGGTGAGTGATTATTTTAAGTGTCTGAAAGCATATTGAATATTGCATTACAGTTAAGCTGTGGTCAGTATAAAAATATAGAGTGCTTTCTTTCGCTTCGGTTTTTAGGAGATCAGCAATTCGTTTGCGCTTTAGGTTTTCAAGAAAATTAGTATACTTCCTTGTCTATTTTGCTTTTGTTAAGTTTTATTTAATGCAATTTTTTGTATATGCTATACAGGGTGATTCACTTATTGAGACAAAAAATGAAACTTCGTATCTCTCGCAGTATCAAGAAATTTTGTTTCTCTCGGCTTGCTATTGATTTTATAAAAATTATTTTTAAATAGACACAATGAAATCTGATCATTTCTCGAAAAAAGTTGCGTTTTGAGACCTTTAATAGTGCAAAATAAATTTCCTTTCATAATTTACACAGAAATGAACTGTAACATTACATCTTGATACACTTAACGATTTTCAAATTACTGTGATAAATAGAAAATTTTATTTCCTAATATTGAAAATGAAGGCAGATAGGAAAAAGGTTGTTTCACATTTTCTGCTTGGAATTTGATACTGGATACGGGGTTTTATTTATCACTTCGACAAATAAATCTCTCTGTAGATGCACTATTGGTGTTGTTTAACTCATATCTTCATTTCAGTTAGCTAAATTACTGATCAATACAGTAATGCGCTCCATTTTTCAGAAGTGTCCTCCATAAACCATTTACAAACATCGAGAGTAAACGCTTCGCCATTGACCACCACTACGGTGTGTACCCCTACCTCTAGCACCTCGAAAGGATCAGGTATTTACAAAATTGGCACTTTAGGAAAATAGGTTAAAAATTTTGTACCTTAGATACCCTCAGACTTCTAGTGAATGACGTTAGTCTAATGAAAGAACAAGTCACAAAAATCTTAAGAATTCTGGAAACAGGAGAACCATCGCAAAAGGCCATACCGTTTGAACTACCATCGGATTTGCCAGTGGAACTGCCATTATCGGATAACGAGAAAGTCATAGCCATTGAACAATACTTATCTAACAAAGAAAAATTGACGTCTATGGTAGGTTGATAGCACCGAATGTTTTTGTAGATAATATCATCATAAAGTTTTCAGTCCGAAGACTGGTTCAACATGTACTTCCATCTCTTTCCTATCATTAGCTAACCTATGCATTTCCCCAAAAGTTGAACATCCTACATCCCAACTATTTGAGAGCAGTAGTCTAATCTGGGCCTACCCCTCCTCTTCTCATTCCTATCTCTAACTCCTGTATATCGCGAACTAATCCTTAGTGTCTCAGAAGTGCCCTACCATCATATCGCTTCTATCCTTTATAGATAATAACTATATTATATTATGACCAAATTATTAACTTTCAGATTTCATATTTTTCAACATTGGGAGGGAGAGACGTAACAAATAAAACTAACACAATTTTAAAAAATATTTTTACCGACAAATTGGCAACTGAATATAGTTTCTTGGGAACTCGCAACAACAAAAAATCTTTTGCACAACTGCTGCTGAAAACTTTGGTTTTACGTAAGCAATTTCAGCTTTATACATCATGATTTCTTTTATAAAATCATTTTCTAATTTAGGTGCTGTCCAAGTGAATTCACCAAGTGTAACAGAAAAGGAGATTTGTGACGTCATTAAAACCTGGCTGAAACACTCCCCAGAGCGGGTGAAATTGAATGAAAAAAAAATAACAGGCGAGTTAATTAATAATATGCGAGATAATATGTAAGATTGAATTTGGTATAAATACTTTATAAATCATTTATGCAGTAGTGATTGTGGACTTAAAATGCAAAGAGCTGCATATAAAACTAAAAAATTTATAGGTAAAAGGCAAATGTATAGAAGAGCACGTAGAAGAGTTGATAATTTTTTCCAAAGAGAATCTGTCGGTTCAGAAATCATAAACTGTCCTCAAAATTTAAATATTAATAATGACTGCTTAAATTTAAATGGTACCAGTTTTGATGGTGATTTTGGTTCTCGTAATAATAATAATGACTTAAAGTGTAATAGTCACTTGAATACAACTGATTTCCATTTTGATTTTGACTTTGATAATAATGGTAATTTTCACTTTGAGTTAAACTTAGATGGTGACCTTAATTTTGACGATACAAATAATGATGATAATGATTTCAATGTGAGTAATGTCACGTCAAACTTCATTGATTCTGAACAGTCTAGTGACAACTCAAATACAAGAAAAGACGATCTCTTACAGCAGTTAAGGTGTTGGGCCACTTTAGATCATCAACATATTCCGCACTATGCAATCACCACACTGTTGCATATTCTTGCACCTTATCATCCAGAACTGCCATTAGATTCAAGAACTTTACTCAAAACACCTACAAAATTAGTTACTAAAATGTTGGAAAATGGTAGCTATAGTCATCTTGGCATCTTAAACGGCATTAAACAAAAGCTGAAGCGAAATGCTCACCTGACTAACAGAGTGATTAAACTAAGTTTTAACATCGATGGATTACCATTATTTGATGCTAGTTCTACAGAGTTCTGGCCCATCTTGGGATTAATAAAAAATTGGGATAGTGAACCTTTTGCAATTGGGATATTTTCTGGTGTAGGCAAGCCAAAACCTTTATCTGCATATTTGGAAGATTTTCATAATGAATTGAGTAACTTACTACAAAAAGGTTTTGAGTTTAATGGTGAAGTGTATCAAGTGGAAGTTCATACTTTCATATGTGATGCACCAGCCCGAGCATATTTGAAATGTGTGAAATCTCACACTGGCTATTCCAGTTGTGAGAAATGCACAGAACATGGTGATTACATAGCGCATAGGGTGATTTTTCGAGGAACATCTGCAACAAAAAGAACTGACAGGTCTTTTATAGCACAGGAAGATGAAGATCATCATCTAGGTGATTCTCCCTTACTTAAATTATCTATTGGGTTGGTTTCTCGCTTCCCTATTGAATATATGCATGGCGTATGCTTGGGGCCAATGAAAAAATTAATTAAAACCTGGGTGGGTGGCAAGTTATCGGTGAGATTGCCTAATAGATCCGTTGTAGCCTTATCTGAAAGACTAGAAGCATTAAAACATTGTATACCTACCGAAATTAGTAGAAAATGCAGAGCTCTTGTAGAGTTGTCGAATTATAAAGCTACAGAATATCGAACATTCCTACTTTATCTGGGTCCAGTTATTTTGCCTGGCATAGTTGATTTGGCTATTTATGAGCATTTTTTACTGTTACATTCTGCAATCGTTATTCTAGTTTCTGAGAAGCACTTATCTGTTATGGGCACTGAGTTAGCATCCAAACTCTTAAATACTTTTGTCAAACACAGCGAGGCACTTTACGGCTCAGAGTTTCTAGTGTATTATGTTCATAATTTATCACATTTAACTGACGACGTTAAACTATATGGCCCTTTGGATAATTATTCCGCATTTCCGTTTGAAAATTATTTGGGTCAGATAAAACGTTTATTGAATTCCGGCAACAAACCTCTTCAACAAATTTGCAATCGATTGAAAGAGATTGAAATTGCGTCTGCAGATTGTGACTTTACTATTAAAGGAAAAGTTACTCATGAATTGCAACATAGCTTTGGCCCATCTTTACATATCTATGGTAAACAGTTCAAAAAGGTGAATTTTAACAATTTTGTGTTGTCAGTAAAGTCATACTCAAGTGCAGACTGTTACTGTCTTATAGATTCAAAAGTTGTTCAAATACATAATATCATTCTAAATACAGTTGCTAATACCGTAATTATCGGTAAACATTATAATTATCATTCTTCATTCTACGATTATCCATTTGCTTCTAGTTCTTTAAGTATTTATAGAATTAAAGACTTATCAAAAGAACGTCATATGTGGCCTTTAGAAACTGTTTCAGTTAAGTGCATAGTTTTGCCTTTTCGGCAGGACTGGATTGCTATGCCTTTGCTTCATACCTGGAAAAAATAATCCTATTTAGATATTTAGATGTCTTGCTGTCACTTTGTACCTTAAACGTCGTGGAAATTTGATTAATTTGCATCATGATTTCAACTTTCTGTGGAAATGACATGTTAAAAATAAAAAGTTCGCTTTTCTTGACCTGTTCCATAATCGCTACTGCAAAATGGATTTTGTCTTCAACATAATCTATCTTATTATATACTGGGTGACACAGGAACCTGGCTAACCACCATGTTTTTCTTTGCTATTTGAAATAAAGGAAGGCATTTGGTAGACTTATTATGTTGTTAAATTGCAGCTTTTCTTGCATAAAGAAAAATCACTTCCGGTTACCGCAAGTGGGTCTAACTTTCTTATTTTAAATAGCACTTCAAAAATAAGAAAGAAAAAATAAGCATGCTTTGAATATGAATAATGGCAATTTTTTAATTTTGATCAGGGAGATCTTCAGTTTTCCAAACCCTACTACTTTTATTGTATTGCGTATAATTGATGTAGTATACATTTAAAATTATTTTCGACTATACGGGGTGCCCCATTTCTTCTGCAATCTGCACAGCACCCAACTTTGCTTTTTTAATTCTGATTGACTTTTGTATTTCTTTGTTGAATTGAAGAGCCACTTTGATACTTAACCGAACATTAGGTCTACATCCTACCTTTTCGGTGTTATATATAACGTTAAAAAAGTAATTTTTCAAATTTCATTAACTGTACCTTGGAAATAGTATGGGATAATAAAAAATAGCTTACATGTCCCTATCCTAGTTTTTAATCCTTTGTCTAATGGGGGTGAAAAATACTGCTTCCAGATTGGTAAAAAAGCAGTATTTTCTACCCCCATTAGATAGAGGAAAAAACTAAGATAGGGACATGTAAGTAATTTTTCTTTATTTCGTATGGTTTACAAGTTATTAGCGAAATTTGAAAGATTACATTTTCTAACGTTAAATAGTGCCGAAACTGTGGAATTTGGATCGAATGTACGGTTAACAAAGTGACTCTTAAATTCAAAAAAGGAATTCCAAAATGCAATCAGATGCAGGTTGTTCCATTTAAAAAAGTCAGGTACTGTGCAGAAGAAATGAGACGCCCTGTATATTCAAAAATTATTTTAGAATGCGAGGAAATTCATTCCAATAATTTTTCGATATCTATAACTCTGGTTAAGTTATGGAGGAATTACACTAACTTGGAACACCCTGTATGTTAAATCTCGACTTCCTATTGACAATGCATGTCTAAAATTTGACCAATAGACGTGCAGTATTCATTCATTTATTTGACGTGCTGTCACGGATAAATGCAACTATCTCTGATCGGTATTTTGAGTTTCAAGTAACCTTCTTTCATGTCCAAAGCCTTCTTGAAAAATTACCCCCAAATTCAGTGGTCACCAAATTTAAACAGAAAAAAATTAACAAGCAAGGAAAAGACGGGGGCTAACTGGGTCCCTGTACCACTCTGTATTTTGTTTTTCATAGAAATGAGTATTTATCTTGTATTTATTTAAGTTTTATTTTCAAGTTTTCAAAGTGAATTTTGTTTTCTACGTAGGTACTCATTTTATAATTGCCATATATTTTACTTTGTATAGATATAAATAATTATTTTGTATTGTTCCATGAATAAAATGATTATTAACAAAAAATGGATACTTATTTTTACCCTAGCACATATTTCAAATACGTCCAGAAGTGGTCATTATTTGGTCTCAAAATATCGCCTTTTGACGTCAGAGAAGTCGTCATACGACGTCTGAGAAGACGTCTCTGGGCTGTGACATATTCACGTCTTTAGTTGGTCATAAGTCCGTCATATGTTAGGTACAACTGACGTAAATGCTGATTTAAAATTGACGTCAAAATCACGTGTCTCTGTTAACAGGGTAAGGTGGTGCAAGTGCACAAACTGTGTGCCGATGCCTAATGTGAAGGAAAGTGTTTGCTGTTGGGATAATGGTGAAATAACTAAAGTTAGGAACGAAAATATATGCATAACTTTGCATGAAAATTTTGATAATATATAGTTTTAAATTTAGATACTTTAAATATTGTAAGACACAAAATAATATTAAAGGAAGTGCAAAAGCCACGCCGAAAAGAAGAGGTATATGGAAGTGAATAACAGGCTTTGGAGCCATCTTTCCTACAAAAATTTTACATCTTGGGTGAATTCTTGGACTTCAATTGGACATTTCAATAAAACTGTTATTCCAGCTTGCGTAGTAAGCCAAATTCGGGAACGCTTTCCTGAAATTAATGACATATACACTGGTTTCAAAGAATACGAAGATGGGCAAGAACAGTAAAACTTATAATAACGATAGATCTGCATAAATAGTGTGCTTTGAAAATTGTTACGTTTATTAACAAAATTTAACAAAATATTTTTATTCTTAATAAATCAAAACTGAACTTAAATAAAAACCGAATTGAAATTTTTCTACGCTCCTTATTTTTATTAGGAAATCTATGTAAAGATTCGGGCGAGTTTTTAAGGTTGTTATTACACCTAAAAACACAACAATTAGACATCTTAACCTGTGCTCTTAACCAAAGTTATTATATGGGAAGTTGCCTAATGCGAGGTTCGTTCTTAGTCGGCTGCGACCGGAAATTGACGTCACCCAAAGACCGTAATTTCCTGCCGAACATTAGCGGATAAGCGGAGCGCATAGAACGGGGGAATAAAATAATCACCGTTAGGTATAAAATAAGAATTAAAATAATTAAAACTAAATTTCCGTGAACATCTGTTTCTGTAGGAATGTACACTTTCTTCGTCATGGTGAGCGATGAATCATTAAATGCACAAAAATCAGTACTTATGTACCATGGCTGAGTATACTCAACCATGCTTATGTACCTGCCATATTATTACAGACACTTCCAGATTAGTTTCGGGAATGATACTAGGCAAGTAGGTACGTATTTATTGGGGTAGGTAGTAGGTATGAAGGTAAGTAGGTATTAGGTAGGTATACAACTTACGTTTTGCTTTCAAAACACATCGCCGAGTTTAAAAATGTTTATAAGTAGGTATTTTTCGAGGTATTTTTTTATTCAAATAACTAGGTACATAATGTTTTCAGTATAATAGGTACTGTTAAAAATGAACGGCATCGAGGGCGATTTCGTTTTCAATCTAGGTTTAACTTCATTAGGTTAACATATATAGCTAATTCAAAAATCTAAATTACTCTCCATTCTCCAATATTAGAATACGATCATTTTTGCTTTAAATTTTTACAAATTACCTAGGTATCCATATAGGTAGTTCACTTTCAGTAATAAACTTAGGTATACCAGAAATAGTCAGGCCCACGCCCAGAAGAAACTGTAGAATCCGTGGACTGAAATTCCAATTTGAACCTGACGATATCTCGATGAAATGATCCGCCGTTTTTACAATTACCTACCTACGTAAGTGATAAGTGTGGGAAATTTAGTGCAGGAATTTGAGGTAGGTAAGTGCCTATCTTTAGGACCTTCTTTTGCTTTAAACATAGGAACAAAAGAAATCTACCTTGACTTTGTCATTAACTGCAGAACGATCAAACTTCATAACATTACAGGTTATACATAAATTTATGCTATCAAAGGCAAGCATAAAACGCGGGTATCGGGAAACACATGCAGGCGTCTCTACACGTATGTGTGCGGAGCGCGGCCGAAGTCCATCGCTGACGTCACTTGTTTCCCCCACTCGTACTTCACGCGGTGCTACAGCGCTTTACGGGCATTAGGCAACTTCCCTTATAATAGCTTTGGAAGAGCGGCACGGCGCCGGCGGCGTACGCAGCAGCTTAAGAGCGCGAGCCAAGTGTCGCCATGACGTCACGCGCAATAACCTCTCCACTTCAGAAATGAGTATCTCGAAAACTGTTGCAGTTTTTTAGATGCGGATTTCGCTGTTATTCTTAGATATTTTTTTACTATTTTTTCATCACAAGTTGTATTTTTGTGACAGACCCCCTTTAATTCTAAATTTAAAAGAGTTGAATAAATTTTTAATAACTCGCCATTTTAAAATGGAGGACAGGAATACTGTCACTAAACTCCTCTCGCCTGATGCTTATATGGCAACTATGGATATAAAAGACGCGTATTTTCTTATTCGAGTACATAGATCTCATAGGAAATATCTTCGCTTTAGATTCAATGATTAAGATGTAAGAGATGTAAGAGAGATTCTAGCTTGAGAGCTGATCGAGTGAACTTCGATTCTTTCGGAGTGGTGAGCAGAAAATACCTGACCTATATTATTGTTATTGTCACTATCATTGTTTCACATCATCATTATTGTTGTTATTATTATTGTCATATATATAATTGTTTTTTTTTTTTTTTTTTTGCATTAATGTTATTGCTATTTTTATTTTTATTACTATAGGTTTTTCCCTGCTACTGAAGATGGCAGCTTAGCTGCCGAAATGCGTATATAGTATTTCAAAATTTATGTGGTTAGGGGTACAATTGATTCTTGAATTAGATTCAATAACAAAACTTTTGAATATACGCGTATTCCATTCGGCTTATGTAGTGCCCCAATGGTGTTTACAAAAATTCTAAAACCTGTACTACATAACTTGAGATCACAAAATCTTATATCTGTTGTCTATCTAGATGATTTTTTGTTAATTGGCAGTACACTTGAGGAATGTTCGCGTAATGTAGAAACTACAGCGCAATTACTACAAAAAAATGGGTCTCTTATAAACTTTGAGAAATCGAATCTAATCCCCAAAAAATCATGTACATTTCTGGGGTTCGTATATGTATAATACAGTTAATATGACTATTGAGCTTCCTTTAGAAAAACGCATTGGAATTTCCAAATGGATTAAAAACATTTTCACTCAAAAAACCTGCAGTATATTGTATTTTTCGAGATTTGTTGGGAAACTTGTTCAGCATGCCCGGCATTTAAATATGGGAGAGTGTATTTTAAAAATTAAAAAGTACTTAGCTTTACAGAATTCTCAAGGTTCTTATAAGAGCACCATGATAATTCAACACCATAATTCCAGATTTACATTGGTGGAAATCTAATATTTTCATCACACACAATACGATTGTACTACTCGTACATTCAGATGCTTCCAAACGTGGATGGGGGGTGTACTGTAATAATGAACGGGCCAGTGGTCAGTGGAATGTTTTGGAAAAATCTTCACATATTAATAAATTAGAATGAGATACTAGCTTCTTACTTTGGATTAAAATGTTTCGCAACGCACCTGAGGAATTGTGACATTCTATTGCACATAGATAACACCACAGCCATCGCTTATAGTAATCGAATGGGAGGTGTTAAATTCCAAGAACTAAATAAAATAACCTGGGAAATTTGACAATGGTGCGAATATTTTTATATTTGCAACTTACATTCAATCAAAAGAATAAAAGAAGCAGATTTCCAATCTCGGATAATATCGAAAGACATTGAATATGAATTATCAAATTGGGCATTTGATTTAGTATGTGACAATTTCGGAACTCCTATGATTGATCTATTCGCTAGTCGGCATAATACAAAATGTAAAAAATTTATTTCATGGCACAGGGACCCGGAAGCACTGAACACTGACGCGTTCACGTACCATGGAATAAAAAGCTTAGTTATGCGTTTGCCCCAATTGCTTTAATTACAAAGGTTCTTCAAAAAATACAATTTGACAATGCTACAGTTGTGGCTGTTGTTCCTCATTAGCCAACACAACCCTGGTTTCCATTATTTAATAAATTATTAGAAGGGAACCCAGTATACTTAAAACCTAATAAAGAACTTTTATTATCTTTTGGTAGGAAACCACACTGGCGGTAGGCATATTGTCGAAGAGGGCTTTAGAGGGAAAGGTTTCTCAAGGGAGGCAGTACGAATAATGGCTTCTTCAATTTCTCCAGGAACACTAAAGCAATATAGTAGCAGTTTGAAACCGTGGTGGGAATTTTGTATATCAAATAAGGTTGACATTTACACCTTTTCTATCGAATGGACTGTAAAATTTCTAACTCAAATGTTTGAGGCGGGTGCAGCATATGGCACACTAAATTGTGCAAGGTCTGCACTAGCCTTAATAATCTCGCCAGAATTAGGTTCTAACTTAGAAATAAAACGATTGTTTAGAGGTTTATACAATCTCAGGCCTAGTAGACCTAAATATAATTTTACGTGAGATCCCACCATAGTTTTAAACTATCTTAAAGGTTTCTATCCAAATGAAAGCCTATCCATGAAAAATTTAACAATTAAATTAGTAACCCTGCTCGCGCTAATAACGGCGCACCGAATTCAACCTTTGCCGTGCATAGAAGTAGATAATATCCACAAAAGTAAGGCAGACATTCAGATTTGGATCAGTGACCGCATCAAGACTTCGGGCAGGAATAAAGTACAGCCGGTGCTATATGTACCGTATTTTCTTAAAAATCCTAGTTTGTGCGCTGCAAAGACTTTAGAGACTTGTTTAGAAAAGACAAACGATCTGCGGAACGGAATTTCAACATTGATTTTAACAATTAAAAAACCGCATAGAGCCGCTACAACACAATCGATAAGTCGCTGGATTAAGTCCACACTACAATCTACAAAAGAGAGGTGTAAATACTGAAATCTTTCCAGCGCACAGTATCAGACACTCTTCAACATCAGCGGCTAATCAAAAGTACGGCAGGCTGGACCTCTCAGTCTAGTACATTTGCTAGGTTTTACAATAGGCCGATAATCAGTGACAATAATGGCTTTGCCTTATCTATACTAGAAGATTAATAAATTACCTATCATAGGTTATATTATGTTGTATTATCTTTACGAATTGTTTATGTTATGGTTTACAGTATGTTTGTATGGTTGATATATTTTCATCTAATAAAGGGATTCAATAATTAATGGTCCTCGAAGTTACTTTCTTATAAAATAATTGTATTATCTCAAATAGCTCTAAAAATCTACACTGTGATCATGAGAGCAAGGCGTGAAGATAATTATAAGATTAAACGAACTTACCAAGTGAAATTCAATCTTGATTATCTTCACGCCTTGCTCGAGTGATCACACACCCATCACACCCTTCATATTCTTCCCCGTGATCACTAATTTGAGATATTTCATAAGATTAATAGAAAACTGAGGACTGAAGGCTGCTGCGCGGAGTACGGGGGTGATTTTAACTTTGGTATTGGTACGTGGCGCAGCCGTGCGGGCGTTTACTACACTGTGATCACTCCAGCAAGGCGTGAAGATAATCAAGATTGAACTTCACTTGGTAAGTTCGTTTAATCTTATAATTTTTTGTCAGTAATCTCTTCTTGAAATCTCCACTTTAAATATAAATCATTGTCTTCTGCGCTAGTTAAGCGGGTTGCATCGTGAATAAATAATTGAATGAAGAAATTCTGAGAGTAAAAACGAGTCTTTGTTTTCTAGTTATTGTAAGTTATTGATTTACAGATGATTTGATGAGCAACACCACGAATACATTGATAAGCTCAACTCTGTCAGATTTTATAGACGAAGGCAGTGCGAATTATAGCTTCCAATTAATTGATAATCAAGTGGGCATTGGGCCCAAAGAAAACCTATATTTTTCAATTCCTGATGCGCCTTTGCAGGCCCAAAATGTGCCATCCGCAATTTTGATGCCACCCCCTTGCCAATGCCCCAAGATGTTGGAATAGATCTTCCACCCCCCTGAATAAATCGTCCAGCAACATTAAACCAAATGTGAAATGTTTTAGAAAGAGTCATGAATGCCTGAATATTTCTTTGTCTGCATCTGAGCTTTTGTGGAAAAGTATTCAGTTTGTGTTCAATTTTCAATGTAATATGCGAGTGCACTCTACTGCTAACTCTATTAATGTAGAAATAAAAGCGTCGATGTGTAATACGTGGGAATAGCGGGCCACACACCTAAACATTTGCGCGAAGGTTTGGGCTGCTGCGTCCCAAGAACGCAAGAAAAAATTTTCGTTTGTGTACGTTTGGCGTGTGAAATGCCGGAGCGGTAGTTGGCGTGCGCGGCAGTCTGCGCACAGAAACGTCGCGTGAAATTTACGTTTTTCGACGCTACCTAAGTACCTAACCTATGCGAGTTGGTGTTTGTAAATATTTATCTGTTCTATTTCTTTGGGTTTTTGAGCGAAAAATGAGTGACACCAGGTACGTACTATGTGATATTCTTTTATACATTTGCAAAGAAACTATGTAGTTAATATTTTCTTTCTTCACTATTTGGTAGAAATCCATGATTAAATAGAAAATTACTTACTAATTATTTTATTGGTAGTACGCAAAGTAATTTTCTATTTAATCATAAAAAGCAACTTTTTCCAATTCTGTACATTGCATGTAGGGTTGACACAGCTACTTCTTTATTCTAATATATACCTAGTATGAAAACGGAAATAATTGCAAAATGCTTTTAATTTTTTTTCAGCTATCTCCCAAAAGATATACTCACGCGGTTTATAGAAACGTACAGGCAGCACCCTGCCCTTTGGAAAATTAAATCAAAAGAGTACACAAACAGGAATCTAAAAAATGCGGGATTTGATGCCTTAGTAAACATTTGCAAGGAAGTTTATCCCAGTGCTAATAGGGATTTCGTTAGTAAAAAAATACAATCTATCAGAGGTTGCTTTAGAAAAGAGTTAAAAAAATTGAGCAGATTCAGAGAAGCGGCGCGTCTCCCGATGAAATTTACGTGCCTTCATTATGGTATTTTGAACATTTGCAATTTACTATGGATCAAGAACTTCCAACAGATTCTGTGTCTAATATTTCACAGGAACCACACACTTTTGCAAACGAAAATTTGAGTTCTGATGGTACGTCGAACACTGCAAGTACAAACCCAGATGGAGTGGAAAAAGAAAATGACGTTGAATCAAATGCGAGTATATACATTTATTGTTTGTTACAGTTTTTTAGGTAGACATTGCAAGTACGTTACTTATGATTTTCCTTTCCTCAACATGTCCTCCTGCCAAGGAACTTTCCCCCTTCCTACAAAGTAACTTAAATACTCTTCTCTACTGTTCTTCGCTTCAAATGGAACATTCCTGATGCCAGCATGCTGCAGTGGATGGAGTTCGAAACTTTCTCTTCTCCAATCGCCTTCTTCAATTTCATGAGTAATCATGTTCTCTCTGTCCAATGTACTGGGCGTGATAAAGGATGTGCTATTTTTATTTAAATAATTGTGCAGAACACAGATAGCTAGAACTACATATTTGATTTTGTCAACAGAAATGCTTATGCTTGTGTGTAATATTCTGAATCTAGTGGCTATAAGGCCAAATGCATTCTCTACCACATTTCTTCCTCTTGACAACCGGTAATTGAAAATTCTTTTTTGATGATTCAGATCTCTTTGTGAATATGGTTTTAGCAAATGTTTATGTAAAGCAAATGCTTCATCACTTATGAACATAAAGTTAAGATTTTCCACTGTTTCCTGGTTATGTGGTAAATTCAATGTACCTAATAAGAGACGCCGATAAAATTCGGTATATTCTATAACACCTGCATCGGACAGTCTGCCGTTTTTCCCAACATCCACGAAAATAAAATCATATTTTGCATTTACTAATGCCATCAATGATACTGTAATATTTTTTATAGTTGTAACAGAGAGCACCAGAACCTGCTGGAGGTACTATTCTGATATGTTTCCCATCAAGTGCCCCACCGCAATTTATTATTTGCCATTTGGCTTCAAAAGTTTTAGCAATTGCTGTCCAATCTTCCTTTGTTGATGGAAACTAGAAAAAAAATCAAAATTACTTTTATTTACTTGTATTACAGGCATTCGGGCCGTTCAATCAGCAAGTTCAGACTTCAACAACTAAGAAGAGGAAGAAGCCGACTGACAAAGAGGAAGTTGTGGCTTTTATGAAAGCATGTACACCAGCTTTACGCATCAGCGGTGGCGAACAGCATGATAGTCAAGAATATCATGCTGTTGGATTAAATGTAGCAGCTAAGTTGCAACGCATGGACTTTGGACAACAAATTCTCGCAGAGTCTTTAATACAGAAAGTGTTAACAAATGGTCTACTGAAGAAACTAACCAGTGAAACAGATATCAACGAAAATAGACCGTGGGTAATCACACAATTAACTCCTTCACCAACATTTTGTACCACTAACAGTTCTCCTAATTCATCACTTCGGCAATATTATGAAGAAACTGGGCAATACACCCCATCACATAATGCGTTTACTGATTAAAACTTGCAAATGTACTAATATGTAATAACAATAAAGTAGATAACATTACATTTACCTTCATGTACTCGTCTTTTAAGTGTTCGTATATTAGTTTACAAGTTTCAGGAATAATGTAACCCAAAGCTTGCGGTGAAATAGCGGTCGAAAATTTCAAATCCTCGTATGATCGTCCTGTAGCCAAATATCTAAGAGTTGCAATTAGTCTCTCATCCGGTCTCTCAACCGTATCAGTTTTTGTTAAATGCGGCTTCAATATACTTAATAAATGATCAAACGTTGCACAATCCATTCTTAGATAGTTTCTGTAGTCATCAGGGCAAGTGCCTCAGTTCTAGAAGCGGCATGTGACTAAATTTATTTATTTCTTCTAACCATGTTTTGCTCCAAACTGAACGTTTCTTCTTATTATTCACTTCTCGAGATACAATTACAAATGCTAAAGCACAAATAATTGCACGTCTTCTAGTTCTTCTTAATTTATAAGTCGAATGCATTTTTGTCACTGAGGTCAAACCTTTTGTAATTTACAAAATGCCACGAGCCACGCCAAGCATGTAGGGAAAAGTACAGTTTTTGCATACAAACCGGCACTTCTGCTTTCCGCGTTCAAAACTGTCAACTTGAGCAGCGTGATTAGAACACTCGTGTGTGGTCAGTTACATTTTTGAAGCGTGCCGCTCCAAAACCGCATGCCGGCGTACCACGTGCCAAAACTCCGCGCAAATGTTTAAGTGTGTGGCCCGTTAATATCAGCTGAATTGGAAATACAGGTAACCCCTAGCAGACAAACCACCTCTAAAGATTACCCCTAAAAACCACCCCTAAAGCCACCCCCCAAGAATCATCCCCCAAGAACCACACCTAAAACCACCCCTTAAAACCATTCCTAAAAACGAACCCCACAACCACCACTCAAAAGCACCCCTCAAAACCACCTCTACAACCAACCCCCTACACCTAACGCAAAAACCACCTTTAAAAACCACCCCATGAACCCCTATAAAACCACTCCTAAAGCCACCCCCTAAAACAATCCCCTACAAATCATCCACAAAATCATCCCCCAAGAACTACCCCTAAAACCACCCCCGACACCATTCCTAAAACTACCTCCCGAAACCACCCCTAACAACCACTCCCGAAAACAACCCTTAAAAACCACCCCCAAAACCATACCTAAAAACCACCCACAAAACTACCTCTAAAACCACAACTAAAACAACCCCCAAAACGAAACCTACAACCACCCCCCCCCCCGAAAACCATCCATAAAACCATTCCTATACACCACCCCCAAAACCACTCCTAAAAATCACCCCTAAAACCAACCCCAAAAAAACCCATAAACCGCCACTAAAAACCACCCATACACCCACCCCTAAAAATCACCTACCTCTAACACCACCCGTACAAACCACCCCCAAACCCACTCCTATAACCACCTCTACAAACTACCCCTGTCGCGTCTCTTTAAATCTAATAAGTTCAGAGCCGCCAGGCTCTCGCATTTAGCCGCTAGCAGTCTGGTCTGTTTCGTATAAATGCTGCAAATGAAACACGAAATCGAACTACATACTACGAAAATAAAAACATTTATCTAACCCCGCTATGAAATGTCACATTTTGAATGCATTTTTGACATTACGAAACGTCATATTTTTCATAACTGTCAGTTCATTACGTAACTAGTTATGTAATGAACTTTCCTTACATAACTAGTAATGTAATGAACTTTTACGTAACTGAATATTTAAAAGCAAAAACAAAAGTAAGAATTTATTACAGGGTATTATTGAATCTATTGCCAAATTCGCTTATTCTTCTATATCAGTATATCTACATCAGAATCATCCATTTTTGGCGTAATTTGAAATAAAAAAAAACTCATCACTGACAGTAGTTATTTATAGTATCCATAGAAACGCCAAGGTAAAGCGATGAAGTTGAATTTATTTGTACGGCTACAAGGGATGTTACATTATTTGGAGTAGCACAATTCTTTTTTATTTTAAAGCGGGGTTAGATAAAATTTTGTACTTAACACGTTATGAAAAGGCTAATTTTATTTGACTCACATAATTTGCAAAACTCGCTCACTTCGTTCGCTCGTCATTTGTGATGATGGGATCGTTGTAACTCCTGAAACCGGTTAAATATTTAAATAAAACGTTGTATATTGGTAGTTCGCAGAGTAATTATTTGTTTCATCAAATATTATATTCGTCAAATAAAATTAGTCTTTTCATAATTGGTTACGTAAATAACTATTTCAATGTTAAAAGTCATGCTTCTTTTACTGCAATACGAGTAAAGCAATGAAATGAAAGCTAACTGTGCCTGTGCAATGTGCATTTCGTACTTGCTCGACAGACTTGTACATTGTACAACGAAACGCCCATGTCTCTTCAATGCTTCAATGTTTTGCAATGCTTTTAGGTGGACTACCCTTTACCTTAGAGCAGTCGATAATGGCCCTGCAATTTCTATAATTTTCTTTAAATGCTCTTGGCATAGTGGCATTTATAACTGCTCTGCTTGGCCAATACACAAAATTTTTTGTAGCTTGCGCAAGTTCTGTTAAAATCGAAAGGAATATTCTTGATGCAGTAGTAAAGTGAATATTAAATAGGTAATACATACACCTAAGGCTCCGTATAAAATACCTAGTTTCATTTCAATAAGAAATAACAACAGTTTATTATTTGTTGACAGTTTATCATTCACGTGAACAGCAATTAATATAGATGATAAAAATAATGTAAATGTCTTTATGGAAATATCGGAAATATTGTTGGATGGTTTGCTGGATTTGATAGGTTGTTACTCTTTTCATTCCCAACGAAATGTTTGGTGCATATACGGGAGTATTTAGTTGGTTCTCATTTTTGTTTAGTAGTACTATAAAAACATAGTTACCAAATGTAACACATGTTATAAATTACATACCAATTTCTCGGCACTTTACGTATCCAGACTTCCCGCCTTTCCTTTTCGTGAGGTCTGCCAGGAAAGCAGTAAAATTTTACTGTTTTGTTAGTATTTCCATAACAATTGGAACAGCCGACTACACGACAATTATTTCCCGAATAGGAAGAACGCTTTTTTATACTTGAACGGCACAACTACTCAATACACATAAACTTTTTAAATTTTAACCTGTTAAAAATGTATGATTACAATAGCAAATGACATTTGTTGTCTAGCGGGAATTTACGCTTACTACCGATGGTGGCGCTGAGGTAAAATTCGCTAGTCGCCTATCGCGTCACATACATAAGAGGGATACGTACGTTGCTCAAGAAAAATAAGCACTCGGTCGCGTGATACTCTCCCTTACTAAACTAGCCAGTGTAGGAGAAAAACGAGGAGAAACATTTATTATAGAACCGAAAAGACCACTTTGCTGACGGAAACTTTTTAAAACAGACCGCATTTTAAACACACATGCATTTGAAACAAAGCCATTAGTTGCCCTCTCGCACCAGACACATGCATTTTTTACAAAAAAGATAATGTAAAAACAAACCTCAAAAAACTAACCTCTACGGAAGCCGATCCTACCCGGGCTAAGCATACCAAATTACCATTTCTATGCGATACCTCCCTACCTAGCGTCGCCGCTGGATGCAATTTGACTAACGAAGTACTTTAACCTAAGAATAAAGTATAATTAGTATTCGGTTCTATAATAAATATTATTCGTCCGAATATTCGGTTCTGTAGACACTCCCATATTTTATTAAAAATAAGTGAATCTATGCTGAGAACAGAACATAATAAATTGCGTATTGCATATTTTGGTATGATTATATATAAAATAGCTCCGCACGACCAAATGAGCTGAAATTTTCACCACCCCTTAAAAACGGCCTCCTAAATTCGAATCCGGTGTCCGTTTTGGCCGGTCGAAGCTAGTTTTCGAGAAAAAATATAAAGTTTTGTGATGGAATTTAGGAGGCCGCTTTTAAGGGGTGGTGAAAATTTCAGCTCATTTGGCCGTGCGGAGTTATTTTATATAATTACCCATATTTTTTCACCTTTAGTTGAAGAATGCAAAACTCGCTGGAAGAGCTTGAAGGATGTGTATTGGAAAAAACTGAAGGATACGAAACAAGGAACAGGATCTGCGGCTAGAGAGACGAAGAAATGGGAACACATGGATGCACTGGCTTTCCTAGGAAACATGGAAAAATATAGAAAGTAAATATTTTTTTATTTTTATGCAAACATTTAATTAAAATATTATTGTTATCAGAACAGTAATAATACAACTGAAAATGTTCCTACGCCTGACACCCCAAGCATCTCAGAGGAACACAACCCCGCACACGAAAACATGGAGGAAACAGATGCATATGACAACGAAAACGAGATTCGCGACCGGGACCAACAGAATCGACATGCAGAGGCATCAGAAGGTCCACAAGAACAGAGAGTTACGGGGCAAAAGAGAAAAACAAAAACGGATAAAATTTGCAAGAGAAGTGAAGAGATAAACGCATTTCTGAAACAACTTGATTTATGTAACGACAAAAGAAAGGTTCATCCCGTTCAAACGTTCTTTCAGAGTATGGCAGATACGGTGATGAACTTTCCACCTGCGCTAATGATTCGTGCAAAAAAGAGAGTACTGGATGTAATTTCAGAATTAGAATAGGAAAATTGAAAAATTGGAACGCTCAATCCCTTTCTCAATTATCAATGCCAGGAACATCTCGTACTACCAGTTCGTGCTCTTAATCTCAGTATGAAAATCAGTTGAATAACACAACAATGAAGCCTGTTTCGCAACCTTTTAACATTGCACAAATCTTTCAGGAGTTTGAGGCAGACCTTCAATAGAAACCAAGAATACTTATGTACATTACAATATTTCTTATAACATTTTTAATATACAAATAAAACATTGTTTTTTGGTATCTTTGTAGGTATATACAAAGTATGTATATTACAAGAAAATAAATAGTACCAGGTGTTTCATGCTCTCGTGCTGTTTTATTAGAAAATAAAAATATAAACAATATTACATTATATCGCGTAGAAAAGTGATGGTTAACATGTTCTTGTAAAATGTTTCTCTTGCCAAGCGTCAGTTCCCACTGCACTATTAAAATATTCCTTGAATTTGTTTCTGTTTTCAAAAGCTGCTGTAGATAAGTTGCCACCAATATGTTGGAAATTTATCTTGTTTTCCGTTGGCATCTGAATATTAATGTCATCTTCAAAAGTTGATAACACATTGCGTGATGATCGTAATAAATTATGTAAACTGCATGTGACCAAAATAATTTTGTCTTCTGAACTGGGATAAATTGCTATCGGGACGAAAAAAATTCGGAATGTCTGGCAGAGTATCCCAAATGCATTTTCCGTTCTTCGGGCCCGGCTGAGGCGATAATTGAAAATTCGCTTCCGTATGTCAACGTTTGATTGTTCTTTAGGGTAGGGTCTCAAAACACTTTACGTTAGTTGACCGGCTTCGTCACCTAAGATTACATGAGGCAAAACAGTGTTGGTTCCGGGAAGAATCCGCTTTTCTGGTAAAGTGTTGTGTATGCGTTGATAGAGAAGTAATTTTTGAAATATACCACTGTCTCCCTCTTTTCCGTGAGCCCCAACGTCAACATAGGTGAATTTATATTTCGCATCAACAATAGCTACACTGACCGGCAAAAAAACCGACCACCCTGAAGTGTTTCATATAGATCCCCAAATCTGCATAGATTATATACAAATCGGGAACTGATTTGGTTTTTCTTCATTGTTAATGCTTTGAAATGCTTGTTCCACTCCTACCTGCGTCTCATTTTAATTTTAGCAGCCGAAATTCTCTTTTCAGTAACATCAACATGTTCGCGGAAATCAGACGGCAGTGGACTATACATAATTTCTTATCATTTGTGCATGCTAAAAGACAAGTAGGTTTATGTGTATTTGTTTTGGAATTGAGTTTGACAGTAAATGCAAGTTTTCAAGCGATAGCAATGCCGGTAACTGTTGCGGACATTTTTCAAATTGTAGCTTTGATTGAGGATGGTCGTAGTCAACGGTATATGTCTCGTACACTGGGAATAGCCCGTACTACTGTACAGGATGCGTGGAATCGGTATCTGGAGACTGGCGGATTTGAGGGGCGAGCAGGATCTGGAAGACAAAGGGTGACAACTGCCGTTGATGATCGTTTTCTTGTGCTCAACACACTGAGAGAGCGCAGATCAACGGCAGTTCAACTTCAACATCGTCTTCTAACAGTGCGAGGGGTTCAAATAAGTGAGAAGACGATTAGGAGGAAACTTGTGGAAAGTGGCTTAATTTCGCGAAGGCCTGCCACAGGACCAAAATTGCTTTCTAGCCGTCGAAGAGCACGTCTGCAGTTTGCGCAATTACATGCAGATTGGAATCCTCAGCAATGGAATGAAGTTCTTTTTACTGATGAGTCACGTTTTTGTCACCTGATAGTCGAGAAAGGGTATGGAGAAGGCGAGGTGAACGATATTTCCACTGCACCATCTCTGTACGGTTGTCTTTTAACGGTGGTTCTGTTATGATGTGGGCAGGCATTTCCAGGGTAGCACATTTTTGTGGAAAATGGCGCTTTGAACGCCCACAGACATGTGGAAGATGTTCTTCAATAAGCTGTTGGCTTAATTTCCCATTTTATTGGCGATGGACATTAGAGAAAACGTATTTGTTGTGTTTCTGTTATTTTCTTTCATTAAATTACCTAATTTTGGGTCAATTAATTTTTTCTCCTAATCTTTGCATCCCGTATCACCAATAAATGGTTCTTCAAGCCAATACCACAGTTAAGTGCTTTTTTCAAACATTTCCGTGTGGCCGGTTTTTTTGCCGGTCAGTGTAGTAGAACAATAAAAAAATATGACTTGTAATTAAACAAGCTTCCAGATTCTTTGGGGCACACTATGCAAAAATGTTTACCGTCAATTGCACCACAGCAATTCGGAAAATCCCACCTTTCGTAAAATTCATTTGCTATAATTTTTAAATCATTTTTTGATGGAGTGGGTAAGTACAAGGGAACTACTTTTTCTACAAGCACATTTAAAACTGATCTTACGATTCTACTAATATGATTATGAGAAATGCGGAATTGAAAGCCCAACGATCGGAAAGATTCTCCAGTGGCGAGATATCTGCGAAGTCAAATGAAAACTGAATCATAGCCTAGATTACTTACACGACTGTACCTCAATGTCAAAGCCAGTTTTTCAAACCCCGAAATTGGACGAGGGACGAATGAGGAAGGCACAGTTTTTATGTTCTCAGATACAGTAGTATATACTCCAACGAATTCATCTTTCGTTAACCGGAAATACTTTCGGAATTTTGCTTCGTCATTATTATCAACTGTTAAAAACAGCCTTCAGTTTCTCGGCTCAAGAACAAGTTTTTTGTCTTCTCTGGATCCTCACAGACACACAGAAAAATCATATCTCTTCTTCTTCATCTAACAGTGAATTAAGAGTCCGGCAAACGCCTTTAAAATGAACCTGAAAACTGACTTCGTAGTACTATGCTCATTTCTAAACGGTGAAAATTGAAGTGTTGAATTTTGGACAGTTTATAAACGAAACTTCATTTTATGTTTCTACAGAAAGAAAAGTTAAAAATTTTATCTTAGAAAGTGTCAGTTCACTCATGAAATAGACCAACTTCACGCGTGCATAGCGCCAAGAGATTTACAGTTTTCGAAAATTTGTTTCAATAGAGACATAAAATATACCTTCTTCTACCATAATCAGGCTTTCGTGTTGCTAAATTTACTAGGATGAAAGTTTAATCGTGGTACAGCGAGAGCACTGCAAACGCAAAATATGCCTTGGTATGTGCTGCCGCCACGTAGCGAGTGAGCGTAAACTCAGAGCGGCGTTGTCACATTTACTAGGTACCGAAAGCGCGGGCTTTGAATGCGCGTTGTTCTTGTGTCCATAAATGTGTTTAGCGCGACGGTATTGCAACACTGCTGATAGTTTGCTCCGATTTCTATCGGATACTTCACCGACCCGATGCCCCGCAGGTGTAACTTTTGACCTGGTTTGCCGAACTCTTAACAATATGCAGCATCTCCGTTTTGTAAGAAACGCAATGCTAAAAGCGACATTACAAAATGCGCAAAATGGACCACTTCAGTATCGATAAGTCGATATGTTTAGTCGTATCAGTAGGTAAAAGGACTATTTTGGTTGCCCCCGTCTCCTTTATTCAGACAATTCCGTATAAGAGCGCGGCCTCCGATAAGAGCCCATGTTAAATCCCTCCACCGATGATATACCTCCACATTAGAAAATGTGGCGCGCATAAGAGGGTCATACAGCTGTATGAGTTCATCTTAAGGCTACTTAAAATTCGGGGGTTCATTGAATCGAGGTCAGAGGTCATTCCAGACCGGCATAGGGCTTTATGCCTAATTTTTGAAAAAATGTGACGCGCATAGGAAGAGGCATATAGTTGTACGGGCACATTTCAAGGTCATTGAAATTCGGGGGGGGTCATTGAACAGAGGTCATAGGTCATTCCAGACAGGCATAGGGCTTTATGTGTAGATTTTGGAAAGTGACGTTTATAGGAAGAGGCATATACATAGCTGTATGAGCACATTTCAACAAGGTTACTTAAAATTCGGGGGGGGGCACTGACCCGAGGTCAGAGGTCATTCCAGACCGGCATAGGGCTTTATGCGTAGATTTTGGAAGGTGACGTGCATAGGAAGAGGCACACAGCGGTATGAGCTGATTTTAGGTTACTTAAAATTCGGAGGTCATTGAACCGAGACCAGAGGTCATTCCTAAACGGCATATAGCTTTATGTAGGGATTTTAGGAATTGATGTTTATAGGAAAAGGCATATAGTTGCACGAGTTGATTTTAAGATTATTTATTTTAATTCTGGGGTCAGAGGTCTTTCCTAAACGGCATATAGCTGTATGAGTTGATTTTAAAATTATTTTATTTAAATTCTGGGGTCAGAGAACACATTTCAAGGTCATTGAACCGAGGCTAGACAGGTATAGGGCTTTATGCGTAGATTATTCGTAAAATGTGACGTGCATAGGAAGAGGCATATAGCTGTATGAGCTGATTTTAGATTACTTAAAATATAGAAAGACCAGATTATATTATTATTTGTTTAATGAAGATGCATTTACCTCCTACGACCTTGCTTGTAAATAAAATGAGCAGTTTGTACACGTGGCCCACTTATCCTCGTTATTAATAATGTTATTAAACCAGGCCTAGCTGATATAACTAACAGATGATGGATGTATATAGCACAATAGCTGTGAAGACTTGTATTGGTATTACCCCTGGCACATAAGAATTTTTTATGGCGAGCTGATGTTGCAGTAGTAGTTGTTGGGAAAAATTTAGAAAAAGAACCTGATTTCAGTAGGCAAATTTAAGGCGACTCTGATTGAAATCAAAATTACCAGTTGTTACAATGCTCATAGGAAGAGGCATATAGCCGTATGAGCTGATTTTAGTGTTAATTATTGAAATTCGGGGTCAGAAGTAATTAAAGAACGGCATAGGGTTTTATGCGTAGATTTTGGAAATTGACGTTCATAGGAAGAGGTATATTGCTGTATGAGTTCATTTTAGGATTATTTTATTTAGATTCTGGGGTCAGAGGTCATTGAACAGTTATGCAGATATTTGGTAAGTGACGTTCTAAGCAAGCAGGCATTGTTAATTTTAAATTTCCCTCAATCATAATTATTCGCAAGAAATCAGACCAGATTCTGGAAAGTGACGTTTTTAGGAAGAGGCATATAGCTGTATTAGTTCATTCTAAGATTATTTATTTTAAATTCGGGAGTCAGCGGTCATTCCAGATCGGCACAGGGCATTTATGCAGAAGTTATTGAATATGCAGAAAATCGGTACCTATACAGGGTATCCCACGACGACCTTACACGATCTGTATATAGAAAAGTATATATAGTAGAATTACACAAATTTGCACAAACAGGTAATCGAGGATGCTCATTCGACTAAAATATTTTTGACTTTCTGCGACTTCCGGTTATACCGGAAATAGACACCAACTTCCTTATTTTGAATGAAATGCCCACATTTAGATTACGTATTTAGATTTTTGGTCGTATTTTAAGGTCATCTTATGCAAAACATCATATGTGTAAAGTGCACCCTCTTCGAGATATTGGACGTTAAAAATCGTCATTTTTCAAATTTTATCATTTATAGCTTGTATACGGTACGAGATAAAGAAAAATGACTTACATGTCCCTATCCCAGTTATAATTGATGAAATTTGAAAAATTACGATTTTTAGCGTCTAATATCTCGAAGACGGTGCACTTTTACACACATGATGTTTTGCATAAGGTGACCTTAAAATTCGACCAAAAATCTAAATCCGTAATAAAAATGTGGGCATTCCATTTAAAATAAGGAAGTTGGTGTCTATTTCCGGTATAACCGGAAGTCGCAGAAATTTAAAAAATATTTTAGTCGAATTGAGCACCTTCGATTACCTATTTGTGCAAATTTATGTAATTCTACTATATATACTTTTCTATATACAGATCGTGTAAGGTCGTCGTGGGAAACCCTGTATAGGCAGTCGCACGCACACTTGGACAGTTAATGACTCAAATATAGAGAAAATTCCTCAGGAAGCAGCTGCCTGGGGATCGAACCCAATCTATCTATCCTGCGCAGAAGACCGCAGCGCTAGCCAGTGCGCAACCGAGGTTATTTGATGTAGACATTTTGAATGATTATATGCAGGTACTGCGTTTTGTCAAGAGGTTCATGTGTGCTTTACTTACGGCAAAAAATAATTTCGAAAAGGGCTTAAAACACACATTGAATATGTATGTAGAAAATCGGTATGTAGGTAGTCGCACACACACACACTTGGCCAGTTATTGACTTAAATATAGAGAAAATTCCTCAGGAAGCAGCTGCCTGGAGATCGGCCCCTATCTATCTATTCTTCGCAGAAGGCCGCAGCGCTAGCCAGTGCGCAACATAGGTTATTTGATGTAGAAATTTTGAATGATTATATGTAGGTACCGCGTTTTGTTAAGAGGTTAATTTGTGATATACTTACGGCAAAAAATAATTTCGAAAAGGGCTTAAAACACACACACCCGAGAATAATAATAATAGTAATGTTAAAAAAAAGGAAAAAATTATGTTTCTACATACCATTCTGCTATCTACATTGCGAAGGTGTAATCTTATCAGTTTCTTTTATTGTTACCGAAATATGCGGGCCCCCTTTGGGTGCCCCTGAATACACACACACACACACACACACACACCCCGTTGCTGAATATGTCTCGAAAATGGCGCCCCGCAGTTAGAACCTCACCTTGCACTGCTTGTTGTTAAATATTACGTCTTACTCCAGTCACATACAAGAGAAGAACGAAAGAATCGCTGCAATTTTATACAGACCTTTGTCGTCTTCGTGGTTGGACCTGGTGGTCATCTTACATAAACTCAATAAATTAATGCACGCAACAGAGTTACCTTAATACTAAATGGGTTCAAAAAACTAACGACTATTAAGAGGTGGAAGAGGCTGATTGTAATTCTATATATTACACTATCTGTATCATAGTAGAGTATCCTATCACCGAATTTTTCAAAGGAAGAGTATAATTTCAACCTAACCTGAGCTGTGGTATACGCTGTTATCGAAACATTAACTGTAGCTAGCAAATCATGAGCTTCATCATTATACTCCCAATTTACAACGGCGTATCTTGGTTAATTTCCAGTTCAGTGTTGATATCTACGAGCCCAAAACCGTAATAGTTCGGTCGGCCGCCGATTTTAACATGGCCGTTCACAAAAATGTAATATGACCAAACAAATGCATTACTTTCGCAAATGTCGGTATCCACAACTAGAAAAGCAATTCGCAAATTGGGATACAAATTATACAAGGTAGACAGCCAGCTTCTTGATTTTCCCTGTTAATAAACATTTTTGAATTTCATTATGTAGGCAAAAGAAAAACCTCTTCTAACCAAATTACAAAAACTCAACCGTCTAAAATGGGCTAAGATACATAAAAATTGGACTCAACAACAATGGTACAAAGTGATTTGGAGCCAAGAATCCAAATTTGAAGTTTGTGTTGGAGACACTAGGAAACGCGTTTTGCGTACATCATCAGAAGCCTACCACAACGATTGCCTTGTTCAAAAAGTTAAGTTTCCAGCCTCCATTATGGTGTGGGGTTGTATGTCTGGAAGGGGAGTTGGGAAACTTCGTTTTATTAGTGGAATTGTGAACGCCGATGAATATAAAACCATTTTAACCGACAGTTTTTTGCCATCGATTCCTTTATGCAAAACTTCTGAAGGAGACTTTATTTTTCAGCAAGACGGCGCTCCGTGCCATACGGCAAGAAAAATAAAAACATGGTTTGAGGAAAATGATATTCCCGTTTTACCGTGGATTTCAAGCAGTCCGGACCTGTCACCAATTGAATCAATTTGGTATACAATGAAAAAAGAGTTGCGTAAAACCCAGCACGCACGATAAATGAATTGAAAGCAAAACTGCAGCATATATGGGATAAAATTCAGCCAGAAGATTGCAGAGAGCTTGTTGACACAATGCCCGATCGTATTAAAGCCGTTATCACCAATAAAGAAGGCGTAACGCAGTACTAAAATGAAGGCCGAACTATTAAGAATCACAGATTGTAGTGTAGTTGTAGGTAGTTGTCTCAGTATTTGCGAAAGTAATACATTTATTTGGTCATATTACATTTTTGTGAACCGCCATGTTCAAATCAACGGCCGGCCGAACTATTATGGATTTGGGCTTGTATTGCCGAATTTGATAACAACCCATAAAATGCAATCTGCGACCTTACAATAAATTGATGTCTTGCATTGGTTTTCTCTTCGCCCAAACTTTCCCCATGATATTTGCTGAAATACCAAGAAATGAATTAATGTCATATCAAAATAAATTGTAGCAGGTGTCAGATTTTTCTGATTTAGTCTATTAGCACTTGTTCATAACATGTACCTAATAACATACAAACATAAAAAAATAGAACACGAAATCTTATTTCAGTATAGATTATATAAAGCGCTGCAGTTTTTAGTTTTATCACACTGTTTCTCACATTACTAGTTTCGTTGGAATCTCGCTTAGAGCTTATTTAGACGTGAATACATGCCGTATGCAATATTCGTGTAACCCACATACATTCAAGCTGAGCTGCTATACTAAATTTCGGCATCCTTCCCCATTTCCCGATAGCCTCCGGGGGAACAAACTGCGCAACCCGTATGCTGATCTACCGTAAAAGCCAGGAATATTTTTAAAGTGAGAAGCTTTAGTGCACAATTAAAAAACTTTTGATGAGTCTTGCAGTAATTGGTGGTGAGGTAAACAGAAGGTTGTCTTAAACATTCGCATTACATCATTGAATGATCCTTCCACACAGTCTTCTTTTTCTGAAAGAAGTCACATCAAAAGACAGTGTACTCGTAACTGGCTCAGTGGCGCCATGCAGCCCATACAGTAGCCTCTACCATTCAGTTTCTCGCATGTCGTATCGGACATACAGCGTTTACGTATGAGAGGGCTCTTATAGTCTCTTATGTCTAGGTAGGTAACCGCCCTTAACGAATAAAATAAAAGTACTGCAGTCACAGTTTTCGAATTGTGCTTACCAATCTTGTCGCTGCAGAATCCAGCGCGTAATAGTCTAAAATGGATAAGAAATAATACACTTCCGATATATTGTTTCTTTACTTTCACTGTATTTCTATTTCTATAACCATTAATAAGGAAAATGTGTGTTGTGTACTTTCGGTGAGCTCAGGATGAAGCAAGTATTTACAAAAAGTTCAGATTTCTGAGTTATGGAATTTTCAGCACAAATTAATCAGGTCTCTCACGTGGAGGAAATTTTGCGTGAAAGGGAGACCTACATATGGGGTTATATAACGGAAACTGGGGTAATAAATACCTCATTTTAATTAAACTTATGGGGGCTCACCCGATACCAGTATTTTTATACTACGTGTCAGGTAATTTGAATTTCTGATTCGTTTTCAAAATGTCAATAAGTTTCACTGTGTTTATAGATGAACCGCCAATGGGTTTAAATCGTAAGTTATTTTGTTTTTAACAGTATAAGGTTTTGTGGTAAATGAATTATTTCAGATTACAATGAAGATCTTCTGTAAATTATTTATAAAAGTGTTGCTGTTTTCAAAAATTTATTCTAAATCTTATAACCACACATGTATAAAATAAAAGCAATTTACTGTGTTATTAAGTTACTTAATCTACTAGGTACATCTTACGGTAACAGACCGCTTATATAGGAATATCAAGTAAAACAATTCCTGATTGCACAAACACAATTGGTATAGAATTAACGACTTAAACAATAAGGTATATTTTTTCAAAATTTGGAACATTTCCCCAATCAGTTTCTTCAAGATTTATCGGACGGATCGGGTTAATTAGTTCTTGCTTTTCATTGATCGAGACATCTGGGAAATTTATATTAGCATAAAATTAAATAGGTAACTAATCAAGGCCCATATTTTCAACTTTATGTTACTTATGTAAAACTGTTTCGTACAATGCCACGTATATACCGGTTGATTGCAAAGCACCATACTGATGAGATGAGGTCTCGTAGTACACAAAATCTGGAATTAGTTCTATAATTCAATGCCTGGCGGGGTATTTGCCCAAGGAGTAGTTGTTCGAACAGTCCAGTACCATTCATTACCACCGCATAATTCGGCAAATAATTAGCACTTGCTAAAACTTGCACCAAGCGTGTAAGTATATACCGTGTGACAAACTTCCATGTGTACATGGGGAAATAACATGGGCAATTACATTTTTGGGGATTCCTGCTCCCCATGTGTAGTTACAGTGGTGGTAAAGGTAGCAATCGAAAGACTATTTTTTTTCTGCGTATGAGGATATCAAAAACTCTGCAATTATCCAATTTATTAAAGCATTAAAAGCAAAAATTACAATAATAATTTTCAAATTAAAACACGGATATTCATCAGATTACCTATGACAATTTAATTTATTCTAATATTCTAATCAAAGACTCCCTTGATTCTAATTTCTAATTCGTCTGAACTGTCAACATTATTTATCGACAATTTAAAATTTGGGTTTCAAAATGAACAAAAATATTTATTCAGTTGAAGAAAAGGTTTTCATTGTGAAAACATTTTACGGCGGCAATAGTCTGCGGGTAGTCCGTGACTTATTTTCTGTAAAATTCAATAACAGTCCTATTCCTTCGGTAACAACAATAAAAAATTTAGTTAAGAAATTTGAAGATACTGGGAATCTTTCATTGAAAGAAGGTAATTTTTACTAATAAATTTACTTGGTTTTTATTTAGATAATTCTGATTCGCTTATTGTTCGCTAACTTAAATTTTACTGGGATTATGAGAAATTTAACAAGTGATAACGTGGAGTGAAACAAAACTAAAATTAATCTTATCATTTATTTTTTTAGTCGTTCCAAGAAATCTAAATGTTGAGGTAGAGGAAATGGTAATAGGCCTGATAACTGCTAGTCCAACATCTAGTTTAAGGTCTATTGCCCTAGAATGTAATGTTTCAAGAGAAACTGTCCGTAACATATTAAAAAAAACAAATATCATCCCTTTAAATTCCAATGTCACCAAGAGTTACTTCCTTTTGACGAAGAATCAAGGCAAACTTTCTGCGAAGAAGTGCAAGAACGGGCTAATCGGGATCGCAGCTTCCTCTCATCAATTTGTTTTACCGATGAGTGTACCTTCACTTTAAATCAAGAGCCAAATTCACAAAAGTTAGGCATTGGGCCCAGGAAAATCCCAGAATAAATCTAGCCACTACAACGCAATACCCTCAAAAAATCAATATTTGGGCAGGCATTTTTAATAATCGCATTATAGGACCATTTGAAATACAGGGAAATTTAAATTCAGAAGCTTATTTAGATCTTTTAATTAACCATATTGGCCCTGCATTAGAAGAAGATGCACATGCGAATCGGGAGGTCTGGTTTCAACATGACGGATGCCCAGCACATTTTGGAGCACAAGTGAGGGAATTATTAAATGAAATATTTCCAGAGAGCTGGATTGGTCGAGGTGGTGCTATAAACTGGCCAGCTAGATCTTCCGATTTGGCACCGTGTGACTTTTTCTTGTGGGGTCATTTAAAAAATAATATTTATAAAACTCGTCACCCAAATATTGATTCTTTAAGGAATGCTATTTTTGCGGAATGCAACTTAATAAACGATCGGCAACTTGCGAATGTGAAAAATTCTTTCTATAATAGGCTGGGATACTGTCTGATACAGAATGGGGGTTTATTTGAATATTTGTTATAGTTATTTTTCTTTTTTTATGTTACTTTAATTTCATTGTATATTAATAAGTTTTTGTCCTTACCTAGATATGAAATAAATAAGTATTAAATTGCCAGATTACAAAATTCATTAGAGCAAAATAAACAAATGTTGCCGCTTGTTAAATTTTTCATAATTGCAGTAAAATTAAAGTAATTTAATTTTTATTATTTCATTTTACTGCTTTAACATTTTCCCAAAAACTTTTTAATAGGTTAGGAGACACCTACAATTTACCCTAAACTATGGACCAGCATTCACCAATGAAACATCCACACCACTAATCAATTAATTGTCAACTATAGGTAATGACAATAATAATGTGAATAAGAATTATCTAAATAAAAACACAAGTTTATGTATTAGTAAAAATTAACTTCTTTCGATGAAAGATCCCCAGCCTTCAAATTTCTTACTAAATTATTTGTTGTTATACCGAAGGAATAGGACCGTTATTGAATTTTACAGAAAATAAGGCACGGACTACGCGCAAACTATTGCCGCCGTAAAATATTTTCACAATGAAAACCTTTTCTTGAACTGAATAAATATTTTTGTTCATTTTTAATAGTTGCTATTAATTAGCGGGCACTTTACCCAAAGCGGTCTTCAGATGGTCTCTTTTAGCCGGTCATCTGATCTGTTCATAAAGCTCTCGGTCAATTAAGAGTGTTCCATCTGGACAATCACAATTCTCACATTATCGTTATCACCGCATCCACGCACGCGCAAACGCAGTATCCGGGGCCTGGTACATTCAGTCCAGGAGAATCAGGCTTGACCTGATATTAGAAGCGCTTAAGCGATCAAGAGACCCTTTTAAAGCGATCGCTTAAAGCGATCAAGAGACCGTCTTTGAAGCGATTCAGAGTCCCCTTAAATTTGCCTACTGAAATCAGGTTCTTTTTCTAAATTTATCCCAACAACTACTGCTTGAATCCACCTGGTACATCAGCTCGCCATGAAAAATTCTTTTGTGCCAGGGGTAATATCAATACAAGTCTTCACAGCTATTGTGCTATATGCATCCATCATCTGTTAGTTGTCGATGAGCTGCCGCTGCGAGTAGTCGTGTTTGCATGCGTCGCGCTGCTTTCTGAGATATTTTATGTATTGTTATTTTGTTTACTGTTGAATTGGAAGTGCATTATTGTGATGGCTGGCGACAAGTTTTTACGATCAACTACGAGGAACCAGGACGACGATGAATCACTTATATTAAGAGTATTAAAATCCTTACATCAGAAGTGCTCCTCTCAAAAGTGGTCGACATCATAAAGGATCAGGTGACTAAGTCATTTGAGGAAAAGACAAAGATCTTGGAGGAAAAAATATCCGCCCTGGAAAGTAGTTTGGCCGATAGGACCGACGAATTGGAGCAATACTCACGTTCTAATAATCTGAGGTTTTACGGTGTGCCTAAGTTTCCCACAGACTCCCTAATAGGGCAGGCAATCGGGGAGAATCTAGGCCAATTATTGTAAGGTTTTGTCAGCGCAGCCTGAAGCAGAAGTTATATAACAATACGTCTAAACTGAAGGGATCTAAGATTGTTATGCGTGAAGACCTGACATCAAGACGAGTGAGCCTTCTGAAGAGTGCTGTGGGGGAACTGGGAGCTGGTAAAATGTGGTCAAGTGGAGGTAAAATTTTGTTTGATTAATGATAAGTTGTTTAAAATTAAAACTTTGGACGACATTCGGGGTATTAAAGATAGAATGTAGAGTAGAACTGCTGTACCATTAACAGAGGCGTGTTTTTCTGGATTTGTTTGTTTTGCTTTTTTTTCTTTTTTCTGAGATTTATTTGAATGTTTTGTATTGTGCTGTACGGCACCGCTTGAAAATGCTATGTTTTACGCCAGGACATATTGAATAGTTATGAATTTATCTATTGTGACAATGCATAATTGGAATGCTGGTTACATCCAACAAACTTGGATTAGCATTCATAATTGTTTTCTCTTTTGCAACCGCGTCACGGAGCGAGAGCCGTGGCATATCCAGATGAAGAGAGAAATACAAGCCGCTACGTCACGATTGTAAATAAACAAGAGCACGAGAAGTGTGGGAGTTGCACGTCACGCGTTTCGATGGTAGGAGAGCGAGCCTGACCGCCGACCGCCGAACCTATTCGGGTGGCTATAAAGGAAGCCACACAGCAGAGGTCCAGGAAGAATCTTCTTCACCGGTTTGCGAAGAAGAATTCTCTCCACCCGCGTCCGATAAATATTAACCGACAGTCCGCTTGAATGAGTTTAATTCACGGCGTGTGATTTTCTGTTCATTCCCGTATCCGATTTATTCTCGAAGAATAAATACTCAAGTCTTCATCGCTAGTACTTAATTATCGAAGCCGAAGGGCTACCAATAATTAAGTTAACAAGACCGGAGTTACTTGACTTGTAGCGGAAGCGTAGCTGACTTAATTAGGTAGGTCCATTTACCAGTACAGGTGCAGGAAAGTAAGAACCGACATGCTTGCATTCATTGCGGCGGATTACACAGCCTTGTCGATGTGCAGCGGATGGTTCTTACAATAATCTGCATATGGCCTGGGGTGGTCCCGTCAGTTATAAAGCTTGTGCATCTCGCAAGGGATTACACCCTTGGTGTTCTAACGTATATCCCCGACCTGAAACCCCGACCGGTCGCACTATAGGTGCTATTGCGAAACCGCAAGTATCCGGAACAGTTAATCATACGACGAGACTACCCGTATTCAAGTGATAGCTGTTCCCGAGGGAATAGTCCACGAGCTAGGCCTCTAGCATAGATCTCGTGCGCTACTCACTTGAGAAACCGGTTACAGTACCGTCCTGATTTTAATACTAGAATTTCTCATTTATTTTTCATGTATATATTTTCCTGTAAATATCCGTTTCATATTCCGTTTAAAATGTAAATAGTTATATTAATAGAAACCATTTTAATTTGTTTGTTTTATAATTCACCGTTTAGTAAGCAATAACGAACCCTCCCTTCTTCGACTATTGAGCAAAGGGTATTATCGACGATCCCGACCTGACCAGATGCAACCCCGTTATATCGTTACAAAGGTAACGAACCGATTAGTCTAGATATACAGAGCGTACCAGATACCGATACCGAAACCGAAAGAGCGCGCTGTATATCTGGCTCCAGAGCGTCACTAGGAAGTGTCGTTGTATACTTTCACCGAAATCGATCCGATATCGTTGCATAATTGACGTCCGACCAGAAAGTATCGTTGCACTATGTACATACTACATTTCTATCAATTTATTGAATAGCGTAATTATTTTCTTCTTTAGTTACTAATTTATTTTCGGGTTTTCAATTACAGGCGTAATTATCATTATTAATTTTTGTTTTAGTTGCTAGCAATTGTCTTTTTATGTTGTTTTTCATGTTTATATTTACAGTATTTAGACATTTTCTTTTCAATTTATACCCTAGATTTTTTTTTGTACGAGGTACATGTTTACGTAGTGCACTTCCAGATATCGGTAATTTCTGAGGCGCGGCTTGTGCGTTTGTATTGATCATTGCGTTTGTGTTGATCTTTGCGTTTACTTTTCTCTTGAATAGATTAGTTTTTTTTAATTAGATTATTGCTGCAGTTTGTTTCTCTCTTTTCTCAGGGAGACATCTCTTTTTACATCTACCATTCTCCTTATCTTACTTCTTGTTCACTCCAACTGCTGTTTTTTTTTATTCTTTGAATTCTATTCTTTGAATTTTGCTTTCTCATTTCACCATTTATATTGTACTGCGTGTTATTTTCAATATATTTTCTCCTTTTTTCTTCATGTTATCCTTTTCTTCTTATTTACCATGACTCTGTGTATTGCCCACATTAATGTAAGGTCACTTTTGGGTTCATTTCATCGTGTTGCTGATCATGCCAGTCAAAATGATTATGATCTGTTGTGTGTAAGCGAGTCGTGGCTGCATGATGGTATTGGCGATGCTGCTGTGTCGCTTGATGGTTACATATTTGTCAGATCTGACCGTGCTGGCAGAGGTGGGGGTGTTGCCGTGTATATCAAAAATACCCTGCAATTCAAAGTTGTATCAAAAATTTGCACTGCTTATGTGGAATGTTTGGCTGTAACTGTAACTTTTGGAGGAACAAATCATGCTATTGCCGTTGTGTACAGACCTCCTAGCGGTCAGTATAATGAATTTCTGAACTTTTTTGAAGATTTGCTTGTAACTATCACTTCCGAGTTTAACAGCGTCCTCTTTGTAGGCGATTTTAATGTCAATTTGCTACAAATAACTAATATGTCTGATAACTTGTTGAGTCTTGCTGAAACTTTCAATTTAGCTCAAGTTATTGATCAGCCAACGAGAGTAACTGATTCATCTTCTTCGTTAATTGATTTAATTTTTGCAAACAAATCTGATGTGCGTGATGCTGCGGTGGTTGATGCGCAGATTTCAGATCATTTTCTTATATACTGTAATATTAATTGTGTCCCTATGCCATGTGAAATCCCAAGTTTTATTTACCGGTCGCTTAGTGACATAGTCAAAAATTCAGAATTCGATTCATACATAATCCCCATTAATGATACAAAGCTCTTCAATTTACGATTACTAGACACAGATAATCGTATTAACTTACCACTTAACACTAAAGTTCGAATCACTCTTTTTAAGTATGATCTCGCTTCGCTGCCGTGGTACTCCATACTTCAGGCTGATGATCTTGATGGTAAAGTTGATATTTTAAATTCTTTCATTCTCTATCTTGCGAATCTTCATGCCCCACTTCGTATTTCTAAAAAACGCAAAGTAAACTCCTATACGCCCTGGATAACAGACAACATCAGGCTTATGATGAGACTTCGAGACAACGCACTGAATAAATTCAGAAGGACTGGGCTCCCTTCCCATTGGTCATACTATAAGCAATTGAGAAATATTACGACTGCTGCCTTGCGCTCGGAGAAGAAGGCATATTTGAATTTTAAATTTCAGAACTGTACTGTTAAGGAGAAGTGGGTGGAGCTAGGTAAACTTAATGTTCTAAAACGTAAGTCACATAATCTACCTTTAAGCTTGAGTAACGTCGATAACATTAATAAACACTTTGTTGAGACATGTAAAACTGATGCTGTACCTACTCCAGATTTGCTCTCCTTTTATTCTTCTTCCTTGATGCCCGGTATTTCGGATACCCTGTCTTTCCAACTAGTCGATGAAAAGTGTGTCAGCGATCTCCTCCTGTCGATCAAGTCCAGGGCGTATGGTAGTGACGATCTCAATATTTCGCTTATTCTTCTGTGTTGTCCGTTTATTGTTCCTTTTCTCACTCATATTTTCAACGAATGCATACGTGGCTCATATTTTCCAAGATCTTGGAAACGTGCACATGTAATTCCTTTCCCTAAAGTTGCAGCACCTACCGAGTTTAGTGATCTTCGTTCTATAAGCATTCTTCCTGTTCTCTCCAAAGATTATTGAATTGCAGCTGCGCGTGCATTTAAACACGTTTAATGACTACCCTTGAGGCAGTCTGGTTTTCGGCAGGGTCATGGTTGTGCTTCGGCTTTGTCGGAGGTTACGGGCGATATATTTCGTGCTCTTGACCTCAACAAACTTACTGTTTTGGTCCTAATCGATTTTTCCAAAGCCTTCGACACTCTGAATCACGATATTATGATCTCTATTATGCATTATGTCGGTCTTGCCCCTGAAGCTGTGGAGCTGATTGCATCATTCATGTCGGAGAGAAGTCAATGTGTTTCCTATAATAATTGTTTATCTTCGCCGAGCAGTCTTACATACGGCGTGCCTCAGGATAGTATTCTAGGCCCTATCTTGTACACTATTTATACTTCTATGTTTCACAAATCGTTTCTTCACTGTAACTATCACTTTTATGCTGACGATACTCAACTCTACCATTCTTTTGAAGCTGCAGATGCTTGTCATGCCTTTTCGCTTATAAATACAGATCTCGATATGTTACTTACTATATCCAAACAACACTTACTAAAGATAAACCCCAAGAAGTCTTGTGCGATTGTGTTTGGTGATGAAGCATCCAGGAATGCCATAACAAACAATTTAGTTTTGAAAATAGAAGATACGGTCATACCGTTTACGAGTTGTGTCAGGCATTTGGGAGTGATGATAGATTCGAACTTGCGCTTCACGCAACATATCAACACCCTGCTGCAGAGGGCGTATCTCGCACTGAAACTCGTGTATGGACAAAGGCATTATCTCAATTTGAATACTAAGAGGACATTGTGTGACTCACTCGTTCTTTCTCATTTCAACTTCTGTGACACTGTCTATGCTCCTTGTCTCTCCTCTCGTGATAAATGTCGTATTCAGAAAGTGCAGAAATCATGTATCCGTTTAATGTTTGGAATTAGAGCGCGTTCGCGAGTGTCTCATAAACTGAAAGACGCGAAATGGTTGAACATGTTCAACATGCGTCGCCTCCAGATGGTTTGTTTCTTTCTGAAGATTGTTCAGATGCGTGTACCTTTATATTTGTACAATAAACTTGTTTTTCGCGCTGATGTACATGGCATCGCCACTCGCCGTAAACTTCTAATGCTCACGATTCCTCGGCATCGCAAGGAAATATTCAAAAGATCGTTCTCTTATAATGTTGTGTCTTTACTAAATCAATTTCACTCGTTCGTGGCTGTTCCTTGCGCTGCCGTGAGGCGTGAGCTTTTCAAAATTTTCATTGACCAGCAGTAGCCGTTTATGAAGATCCATTTTGCCCATTTTTGGCTTACATTGTGTGGGTTTTGCGTGGTTGTGTTCTTCTTCTTCCTTCTCTTCTTCTTGCTTCTCTGCCTTTCCCTGCCGACTCTTCTTCTCTTACTTGCTTCCTTGAATTCTGTTTCGCAGCTTATTTATTTAGGTACTATTTAGTTAAGTTCTAGAATTATTATTTTCTTATGTTGTTTCTAGTTTAAGTTTAATTGGCAAGCATGCAAGATCAGGCTTTGCAGATTTGATATTTGGAAATGCCTGAATGCTTGCCATTTGACACCATTTTGTGTTTATTTTGTGTTTATTTTTGCTTTTTGTACAGTAATATTGGTGTCAATAAATGTATTATTATTATTATTATTATTATATCGACTAGGCCTGGTTCACTCATTATTAATAACAAAAATAAGTCGGCCACGTGTAAAAACTGCTTATCGTTGCATTTCAATACTACGATCATTTTATTTACAAGCAAGGTCGTAGGAGGTAAATGCATCTTTATTAAACAAATAATAATAATAATCTCGTCTTTCTATATTTTAAGTAACCTCAAATCAGCTCATACAGCTATATGCCTCTTCCTATGCACGTCACATTTTTCCAAATATCTACGCATAAAGCCCTATACCTGTCTAGACTCGGTTCAATGACCCCCGAATTTTAAGTAACCTTGAAATGTGCTCTCTGACCCAAGAATTCAAATAAAATAATCTTAAAATCAACTCATACAGCTATATGCCTCTTCATATGAAAGTCACTTTCCAAAATCTCCGCATAAAGCTATATGCCGTTTATGCATGACCTCTCAACCCCAATTTAAATGACCTCTGACCTCTATTCAATGAAACCCGAATTTCAATGACCTTGATATGTGCCCATACAGCTATATGCCTCTTCCTATGCGCGCCACATTTCCAAAAAATTAGGCATAAAGCCCTATATGCCAGTCTGGAATGACCTCTGACCTCGGTTCACTGAACCCCCGCATTTTAAGTAACCTTGAAATGAGCTCATACAGCTGTATGACCATCCTATGCGCGCCACATTTTCCAATGTGGAGGTATATCATCTGGTGGAGGGATTTAGAATGGGCTCTTATGGGGAATTGTTTGAAAAAAGGAGAGGGGGGTCACCAAAATAGTCCTTATACTTACTCGTATCTATTAGACGCTACCACTAAACGAAGTAGATGGACCATACCTTTACTTCTTGGGTTTCACACTTGCCCCTGGAAAAATGTGAACGGTTAAGTTGAGGGAAGTGTGAACAGGGGTTTCGCTTATTTGTGAATAATAATATTATACTTCTTATTTGTAATGGTTATTTCAGATAGACAATGGTACGCAACTATCAAAGAAAGACCAATAGGGCCGCTTACTCAAACGAAGACTTGGACACAGCAATTAACAACGTAAAATCTGGTATAATGACACTTTATCGTGCAACAAAGGTTTATAACATTCCACAGACTACAATTTATTACCATTTCACCGGTACGAGAGGACAGAAAAGCACAACCCAAGGAAGACCAACAGTAATATCTGCAGAAGATGAAGCTGTATAAGCCACTGGAAAAATGAAGATTTGGTATAACAAGACTGGAGCTGAAAAATATTGTTATGGGATATGTAATGAGCAATAAAATAAAAACTCCTTTTAAAGCAATGGGGATGAATGGCTTCAGAATTTTAGAACAAGACATAAATTAAGCATTAAAAAACCACAACCTTTAGAGTAGCTGTGTGTAATAATCTGACTATCCTCAAATTACCCGTCCATACGAGTCACATCCTTCAACCGTTAGACTTGGCCGTATTTAAGTCATTAAAAGTTAAATGGGATAATCAGCTTATTGCATGGCAAAGAAAGAATGTTGGATTGAAACTGCAAAAAAAAAATTGCTGAAATGACACATGGAAGGGTTTGAGTGACATTATTATGAACGGCTTTAGAAAGGCGGGGATTTATCCATACAATTCTGACGCTGTTCCGCAGGACAAGTTTGACCCTTCGGCATTGAAAAGGTGGTTAGAGTATCAACAGCAACTTGCTCTTGATCAACCTCGAATTGGAGATGCAGAAAATGAAATAGATTTTAATGATCCAGATGTACTGGGTGCACGTGGCGAACAGAAGCGGGCCAAATGTAAATGGCCGAGGGCCAAGGAAAGATTATGAGCAGCAAACTAGTACTTCAGGGATTTCCTTTGAAGAATTACTATTGAACAGTGTCAACCAAGTTGGGGTAGTCCCGAATAGTGGAAAAAGGAAAAGAATCGCCCCCGGTGCGGAAGTTATAACAGCACCTGAGGCGATGGAGAGATTAAAGGCTTTACAAATTAAACTGCCATTCGCCAAAAATCAAAGTTGCAGAGGCAAGAAAAAAATCAGAATTTTGTAGAGTAGTAGCAGTGAAGTGGAAGAAGAATCTGAATTGCAAAATAAGCCTCTGTCCACCAAAACACAAAGCAAGAAAGGCAAAAAAGAGTATCAAAATCGTTTAGAAAGTAGTAGCAGTGAAACCGAAGAAGAACCTGAATATATATGCAGAATCTGAGGATGACATGGATCCAGAAGATTTTAGTAATTCGGAAGAAGACGGGAACGAGGACATTGAAATTGGAGTAGGAAAATGGGTTTTAGTACAATACGCCACAAGGAAAATAGTAAAACACAAAAGAAAGATTTTTGGAAAGTGTGGCAACGAGTGGAATGTAAAATTCACTAAACGCCAAAAGAATTTTTCTTATGACCTGCTTGTGAAGATACAGATACAGTGTCGAACGAAAATATTTTTCCAGACCCTACATTAACACGAAGGGGAAATCTAACTTTTCCAATCGAGTTTAGTACTTTTAGGATGTAGTACTTACGTTTTTATATTCCTTCAATGCATAATTTTATGATATATAGGAATATAATTTAATGTTTTAAATAAATATCTCGATTTTCTTTTGAGGACATTAGTCAGCATAATATTTGGCAACTTTGCCTCTATTCATACATGATACATGTATTTTATATGCCCATAGAATTGTACAGTTACGTTACAGAGATATAAATGTACATTATAATGTATTATTATGATATTTTTCATCATTAATATAACTACTGACATTGCAATGATAATGATACACCATTGGTATGGTTTAGTTAAACATTTTGGGCACTTGTTTAGTAGAAATGTTGATTAGCTTGCATTGCTTGCATTTTCTCAGTCAACACAATATGACGATTTTTTAGTTTAAATTTATTTGCAGCTATAATGATGGAGTCTTACAAGGAGTTCAAACTTCGAGAATTTGAAACGATCTACTCTGAATGGCTGCGTCTTAGTGGTTTAAGAATGAAGAGACAGAAGTAGGTAGATGGGTAGAAGATATTACATAATCATCAAATAATGTACAATTTTATGTTCATACATGACAGAAAAATTTAATTTGGGTAAAATAAGTTTTATTTATATAGATATTTAACCCGTACACCGCTGCAGGCGTAGATTTACGTTCATGTGGTAACTGCTGCAAACGTAGATTTACGTTCTACGACTTAAAAGTATATCTGGGTTGAAAATGCTACTGCCGTATATCTACTTACCGAGTGGGGTGCATATTTAACCCAATACAATTTATTGCGGGTGGTTAGTTAGAAATACTCGCGTAGTAGCAACACAATTAGACCACATGTTTGTGAATTAGTGTATGTTTAGTGAAACATTACTTTTATATTTTTATAACGGCTGTAAAACGTAAATTATCTGTCCAAGTGTTAGGGAAATATTCTCGCTCAAAGTGATAGTGATGATGAATTGAGTGTTATGGATGATCCCCGTGATTTTGGATGGGTAGATGACGAAGATGAACCTGTGGTAGCGCCTAGAAATATTGGACAAAGGTCTAAATCGATTTCTTATAATTCTGACTTAGATTCCGATAGCTTTTTCGGCAAATGTTCGGTATTCGGTATATTCGGCATGTTTTCTGATTTTTCTGCTCCGGCCGAATATTACTTATTATTCGGTGGCATTGAAAAATCATTATTCGGTACCGAACATTCGGTGCAGAATATTCTGTGGCACTGATCTTCAGCACAGGTGTCAGTGTTCTGTGGTTTCCTCGACAACACACGCGCATTATTCTGTTTCAAAGTTCTCACTTTTAGGTTACAAAATAAAAATACCATGAAGCCGCTGTCAATTCTAACAACGCGGATACAATACGTAACTAGAAGACTGCACGCCATTTCAGAAATCTGCAGTATGTGACGCGCGACTCGCTTAATTGAAATTTTATTTTTGCTCCAAAGATAGTAATGCATGTCTTAAATGATTTTTATTTAAGAACTATTTAATACCGATTAATGTAAAATGTAAGCATTTTCCCAAAATTACTAGCGGCGTCGGTTAATCTGACAGCGCCACGCGAACTTGCGAAACACAAGTTCAGGCGGCGCGGCGTCAAATGAATGAACCTAATTGGTCGGAGATCCTCGCATGATTTCTTGCCATGTGGACATCCGACTGCGTTGCATCGCAGTAAAGATTGCCAAAGCAAAAGCGCGGTTAATTTCGCCATTCCTTACTGCGGTGCAACTGGGTGCTGCGTTGTACCGCAGTAAAGATAGCCAAAGCAAAAGCGCGCTTAATTTCGCCATTCCTTACTATGATACAACTTGGTGTTGCGTTGCACCGTAGTAGACAATGCCTTTACGCGGGGCGCGTCTACAAAATAGTCAGCAAATTTGTCGCGGATTTCTGCGGCTTTATTCGAATAGTTGTTACATCCCATGTGTTTTGTAATTGGACCTAAATTTGTAGCACCTCCCTCACTTCTCCATGATCCTGGGGTAATTGTACCAGTCTCCAAATTTTTAACATCCACTGTTCCTGCAGTAATATAACTTTTAGTAGTTGTACGGAGCCAATTATGTAAGGCACATGCGGCTCGAACAATTGAATCTACTTTATACAAATTGGTAGCAAATGGTCTTTCAAATATTCTAAACCGCGACGCCAATATACCGAAAGCATTTTCGACAATTCTTCGAGCACGGGATAAACGGTAATTAAAAATCTTCTGTTTGTGTGACAGCATTGCAATTCTTGAATACGGTTTTAAAATATTTGTACGTAGTGGAAACGCATCATCAGCTATGAAAACCGCATTTTCGGGTAAATTAAGTCGATTTTCCGTTAGTGCCGCATTAAGTTCTGATTGGTTAAAAATTGATGCATCATTCATACGGCCATTTGTTCCAACATGTATATGAATCTGTAGTTGGCATCAGCCACAGCTAATAATACGATGCTGTATGTTCCTTTGTAATTATAATAATCAGAACCACCGTGCGGAGGATTTTTAATTATTATGTGTTTTCCATCTAAGGCGCCGCAAGCGAAAGGAAAGTTCCATCTCGTGTTAAATTCATTTTGAATAGTTTTCCAATCCTCTTTGGATTCTGGTACCTACAACAAATTGGGCTTATTACAAAATTTTTATTTTTTTCACAGAATTCTCAAAATTTGTCGCAGCAGACTGAGGATTCTGAAGACACATCGCAGCAAATGCAACACGTCACAGAAGAGAATTCACAATCTGATATTGATGACACAGAAGAAGTTGCTCAAGACAGACCACAACCACACTTGTACTTAAATATATCTGCCAGAGAAACGTATCAACCGTCAACGTGTGCTACTAGAACTACCGCTGAACTTGCAGTTGCTACTGCAGAAAATTAACGCTTAATGGGAAAACAACAGACAAGGAACATACGCGGCATTTCCAACACAACTTCACTTGATAAAGCATTATCTAAGTTGGAGAAAATCTCAATGGGACCTGAAATTGACGATGAGTTTGCAACATTTGGCAAACATATTGCTAAACAATTAAGGCAGTTGCAGTTACAAATTCAAGCAAATTTTCAAAATGCCTTGACAGAAGAACGCATGAAGCATTTACATTCTATGGCATTACAAACACATAATCATTATGGATCTACCTCGGAAAGTGTGGTATCACACTATAATACCACACAAGACAGTTATTCGGATACCCAGTTTAGTAGTCCTTCGCCGCCGTCACAGATCCCGAGACGTACTATCAGGATGCCTCCTGATATATCAATGGACATGGACAACCCCCCTAGCGAATTGTTAGCTGCAGCGTTGGCTACTATTCAAGACTACGATAATCCATAATGTTGTAATGCTAACCCGAATTATAGCTTAATATAAGCATACAAATAAAATAAATTCTTTACCTTTACAAATTCTTTAAGTCCTTCATAATACATAGCGTCCAAAACTTCCAGCAAAAATAGAGATATTGAACATTTTGGTACCCGATACAAGGCTTCGAGTGACGCATAGCTGTCGCCAGTGGCTAAGACCCGAAGAGTTATTTGCAATTTCAGCAGTGCTGGTAATGCTTCCCGCATATTTGTATCGTTTCTTTGAATTATTCCAACAGTTTTTTCTAAAAGTTCTTCAAAATGTGCATTATTCATTCTTAGGTGATTCCTATAAGTCTCTGGATCTTCCACAACCAATTCTCGAAGCAGATTTTCTGACGCACCATGGGTATTTCGTCTTGATATCCAAGGTCGGGTCCAACACCTTCGTTTATTTCTCTTCGTTTTTAATTCAGCCATTATTTCATCCCGAATTGCACAACACATTAATTCCACACCTACATCAATAATTTCACGTGACGCCATTTTCTACTACAATTAATTCAACATGCATCGCCTATCGTGTAAACCTTTTTGCTTTCAACACAGGTCAAACTATGGTCGGACGACCCAAATCGTTCAACTCAGATCGACCCGTGAAAACGCGCTTTAAGCCTTACGGGACACTGGTTTACGGAAAATTGTATAAGAAGAAATGCTGCTGTCAATTGTCGCCATTTTCCAGGCAGCCATAATGGCACAAATATTAATTAGATGTTAAATACTTTACTGGGCGAATGGAATGTCAAAAATAAACTGCGCGATAACGCAGCGAGCATAAGCAAAGCATGTGATGATGGCGATATTCCTATTACTAGCGTGTCATGTTTCATACACAGGCTTTCCGAGGCGCGAACAATTTACGAAGACTCTATGAACAGGCTCTTGCCAAGAAATGCAGAAAATTTGCTTTTTCCCATCAAAATTTAATAAGTATTCTTTTATTAAATGTTAAAAATTTAATAAGTATTCTTTTATTAAATGTTAATTTTGTTTATTTGTAGAGATCTCAAAACAATAATATTTAGATATTTAGATTTGTCATAGTTCATACGTTCATTGTCTTTTATAATACATATTGAATTGATATTTATTATTTTTATCATTTACATTTATATGTTCCGTTGTGCAAGATTATTTTTGTTTCTTTTCCTTTGAGCATTGTGCTGAACAAATGTACGTGTTTATTTTGTCAAAGTTCTTTTATTTTTGTTCTTAATAAATGTATTTAATTTATAATAAATACACAAATAAATATATAATACATATTCACTATCCACGTTTTCTTTACACTATTTTTTTACAAAACAAGCTGTAATGGTGAGCATTCTATTCTAAATAGTTTTAGTATAAGATTTTAAGGCGAAATTTTAATTTAATTTAATTATTTTTGATGTTTTGGTTCTATGAAACTTTTTTTAAACTAGGTATAATGCCCAATGCCGAATAATATCCGGTGCTGAATAATATTCGGTGTTCGCTGAATATTATATAACTATTCATTATTCGGTACATGCGTAAGACCGAATATTCTGTATCCGGTATTTTAATAAATCTGTCTCCAGCACATCCCTAGTTCTGACTATGATGCAACCTTTTTTAGAAAAGGGCCATACACTGTCGTAGACAACTTGTATGCAAGCCCTGCATTATTTTCCTTTCTCCACGAAAAACAAACGAATGCTTGCGGCACAGTAAAAAAAAAGGAAACATATGCCAAATTTGTGCAAAGAATTAGAAAAGGGGCGGCAACTTCAGTAAGAATCTACAGAAGCCATGCCGGCGTTGAAATGGCAGGATAAAAGAGAGATAAGGATGTTAACCACACTTCATGACAGCAAGATGTTGGAAACAGGAAAGAAAGATAGGAGCACCGGTGAAGTAAAACTAAAACCAAAAAGTATAATACATTATAATAATAATATGGGAGCTATAGACAAAAGCGACATGATGCTAAGTTCTACCGAATCAGTGCGTATAAGGTTTTTATTCTATTTACTAGACCTCTCTATCCTAAATGCACATGCGCTATACAAAATGACGGCTGGCAAAAACACCACATTGCATAATTTTCAACTGGAGGTAGTCAGACAGATGTTGGTAGTGTTTCACAAGCCCCAAGAAATTTTAAAGTGGGAAGATCTGCGGATGGTGAAAACCCTTTGCGATTAACAGAACGTCATTTTGTATCACTTATTCCAAGTACTGGCAAAAAGAAGAATGCTCAGAGAAAATGAGTGGTTTGTGGTAAACATGATAAAAGAAGTTATACAAGGTATATGTGCTCAAAATGTGACGTTCCATTGTGCCTAATCCCAGGTTTTGAATGTTATCACCCTCTCAATTTTTTTAATGCTTGTACAAATTGCATTGTTACGGTACAAAGGTTGACACTTTTTTTTGTTTTGTGGACAAATATTAATATATTTTATTTTTCATTCTTTTTTGTTCATTTTTAATGTAATACAGCGTTGTTCAACATTTATTTTTCTATTTAGGGGTCTAGTTTGTTAATAGTTCGGTATTCTGATAAGTACATTTTCATTTATCTGCAACGTAAATATTAAGGGATTTATATACTCTATACGTAAATTTTGTTACATGCAGCATATATAACCGAAAGGTGTTTTTACAGAAGGAACTATTACATGTGAAGAGCCAGCGGGAAAAACGATGAAACTCCATTTTTTGGCCAATTTGCAATATAGGTATCAATTTGTAGAGCTCGGCGAGACGAATATTATGGCATCTTCAAATGCGTGAAAAACGCTGATGGTCCGGTTTTATTGCCGTCTTTAAATGAGCCATAAGCGGAAAGAACGATGAAGTTCCATGCGTAGGGGGGAAAAATGCTGAAGGTCCTAAATGCAAATTTCTTGTTGCAGTTTATTATTTTATTTGCGTAACTAATTCAGTCTGTATTTGAGTTTCGGGCAGACGTGTTGTGCTTGTTGCGTGTGACTCTTAAAACTAGTATTGTGCAATATGGAAGAAAAAACTAAAAAGCGAAAATCGTATGGTAGAATGACCGAAGTCAATAAGAAGTTGAGGTTAGCAAGTCACGAACTTGGTCCGGATTGTCAGTGCAAAAGGTTAAAGTGTTTTACAAAGTTATCGGATGACAACAAACTGAAGATTTTGAAATTGTTTAATGAGTACCAGACGCGTGATGAACAGAATACATACCTCGCCGGCTTGATAACTGTCATTCCTGTAGAGCGTCGTAGACCAAAAGGTCCAGAGGCAGGTGTTCAGAAGTTTAACGATGCTTCATACAACTGCCGAGTGAGATGCACAAATGGAGATGTGCAAGTTTGTTATAAAGCATTCATGTCACTCCACGGTGTTACCGGTCGTAGGATCCAATTTTTGCAAAATTCGCTTAAGAATTCCGGAGCAGTATCTCAAGATGGCCGAGATAAACATGCAAGCAGACCGCATAAAATTTCTTAAGCGACACTCGCTGCTGTTATTCAACACATTGGTTCATTTAAAGGAAGATCGAGTCATTACAGTGTGTCCAAAACATCTAAAACATACTTACCGGAAGATTTAAACATCCGTAAAATGTATAACCTATTCAAAACAATAAGCCCAGGAACCAAGATGTCATACGACGTGTATCGAAGTCTTTAACGAAAAATTCAATATCAGTTTTGGGTACCCACGATCGGATACATGCTCAAAATGTGATGAAGTGAGAGTTCAACTGAAAAAATATAGAAACTAAAGTAGAGAACTGCACAGAAAAAGAAAAACCAGCTCTATTGTCTCAATTATTTACATAAAATTGAAACTGAAAAAGCTACTTTTATCAAGACGTAATGTGTTAATGTGGTATTTACTGTGATATTAGAAGTAAAAATTACACAAATTTAATTAGTGTCCAGTTGCCCATTATAGGGACGTTCGGAGGGGTGATTTCAAACCTCATGCAACGAGCCCTAGAAATAGTGGAAAGATGGTGCACAGCAGAGGGACTAACTGTGAACCCTGGGACTCCCACCACTACATATTGTAGTGGAGGCGGAGGCTCTTGCAGCAGCATACAGACTAAGGATAAATGATTATGAGCTAACTCTCGCAAGAGCGGGATACCATACCGAAATATTTCAACAAATATACAAGAACTATATGCTTAGCATGCAGTTGGATAGAACCGTCCCAATCTTAAACTTTCACAATCCTTATCGGATTACCATACCGATAGAGGGAGCGGAGGGCAATTCACAAAGGGCGAGAGAACAGGATGGAAACATTTGGTATACAGATGGGTCTAAAACTGTACACAGTACTGGGGTGGGTATTGCTGGCAAAAGCCCAGGGAATGAAATTAGCATAAACTTGGGCAACCTTGCAACCGTTTTCCAGGCAGAAATTACTGCCGAAGAAGGGAGCCAAAGTCCCGCTGATAGGGCCTGAACCTACGTGTCGTTTGGCATATCAGATAGCCAAAGAGGTGATAAAGGACCTATTAAGACAAAAACATAGGTACCTCTTACTGGATGGGGACTCCTGGACTGAGGCAATCGCGGATGTTCATTAGCGGACCATCCAGCAAGAGAGCTGAAGAATTAATACGACTGGGTAAGAACCAGCTGAAATGGGCAGCAGGACCATTTACGGGGCACTGTTCACTTATGAGACATCTTACCACTATTGGAGTGAAGGACAATCCTGATTGCAGGATGTGTGGATGTGTGGACCATTTACGGGATACTGTTCACTTATGAGACATCTTACCACTATTGGAGTGAAGGACAATCCTGATTGCAGGATGTGTGGATGCGAATGTCCGGCTCTTGGCGCAGCTAGACATACAAGCTTTGGAGCTATGTTTGTAAAACCAAAAGTACTAGTAGATGCACCCTAAGTCTTGTCTTAAAATTTTTTGAGGGGACCGAACTTATGAGATAATCATGTATGGGGGCACAATAAGCTTGAGCTTCAGTGCTAGGGGCAAGAAACCTACCCCGTAAGAAATAATAATAAGTCTACTCTTGCTATGTGGGGGTCAACATTTTTAGGGATTTCATTTTGCCTGTTGTACTGCATGTAATGTTGGTTAATTACACAACTCAATATACGTAAAAGATAAAAATCTGCATGTCGAACCATCACACTCAAAAAGAAGCGTACAAGATTTTGTAAAGAACAAAATTTTTCGATTTAGGCGATAATCTAAGAGTTATCGCGATGTAAATGTAAAAAATGTCGAAATCTTAAAGATTTTCTCGGCATTCGAACGGAGATATTCAGCTTTCAAAAATTTTTCTCCCGTAAGGGCCTGTACTAAATTGTTTCTCCAGCAGTTTTTTAGAGATAGAAATGCCACAAATAATTTAATGATCTTGGTGCCAAACGATAGCAATTTTTACGCTCTTTACGCCAGTGTGCATAACTCAGTTTTTGGATATAACGCACTTTTGCACATTCCGATTTTTGACAGCTTTTGGATATATTATAGACAATACATCAACTTCAGATTGCAACAAGTTGCAGGTTGTAACAACGATCCCCTTACCAAAGTGCAAATTTGTACCCTTGAGCTCTGTACTAATTTAGACGCAGATTCAAAATTGATTTGCCTATAATAACAATTTCTGTATAGGTGCCTTAACACAGGGTGCACATAATTTTAACAGCACATTATGCACATCAAAACTAAAAGTAAACCGTGAACATGTGCCCTAAATTGCTTGGTTTCTGATATACATGTGTTCAAATTTTTCAATTAATAAATTTATTTTTTGTAACTCAAACCGTTAATAAAAACGTCATATTTGGTATGGTGTTTGATCTATTTCTCCTTCTCTATCAAGTCTATGAATTAAAATTATTTGTAACCATTGGGGGAATAGGTATGGGATATAAATACATTTTAATTAAAGGACATCGTACTTTAGAACGCGGGTTTATAAGTTCTCTTCTGGTTTTGGTATATAGATTGTGCTGTTAAAATCAAATGCATTATGAGTCACCTGTATAACAATACTAATGAAATACTCAAAAATATTTCTATTGTAGTGGAAGCTTGCATCAGTACATGGAAAATACTTCGCGATCGCTACACGCGAGTGAAACTCCAGATGCCATCCGGTTCTGAGGGTGGAAGAAGAGTATTGGATGAAGAAGAATTTGAGATTTTTGGACAAGGTGCTTGTTACAAGAAAGTAAGTTTTTATGTAATTGTTATGCCTTAAAGGGAATGAATGGCATGTATATACAAACCTAAATTATAAAATATTTTAAAGAACAACAAGCAATGCTCCCGAGGATGAAGTTATAGAAGAAAGCCACGCCATTTCAGTAGAGGAGGATGAAATTATTCCATTGCAGGGGGTGATGGATTGTCAGGTTTTAGAGATTATGGACGTGGTTCTAGAGGGTCCCTCGACATTAGAAGGGAATTTTTCACCACCAATTGAGAATACCGAAGAAACCTACTTATATCGTGCCCACAACCCCATCAGTGTCGAAAGGAAAACGAAAGAATGTCGGGACTAGTAACCAGGTTGGTCGGAAAACAAATTAAGGAGTTATTGGGGGGAAAACTGTAGAAATCTTTTTGATTTTTAAATGCGCTTCATCCGCTGTGATTTTGCGTGAATATTGTGCCCCACCTCTCGGGATGGATCTCAGCGATGTTGGAAAGAGAGCCGAATGGGATCTTTGTAAGATACTTCCGTGTGTCCTAATTATGATGAATTAGATGCAACTAGTATTGTGTATTCTGAAATTATTGTTCACCGCCTTGCGGGATTTTGTAATTTCCTATTCGTAATTTATATTAAGATTCACAGTCGAAGTCGCCCACCACCTGAGGTATAGTGATTGTTTATTTTCCTTGAGTTTCTTCTCTGTAGCGATTTCCTTATTTTTAGGCTTCACTTTACTACCTAGGAATACTGCAATTCACCTACCGGAGCAGTATTCGATTCAATTACGGTAGAATTAGCCGCGGAGGTCATCCGTAGGTCGCACGCCCATAACTTGAAATTCAATTATTAAAAAACAAAATAAATAAGACCCATTGCATTCTACTTAAAAAGCGCCTGACGAATGTGTTAATAACTTTCCACAAAGTTTACAAACAACCGAGAAATTCTATTGTAACCACAATGCGTAAAATCGAATTTTGAGCTATAGGTGGTAACTTGAAAACAAAAGACGATAGTCAAATTTGGTTTTCGGCGCTGGGTTTTCCTCGAAAAAAGAGATCGAGGATAGGCAGTCCATTTCTCTATAACTGCCGTAGTTAAAGAGTTGCCCCATACTAACAAGCAATTTTGACCACCTTGTACAGTAAACTGTGACGCGATTTTATTTTAACAAGTCAAATCAGTTGACAGCAGTACCATGCATTGTGGCGAGAATTGAGCTGACGCGGAAGCAAAACAGTAAGCTTTTAATTTAATATTTCTAATTTTTTTGTAGGTACTTAATTCTCTACGAAAATGGACGTTTCTGTTGGTGAAGCTAATAGTGGATTCCGGAAAAGAAAGAAGGCACCTAATAAACGGGACATTCTGCGCCGCCAAAGGTAATCGTAGTAATTAGATTATGCGTGCAATACTACAAAATATGAGATATTTCTTTCAATTTTAGGCATAAAATGCCCAGCTTTCAAGGTTTTGAAGTTAAACAGCGTAACCATAAGAATGCAAGAAAAAGTTCCAGTGTTTAAAAGCGACATTGGGAGATATTGAACACTGTAGATTGTAGAAACATAATTTTTGCGTCTTGCAATAAGATTCAGCAGGACACCACATAATTCCATCTTCACCCAAAAGAAAGCGACCAAAGAAAGCAGTCTCCACAAAAAAAATTCACAGACCTCGCATCTTACGCAAGTATCATAGGCGTATTGAAAATACCGACACAACTGCTCGGTTTCTAAGATGTCCAACAAAAGCGATCTGTGCCGTTTCAAGTTGGTATATTATTGATACAATAAAATAAAAGAAATGATTTGTGACAAGCACAAGGCACATAGTCAAACTGACGCAATACGTAACAAAATATTAACGTATTCGTTTTGTACAGTTTGGACTTTTATTGCAACGGGATTTCCCTCTTAAACGGTACTCGCGCTCGCCGTACCTTAGTTTACATCCAATTTATTAGCGGCCTCGACTGCGCGCGCCGCCAACAGAATCTGTCGCGTGTCGATACATTTTTCGTAAGATAAGTCCCATATACACGAGCCCAGAAGTATTTTCAATACTAACTCTCTTTCAGTTGAATCAGTGCTGCCAGGCGTTGAAAATTGAAAGCGGTAGATGTGCACCAGAAGAAGCGGTAGATTGAAAGCAAAAAGCGGTAGGCTACAAAATGGATAAAACATCAGTACAATATGCTTTATTATTTATTTTAACAGTTAGCTTTAAATCTATGCACACGAGACACGAACGTGACGTGATTCACATGAAAAATGTTCGGGGCAGTGCCGAATTCCGAATGCTCTGTCCTCTATTCTATACTAAGCGACAGGGTTGATTCGGTTCTACTAGAAGTACCTATTTTCAGTCAGAGTGGGCAATGATATGCTGCTGAGTGCCGATTTCAATCACAAATTAAGTTGCCTGCGAACTTTGGGTGCTCAACTTGCAATGGGCCACATAAGTGACGCGTCACAAACGTCAGATTTTCATTCCAAACAAAACAAAGCCACGTGCTTTCTGACAGTGGCGGCCCCTGCTAAAGGGCACAAGGGCACGTGCCCATACTGTTTTTTGGGAATACTAATTATTACGTTAATTAAAAACATTTTTCATGCCATTCTCATTTTAGAGAATTTATCAAACTTAGTCCAAACAATATCCCATACTATCCTTTATATTATAAGCGTATATATATATAATCTTTTCTCTTTTTATAATAGGTACAAAGAAAAAGGATCATTCGGCATGTTGAAGGAGCCGGCGTTCTTTATTCCTTTGTCGGTGCTGATCATAACTTCAACATACTAGACGGGCGTCCTAGCAAAAATTGAACTAAATGGTCACATTCTGTTCGTGACCATTTCCCTAGATTATTTCTATATGAAGCACGTCAATTCTTTAGCAAAATAGCCAGCTTTATAAGGGGGTTTATGGTCACAAAATCTTTTCGCCTTCGGTAATTACCGATAGTATTCGGACTCCAGCGAGATTCACAAAAGGCGTCAAGCGTTGATTGTTGGGTCACGTCGTCAAGCGAGTATAGTCCCACCAGTTAATAGGCGAAATAAAAACTCAATTTATTTAAATAGTAAAATACATAATATCATTGCAATTCAAAGAAATTCAAAGAAATTAAGAAAAAATATTTTCAACGAGCAGAGTAAGATTTAAAAGTTAAAATAATAGATGCACCTCTTTCTTTGTGAATTTTACATTTTGCTAAAAGGGAAAATTTATTAACCTGCTAGCACTAGACTGCTGGACCTGCTTAAAGACAGCACATGTTGCGCTGTGTGGTAGAATACGGGAATAGTGTATGGGATCGGTTGTTTGTCGGAATTTTAGAAATATGAATACCAGTGGCGGCTCGTGACTTTAGAACTTGGCAGTGCTCTGGAATGAAATCACCGTTCAGGGGTTGGGGGGGGGGGTCTGGCGGTTTCTCCCCGTATTTTTTTATGACGTGCTTTAGAAGCCATTTTAAAACAAGAAATTTCACTCACCGCAATATTTGACGAAAATCCCAAATCCAAAAGGTTAAACTTTCGCACACAATTTTTACCGCGACCTTTCGAAAAGTATTTGATAATTCGCTCAGACTTAGGACGTCAATTTCGTTTTATTTCAAGTTTTTCGTCTCCATTATACATATATTTAGAAACCATATTCACTTTTAACTGAATGAAGTATTACAACACAATAATAATATAGAAAAATGCTAAAATCAGGCGACCACTTTGTTAAAGTTCACTCCACAATATTTAAGTGTTCACTTGAATCTGGAACGCAAATTCTGTACTAGCTTGCAAGTGAGCTTTGGACACTTCGTGCTTTCTTATTTTTTCATGCAAATGGTTCCAGTCAGTAACGCCTATACTACTCCAATTCTTATCCATATTTGGAGTAAAAAATAACAGGCATTGAAAACAAAAAGAGAATTCCTTACCGTACATCCACATATCCATTTGTTTCGTTTGTAAATGTTGCTGGTGAAATGCCTGGTGAAAGACCGACCTTCCTTTTTCTTCGTACAAATTTGATTTAGTTTTAACTTTTAAAACCGGTGTCGGCCTACCTAACTGTTTTATTTCAATTTTTGTGCTCAAGTCCAATAATAAAAAGTTAATTTTAATAATATTGTCAATGGAATTTATGCCGCTATCACTACATAACACGCGCCACCACCACAAACTAAACCACTGGAAATTTCAATATTTAAAAATAATAAACACGATAATACAGCTAATTACTCAAGTTATAAGCAAAGCCAGGAGCTATCTCAAACTTAAATATGGTAAACAAAAGAACAACGCCGCAGAAGTATCAATTTCCGTATTATATTATGCATATGCTTAGCACAACCGAAAGGTTCAACTTCCAAGTGTGTACTGCACAGAACACCCCACCTAGAAAGGGAACTGCCATTGCCTGGCGCTAACACAATATCGACCGCAGCGCCAAGTGGATGGTCACAACACTAAATTCAGGGGCGGGAAATATTTAAAATTTCGCTCGCTTATTTTATTCCAAATTTTTCATTACTACTTTTTAGGTCAGATTTTTCCACTTCATGTTAAAATATAACGTGTGGTTAACATGATGTTGTCACAATGTTAAATTTTAACACGAGGTAGAAAAATAGAACCTTAAAGAACATTGCAAATAAGCAAGTATGTGACAACTGACACTTGTCCATATAACTCAAGAGCAAATATCCATGTTGAAGAAATATTTTGGCATACTTTAAAACTTGATTGAAATGGAAAATGAAAGTTCTCAAATATTCAAGAATGTATCTTTATTAATCATGTAGATAAAACATAAACAAGTATAAAAATGTAAAAAATAAATAATGAACATGCAGAAAACAGACCGATATTAAACTTGTAACAATATTACATAAAGCAGAATATAAACTATAAACATACTTACAGGAAATTAATATACATACAAGAAGAAAATAATGAAGCACAAAAAAGTATACAACAAATTAATGTAAAATATTAAGATTTTCATTGTAAAAATACAAACAGCAGAACAAAACAATAAACATATAGGAAATTAACGCGCAAGAAAAATAACAATATAATAATGATAAAATGAATGCAGCAAATAAAAATGCAATATTAAAGTTTTTACTGTCCAGGATTACTGTCCAGATTACTTCAATTGGGTCGTTTGTACTTTCTAAATGAACAATATTTTTTATACGCTTGCATTTTAATGGGATCTGGATACTTGATTTTACCTTTTAGGAATTTAACATCCTTTCCTTTCAATATTAAATTGATTTGTCGGCACCAGAAATGCAAAACACACGTTGTTATAATTTCACAAAGTTTTTTGTGTATTTCCTGATGCTCGTTACAAATCAACGGAATGAAGTTTATCTTTTCGATTAAAAACTTTATTAAAATTTGTTTTATATTCAATAAATGACAAATCCTTGGTAATATGTAAAACAAATAGCAAATACTTTTACTGACAACAAAATTTAAAAAGTTGCCAGGTACGTGCAACTTTGATGCAGTGTATGTCCTGGCATCAATAAAATCCGTGTTTTCCTTAATTCTTTGGCTAAATAGGTTGTTTTTGCAAATTTCACAATTCTTTGAAATTTCCAGCGCCTTTTTACCTACATATCCACTTATATAAGATAGTGTACATTTTGCTACTCGACTTAATTTTTTTTGTAGCACTTCTGTAGGAATTTGCGGAAGATCTCCTTCATTAACTTCCGAAGTTAATGGGTGCACACCAGCAATACTTTCGCCTAACACAAGGCACCGCAAGGTATCCAATGCTCCTGCAGTGTGATCTTCTTCGCAATTTGCCCCAGGAGAGTGGCTTGCCATACAATTGCTTATCACAAGTGCTTTAAAAGATGCCATAAAATTTTGCACTGTGGGATTAACATTTCTTGCTCCATGGGAACGTACACAGCCAAAAAAGTTTTCCAAAGCATCCTGGTTAAAAGTCCGAGGCAAAAAGTAAGAAAACCTGGCATTAAGGAGGCTTCTCTTTAAGTAATTAAATCCTCTAATTGTTTTCGCCAAATTTCTTACTGATGGTACTACAACCGAAGTATTTTTTGCTGTGCTATAAAAGCGCATTGAATTTATAATGGGTAAAGTACTGGTCCAAAATGAATCATGCCCAGATACTTCTGTAACTCCACCCTTCAATGGCTTGGACTCGGGTGCTTTCTTGGTAGAACCATTTAAACTGTCGAACAGTTTGTCTAAGAATAAAATTAATTTGGCTGTGTGCAGTGCATCTGCGGACAGTTCACATTCACTCTGCACATTCCATTTTGCTATTCTTAACATTAGAGACCCCACTTGGTGACTGAACACTTGCGTACAATGGGATACCTTCATTTTATTTATTTTCTCCAGTATTACATGCGCCTCCGTCAATTTTGGACAAATTCTTGTATCTTCGGCACAGTCTAAATAAAAGAATTGAACAATGTGGTCCCATTTTGCTACACAATCATTCCCATCAAGATGAAATTGTAGATGCTTTGTTAGCAAATTATTTCTTAGACCTTTAAATAGGTGAGGAACATCATATAATGGTACAATTTCACTTCCATTAACGTCAAATCCAAAGTATCTATTCTCTTCACCTTTTTTAAGAAACGTTTCCCTTGTGTCTTCCATAAGCAAATTTATCGCAGACTGATTCGCTGATCCCTGATCGCACACAGTTGCTACAACCCTTAAACCAACCTCCTGGCACTTCTCAATTGTTTCCCTTATGAAATTTTTGGTGACAACACCTTTCATAGGGCCTGAAGTAAATATAAAAGACACTGGCTGCTTCCACTGCTTTGATATGCCTTTTACCATAAATACTGTGGCATGGTCGGCTAGTAACGGTTTCCGTTCAGAGCCAGTGTCCTCTCATCCATCGAAACAATCCCTTTTTCTATTATAGTGTAAACCACATGATATTGCCATTTCGTCAAACATTAGAATGCATTGCCTATCTTTCTCTTTCAAATTGCTGATGCATTCTCTTAATGTCAAGAAGATGTGGTTATTTAGGCCAGGCTCAAACTGGAGACCTTTTAATAAATTTGTCAGGGTCTTCCTCGAGGGCAATGAAAAAATTTTTGACAATAGCCGATATGCCCGTGGTCCAGATTTATAAATTGACAGCGCTAAAATTTTGTCGTCAGTTGTAAATCGCCGCCCTTTTGGCGCTACGTACTGCGTCTTCACTTGCGACATAATAAATTTATATGTAATAGGATTTACACGATCCATAATTTTACTGTATGTTTCCGACAGTCCTTCTGCCTCTGCCAATCTTGCCTGGAAAGAACGTACTTTTCTTTGGCTCTTTGACCATTTTGAAGTCAGATTCCTACAAATCTTATATAGCTTCTTAGCTTTTGGTGTCAACTGCTTCTGACGGGTGACATTCACTGTTTGTAGCAGCATGTGCTTCTTCCTCGTTTCTGTAAGATACAAATTGTTTAAGAAACTGATTCTTAGAAATAAAAATTACTTACATATAAATGAATACAAAAAAAAGGTTAATACGTTCTTGCTTAAGTAAATGTAAATATATGACAGAATCACGCGCATATCATGCATTTGAGGCGTTACTACTAACGTTGCAAAATAGTTAGGTTTAAAAGAGAATCTAGAATATACACAAGTTCGTAGTTAAAAGAAACGCACCATTCTTAACTTCCGATAGTGTAAAGTTGCGTATACACATAGGGAATGAGGGCGAACGAATTAGGTTGAATGTGATTGGCATTCGGTACAAAAATAAGTAGTTGTCCACAGTGAGCAAATCGAATGTGCTTGCAGGTGTTTACTGATTATCGCAGGTACAAATAGAATCAATAACTGCAAAGGAATTCTAAAACACATACACCCTATAAACAGAGAATGTTAGCATGTGAACGAATAATCTTCTTTGATGTACCGCCTAGTGAGTAAAACTTGGTGAAAGTGAACACATGTGCTTGTTGACGTTTGTTTCTCTGCACCCAATTAGCAAACAAATTCGTTCGTTACTGTTAGTTCGACGTCGTTCGCTGTATGTGCACACGGCTTAAGTGGGGCTTCAAAAGCGCGAAAGTCAGGACTTACGAGTAGGACTCCGGCGTTTATCAAATGAACTAGCATAGAATCAATAGGCTGCCAACAATTGACAATCACTTGGTGATCACTGATGTACCCTTCCAAAATCGCATGGCCCTAAGGCCTCTTTCAGGCAATAATACTTTTTGCTGTGTTCAGCATGACACCGTGTTTAGAAGTAACTGTAGACATTTATCCGTCACAACCTACGCTGCTTGTGGGTTTTGGTATGCACGCCAGTGGCCTATATCAATTTCTGGCATATCTAGTGAAGCAATAGTTGTTCAATTGATTTTTAAATACATAGAAGTGTCTCAAAACCTCTGTCCCGTGTATAATTTTGACTTATTGTACCATACCAAGCTCGTGAGGACATGCAATGTACTTAAAACTAATGAATTAACAATTATTTGATTCATTTCAGCAGAAGTATTATTTCAGAAGCATGCATTTTATTACCTTCTAGTCTTGCGTCATGTAAAAATTGTACCATATATACATACTATAACTTGATGTTTTTCCTCAGAAGATAAAAAATAATGAATTGCGTATCTTGTTTTTCTTTTACAAATAGATGTGTATGATAAAATATAAATCCAGCCTTTCCATAAATTACGAATTTCCCAGTTTATATACAGAATTATATACATGGAAGCAAAACTATTGCCAATAATTATATCACTTTCTATTATGACACTTTTGCCTCTTCTTACCTAATTAATTAATGAAAGAATTACTTAGAAAACCAAATAAATGAATTTTTGAATACTAACCTGTAGAGACAGTAATCTTTGAAGGAATGAAGTCTACATCTAATTTTTCAAGAGGCCTCTTTCGTTTTCCACCACTTTCACGGTGTTCTGTAACATAAATTTGTTTGTTATACACTTTTATAACAGGTACACACACACTAAAAGGCAATAATTGTAAAACGTGAATTTTTATTTACCTTCAATAACAGCAGACGCAGAATCGGCAAGCCCAGAATTTATTTCGGTACTTCCACATCCTATAAATAAAGCAAACATCAATTTCAATATCTTTAAATGGTTCTATCAGTATCATAAACAGAGTTCTTTCTTTTAAATTCATATCAAATTCCCTGCCTTTTAGGTTTTCTATTACTGAATTTTTTATAAGCCCAGGTCACAAAGTACCATTTTAACAGTACGTGATCGTGGCATTGCATCAGGAATGGCACGGAGATTCATGTTTATACTTATAAGTAACGTATAGCACAGTCAGATGATAATCATAAGGATAATAAAGTGAATTGCCATTTTTTAATGTTGAAATTCCCTGACTTTTCTAGGTGAGAGGGTCTCCTGATAAAGCACAAAATTTTCTACATACATACCTTCGATAAAACTAGCGGCAGGTTTACGAAGGAACTTCTTGCCCAAGGTATCTGTTTCTGTCGAAGTACAACTCGAAGAGACTATAAGAATGTTTTTAAATAATACTTCTACTCTCACAGCTAATGATAGGTACTTACTAATAGGATTTCCCACGAAAAGAGTAGGCACAGCATCAATTTTTAATCCTCGTTTAGATCCAAGAACTATACATTCGGAGGCAAAATGTTGTTTACAAACTCTGTATGAATTGTAGATCTGTTCATCGGTGAGACTTTCGAATCGAGGATGTTTGATCGCTAGCACCCATTTCCTAAATATTTCTTCATCATACAGAGGAAAACGATGTCGGGAACTTGAAATATCTGTGCAGTCTTTAACACAACATGTTCTTATTCTACCACTCATTTTAAGAACTTGTAAACAATTGTTTTATAAAATAAAATTAAACCACACTACCGTTTTATAACACAACACACACAATTTTACGATTTACGGGCTTGTAAACAATGGCTTTAATTACGGATAACCAGTCTTAATAAATAAAGCTGAACCTATAACACAACTTATAACACAACGCAATTCACTCAAACACTCGATTTCCGGATATATATACGTATGAATGCAATAAAGAAACAGAACAAACACCAAGATCAGTACAATTACAATGCTAAAAAACAAACTAATCGCAATCGCTAAACCGTACAACAAACGACGCCGCTTGACAGCTGTACGAAAACACGTGATGGCCGTCCAAAGTTCGAGAATCACTTTCTGCGCACGCTCTGAGCAAAACACTAGCGCCTAGTGAATGGGCACAGAACTAAAACTTAGTTCCGTTGAAATGAATTAAGTTTCCTGAGCCTGGTGTACTGAAAAGGCACACGGATACGAGCTAAACTAAAAGCATATATGACGAATTTTCCCACGTCTTGCCGAGTTTTGCCGATCTCGCTCCCATATCGAATGTACGAGTACCACACCCCACAGTTTCAACACGCCAGACGCTACACTCGAACGCCAGACGGTTTGGATGTATTTGCACATTTGCACGTGTATTCTCTGCTAGGTATTTTGAAACTGACGACGCGGGATGCTTGGCGCGCATACTATTTATTATCTAAACGCTGGAGATTCAAAAAGTTTTAAACTTTAATTTGAACCTTATCAAAAAAAGGTTAACAGCAGTTTTTTGTAGGCAGTGCGCGCGCACGAGCGCACTTATTGAGGAGCCGCCACTGATGAATACTGTTAATTTCTTGTTACAAAATAAGGTATTATCACACCAATAGCAGACTCGCCATAAAACACTTGGTCGGCCTATGCCAGTATGCCAGATTTAAACATTAAAGTGGTCGATGTAGGAAAAAATTAGGAATTACAGCAGAATTTTTAATAAATCAGTTTATGAAGTTTCATTGGTTGGGCGGGTGCGACATTAGACAAAAAAATCTGTTTTGTGTGTGTCTGAATGGGTGGTGATAACACATAACACAGAAGGTGGTGTAAATGACTTGTGCAGACTGTACTTTTTACTCACGAGCCGCCACTGCTTTCTGACGTTTTAACCTAACCTCTGAAATATAATTATAGTTGTTTTCAAGTTTTTACTCGTAAGCCCAACACACAAATTGAAAATAAACTGTTTTCACTGCAAAACGTCTATAATTATATTGCAAAAACTAATTTAAGACGTTGTAAATAATATCGGTAAACGTCAAATGGCACGTGCTTTTGTTTTGTTTGGAATGAAAATCTGACGTATGACGGAGGCACTTATGTCCTGTATTTATTACTTTTGAAATGTAGGAAATGTAAAAAGCGGTATATGTTTGACGCTCTGCGGTAGGGCGGTAGACGAAGTACGAAAACGGTAAATCTACCGCAAAAACGGTAGGCCTGGCAGCACTGAGTTGAATGCATCGTGAGTCAATAGGTACTTTTGTTCTTTTCTTGTTTTTAATTTTCAGTAAACTACGTAGATTCCAAACTTGTGTGGTGGTGGCTTCAAAAGAGTTTGTCTCGGTTTCTTCTTATCCATAACACAGCTCTGCCGTCCATAAACCAAAGGTCCTATCTGCAAAATTTCACATTTTGAGTTTTTGAGATCCATGGATTCACGCACACTTTCTACAACTTTATGCCACGTATAAACGTCCTATCTCCATTCTAAACAGGTTGAATGTGTCTAAAAGTCCCATGCGATGAATACTTGGAAAGTTTGCCCTTAAACTATTTTATTGCAGATAGGACTTTTGTGCTAAGCATTTTAAGTCAAACATTCAATCTTCTAAGTGAGTATGTCTTATCTGCAGCAGTTAGGACAATTTCAGTTAGCAAGTGTCGTTTCCCGCCTTTTACGTTTTACATAACCTTAAAAATACGTTTGTTGTCAGTTGTGATTTATTGAGCAGTATTCCACATCGCCGTTCAAGCAACAGCTTTCAATGCAAAAGTGAACAAATCTTTAGTGGGGGTGTTAAAAACTCCTCTGGGGCATACTACAAGGATTTGCGCAATTTAACAACACATAAAATTCGCTTGGAGAAAAGGACATTTTTTAAGTACTTACCACACCCCAATTGTGATTCCAGACATATGTGGAGAGAATTGAATAAATTTCAAATTGTAAATAAGAAAAGACGTACCATACCAGACAATTTAAAATACCAAAATATATTAAATGCACACTTTATTAACTATACTCAAAATAACAGTTCCTGATCCTATTTTCTTAGAATTTCATCTCAACGCAATATTAAAAAGCAAGAAAGTTTATCTTTTATTGGTGTCACTGAGTTTGAAATTTCTAATATAGGTCTGTCCATGAAGTCACATGCCTTTGGATCAGACCACGGAATATAATATTATAGAAAGGAGTGCGCACGAGCTACTGCTTCCTGGCCGCTTAACGTTCGGATGTGCGAGAGAGTGCTCCGAGACAGAGAGCGTTCGATAGGTCCGGCACCTGCGAGCGCGAATTCGGCGCTGGCTTTGTAGATGATAGATAGATAATGGTTTTATTGTTTCCCATTTGGGATTACAACTCAATAAATAAACGAATAAATGAATGGAATAAACAAAATAATAAATAAATAAATAAACTCCTTTTCACAATTAACTTCCACCTATCTAATTCCCATTTAAGTATAATTAAACCTCCCTCTCCTTTCTTCCCCTCTGAATCACTTCCATCCACTTCTCCCCCCTTCCGCTTTCTTCCAGTATCATCCCCACCCCGACATGTTCCGTGTTCTCTCTCCACCAGCACCTCTCTAACACATGTTCCCATGTCTCCTCCTCCGCCCCGCACACCCTACACATTCTTCTGTCTTCACTTTCCCAATACTTCCCTCCTCTCATCTCATTTCCCAGTCTAAACCTTGCCACCCTTATTATCTTCTCCTCCCTTCCCCTACTTCGTAGATATCTCGGTAGTCCCGCTGCCCTTATTTCTTTATATTTGCTGTTGTATCTTGACTCTCTTATCTTCTCTTCTTTATCCTGCACTTGTATTTGTCTGTCTCTCTCCTCTATCTCCCTCACCATGTTCCACCCTGCTGTTCTCAAGTTCTCCACTTCTTCTGCTGCATATCCTCGCTCCTGATAAAATTTCTCTCGTCTCTCCTCCCATTTCGATTTTTCTCTTCCTCCCTTCCGTACCTCTTCCCAACACTGCCTGGCTAACTCATTGCCGCCCCCACCTCTTAACTTTTCCTCATATTGCATGGCTCTCTTTCCTTCCCTAGTTCTTAGTTTTTCTCTATTTGTTTCGTCTCTTACCATGTACCCTGGCGTTACCCAGTCTAAGCCCAGTTTCCACCTTATGTATTTTTCCTGGATCCCCTCTATCTTCTCTCTCTCTTCCCACCCCCAAATTTCCGCTCCATACATGGCTACGCTGCTCACTAAAGCGTCAAACAACTTTACTCTTCTTTTCCAGTCGCCCCCAAAATTTCTCTTCCCTATTCCCCATACCTGCTTCATCGCTATTGTTGCCTTTCTGGCTCTCTCTCTCACGTGCTTCTCTTGACCCCCATTCTTTTGTAAGATGAATCCTAGATATTTAAACTCCCCCACCTCCTCCTATTCTTCCCCCTTCCACTCCCACTTCTCTATGCGACTCCTCCCCCCTCCTTTCCTGAATCTCATAATTTTGGTCTTCTCTGTGTTCACTACTAACTCTTTCCTCTCCAAATATCTTTCCATTCTTCTAAGCATCTCTTTTAGTTCTTTCTCTTCCTTTGCCAAGAGGACTACATCATCTGCATATGCTAGTGTCCAATATTTCTTTCTCCCTATTATCACTCCTCCTGCCTGCCCCTTTCTCATTACTTCTTCTAAATCAGACAGGAAGATGTTAAACAAGTACGGGCTCAGGGGACACCCCTGTCTGACTCCTCTCTCCGTCCAAAATACTTCGCCTAGCCGTCCTCCAACCCTTACCCTGTTTCTTGTTCCACTATATATTTCCTGTATTCTTTCTCTCAAGTTCCTTGTTATATTCTTTCTTTCCAACATCTCAAATAATTTTTCTCTGTTAATCCTGTCAAACGCTGTCACTAGATCTATGAAGCATGCTATTATTTTCCCTCCCTTCTTCTTCGTTTCTCTTCCTATTACGTGGTTCAAGGTGTAAATATTTTCCATCGTACCTTTTGCCTTCCTGAATCCCGTTTGCCCTTCCGGTATTATATTCTTCTCCTCTAATTCTTCTTCTAACTTGTTTGCTAAAACTGCTGCATATATTTTATATGCTGTTGGCATCAGTGTCACTCCTCTGTAATCTGCTGTTTCCCTCCCATCTCCTTTCTTTCTTATTGGCACTATCAGTCCCTCCCTCCATCTTTCTGGAAAACCTTTGCCTTCCCATATCCCACTGCATATCTTCCTTATCATTTCCAGTGTCTCCTCACCTCCATGTATCCATACTTCGTTTTGTAGATCGTCTACCCCTGCAGCTTTTCCTCCTTTTAATCTGTTTACCACTTCTCTGACTTCCTCCAGTTTGATCGTCTCCACTTGTGCCCTCGCTTGTGCCTCTCCATTTGTATCTTCATTCATGTCATTATTATAATTATCTCTCTCCCCCTCCGTTCCCCCAAGTACCTTCATAAAATGCCTCTTCCAATCATCCATTGTAATTCCTTCCTCTATCTCTCTTCCTTGTTTCTTCTCTCTATTTATTATATTCCATACTTCTTTTTCTGACTTCACATTTTCTATTTCCTGCAATAGCTTGATTCTTGCCTCTTCCTTTTTCCTTTCACATAAGTTCTTGTACGCCTTTTTTTCTATCCTGTACTCTTCCAGACTCATGTTTCCTCTTCTGCATCTCCTCATTGCTTTCTTTACTTCTCTCTTTCTATCTCCACACTCCCTGTCCCACCATTTATTTCCCCTTCCCTCTCCCCTCACACCCTTTTTGATCATTTTCCATCTTGCTGCTCCCTTTATTATCTGTTCCATCTCCTTCACCATCTCATCTGTTTTTCCTTCTCTGATTTCTTTCCCTTTGATGCTCTTTCTGTACTTCTCTATTCCTTCTCCTGACCAATCTATCATGGTTTTTTCCTCTTTCTCCCTTTTTCTTCTTTCCACCGTATTGCGTTCTTCTTTTAATTCTACAATTACGGGGCAATGGTCCGAGTCCACGCTATCTCCCACCCTCAGACTCTCTACCTTCTCCCAAGCTTCCATATTCCCAATGACATAATCAATCACCGAAGTCCCTCTGCCTCCTACATACGTAAATTCTCCCTCCCTATCTCCCTCTTTCATCCCATTCATTATTCCCCAACCTTCCTCTTCCACTAATTCCAGCACCAACCTTCCGTCCTTGTTTATGTTCTTATCTTTAGATTTTCTTGTTGTTTCTTCCTCTCCTTCAACCGTTGCCATCATTCCTCCTACTTCTCCTGTTCTTGCGTTGAAATCGCCTCCAATCAATATGTTTTTCCCCACTTCTTCCCCTCCTGTCATTTCTTTCAACACTCTTATCTTCTCCTGCATATCTTTATTCACATACACCGTTATGACCTTCCATACTTCCTTTCCCATTTTTAATTCTTTTGCCATTACACCCTCATATCTTGGCGTTTCCCTTTTTATCTCTTCTATTTCTTTTCTCACGCCCACCAAAATTCCTCCCATCGGCCTCCCCCTTTTCTCCTTCCTCTTCGCTGGTTGATATTCCCAAATATACTCTCTTGATAGTCTCTTCTTCAATGTCTCCCAATTTTTCTCATCCACCCATGTTTCCACCAATCCAACCACATCCCATTCCTCCAGTTCTGTCCAGAATTCTATGTCTTTGTTCTTCAAACCGGCTACGTTCCAAAAGGCCACCCTTATTTTTCCCTTCTCCCTCTCATCATCGTTCTTATTCATTTCCGTTCTCATTGCACATTTCGTCTCCCTTTGTCCATCCTCTCCCGTATCTGTCAGTTTTTTGCAGTCCCTAATTGAAGTTCATCCTTCTCTTCCAAACATCCATCACTCTCATTCCATGCCCAACTCTTTCCATTTATAAACAGCTTCTGGTAACCCACCTTCACTGTCTTATTCTGTTTTCTTTCTTCTTCTGCTCTGCCCCGGATCTTTATTTGTATATTCCTTTCTCTTTCAGTGAGGTCATCATTTATATACACTTTCTCGTTTGTAAGTTTCCTGAGTTTACTCTTGTTCCTCATTACTTCCATTTTTTCTTCAAAAGTATCCAGTTCCGCTACATACCTTTGCTCATTAATTCTTTGGGCTGTTCTAATTCGTACATCAACCTGCAAGGCATTTTTAATAAATTCTTCCACTCATCCTCTCAACATTTCTCCATTAGCACCGTCCATCTTCTTTCCAGCAATGACTATTTTGTTCTTTCTGTGCTTTTTCTCGAGTTTGTCTATTTTGCTTTCTATATTCTCCAAGCGGTCAGTTTTTGTTTTCAATTTTGCTATTTCCAACTTCAAATTAACATTTTCTTCCGTCAAATCTCTCATCTCCGCCCTCAGTTCATTCATCTCTTCCCTATACTCTTGCTGCCCTTTCTTTATTTCTTTGATATCCATCATCATGTCACGTATCATATCTTTAAGCTCCTCCATACTCTCCAATTTTTCACTTACATAAGCTGTCTTCACAGGAGAATGCAAGATCTTCTTACTTTTCTTAAACACTTTACAGTCTTTATTCTCTTGCCTTTTCCTTTTCCCTTCGTCTGATGTGCCCTCCTCACTATCCATACGTTAACGGGCGGCAAGTAGCACGATCCAAGTTCACCTTTAGGAGGCGAATGACCTGAGGCGAATGACTGTGTTCACTGTAACTTAACCTTGCAATTTTTCCCGTTGTTTATTTTGCGAAAAACTTCCACCTAGACAACAAAGGTGTCTTTAATTTTTATTTTCACAAGTTCTATCACTTTTTCTGTATCCGATTATACTATTTTCACAATATTCAATTCACTAGAACCATCAAATCTCAACAATACTTTCCGCGTGGCGAAGCCGAGATTTACGCGGTACCGGTCCGGCTTTGTATTGCATTAAATTATATTTCAGTACTAAGGAACTTTCTTCAGACTATTTACACATTTACAGCTTCACTGAAGTGTTTTGTTATAGAAGATGGGTAAACGGTGCTTTGTGCCAAAATGTAGGTCAGGTTACCAATGCAACCCTGAAAAATACCTATGTTTTCACCACCAAAAGATGATAATTTATTAGCGCTGTGGATAAAAAATACCCCCCGACAAGACCGAACGTTGTCGCATTCTGATGGGGTTTGCGCTAAACATTTCGAAGAAAAGTGTATTGTTACTGAATGGCGAAACGATGCAGTAACTGTAAGTAAAGAATAATGGACATCTCCGTTTTATTCAAAATTTGAGAAATAAATAGAATACTAAAATTTAATGCAAGTATTCTTAATGAGCAGGTGTCGAAAAATTAATATTTGCCAAGATAGATACAGGGTGTTAAAGTTAATTTATAAAAATTGTATTTATTGAATATTTATAAAACTATTAGATATTCTTATTTCAAATTACAAATTTACAAATTAATTAAACCAACACAATTCGGAAACTGTACTGTGGCCGAAGCCAATACTAATAAACTTTGTCTTAATGATATGAAAACCATTTTTGAAAAAAGACGAAGCTGCACTCAGGAATATATACATGATCTTAAAGCAAAACTTGAAGCTTTGATTAAAGATGAAGAAAACGATAGGTATCATAAACCAAAACATTTTAGAAGAGGAATCAAGCAGTATTTCTGACTGTGTATTATATTACATGGCTGGTTTCATTTGTCGAAAGTTGCAAGAAACAACTACTTGTGCCAAGTGTAAAGAAGCGTTTACTGTTGATTCTACATTTGTCAACTAAGCCGTAGCGGAATTAACAAATCAAAAATCTAAAGCATTATTTCTAACGCATCCTTGCACACAGATGTTCACAATATTTCAAAAAACAGAAAAGATATTTGTAAATTGCATTAATTCTTCCACACTTTACGAGGACGTTATGACCGAAGTTTTATATACAGTTCCTCTTTCTTTTCCATGCGATATGCATAAAAATGACATGCTTTACATTACTTCGTATCTCGAAGAATGATTCAATACTTCAAGACCCAGGATTTAAAATCCAGATGCATAAGTAAGGAAAAACGAAAGTGCTCAAAAGTGACCGCTTTTGTTAAACTGAGGAGTTTTTATTATATCTTGTAACATAATTTCCGGTCCTGTGGTATTTATTGGATTTGTTTTATACAAGTGTTCTGTTTACGGTTTATTCGCCGCTTTTTAATTAAAGTCGTTCTTTTTGTAGTTCACAATGATTGTTACAATGTACAATAAACTAGACAATTATAGACAATTATTCAATTATTCAATTATTCAATCGCTGCGTTTCGTGCGCTGCCCGTTAAAACCTAAGTAGTAGTAGTAGGACCTATTGGATGGTCTTTGTCATCTTACATCTTTGTCGCGCCGCGAACGTTATGCGGTTACTGCCTCGCTAGGGAAGATATCGGCCATGCGCAATCCTTTCTATAATATTGTACTCCGTGACTTAGACTCACTAAATATCGATTTTGTACAGTTATGTATGTCCAACAGTGTGAACAGTATGGCTAACGATTTTGATATTGCTTTATCAAGTGGGTTATTTAAGAAAAAATTTAAGAGCAGTTTGTATTCCCTACGGTAGCTTATGATTGTGAGCCTGGTTTGTTTCTTCCGCTGTGATTATAAGTATTCTTATTCCCATGTTTTAACATTGACTTGTGTTGTGTAGCACTGAAACTTCTTCTTCTTTCTTCGTCTTTTCTTTCTCTTCAGTTCCTTCTTCTTTCTTTTATTTACTATTTCGTAAGTGCCTTTAAGTACATAATTTTATATAATTTAGGCCAAAAATAGTATGTCCGTTCGGATTTAATGTAATGGGTAACTTGGATGAATTGAAAGATATGGATTTAATTCACAGGACAGCTCTGCTCCTTACACGAGAAATTCTGTCTATAAAACCCAAGAAACTGGGAGTAAAAATAACGGATAAGGATCTCATCACAGGTGAATGTGAAGTACCGCGAAAACTGACACAGTTTTACAAGGAATAGATTGGTGGGCATAATTATAGAAGAATGAAAAGCAACACCACTGTAAGATTGACAAATTCGTTTTCATCAGATATTATGTATGCAGTAACCAACGGCACAATAATTCCTAGCAAACACGTCACGTTGTGTAGTGCGTTAAAGAGTCTGACTAGTAGTAAGCTGATTGTAAAAATAGCTCACAGGTACGGACATATCTGTAGCTAGGAAAAGATACAAGAGTTAGAAACAGAAGCGACGTACAATGTGATTGAAAACAACCGAATTTGCCCTTCTGATATGAAAATGAAGGAAGGTCTACGCACATCTGTAGCCTTCGATAACTTTGACAGATTCGTTGAATCATCAACTCACAAGGTAACTATAAATGACAGGGTTGGAATTGTCATTCAAGACATTCCACCTGTAGCTGATTCGTCGACATTGTCCAGTATTGCTGAAGAATGTGAAAATGAAATAAATGAAGATGCTTGTGTCAGCAGGAAGAGAAGAAGAACTTTTAGGGGCATGATCAAGGAGATCTCATCATATTCCAAAAAACCAAAGTTAATGGAAACCTTCAAACCATTTGACCATAATTTGAGACACGTCGTGCCAAGTCATTACCTACGTATACCAACACCAATGTGGGTTGGTTGGAATGCGAAAACAATGCTCGATAACAGCAAAGTACAAAAAGTTTCTTATTTGCCATCTATCAACCAATCACCAACAGAACACGCCGTAGTTTTGGGAACAATGAGGACTGAAATGAAACTAGCAAAAGAGTGTGGCGAAAAGTACGCCCAAGTAACGTACGATTTGGACATTGCAAGAATCGCCTTGCCAATCCAAAGCACTGAGGAGGAGTTTAAGAATTTATTAATTCGTGTTGGAGGATTTCACATCGAAATGGCCTTTTTTAAAGATTTAGGCCATTACACCAACGGTTGTGGATTATTGAAGCAGAGCTGATAGGCAGTGGCTCGGTTGCAACATTTCTAAGTGGAAAGCATTTTAGCCGCTGTAAACGTCTGCACCTGACCGTCGCACTTTCTCTTGAAATTCTTGAATTTAAATATTTTCTTGAAATCGAAAAGATTCAATTGGATGAAAAGATAACCAACCGAATTGCGAAACTACAAAAAAAAGCAACAGAAGATTTTGTAATTAATAATGAAAAGAAAGGTGGTTCAATTTTAGATCAATTCAATGAATTTCAGGAGAAAGTTTGCAAAGGAGAGTATGGAAGGACGCAGCAGGTCTATGGGCTGTATGTGAAGTTGGTACATTATTATTTAACTTTAGAGCGTTCTATACGAATACAGAACTTGTCTATGTACTATTGGAGAAAATTAATAACCTTTTCTTCGCATTCAATAATGTTAATTACGCTTGTTGGCTCGCATGGTCAAATCAAATCAAATTTATTCGCAGCAATATATGTATATTCAGATAAAGAAATGGAATGAGAAAGACGAATAAACCATACTCTCGTCAAAGCTAAATCAGCTGGTAGACGAGTAAAAAATTTACATAATATAGGTTCGTTTTTGTTATTAACAGAGAATATGAAAAGAAAGATTACGTGACGCGCACTACACACTCATGACATCGAAGAACCACTCAGACAGCGTCTTCAATTCAACAATTTTCCTTAATTATATGTTATATTTCCGTTTTTATGTCCTGTCAATTAAATTGTGTATTGTTATTCTAGAAATACCTCTTAACCACTCTCTTAGATGTTTACAGAATGCAAAATAGTTGGAGCTTTTTATTTTTACGGGTAACATATTGTAAAGTTTAGAACTATTAAATTGAAGGCTTCGCTGACACAAGCTTAACGTTTTTTGAGGAATGTACACCCTACCCCTAGTTCTATAATTATGATCAATAGGGCTTAGTATATTTTTATCTTTATGAACAAATTTTAATATTTGGAAAGAATATAGCTGTCTTGGATCAAGTAAGTCTGTTTCGTTGTACAAGTCTTCTGTTGGATACCGTCGAGGTTTCTTAAACATATTTTTTATAATTGATTTTTGTGCTATTTCTATCAGTTTTGCTAATGTTTTGCTGCATGTTATTATTGATTGTACAAATGAGAAGTAAATTGTTTTTAAATATTCGGTACGCAAAATGTTTTTTAATTCCTTGAAATAAATTGATAAGAATCTAAGCTTGCTGCATATGTATTCTATGTGATAATTCCATTTCATGTGAGTCAAAATTTATTCCAAGGTACTTCATTTGTCTCACTTGTGATACCACATTCGTGCAGGAGCAATTTGCATTATTAGTTTTTTGTATGTAAAATTAAATTATTGTAATCAGGTACAGAATTAACTGTTGGTGTGAAGGGAAGGTAGAAAGATTTTGAAATATTTAGAATGAGCCTATTAAGAGATAACCAATTGTTTACTTCTAGTAAAATGCGTTCTGATTTTAATTTTACGTCCTCCCATGTTTCACCATCCACTAACAAAACAGTATCATCTGCGTAGCATATCACTGTACAATTAATGTCTATGCTAAAGAAATCATTGATGTAGTGGAGAAACAGGAGAGGCCCCAGTACTGTTCCTTGGGGTACACCACATGTTACTGTATGAGGATCACTTACTTGTTCATTAATTTTTACCCGTTGCACCCTGTCAATATCACTATAAACAGCCTCTACGACCTCATCACTGTAGTTAGAAGTGGGCATATATACCTGTATTATTACACTCTTCTCTCCTCTAAAACCGCAGGCCTCAAGTTTCTCGAAAAGTATCTGATGGTTTACGGTATCAAACTCTTTGCATAAATCCAGGAATATACCCAGAGCTGGTCTCCCTTGGTCCAGGCTTGCGTGTATCTCTTCAGATAATTTGAAAATAGCGTGTTCAGTGCTCAGTTGTTCTTGAAACCCATACTGGTTTTTGTTGATAATATCACACTGTTTTATAAAAGTGTACATACGCTTAGAAACCATTTTCTCCATAATTGGTACGACGACACGTTAATCAGTATAGACGATAGACATCCCGGACTGAAAGAAATGATAGTGTTTGGTGTGAAAAGAACAACCAAACCATTTTCAACAATTCCTGTTGATTTAACGCTTGAGCAGACCATCAACAACAACGCAGCGAGACGACTTTCGGGAATTCAACATTTGACAAATTCCATCTCTGCACGTCAAAAATGGTGCATTTCTCATACTCTTCGGAGCTCTGTCATTTCCTTCGTGTTGGAGCAAACAGGTATTAGAAAGAACCAAGACATCACTAATGATTTAATGGCGAACAGAATGAAAAAAAGTAAAGAACACATCGATAAAGTAATTGCGAGTGTACAAAATCGAATGAACCCATTCTCCATAGAAGTACCAAAAGAAGATCTATATAACAACTGGTCGAGCAGTTTCCAACGAAATCGCAGAATTTCTTCTTAATGTCGAGAGAATTGGAGTGGGTAAGAGAAAAGCACTGATCGATGCATGCGTGGAAGACAGAGAGGAGTTTTCCAAGTCGACTATTCATAAAACGAAGATCCAAAATTTCCCAAGCGCAGAACCTAAAAGAAAATTTATTACGCAAAGGTGGAAAAGAGTTGGAAGTAAAAATGCAGAGATACATTTTTGGTAGACTATTAGCAATTTCATTGGAGAAAAAAATTGATATCGAAAAGGTATTACTAATAAGTGAAATATTTCTATTTCTTAAGTTATTTTTTACAGATACTTACGTACCCGTTGTCTCCGATGCCTCCTTCATTCTGTCATTTTGATGGGTCAATCATAAGAATCGAAAAATCGACATTAGCAAAGTGGAAAAAGTTGTTGTCGATCATGGTGAACCTGGTACAGTTGATATCTTTTTAATAGACGGGTCCTTTCTATTATATTTAATGAAACAAATACCAGCAACGTTTGGACAGATTTCATTAAAACTACTTAATATGATTATCAGTATCACCACAGCCAAGAAATTCTTTCTTATTTTTGATCTATACAAAAAGCCTTCTATAAAAGACAACGAGCATCTTCTCAGAGAAAACTATGTGAAACCGTACTTCATCACAGGCAAATCATTTTCTTAATATACTTCATATGAATTTATACGAAAAATAATTGATGTTTCTGTATAACTTTTTTGTAAAATTAAGTATTTTTCCAAGTACCTATTTTAATAATTTTCAAAACTGATATCATCGATTGCAAATTCGCATAATAATATTTGAGATAAAATTGCAACTTAAATCGTTAGTTTAATATGAAGTATTTAAATCATTTTCAGTGCACATTTCTTCAACTTTCTCTCTATTCTCTTGTCAAGTACAATTTTTTCATGGAAAATATGATTTATAGATCCTGATCAGTCTCGGCCTCAAGACTTTACTTCAGAATTAAAAAACATCAAATTTAAGGAAGCTTTTGTACTCTTCCTCACGTCGCACTGGGGTAGCGGCGAACTAGCACCAATACTAGGCGACCGTGAAATCTATATTTCATATGATAAATGCTATAAATATACATCTACTGGTCAAGAAGTATCAATTCAAGTCGTCTCTCGCTATAAGTGTGAAGGTCATGAGGAAGCTGATACGAAGTTTGCCTTTTTCCTGCAACAATGCAGCGGTCAATGTAACGTCCTGATTAAATATTCCGACACGGACGTCTTGGTGATATTATTAGGCAACAAAGAAAAAAATGGATGCTTCCGTGAAAGTGTGGCTGCAGTTCGGAACAGGAAATCACCAGAGATATGTTAGTGTAAATAAAATTTACGAGACGTTTGGAAGTAAACTTTCTGCAGCACTACCAGCATTTCATGCTTTTACTGGTTGCGACTTCAACCCATCTTTCTATAGAAAAGGTAAAAGCAAACCTTTTAAAATTCTACAACGTAGTGAAGGTTACCAAGATTTTATAAAGATCAAAGATGATCAAACTTCGGTAACCAGTTTTAAAATCGAAGAGTTTGTTTGTCAGTTATATGCTACCAACAAAAATGGGTTGAAGCACGTTGGTATGTAAATTCATTGTTATTAATTACGTTTATAAAATTTCTAAACACAATTCTCATTTCACCATGACAGTGAAATTTGTTTGTCGTTGCAATGGAAGTCGATAAAGCACGATTACACGATACCGAAGCATTCAAAAACAAACTTGTCAAATTTGATGCGAGCTCTCTGCCACCTTGCTCCAGATCATTAAGGCAACATATACTCCGCACACGCTACATTTCCAGTATTTGGTCAAATGCTACTGAGCCAGTACCAACCACATTGAACGCCCTTGAGAATGGCTGGACCACTACTGACGAAGGCTATACTTTTAAATGGTTTGAAGGTGATGAGATGCCGCAGGTCGTTAATGAAATTATCATTGATCAACAAAGCATAGAAGGTATTTATATCTACTGTATACAGTAATTACATATTGTATAAAAGGAAAAAAAATTGGTGATGATGGTAATAATGACGATGATGTTTTTGATAATGATGATCATGATGATGGTGCTGATGCTCATAAGGATGATGATGGTGGTGACTAAAACTAAATTTTTTTCAACATCTAATTTTTAAATTAATATGTTACATAAATATTAATGATAATAAAATTAATTGTTAGAAACAGAATTAATTATATCTTTATCTTTATTATTATTATTATTTTACAATCTGAAATACCGTAATATATATATACATATTATTCAATTCACAACACCCACTCATATAAGTGCTCAAGGCACTTGTCCATGAATACAGTGTACTCTAAAATGTTTTAAAATCCTGGCTATCTAAAAACCAAAACAAAAAACTAAAAACTAAATAACTAAAAGCACCTAAAATGAAACTTTTCATAAAGTATCTTACTCAGAGTAGAACGTAAAGTGTTCACCAATACAGAAAGTACAAGTTTACAGTGTAAGCACTAAAAGAGTTTTTCTATAATGTCCCTGCTTATCCGTTTGACACTGCATGACACAACTTTTTTTAGTTTACCTGGATTCTTTATTTGTTGTGTTTCAAATGGTAACATGTTTAAAATTTTTATTCCAATATAAGTGAAGCTGTGTTGTCCCTTCCTAGTATTCCTTTGCGGTAGAATTATTTGCTGTTTATGAATATTTCTTGTGATTACACTAGTCGTTGTGTTTCTACGAAGATGTTTACTGGATTTAAGGCAGCATATTGCACTTCTGCAACAAAACAACTGTCTAATATTCATGGCTTCTGTTCGCGTGTAAACCATATCAGAAGGGTACCACTGCCGTTCCCCCAGTATTATCTTCAAAATTCTTCGATTTAAGACTTCCAGTGGCTGTATGGAGTTCTGATAAGCCCCTCCCCAAGCGATGATCCCATACCTCAATACTGACAGGAAGAGAGAGTGATAGACACTCATCAACAATCTTTTGTCGGCCCAAGTTTTCAGTTTACCTGAGTCCCCTAGATGTCCTCTGAACATGGTCCTTCCACCTTAGGTTGCTGTCTATGTGTATTCCCATATGTTTTATCTTATTTATTTATTTCATTTGGAATGCACTTGTAATGTTTTTTTTATAAAATCGTTTTTCACTATTACTATACTTCTGTAATTATGAAACGTTGATCTGGATCATTTGACATGTATTTTAGTCGATTTTCATTGAAGAATTCGCACAAAACTTCTGAACATTTTCCAACATTCCGTTCACTATATTGAAACCAACATGTTAAAATTAATATCCCTAAGTGCATAGTTTTTCAGTTGAGATATTAAGTCAACCGTTGAGATAATAAGTCGACCGTGGAGTTATTAAGTCTACCGTCGTGTTAATAAGTCGGCCGTTGAGATATTAAGTCGGCCGTTGAGATATTAAGTCTACCGTTGAGATAATAATTAATAAGTCGACCGTCGAGATATTAAGTCTGCCGTTGAAATATTAAGTCTACCGTTGAATTAATTACTCAACGGTTGACATAAATGAAAAAAATAATTACAGTGGCCCCAGTACGCCTTCGTAATATCCAAACATTTTGTTCATGAATCAGTAATACAGTTATAAAAGCAGTCCAATATGTTGAACAACAAATAATTTCACAGCTTGAAATGGGCAACCAAATAGTGAAAGTTTACGAAATATGGAATTACGACGCGGAACAGTACGATGGAAATGTTGGTGGATTATTTACGAAATTCATCAATACATTCCTAAAAAATAGACCGGAAGCTTCCGGGTGGCCAACAGGCTGTGTTGGCAAGAAGGAGAGGTAAAGGTATGTAGAAGAGTACCAGGGTCAAGAAGGCATTAAACTGGACGTTGAAAGGATTTGTAAAAACGCCGAGTTGCGAGCCTTGGCTAAACTAATGCTTACAAGTTTCTAGGGAAAATTTGGTCAAAGAGAAAATCAGCCAAAAGCGTCCATAGAATCCTTTATTACGACATGGATTCAGTTATATATGTCTCTCGTGAGCGGGAGTACGATCGATCAACCGGTACTTTTATCGGTGATCTTACGGATGAGTTGGATGTTTACGGCCCCGGATAATTCATAAACACGTTCGTATCGACTGGTCTAAAGTGTTACGCATACTCCGTATATTCCCCTACAAAAATATTTACTAAAACACGTGTAAAGTCAAAGTGATAACGCGTAACTACGAAACACAGAAACAAATAAATTCAGATTCGATGCTAAAAATGGTACATGATTCCGAACCCATCGCCGTCTTGACCAAGAGAATTTTGCGTGCGGCATCAAACTGCGAAAAGAGAAGATTTTTGGACGAGATAACGTCGCATCCTAATGGTTACAAGAAAAAGATCTGATGTCCCTAGAGAATTATGGAATGCACTGAAGAAGAAACAGATAAAAAATACATTAACATTTTTGAAATTAAAATATTCGAATTTAGTCATTATTTCTACCTCGACCAATTTAAAAAAATCACAGATTTCGCAATCCTTGCAACCATCGGGACATTGGAAATGATAACACCATACATAAAACATAATTAACTTTTTATTATAACCACAAAACATACCTACTACAAAGACATAATAAACATATAATTTTATTTTCCCACGACCCCCTAGGAAAGCGGCACATTGCATACAGTATATTAGGCCGCAAACTTGACAATTGCGTTGCCTGTGAGCTAAACTCAAAACTGTGCTGTAATATTTGAAAATCGCACAATTCATTCAAATTTTGCAGTCAGCTTTGAGATTCTAAAGTTTACGGAACAAATATCCTGTCGCATCTCTTTTTAAATCTAATCATGTTTTATTAGAAAAATCTCTTAAAAGGTATGGCAGTTGAACATTTTATTGGCTACTCCGTGGAAAACCTAAATACTTTAGGTACGAACTGGTCATTTATGAATTGGCGGGCAAGAGAACAAATTAACGTGTCAGTCATGAGCCGGTCGGAATTATTATTAGAATATTATGCTCACAGTAAGTTAGTAGGCTACTTGGAAATTTTGACATCTGTTAACATAGACAACAAATCCTTAAAAATAAAGTGTTTTATGAATAAATTCGTCTTCTTAAGGGGTCTTGGGAAAAATAGTGTACATAACTCGATGGAAAGTGTATTTCCTATAAACTCGGGTGATTTCTTTTCTAAAATTTCACGCTCGTATGAAATTTGTCACTTTCCATGCTCGTTACGTAATATACTATTTTACTTCATGTTCTCCGGGCATACTCATACTGTGCACAATTCACACTATAGTAGGCTCCCGGCTCTCACCACTCGAGCGCTCCGTTATCTCAGTATGCGTCATCTGACCTCGACACTTTCGTGTCGGCGGCCTTGGACAAAAATTGTAACTCTGGCCCCATATAAAAACATTAGCACTTCCAATGTTAGTAACATTTTCAATGTTAAAAGAAAATTATACAAGTAACACGAAAAAGGTACTCTCGGATACCCTATATTGCATTCTGTTCCCATTCGGGAACTATGTACATTTCGACCTTAAAATTCTGTAAAAATCGAACTACATACTTTATATGCACATAGTTCCCATCTGGGAACACTGTTTTTCAAGTTGGACTATCGGCTGATAGATGGCAGCACCTAGCGCTGGGCAAAACCAGACATGTCCATAATGTGGTTGAAGTGAGCAGTTGATGGATTCCAGTAGGTTTTCCTGAATTACATCCGAATTTAATCTCAGAATTGATCAAAACCCGACTTGTCCTATACCAAATTCATACTAAAGTATAAGAGTCCAAACAAAACATGACATGTCCGACTGCAGAAAACGATATAAGTATTTCGTTCAAAGTAAATCATGTCCAATAGACACTTCATAGGACAAAACTTGTGCTGCTTCAAAACAGGTTATGTCCAAAAATGAAGTTCTCTGTAATTTAGAATTGCTATTTAATTTGTTTTTGAATCTTCCTCGTAAGATGGCACCACCAAAAGGTGTCTAAATGGCCATCTTGAGATAGTTCAAGATTTTCTCGCGGAAATAACCTACAACCTGCAGATAGGGTCAGATGTGTTTTATTCCTGTGTAATAGTGTACATCACGTAATAACTTTACTTCTTTTGTGCTATTTAACAATGAATGTGTCTGTGGGAACCATAAACGTTGGATCGAGAAAGAAAAAGCGGCAAGTTTTGTCAACTAGAGAGGTGGTCAAATCTAAAAGGTAACAAAAACTGTTTTTGTGGTTAGTTATTTTCTTCCTAACGTAATTTGTTTTGTTTCACATAGATACAGTGAAACTGATCCTCACCTAAGAAAATTCAAACGTCCTTGTAATCGCGGCACCAAAAAAATTCAATTGCAATGCAGTTTCTCTTAAAGACATCAAGCGATGCAGGGAAAGATTCTACAGTACTTCTGATAAAATCGAGCAAGACCGGAAGTGATGCTATTTAGTTTCTGTTTGCCCTCCCCAAAGTTAACGTCAGAGGCAAACTACAAGAGAAGAAAATGCAAAACCTAAAAGTTTTCATGTTTTTTTATTATTTTCGTCCAAAAAACAGACTATACCTGGAAATATGAAAAAGCAGGATTAATACTGTAGCAAAATGTATAGATGCTGGTAATGTTCCAAAAGGAAAACGTGGCGGAGACAGAGTTTCGAAAAACAGTATTCAGAAAAAGAAAAATGTAATTTTTTATCATCATTCCCAGCGTCGGAACGCCATTATAAGAGAAGAAAATCATGTCGCATATATTTGTCCAGTGACCTCAATTTGAAAAAGCTCTTCGAGCTGTATAACTGCCAATGTGATGACCCTATTCTTATAGTATCCCTAACAATGTTTAAGAATGTCTTTTACAATAATTTCAATATTGGCTTCAAGTCCCCTGCCTCTGATCTTTGTGGTACTTGTCTTAATTTAAAACACACAATTATAAAGCAAACTGGTGGCGAGAAAATTAAATCTATGACTGACCTAAGAATTCACAAACTCAGGGCCAACGAGTTCTATAAATTGGCAAAGGGGATCCCCCTAAAAGCATATCATTTGCTGTAAAAATCCTATATAACAGCAACTATTCTCGACGAATCTTCAACGAAGGTTGCTGCTCGTCATTACTGTATTTTGAATATTATAATATTAAAATTGATTATTAAATTGTATTTAAAGTAATAGTGTTTTTTTAAAAACTGTTGTGTCGTCTTCAACAACATAACTAAACGAATAGAACTGAAAAAATTTCATGGCAAGAAAACCACAACCATTATGTATAAAGGAAGCGAATTTTACAGGTTTGTGGCTAGAAATGACCCATATCATACTATGACGAAAAGAGGAAAAACCGAAAGTAATTTTAAATTAAAAGTACAGCCCCTCGGCAATGAAATAGCTAGAGAAAAAAACAAAATGTCAGGACGTTGCTAGCAAAACAATTTAATAATGAAGAAAAGAATTTAAATGGGAAGATCTACCAGAGTTGAGGCGTTAAAAGGCAGAGTGGACTAACCCATGATATACTGACTTTTTAAGGTTTTCGGACCAACATCATCATATAAATGTGCCCTGTTTAATGGCAAAATGGGCTATTCTCCAGCTAACTGCCATTTTTTTTATTTTATTTTTGACCAAACCGATAGCGCAGTTCCTTTACAAAGGCATACCGGACTATACATAACATTAAAGTGCAAAGTGGACTATGCTTATCCACTGTGAACTATACCCGTATGTTCATAACGTTAAGCGATATTCGAAATTGGCAAGAACATAATGGACTAACCCAATCCAGAATAATATAATGTGCATGACTAAACTTTGGACAAACCCGCTAAAAACAGATTCTTTTCCCTCGCAAGAAACTGGACTAATCATAGTTTCAGAAACAAAGTGGACTAACCTTAACCGTTTTGGGACTATCCTATTTCTTTGAATGGTATAAAGTACCTTAAGTGTTTAAAATGAAACCAGACTAACCCTGTCTGCTGTTTTTATTTACAAGAAATTCATTGGGACTAAGCTACTTGTATATTTTGACATTTAAAATCATAACTTGAACAATAATTATTATTATTCAACGTTTCGAATGTGTAAAGTGCGTGTGTTTTTTTCTGTAAAAATTAAGAGATGTGATCGAATGATAGCACATTGTAAAGACCGTCAGAACAGCTTGACGTAAGCACAAAATGTATGAACTAAATAATTATTTAACATAATGAATCGTGGTTTCTCTTATTAGACAAACAAAAACGAAAAGTGATACCTAGTGGGCAGAATAATAATTATTCTGCATTAGATCACAATGATAGTATCCAAAATTCTTTAAGTACTGCGCCGGATGAAAGTTTGGGATCTAATCATTTAAAATTAGTAGATATAGCTTTAAAGTCACCAGAGTATTCACAAAATTGTGGCACATCCTCTGAATATGAACCGGTTTGCAAAAATGGAATTACAATAATATTTGAGCTATAACGTGATTTTAGGTGAAGGATTTGTTGAGTCTTCTTGATTATATCCTACCAGCCTATCAAGGATTTTATAGATCTCTACCTGGTGATGCAGTCCCAGATGATATACATGAAAAAGGGGACAAGAATGAAGAAGATGCGTGTTCGGAATAGTACAAGAATGTACTGGTCCGCATCGACCCGAGTTCCCCAAGTTGCTGAGGTAATGCCAGTGAACCGTTTTCAAGGAATGAAAAGGAATCTGCATTTCAATGACAACCAGCAGATGCAAAACAGAATTGAGAAAATTCAACCCGTTATTGATCACATTCAGTATGTGTGCAGTAAAATAACGATGGAAGAAAATTTGTCCTGCGATGAACAGATAGTACCTTTTAAGGGGAGAATCCCAAGAAACCCCATAAGTGGGGCTATAAGCTATGGGTCCTATCAGGTGTCAGCGGTTTTTCATACGATTTCGAATTATTCACTGGCTCGGTACATCCAGCAGAGGGAGAGGAAGATTTTGGTGCTGCAAGTAATGTTTTCCGATTGACTCACAACAAACCCAACAATCTGTATCACAAGTTGTACTGCGATAACTAATTTACAGGTATTCCTTTGTTCTGTTATTTATCACAAAATGCAATTGATTGTGTAGGGACTGTAAGACCAAATAGGTTGATAGGATATAGCTTCCTTACCGAAAAGAACTGGAAACAACAAGGCAGGGGTTTCTATATAGAAAAGTGACTGAGGATCAAAACCAACAAGTGGTGAAGGCTGTACAGCGCTACTATAATAAAATGGTGACGCTGCTATTCACATTTGCTGGCTCTCAACCATCTCATAAGGTCCAAAGATTTTTCAAATCAGACAAAACCGAGAAAAAAAATGCTTGTCCAGACATTGTGAAGGTATACAACAAACACATGGGGGGAGTTGATCTCCTCGATTCCTTGCTTGGTATCTATAGGATTCGTACCAGATCCAAAAAATGGTATCACAGGTTATTTTTTCACATGATAGATGTAATATGCAATTCATTGTTGCTGTATAAAAGAATATTGGAACACCACCATCAGGATCAACCTCACAGCTTTGGCGAAATGTCTCTCTTGAAATTCAAGATTGAATTAGCTCAAGTACTAACTACAATGGAGACACGGACAACTAATGACGAAACAAGAAAAAGATGAAGGCCAAGCAATACTCCAGAGCACATGAAGAGGTGATGTAAAGAAGCTTCATTTGCATTTGAAACAAGAAAAGATGGAACTAATCACTGGCTCCAACATTATAAACAGCGCAATCGTTGCCGATTGGAGGGTTGCAATGGGAAAAGTCTAATGTTTTGTGGAAAATGAAAGGTATTATGTCTGTATGAAAAAAAACTCTGTGCGTGGTAGCCACGCGCGATAGAAGTGAAACTTCAGCGTTATTAGAGGAATGAAAAATTTGTAGGGTAAGCAGATGATTGGAGTGTATGCATTTATGAGCTTCAAATATATATTTATTCATCAACATCCATGTCCTCACTCAAATCTAAAACTGAAATGATAGGCCTATGTGCGGTTTCATTTTCTCTGAAAACAAAAAAACAAAAAAATAAAAAACAAAAAATGTCAAATATTTTATATCTTTTCGCATGTTTTTAATAAATCTTGACAAAGCCCCCGAACGGGGACGAAACGTCGATATTATTATATAGTTATACAGTTATTTATTTACTACATGCCAGAAATTCACAAAATTTTAAAAAATAAAATTTGAACTGGTATAAATTAAGCAAGACTATTTTAAACGTTTTTTCTAATATTCCTACCACTGGAATATACTCATTAATTTATAGACTACCAATCGCACTTCGAATACACAAAAAATCGATAATAAATATTGTCCGTATCAAAATAATAATTATGGAAGAATAAATCTAATTTTAATGCTCCTAACCTAGCGCTTTGTGATGTTACGAGAACTGAAACGCTGTGTCCTCGCCTTACTGACGCTTGGCTAAAAGAAACAGCGCGAGACAGAGCGTGGCTAAAGAGTGGGGCGTTCGATATTCCTTTTCTCCTCTGCCCGACAGACTGCTCCCCTCCTTTCGTTTCACTTTTCGTTAACACTCGCATTTGCCAACACAGGAACTTACTCTACACTCTACAGCGACAAAAGAAGTTTCACTTCAAAAAATTGTTTTGTTGATTATCATTCATAATTTGTGAGCAAGTGGATATTTAGTATGTTTTACTTTTGTATCAGTTTTTGTGTCTGATACGCACAATGTTCCCAAATGGGATTGTATCAAAACATGTAAGAAAAATTTGGGAAAAATAAAAAATATTTTTTTCGATATTTTTATGTATTATCCATACCAAAAGACACCATGGATTCTTTTCGTAGCAAAATAAAATTATGTGCAATATAGGGTTAAAATTTGTTTTCAGGCGTCCATATACATAGACAACCAACAGCTGTTTGTACAGATGGTGCTGGTGATGCCCTCGTAGAGCTGGTGTTGTTGGTACTGCTACTATTGTTCTATAGAAGAGAAAAACATGAAAATAACAAAAAAAAATCTTGATATTCAGTCTCCCCTGAGCACGCCCTGTATTATTAAAATAGAATAAACAGTTGTCGCCGCAATGTTGCTGCTGCTGCGCTGCTGGGTATAGCTGGTAGAACTGGTGCATTGGTACAGTTGGTACCGCTACTGTTGGTGCTGCTACTGTTGGCTGTTCTGTAGAAGAGAAAAACATTAAAATTACAAAAAATGATGTAGGGTAAAGTCTACAGTAGTTGGCAGTGACACAGTGGTTGGCACTAAGATTGATGCTCGCTTTGACGCCCCCTAGTGCCTATTAATGCCTTGTAAAACTCTGTTTGGTAACTTTTAGCTCTCCTGTTCATGTTAATACTATTTTCACATATGTTGGCAACATTTTGTCAAATATTCATAGCGTTGAAAAAATGGCGTCCCAAATCTGTGCTTGACAAGCGTTATTATGTAAAACGCTTATGTGAAGTGGTGCGATTGGGAGAAATAATTATACTTTTTAGGTATAAATTTCAATTTATTTTGAGTATAATTGTTTGATTATGGTTTAAAGAAGCATTTCTTGAGAAAATAATCTTACCAAAGTGCATTTCTGTTCAAATATATAAGGTGAAAAGCACTAAATTCATAAAATTATAATTCACAGTGCTTTTACAGTTATTGGCATCCTATGCCGACAACTACCAGTGATTGACATATTCGTGTCTGGTAACCAATTTTTTTTTTTTGAAGCGATGGATAACGTAGATAGAGAGGAAAGGATAAAACAAGCTTTAAATGCTGTCCGAAATGGAATGAAGCAGCAAGGAAATTTAAGATTCCGAGGTCAACAATTCAATTTCGCTTGAGTGACAAATTCAAGTCTCCTGGTTTTGAACTACAGACTTATCTGAAATATGAAGAGGAGCAGTTATTAGTAAACACATACCATTTATTTAATTAACCTGTATTAATTATTACAATCTTGTTAGGTGGATACTTACCAGCCATCGAAAAGGTTTTCCAATGACGGCTGATGATATTCAGACAAGGGTACAGGAGTTCGTTAAAGCAAAGAAGATAAAGACGCCGTTTAGAGATGGTAGACCAGGAAAAGGGTGGTACAAGGCGTTTTTGGGAAGACATCCACAAATATTGTTCTTGGACATATTTGTGAAGCAGTTACAGTGAGTGAGACAGATATCAGAAGGTGGATTGAAAATATCGAGAACTACTTAAAAGATACCAATAATTTTGAAATTCTGGCGGAACCTGATAGAATTTATAATGGGGATGAAACGAACTTTTTATTATGCCCGAAAAACAAAAAGGTGTTGGCACCAAAAGGGACAAAGAACGTCTATGAAATAGATCATGGAACTGCAAAAACCACTCCTAAAACCACCCCCAAACCCAGCCCTATGACCACCCGTACAAAGCACCCCTACAAACCACCCCTGTCGCGTCATTTTAAAATCTAATAATTTTTTATCACAAAAATCTCTTAAAAGGTACGGCAGTTGAACATTTTAATGGTTACTCCGTGGAAGAGCTAAATGTTTTAGGTGCGAACTGGTTATTTATGAATAGGCGGGTAAGAGAACAAATCAATGTGTCATTCATGAGCCGATCGGAATTATTAGAATATTAATAGTCATAGTAAGTTGGTAGGCTACTTGGAAATTTTGACATCTGTTAACATCCTTAAAAAAATATTTCAAATTTTGTGAAATTCTGTCATACGCGTAAATAAATAACTGTATATTATCGACGTTTCGCCCCCGTTCGGGAGCTTTGTCAAGATTTAGTTTGTAAAACGTTTAAAAATACAAAATTGTCAATAAAATATTTGACAAGAACAAAATTCTTTTTTCAAACAATAACTATTTATACGGTAACTATGATATAAATATAAAAATTTTAGCACTTATGATTTCGGAGACATTTGAATTTATGAAAGAGAAAAAGGCATATGTATTTAATTTAACAATAATACTGATAAGTTAGTAACAGAGGGTATGATTTATTGTATTATATTACAGTAAATTTGACTTAAATTTTGTATATCAATTCTATCATTAATAGAGTTTAGTTCTTTTTTTATATAGATCATTTCCAAAAACAGTCGAGATTTTGAATTTTTTCTTGTTCTAAATTGTTGATATCGTTAAATTCAAAGGTATGCTTGCTGTTGATATTTCCGCATTCTACGCGATAGCCTGTTAAAGAATTATGCGATTTTAGAATAGATTGATTGTGTATACCATGGGACCATGGCCGCCAGCAGGTATTTGTCGAAAGAGTTAATAACAAATTTTATTGAAGTGTACAGGTGTACTCGTACACGTCATATCCATGTCTAGGGAAGATAAAATGCAAAGAATACACAAACAAAAATTTAAAAAACATTGCTTATGATAAATTGGTTAAAGTGGGGAAAAGAGTAAAACCTGAAGCAAACCGGGATTATGTTGTTAAAAAAATACAAAGCTTTAGGGGATCATTTCGCAAAAGAGATAAAAAAGGTTTTAGAACCAGAGAGGAGTGGAGCAGGAGAACAAGATGTTTTGTACCAACTTTATGGTATTATGATTAATTATTATTCACCGTTGATCAAGAAATACCAACGGGTAGTACAAGGAATATGCATACTGCACTGAGAGAAATTTCATAAAATATTTATACAAAATGCAGTTGCTGGGAACTTTTTGTATAACATTTTTATGTTCTATCATATTCAATGTTTATACACTGCTTACGTTTTTTATATTACACTTAAATTTATTTGAGATACCGTATCAGTCAACAAATTTTCGTTTTCGAATACATTTTTACTCGTTGTGATAACGGAGGGTGTATCAGAAATATGAAATAGAATATTTTTGCATACGCCAAGTTACTTATATAAGATACTACAGAAAAAACAGTGTTTTTATCATTGACTCATTCGTGGGGATTAGATTAACTTGTGATAAACATACCTTTCAATTACAGGCGAGACATACGTCAAACATGTCAAATATTAAGTAATATCGCCCATGACTTTGTAAATAATATACTGTTCAAATTGTAAGCATTACAACAACGACGTTATCATTTAACTAGTTTTCGTTTATGATTGTTCGAATATGGCGCCACGCACCCGCGCTGTACATCATAACTACCAAACGGTTGTTCTCTAGTTTTAACTTGCAAAATTTCTCTCTCATCAAAAGTGCAGAAGGGCTGTTGGGGTGTGTATGTGTGTAAGTAGTGAATTCAATTGCAGTTTATTGTCATAAAGAATGGAAAACATATTAAACCTTTTGGGGGTTTCTAGATTTGGTACCTGTCTTTATCGGTAAGTAAAATTTGCCTTTGTTTTAGATGATGCACACTTGAAACACTAGTTAGGTACATATTTTTCACGTTTATCATACATATTACACTATACTTTATTACATTGAATTTAACAAAATAATGATTATTTCTTGAAGTCTTAAAAAGTAAATTACCTTAGGTTGCGCATGAACGATTGTAAAAGAGGACATTTCTTAAGATTGATGCTGATGCTGGGGATGCTGATACGCATGTGGAGTTTAATAGTTTCACTCTTGACGTGCGGGGTAGTACTATTCTAAAATTGTGCCTATAGTTCCCTAATTAAAATTTTAATAAGTCTCTTTTCTTACAACTGGAAAACGATTTCAAGTTTATGTACCCAGAAGCTAATAATAAATTGTATCAGTCGTGGGCAACGATTAGTGACGCACAGTTGTTATAGAGTTAGGGCAAAGAAAGAAATGTTCGATAATAAATTGTATTTTGAAGAATGTCGACATCGAATCGGCTCTCGATAGTAGGTATTTCATAAATCTTGTGTTGACGCTTTCATTTAAATTGTACATTTCGGGACCAAGGATTTAATTGCATTAATTTCTAATATATCCATTGTTCTTTCCAATATTTGAAGAAAATCTCAAGGAAACACCAAATTAATAATTCCAAAATTGAAATGAGAGATGCATTTTTGTTACATGTAAATGTAAGACGTAGCGACTGTTCACATTTTTAATCTATTATTAATTCCTTATTTTATATTTTAGGCAGAAGCGGAACTTCAAGAACCCACAAGGTTTGTTCTAAAAATAAAATCTTACATGTTTAACGCGGAGATAATTGTTAAATGGGTAGATTTATGTTTTAAATAATTGTTTACACTTAATGCCTCTCATCCACGGGAGGGCGAACAACCTGGGTTGTTGCATTTCACCATGCCACTAGGAATTTTTATTAGAAAATTACGGTATCTCCGAAGTAGTATAACTTAGGAAAAATTATTTTTAATCAGCTCTATAATAAATTTTAACCAAATGCAATAAAATATGGGGTTCCATTTAAAATAAGAACGTAATTTTAACATCTTAATCCTTAAAGTAATTTTAAGAATTAATTTTCGTGAATTTAGCAAAAATTTGCACACACCCTGTAGATGTATTGAAAAAATTAAAACACATTTACATGATCAATTGTCGTTAGTTGTGTTTGTGAATTTCATTAATTTATTATAAGCATTTTCTAAAATATTAATACATAGTCTGCTAGAAATCTGCACCCCGATTTTGCTTCTTAAAACCCAAAATAACTCTGAAATGTAACAAACTAGATTTTTTCTTCTACAATGACTCTATAATCTGCCGAAGAATTCGAAAATGCGTTAAAAACTATGGCGCCCCATTTAAAATGGACGAGTTACTATCAACATTCAGTGTAATCTGAATTGCAATAGGAATTACATTTTTTTAAAACTTGCTCCCTTCATGAAGTACGGAAGCAAAGTCTCAGAAAAAATGTCTAATGCATGTTTAAATTGAAAGACCCTGTATTGCGAGCCTACTAAAATGAACCACCATGTATGTACGCCATAAAAATTTGTATTTTAATTTTTTAATTATTAATGATTATGTACCTAGGTTGTATTTTTAGAAAAAATAAAACAGTTTTACATTTGAAACATGATTTTCTTTTATACCTTCCAGAATAATTATAAATAAATGTTTTCAATTATCTCTTGTCTTGGTAACTTGTCAATACACCGATATTTGAGATAACAAATAAGAATGGGTAAAGTACTCGTATAAGAAGCCGATCTACAAAGATATTAAGAATGGAACTAAAATGTTATGCAAAACTGTAAAAACGGTAAGTATAGATTGAATTGAACTGTACGATAGAAAACACTTTCCGTAACAATTTCGGAACCGCTACTACTTTAACTATTAATTATTACAACAGCGTTGTACGTGGTGCCACCTTCACAAGGGACATGTTTATATGCTTCAACAATTTACGATAAAACACCTCCATCTGAATGTCGTCCAACTATAAAAAATAACTAGTAATCCGCGTTCACAAGAACGATTAGAACGATAGTATAAAAATTCTTGTAGTTGTAGTATTTTGGCCCTGAATGAGGCGGAGGAATAATGCGTATATGTTTCCCGTCAAGGGCACCTCCAGTTTATAAACTGCCATTTATTTTTAAATCCGGACGCTATTTTACACGAATTCTGTTTTGGGATGGAACAGGTGTTAGCCGGAACTTCTAATGGTTCTATACCGAAATCAATGACACTAAGACAATTTTGACACGAAGTTCAAAAATTCAAATTCAACTGGAAGACAAAAAGGCAAGGGAGCTGTTTCTAAAAGGAATTTGGATTTTGTAGAATATTGCAAAAAACAACTGGATGCGAAAACGGACATTGACAATGACAAATATGATTCAGTAGGAATTTCATGGGGGAAAAATTTAAACGGATGGACCTTATGCAAGCAATTACCGAAGGATTATTAAAAAACTAAAAGATACAACAACCGTATCCGACGAAGACTGCCAACGATCTACACCGCTTTCTTCTCACAGTCGGTATATGGTGTCGAATTCTTTTGCTCAGTAATTGCAACATACAGCACCGATGGTTCCAAAACGCCAAGTCGAAACATCGTCAATGCAATATGCATCACATTTAGTGGTTATCAAACTGCTTCAAACATTGATTCCGACGTTTTCCACACACAGGATACCGACTAAATACGGGTTTTTGAACCAACTTTTCGAATAAAATATAAAAAAGCTTTAGTTCATATTTTTACATAGAAATAAATACCAAGTAGGTACTTACCGTTTCCTTTGTATACCTACTTGCTACCAGAAAAGTTTAGTTTTTATTTTTAATACACTCTCATTCAGATAATATGTTCCTTGGAGAACCTGGTATATGGCTTTGCATGTTTCGGGTATGAGCTGACATAACGATGATGGCGAAATCCGAGTGGAAAATTTTAAATAATGATAATAATAATAAACCGACTTTATCCGAACACAACATAAGTGGTGATCAGTGGGCGAAGTTTAGTCCAAGATTATTCCACCACATAACCCACCAATCACCAGCAAAAAAATACGCAGGAAAAAGTAACAAAAGGCATGACAAAAAACTATAAGAAAAAAGAACACACGCTGCAAGAGATAAATAAAAAAATTGAATGATACAAATTACTCACTCATCAATGTCTCGAACAAATAAATTTTTACAGAAATTCTAAAAGTCGATAAGGGCAATCGTTTGAAGCCGTCGCACAGAGGTCATTTTATTTTTTTTAGGAATTAATAAATAAAAAAAATAATGTTCTCAAATAATTTATTTTATGCTATAATATTACAGAAAACATTCCAAAGAATAATATTTTTGAACGTATTTTTTTTGCTGATTCGAGTTGGCCATTAAAAAACACTTGAAATATTAGTAAACAATTATTGAGAACTTGGCGTTTAATTTTTGACATTATGTTGTGTTGTTTGCAAGGTGTATTTCTGTTTTCTACTTGCAGTCTTTTAAATTTGGATTTTGTTATCTTAGAGAGCAAGGTAAGGGCTTTAATATTTGATATAAAGTTACTTAAAAAATATGCTTCTATGTGAAAAGGATAATTAAATGTAAATGCATCAATTTTTTACCATTTTTTTAAATTATATTAATTTTCAAAAGCTGCAAATTGTAATATTAGAAAATATTTGTCATAAAAATATTTTTTATACTTAAATTGCTTTATTACCTTCTTGCTAATTACACATTTGGGTGCCAACAAGCGCAAGGCGCTTAAAAAAAATTTTTTTTAGGGACTATGTCAATAATTAGAAACGACATGTTTGCCGCCTGGTGCGAGCAGAGTTTACTTGGAGATAAAAATGCATCTGTTTTTAAATTTGTTTTGAGAAAGGTCAACTTAAATAATGATCGACGTGATAATCAGTACGATATGGTAGTGAGAAAAATCAATAATTTTAACAGCGCCGTTGCCACAATGTGGAAGAATTGCAAACGGTCCCGAAAACTTTTTGTAGCCAGACATCGTGAATGGCTAAATGAATCCATACTTTTTATTGAAGAGTTAAATGTGCCTGTACCTGGGTCCAGCAGAGGTAGACCAGAAAAGTTATTTAAAGAGCTCGGCGACCAACGAAAAAGACAGAAATTAATGCCATTATTGGATAACTATTCTACGGAACAGCTTACATTTGCTACTCGTAAAAGTCTAGAATCTTCAGGTCAACGAAATGCTTCAAACATAATTAAATAAATTACAGAAAATTCACCTGGTAGAGCAACAAAGATGAAAAAAGCAATGAATAAAAAAGAAACCTTGGCTGTAAAGTATTCCGCAGATGAAGCACTTACCCTTTTTCTTGATTGCTCGCTAACCAAAAAAGCTTATATTTTATTGCAGCAGGGAGCAAAAGAACATAATGCCCAAATTTACCCTAATTACAATATACTTTTAGAGGCTAAAAAGAAATGTTATCCAAGTGAGAATGATATTCGTATAACAGACATATCCGCTGAGGTTAACCTTCAGACACTCGTTGACCACACAATAAAAAGAATAATAGAATCTCAGCAACATCTTTACGATAACTTACCGCAAAATGTCTCAAAAAATGAAATTACTATTAGATACAAATGGGGATGTGATGGCAGTGCAGGACACTCACATTACAAGCAAAAGTTTAGCGGTCAACATGATGAATCAAATTCGGATTTAAATTTATTTTCAGTTTGTCTCGTTCCTCTGCAGATGACATCCAACAATGGCACTATACTCTGGCAGAATCCACGGCCATCCTCGACCAGATTTTGCAGACCTATAAAACTGATTTTTCAAAAGGAAACACCTGAATTGTGTACAAATGAAATTAAAAATATTGAAGATCAAATAACGGAAATTAAACCTACAGTTATTGAGGATTACCAAATAACTATTCGTCATACATTTAAAATGACAATGATTGATGGAAAGATGTTTTCTGTTATTAGCAACTCTTCAACGCAAACCTGTGGTATCTGTGGAGCAAGTCCTAAAATTATGAACAACTTGGAAATGTTAATGACACTGCCAATAGATGAAAGTTTATATGACTATGGAATTTCAACTTTACATGCGTGGATAAGATGCTTGGAATGCAGCCTCCATATTTCCTACAGGCTTGATTTAAAGAAATGGCAGATACGAGACAAAAACGAAAAACAAATTATGAAAGAAAGAAAGAACCATATAATAAAAAGGTTAAAACAAGACTTAAGTTTGTTGGTTGACATCCCTAAACAAGGATATGGCACAACAAATGACGGGAATACTGCCCGTAGGTTTTTTCAAAACCATTGCCAGGCTGCTTTAATAACAGGTATTTTTTAGCTCATCTCTGTAAACTGCATATCCTTACAAATGTATTGATTTTGTTGTAGGACTCGACGAAGATTTTCTAAAGCACCTATTTATAATACTAAGTACAATGTCATCTGGCTATGAAATTAACAAAAAAGCGTTTGCAGAGTACTGCAAAAGCACTGCCACACTTTACATCGAGCTGTATTCATGGTACTATATGCCAGCGAGTCTTCACAGAATACTTTTTCACGGGCCAGAAATTATAAAGGCTGTGTCTCTTCCGATAGGCATGTTTTCAGAGGAAGCCCTTGAATCTAGGAACAAAGACTTTCGGAAATATCGCGAATCATATTCCAGAAAATTTTCAAGGGAGGAAACTATGAAAGATGTATTTTGCAGGCTACTACTTTCGTCTGACCCTCTCATATCATCATTATCCAAGTGTGTAGGTACTCGCTCCAATAAGCAACCCTTAAACAAAGAAGTTTTAAAATTGCTTCAAGAGCCTCATTTGTCAAATGAAATGTATGAAAATGGAAACATTAGTGATTCCGAAAATTCTGAACAATAATATTGTGCAATAGGATATGATTTTTTAGTTAGTTTAAGTATAATTATTACCTAGTTAATGTTGCGTTTTTTTTGTAGATATATTTTGGTACATTAAAAATATTAATTTGTTAATATACTTAAATTTATTAATTTAAATAAAAATAAAACACCCTGTTTATCAAATCTGATTAAAAGTAAAATGGATGTCATTTGATTTACGAACAAATTTAAAAAAAATTATTTGCGTCTAACAACTAGAAACATTTAAGCTGATTACTTACTTACTATACTTAATAATAATACTGAATTATTTATAAACATCTGAAATAGACCAACTTAAAAAAATTAGTTAATTAACGTATCTAAAGCTATTTACACAACTTAAGCACAGTCAAAACTTAATATTTTTATATTTGTGTTTATTACCGCCTAATTTACCATAAATGACCTCTGTGCGTCGTGTAAAGAGTTATAAACAGTAACTGCGTTATAAGTAAAACTCCTTTGATAAAGTGCTGTCGAAGGTTGAGGCAGTTATACGGGACGGAAATCTAATATTGACGTCATGTACCTGTGATCGTTTAATTAACAAATTGCTAAGCAGACAGCAAGGATTACTAACGGTTAAAATTTTGTGAACAAAGACAGCAAGGTGGAGGGCACGCCGACTACTCATGTCAAGCCAAGAAAGCTCAAAAATTCTGTGCGAAACGTGATCAAATTTACGCAAACCAAAAATAAATCTGCAACAGAAATTCTGAACACGCTGTATCCGTTTGACATAGACAGAATCAAGGCAAGATCCGTAGAGAATATCACAGTAATTAAACAATGACAATACCAGAGACTATGATAACATCTTTTTCAGTCGAACTGGTAAAATGAACGCTTTTTTCAATACAACATTAACGTGCGACTTGAACCTCCACTCGTCATCCAACAATAATCCTAAACTTTTAGCGGAAGTTTCGATAGGTAATATTTTATTATTAATTAAAACTTGTAAACTGCTCTTAGCGCTCGCCACATGCGACTTGGGGCCAAATACCATAACTGTCGATTTACCTGGGTTAAGCGTTAAATTGTGATTGTGTGACTGGTCGGATAATAATTTTAAGTCAGAGTTGACTAAACTCTATGCTGTACACAAATCTTGAAGAGGAAACCTATAGTAGATCCTTGAGGGACGCCACTGTGTAAAATAGAAACATTAGAGACCGAATTATCAATTTTAACTTTAACTTTTCTATTTTGAAGGTAAGCACGAAAAAATTTAACAGAATCGGAAGAGAAATCAAGGCAGGTATTTAAGTTTAGATAATACAAGCTCATAGTTTATCGTATCAAAAGACCTACTATAATCAAGCAAAACCAACATACTCAACAATACCATCAGTAACCTGCGCAAGAGCAGACAACGTACTTCAGCCACTAGGAAATCCATACTGAAGAGATGGCAGTAAGTTATTAATTGTTACATGATCATAAATTTGAGAAAATATTATTGTTTCTAAAATCTTCGAAGCACAGGGCAAAATGCTGATAACCCTCAAATCCGAGAAACTCTTTGGATTAGAATCGTTTGGAACCAGGCGGCCAATAGCAATCTTCCATAAATCAGAATAACTAAAAGTTTCTAAACAAAAATTTATTATTATTAAATGAGTACTGATTAATGTGCGGGCTGCAATATTTGAGCATAGTCAGGGAAATTTCGTCTACTCCGCAAGCATTAGATTTTAAATTAGAAAGAATGCCACTGACCGCTCAATGGAAACCAATTTAAAATTAAAATTAAGTTCGGCATTAAACATATGAGAATCATAAAATCTTATTTGATCATTGCAACTGAAGGTAGTATTAGTAGTAGGAAAGAAGTGACTGCACATATCATCAGGGTTGGACTTTGGACAGCTGGTTAGGCAAGTCAAACTCCCTTCGGCCAGCGATCTGAAACTCGGACAATTCAGACCACATTTGTCTCGAATTGTCATCCGCCATAACATTCTCCAAATAGGCTCTCTTCTCCCGACGTACAACAGATGGAGTATAATTACGTAATCTTTTATAAACCAACCAATCCTCAGGGAGATTAAACCTTTTAAAAACACTGAAAGCAGTATCGCGTTGCTTCATGAGATATTTGATTTGGTTAGTTAGCCAGGGAGCCTTTGGCTTTGTAACTCTCACAGTCCTGCATGGCGCATGCTTATCAAATAACCCAATAATGTAGTTATTGAAAATTGTAACTTTTTCATCAATATTCCGTTGTCCAATCGAGATTGTGCAGATCATCCAAAAAGAGGCCATAATTTAAATTTCTAAAATCTCTATGCAGTACAAACTTTGGTTTAGGTTTAGACCCTGCAATATTTAATTTGCAATACACAAGCCTGTGGTCCGTCAAGATACTATCGTCTAAAGTACCGGATTCAACCACTAACAAGTCTGCACTCTAAAAAATAGGATCTAAAAGAGTGACTGTGGTAGCAGAAACTCTAGTAGGTTCATTAATTTGTTTAAGATTATAGGAATCAAAACAGTCAGAAACATTATCAGCATTAAGCAGATTAACATTGACGTCACCCAAACATACAACTTCATCCACCACTGGAACAATGCAGGACAACAGATTGTCAAGCCCATCAACGAAAACATTCAGATTACCATTAGGAGGACGATATATCGTATTAATAATAAAAGATTTATTGTTCAAAACAAACTTAACACAGAGACATTCAAACGAATCCACAACAATATCATCCAATTCGAATATATCAGCACGGATATTCTTCCTAACATAAACGGCGGCACCTCCTTCTATCATGACGAAAAAGATCAAAACCATTAATTGAAATTGTATCTGAAATAACAGCATCCGACAGCCAAGTCTCAGTAACCGCAACAGCATATGCCCCATCAACAATGAGGTTCACAAAATCCGCAAAACTAGACAGCAATGAGCGTACATTCAAATGAGCAAATAACATAATAAACAAATACCTATAAATGTATAAATTAAAAAAAAAACGAAAACTGCTTATTTTATGAATAAAAAAAAACGGTAATGGACACCAAAAAAATTAACATAGGAAAGAAATCGCACAAAAGAAACAAAAACTTACAAAAAAAAAACTAGAATTCATAAAGGTGAACAGAATGGAAAAACAATTTTATACATGTTAAAAAGAAATTTTATCAAAATCTCTACAATTTGTTACTTTAAAAATTTTATCTTTTAATTTAACGCAAATAACGCCATCAAATGACCATACGTTTTGAAATTTAAACTTGTCACACGCACGCTTGTATAGATCAAATCTAACAGCGGTCAAATCTTCATTAATAAAAACACCGCTAGACTTTGACTTATTTCTAAAAACTTTACTTCTCCTTCGATAACTCAAGAATTTCACTATAATTCTGCCGTCCTAAAGAAGAAGGCCCGAACTGAAAAAACTCACTTCTGAGATATTGATCATTTTGTAAATTTTCCTATAGCATCCTAAATTTTCACTGTATCGGTTTCAAAATCGGCATAACTGGTCCAAATATTAAGTATTACTTAAACACTTAATAGAAATATCCTCACTCAAAGGTTTTCGAATTTACGGCAGATCGGACTTTTTTCGTAGATAATAATTGTCAGATAGGACTAGTTTTATGTAATTTTCGTATATTTTTCCGTTTATCTAGATAGTTTTTTAGTACGCAAATTTTGAAACTGTTGATCCATGTGAGAAAAGTTAATAAAGGGTGGAGGGGAGTCTACAAATTCTCACAAACCCAATTTGTTTATTAAACGTTTAGTAAACAAATTGGATTTGTGAGAATTTATAGACTTTTACAACCTCCCCTTTTTATTAGTACCCCAAAGTGTAATAAGTATATTTAATACAAAACATTTTAAAAGATTTATTTGCAATATAATTATAATGCACAAGATTATAAAATGCCATGTACATACTTCAAACAACTACACAGCTACTACTTTGCCTCTTATCCCATCTCACACGTCACCGTCGATAACACTGGTGTTGGTTGCCAGATTTTCCCAGAATATCAAGCGATTTGCAGGCAATATTGGTTTTAGCTTATCCACGAGACCATTTTTTCTCATAACTGATATGCCCCTACATTCGGTACGTGCCTGCGGTTTTGGAATCTCCGATTGTTTCAGCTTAGAAATCGTAAAATTTACCTCCCGAAAATCTTCATTGAAATCCATCTTATATTTTAATAAATGACTTCCTCTAGTAAACATCATCCAAATTATATCGTGTAAACACACACTTGGTTCAGTCCTTTGCAATTTGTATTTTGAAGGATAATCCTTCCAGTTATAAAATTGACCGATCAACAGTCAACTCTCATCCGTTAACGTACATTGACGAGGATAAAGACATAATTTGATCATGCTCCATGCTACTCCATCAAGTTTCCTCATGGGGGTACAAGAGCAACGATCGTGTGTGCTACCGGAAACAAGAAATGCAAACAGGGAAAAAATCCTCAAACTTTGGAAAGAACGTCAACGTATCCTCGGATGTGTTTGGAAAATTTGGGTTTTTGATTATATGCAGCAATTAAGGACGACTCAAATTAATAAGTGCCAATCGTCAACGAACAAGTTTAAAGTTCTACTACATGACCAGGAAGCACCCCGTTTAATCTGGGAAATGGTAAAAATCACAGAAGTCTACCAAGGACGAGATGGAAAGATAAGGGCATGCGAGGTTGAATTGCCCAACAAAACAAAATTGAGAAGACCTATTCAGCTACTGTATCCTCTGGAAATTGGCGACGCCGCCGCCGCGCGGGAGGATGTAGAAAATCATGAGCATTACTAATCTAAGCGGGCAGTTTAAAAAAAATTAATGAATGACATATTACCAAATTTAACGAATTCAGAAAATAATAGTTGTATATAAAGTTGAACCTTTGTTAATAAATTTAGACTGAAAGCTAAAGCTGTTTTACGTGCGATTTAACATAAAAAAGTAGCAGATTGGACCGTTTACACTAGTATCATTAGATAGGACCTTTTATGTATATAACACGCATTCACTTACTTAGCAATAAAGTCCTAACTACTTAACAGAGAAGCAGATCGGACGTTTTAATTTAGTAATCGTAGATAGGACTTTTTTAGGTAGCAATACTACCTCGGTGTGTAGATCGGACAATAAATTTAGGCGATTTTCATAGCTTTCTGGTGCACTTAGGACTTTCTTGCTTTGTAGAAAGAGAGAAAACATTGTACTGTTACTGATTATGTCAAGAACTAAAAATCGGAAAATTTGCAGTTCGGACCTTCTTCCCTAGGACGGCAGAATTGCCCTGCAACCCTATTCTTTCGCTCACCCACTCTATGAGATCTCTCGATGTCTTCAACCGTCATATTATTCAGACCCATTTTCTCACGAAAAACATTCAATACTAGCTCGTCCGTATTTTCATTTGGATTCTCCTTTATTCCAAACATTCTTAAACAATTCCTTCTGGAATATAGTTCAATTCTATCCACACGTTCCACAAGGAACGCCTGCTCTTCTTTTAGGTTTTTGTTTTCAGTTACTAATTCTCTGTCACAACTGTTCCTGCTGGCATACCCACATGAAAATTTGGTATCGGTTCTGGTAGTTCAGAAGCCAATGCCATAATCATATCTCCGGCTATACCTAATGGTGGTACTTCCTCGAACAGATTGTGTGTGTTTGGATCGATGGCGGCAGCATGATATCCTCCTATTCTTGCTACGATGGTCGTTGGTAGCGCTGGAATTTCCAATCTCGTTTCCTTTCCCATCTGATCTGTATAAGTACCGATCTCCTTGAGGTAAGTAAATACAGGTTGAGGAATATTGAAAGTTTCATTTTCTGTTGCCTTTCTTAGATCCCTTTCTTCGCTGTTAAGGCTTCTTTTACCCTGTTTTGCCTTTACTTCAATTAGTTTTAAGTGAAGCATAGCGGTGGAGTAATATTAAGCTTCCTCACGGGCAAGCACTCTGTCGAGTTGCCTTTCGTCCGCACGGTAGCCGTCATATACTTCTTTTGCTATATCCACTAATTTTGAATAATTGACTGCCTTGGAGCGATTTCCGTAACAGTAACGTCCACTCCAAAGATAACTTCGGAGATGATCGACTCATTTCGCTGCTCCGTTGGTTTGTGACCCATCGCTGTTGGTTTCGGAATCGTTATGTCGCGTGTTTCCTTTCGTACCGGTTTTAGCTGTCTCCGTCCTGTTTTACCAGGTTGGAAGTTCTCAGGCTGTCCACGGTAGTTTGGCACGATCTTCTTAATTTCTTCGGCTGAATAAGTTTTCACTTCGTCAGATATTTTCGAGGGTATTAGTTGGATGCGCGTGATGCGTTTATCTTTAACTAATACTTTCGCAGGAGTAGTTTTTCTTCCAATCAAGGACCAGGCTACTAAACTGGGCAATCCAACAAAATCAAATGCAGGCGCGAAAGAAAGCAATTTTCGATTTGCACTTATACTTACGCTCAACGCGTACGGGAAGAATTTTTACGTTTCCTATACGGTCAGCGCTACTGGTTGCTGTCACCGCGTAGGAAACGGATGCCGCTGAATACATTCCGTTTCCTAAGTGATCCGCGCTACCATCTAATAGTGAATCGAAGGAACCATTTGCTGCTAGGAACAACACCGACACATGAGAAGATTTCCCGCGTTTTAACGTCTATGCCTTTGACTAAGTAATCTTAATGCGAGCAGAATCGCAGGTACATTTTAGTAGATCACTTCGTGTTGTTATATGTATGTATACGCATACGTTCTCCCTTTACTTATTTGTTCAGGATGAATGTTGTCAAATAGAAAATGCACTGAAACAGTTTAATTCATTGTAAATAAAATGATACCAGACAAGATAAAGAATTCAAAAATAACAGTCACGACATCGTTCGTTTTGGTTTATGACGAAACGTTACATGATAGTTGCAGTAAGTGGATAAAAATATTTTCAAAATTTACGTCCACCGACTGGATAGTAGCAAGAAACTACAGTAACTTGAAGCAATTACAATGTAGGAAAGATTTTGGTTGCCAGCACAGCAATAAAAACAAAACCCGAAAGCAGGAACCGGTGAGAAATAGAAAAAAAATACAATGCAAAAATCTTTATAAAGATTAAAAAGGACAACAAATATACAAGATACAAAGATGTCTATCTCAAGGAATGGACGCAATAGTTGTGGCAAGTAGATGAAAATATTGTTTTTAGTAAATATTCTGAAAGGCTCTTTTAAATGGGATCCCATTTGAGAAGCTTCAGAGACAGGTACCAAAAAATTAAATAAACAAATACCGGTCTGATTATCTATGAACAATTTACCCATTCGCAATTCACACTTTTTGGAAATTCACATTTATTTTTGCAAAACACTTAGTTAATTTGTATTTTCAGATAAATTTCAAACATTCTCTGGCTTTTACAAAATATTTTGAAGATGGAATGTCACCAAGTGAAGCGAAAGCATTTCATAGAGCTGCGTTAATGGTAGTTACGCCAGTTGATACATTGGTCGAAATCCTAGCAAATGCCCAAATAAATCCGATGGACCGAACTATTTAGGACATGGAGATAATTTTGTATTTAAAAGTATTGTATGTACAAAACTATTTTATAGACTTACGATACTTTTTAGAATCTATAATTATGGTGATTGTTGCATGACAAAGTTGAACTGGCAACACTTGCACTGGGAAACACAATTAATACTATTTTTTAACAAATAGATAAGGAAACGGAAGAACAAGGAAACGCATCCCCAGATTTTAACAAACCCATGGGTTTGGACAGGGAAGACGATGATAATGGAGCAGTTAGTGAAAATAACATTTTGATCGATACAACTGAAATGGAAAGAAATGAACAATTTGAACTGGAAAGTTCCAGGAAATACTTGGATGTACATTTTTGCTGAATCCCATCTTTCTCTTTTACCTGTGGTTAAGAAGTTCAACAGGAAGATGGAATCCATTGACAATGAAGCTTCGTTCTACGCTATGTGTTCCTCATTTATTAGTCAGAGAAAATATAATATCAACAAAGGTAATAGAGAGAAGGGAATGGAGTACATGGGGAGAAAAAACAATAAATTTGAAATTAATAAAGATAGAAGTGTTACGAAACAAGGAGAAAATTAAATTGGCACTCCCCGTATAGGCTTTATTCGGGTTTTACATAAGTTTTATACAAGACCTAGAATTCAAAATTAATAACAAAACAAAGAATAAATTATTAGACTTCCCACCTAGTACCAGGGAACCACGATTAAAACAATAATTCAGATTCAGAGGCTGCTAGACTCGCAAACGAACCGATGCTCCGAATATAAATAAATGAATGAAATAAATACGTTTTAAAATATAAAACGCTGTTCGGAAAAAGGTAAGGAAATGCGAGGTGCACACCCGATTTTTGTACTTATTGAAACTAACAAGAAATATATACAAAATAAAGCAAAATATGCCTATAGGGTAATTCTAGGAAAGATGGCTCATCAGGTGAGATGGCTCACTATGCATTGTTCTGTGGTTATTGTAGTTAATCGCAATTTGGCAACACTGTCGTTAATCAGATGTTATATGTGGCATTGGGGCGAAATCTTGTTCACGGCGGTAATTTATTAGTGCCTATTTTACGAATAAGTCAGCGTTCATCCGACAATAATATTTTGAAGGCAGTTGGCGCAAGTGAAAAATAGGTAAGTCGCAGTTCATTTTTTAAAGAATTTTCGTTGTTATGTGCTTCTTAGAAACTGTGGCTGTCTTTCTAACCTCAATTTCACTTCATATAAAGTAGGGGTGTTGCGAAAAAATGCTGAGCCATCTCTCCTTATAAAATCAGGTGAGTTGGCTCACAGCTTACCAAGGAGAGATGGCTCAGCGTTTTATTTTCATTTTTCAATACGTCAGTGACTGATTTTGGAAATTAAAACCTACACTAATGTATTTTACAGTAAACGTGAACATGCCTACGGAATACAAACGTAAAGGCAGTGTTAACCGCGGAGAATGGTCTGAGGAAAGACTACAAAGTGCAATGCAGGCTCTCGAAATTTTGGAGTGCCGTTTTCAACAATTCGTCGCCGTCTTCAAAATAATAACCCTACAAAATTGCAATTAGGTCCATTATCCACTCTAGGGCCCGAAAATGAAGCCAAATTAGTAACCCATATAAAGAAACTGCAAAAGTTTGGTTTTTCTCCAACCCAAACGATTGGACGGTCTATGGCCTTTGAATTGGCAGAACAATTGAATCTAAAACATAAATTTAACGTAGAAAAACGCATGGCTGGTTATCCATGGCTTGAGTCATTTTTAAGGCGCAACAAAGATCTTACTATAAGAAAGTCAGAAGGTGTGTCAGCAGCTCGCTCTGAAGCTGTTAATAGAAACGACATTACATCTTACTTTGAACTTCTGGAAAATACTCTAATTGAAAACGATTTGATGAACAAGCCAGGACGAATATACAACGTCGATGAAACAGGCCTACAATTAAACAACAAGCCTGGTCATGTCATTGCTGAAAGGGGGTCAAGAAACGTCGCAGCAATTACGTCTGGGGAAAAAGGAGAAACCATTTCCATCATTGCTTGTAGCAATGCAGAGGGGTCATTTATACCCCCAACTTGCATTTTTAAGGGCAAGAATACAAAATGTGAGTTTGAAGATGGAATGCCTCCTGGTTCTCTAGTTTTCATGGGAGAAAAACCGGTGTACGTTAACAACGTTCTGTTTCTGAAATGGTTAAAGGAACAATTTGTACCTAGGAAGCCCCCAGGAGCTGTTTTGATGATTCTTGATGGCCATGCATCGCATTGCAGCTCTGTGGAAACTTTAGAATACGCTTCAGATAATCAAATCGTTTTCGTGTGTCTTCCCAGTCACACTACACAGTTCCTCCAACCTCTCGATAGGGGAGTTTTTAAATCTTTAAAGAGTTTCTATTATGGGGAATGCAACGCCTTTATGAGAAGAAATCCCAATCGACGCATAAATAGGCTAGTGTTTGGACAGTTGCTAGCTGCAGCATGGGAGAAAGCTGGAAGTGTGAAAAATGCTGTGTCTTCTTTTAAGGCAACAGGAATTGTCCCTTTCAATCCGTCAGCAATTCCTGACTACGCATACCTCACCAACAATTCACAAAATGCACCTGTTGGTACCCGAAATGAAATTGATACAAATTCAACCCTCGAAGAAAATGTTGCCGGTTCAAACGAAAGTGCCAGTGAGGATATAGAAATCTTACAAAGTACGTCAGCTGCAACACAAGCTTCCACAATGCAGGCTCCTGCAACGCAAGTGTCAAAAACGCCACAGAAAGAAACTCCAGGCAAAATTCTAGATAAAATTAATCCCGTGCCTATCAGAGAAGCTGTAGTTTCTGTTCGAAAAAGAAGCAAGCAACTGGCTACTGTTTTGACAAGCCCAGACAATATTCAGCTTAAAAAGAAGAAGTTAGAAGAGAAGACGCAAGGTGAATTAAAGAAAAAGCAGAAGAAAGAAAGAGGCAAAGCCAAAGTATGCAAGAGTAATCGTCACCAGGGACAGTTAAAGTTCAGAAAGCGTCTCTCCACTTCGTCGTCTGAATCGGAACAGGAAGAAGTTGTCTATGATGATTCATACGATTATGAAGACGAAGCCAACATTTGCGTAGGTTGCGGAGAAAATTATGGAAACACAAAAAAATCAGATGAGTGGATTCAGTGTGTGCATTGTTCCAGATGGCTTCATGAAGGATGTACGAAATATGAAAACGTCTGTGACCTGTGTGGTAAAGTGTTGAATAAGAAAAAATAGTTATTTATGAATCAAACATCCGTTCGAACTTATACATTTCAGCATTTTCTGCCTGAGTCATCTCACCTGATAGGCCGAGCCAACTCTCCTCTATATTATAGGTGAGATGGCTCAAAGAAGGATTTTTTGTTTTATTTTATTTTAGAAAAATAATTTATGTTTACCTCGTATTTATGTTTAAGAAGGGTATTTTAAGTGTTTGTTGTTGTGTTTGTTAATTTTTGACTATTTTTGAAATTGCAATAAAGGAGATATGATTTTTTATTAGAAAGTGCGCCATCTCTCCTAGAATTACCCTACAGGGAAAATGTTTCGCTACAGAAGGGAGCTGAAAATGAGGTCAACGGCAACCAGAACAGTTGTAGCAAAAACTATGTGTTACAAATTAACGGAAAAAAACAGGAGGGATATATTTACAAAATTTTGGCACCTCACTTCGCCAGGAAAGAAAGTATATATTTCTACTGGAGTTCTAAAAACTGATACAAAACGAGCGAGACATAGAAGAAATACGGAGACTAGCCAAAGAACAGCATCCTATCAATATTTTCTTAATAGGAAAAGTGAAAACGTAAGGGTATGTAAGACAATGTTTTGAAATACCTTAGGGGTGTCTATGAGAACCATATCAGAATGGGCACAGAAAGATAAATCTATTTCCATTACAAACGACTCTAACCAAAATAACAGGAATGAAAATTCAAACAGAAAAGGTTCAGGGTTTGCAGATAGAAAAGATTTGCTAAATTTCTTTACCCGTTTGCCCAAATTAGAGTCTCACTATTGCCGAAAATCGACTCAAAAATAATATTTCAAACCCCATTTTAAAACAAAGTCGGAACTATATGCAATTTACAAAGGTTGCTGGTGGTGTGGACCACACAACTGAGGCATTCTACATACCGTTATTCCTACTTAAATATAATTTCAGTTAATTTTTACTATTAAATGTGACTTGAAATGTAGTTAATATTTTCTGATTTTACTATATGGTAGAAATTCATGATGAATTGAAAAATTACTACGCGTACTACCAATATCTCTTACTTGTGAATTTTGCGCAAGTCCCCATTTAGTTTTGAAAATGGAAATGAATCTTTCACAACTCCAATATTTTTTTGCAAGTTTGATGCCGTGATCAAAAATAAGTGTCAGAATATATCCACAGCAGCACAATATACATGGGCAATTATAACATCATATCCTTTCAATTAACTTAGTAAACTGTAAATTTGCGCTTTTTGGACTTATGCACTTTTCGCATTAGGCAGACGATATGTGTAATACTAACATACAATTCACGTACTTAAAATAATAATTTGAATGAGATTTGTATTGTTTTGTCGTGACTATACAGGATGATTCAAATTAGAGGGCCACCATTGGGATCTCTCTTATTTAAATAAATATAGCTGGTGTGTAGGATTTTAAAATGTCTTAGACCTGCATTTTAATAATGGGTTACTTTATTTACGAACAAGATCACCTGAGGTAAAGGCATCTTTATAAACAAATAGACCAGTTGATATCAGTTCATTTTAATGCTGCAAAAAAACTCGAATATACACTTATATTAAATTCTTAATATACTTTATGAAAAATATGAGGATCTGAAAGTGTTCGTGTTCGTACTTGCATAAGATAATTATAGACAAGTGCAGCTATTTTTTGATGTCTACCGCTCCAGGTGCGTCATTAAGGCTGCGACATATCAGCTGTTAGTCTATAAAGTGCTGCCACCTATCGCCCAAAAGTGTGATAAGGATTATGCAAAATATACTCACAATCTATTATGGTTTGTTTCTAACACAGCTGCAAAGTCTTCCGACGGAACCTCTACAGCTTGGAATTTTTAAGATCGCCATCTCCATTGCAATGCACCACACTACTACTACTGTCAAACGTCCAGTTTACTGTGCAACTCGCCCAAATATTCATAATGGAGAGAATGCAAAATAATTTTCATTCCAACACGCCGGCTGAACCAAGTAACGTATCAACACGTTCTTGGTCGAAAATGAATAACGAATAGTTAACTTAGACAACCCTACTTTCTAATTGCGGTAAATATGTGTACAAATAGTAAAAAAGGTGTCGAGTTTACGGCTTTATGACGGATTTTTCAATAATTTGAGGGAGATTTATTTAAGGCGAACGAAAAATATTACTATAAAAGTAGTGCGATTCTCTAAGTTGATCCTTTATTGATAAATCTTTTCTTATTTAACGCTCTATGTACTTTAATTTCAGAATGGTGTTGGAATAAAAATGTGTCTACATGTCCCGTTTTTAGTGCTCAAATTCCGCACCCTTAAGCCAGCTGCGGAATTCATTAATAGTCATAGTCATTAATAGATATAATATTCTTAATAGCCGCTAACTCTCATTTCGTAATTTTTGTTGAAACACATGCATTGCACTCCTATTGCGTTGCACCACAAATATTTTTTATTGCGCCATAACCCTCTAGCTGCAATTGCAAAATTAAAATGTGGGGGGCTAAATTGAGAGCAGCACCACAAACTTACAAAAACTCAAAAATGCAGCTTGGATGTATTGCACTAGCATTGCACCTCATTGCACCATTAGAATTATTAAATGCACCCCTCCCCGTTTTCCCATAGAAATGTTTAGAGTTTTGAACTCGGTAAAAACAATTATTAATTTTGCTTCACCCCTTTGCGTCTTCTATTACACCGCATTGCACCACGAAGCATTTTTGTAATTCTGCATCGAATAATGAATCATTTGGGTAACCAATAAATTTAATTCGAGTCAAACGCATTTCTGTTATTTTGTTAAAATTCCCGCTCTAAACATATCTATGCATAAAAAAGAATTAAACGGTGCTGCCAGATGTCGTAGTTCATCTGTCGCCTTACCGTAAAACATTTTATTTCCCCTGCGTTCCGCGTATAGCAGCGGCTACCTATCTGACAGGACGCGGTGCCAGCGCCACTCGCTACAAGGTTGTGACGGCACCGGGCGTATTACTACTTAAATACTATTAATTCGAAAATGTCAGACAACTCCTCCGTGTTCGGATGGCTATGCTTTGCGTTGGGTGTGTAATCTAGATATCCGCGGATCAAACGTAGACTGTCGTTTCTCTTTGCGCTAACTCCGAATTTGTTTTTAAAGTTTCATGGATCATTTTGTGTGATATGGGAATCACGTTCATTTCTTGATTCATAACACCTGAACCGATGGCGCATATTGGTTGCATAAAGGCATTACGTTGGTAATATTGGTTACAAACAGAAATTACGTGTGGCGCTGGCATCGCGTCCAGTCGGGTAGGTAGCCGCTCGTCCGCGTATAATACTAGGAATGATAATAACACATAATAAACAAAATAATAATTCAGAAGTACGCACCGTCGGAAATAGGACATACACCAACTACTACAACACTTATCTGTTCTGAACGTAGTGCCGGAGTAGCATAGAGCACAACTTACTGTAACTCGAAGTCTGGGGACTTGCCTGAACGCTTATGCCCATCATCCCATTGTAACATATCCAAGAGCAACCCGCGCCTAAATTCATATATTAAGTGGGTAGTGCGCGTGCGTGAGAAGGCAGAAGTGTGGGATGAAAGCGCAGGGTAGGAGGACTTGGCAGTTAGAACTTGAAAGTGGAGGTTGAGGGTTGAAGGAGAGCTGGACTGGAGCAAGCGTGGGGAATGGAAGTAGCGTCCATCCGCGAAACGCGATTGCGGCTTTCCATCAAAGTTTGTTGAAGGTGGTGACGACCACTGAACAAGTTTTTTTTCTAATTATCGTCTGCGATATTGTGCTTGTGCGTTCTTGGTTTACAGTTTGTGGAGTAAAACCGATGTGAACGGTGTTGCAACAATTAATATTAGATACTTCGAGAGATACTTACATTTCGTTATAATTGTCGGTGTGAACCGCCGGAGAAGCCAACAAGCAAGTTGGATTTGTGGGCCCGAAGAGGAGCGGCGCGGCGTAAGAAAGTTTATTTTTGTTAATTTGATATTTTGTTTCTGTTTGTATTCGGGTGGCCACGCCGTAGGTTTTCATATTAAAATTACATATTTTAAGTTCATGATTTATTTTATTAATCTTCATGTGCAAGTCACCTTTAAAATGTCTCATGCTCTGTATTAAGGTAGGCTTATCACATTTGGCGCCCAAGTAGGAGCATACGAATTCTTCTAATTTATGTTAAATTAGATTGTTTAAAAAAAAGGACCTATATTGTTGTTTATTGAGTTTCAAAATGGAAACAAGAAGTAAAGTAGCTGATCATAAATCAGAGGATGGTGTTGTTGAGACGTTTGCAGAAAAAGTTAATGAAAGTATGTATTTCTAATAATAATAGGATGTTAATAGACAGTATTAAAGAAGGAAATGAATGTTTTATAGAGTGTATGAATAAAAATAATCAAATGCTTGTCGAACATGTTATGAAATGTTTTGCACAATTAAATGATAAATTAGGTGTTGCAGAAGAAAAGGGTGTGAGTAGGAATAAGGATAATAATTGTTTTGATAATGAGAATCCTGTTTCTGAAAAAGTTTTGGAAACCCATGAATATCCAGAGAGTAGAGATATTAAATCTGATTTTTCTATTAATAGAAATTACATAAATACTTGGAAAGATTTGGGGGGTGCGAGCCTGCAGTTTCATCCTTAAAGTAATATTAATCCAGTTGCCTTTATGAATAAATTAATGCGAATACTAGACGAAGCTGGTGTTCCCAATGAAAAACGTGTTTACTTTTCTACTAATTGTTTAAAGGGTTCGGCACTGTATTGGGCCGAAATAAAGAATTTTCAGTCTTTTGATGAATTTAAATCGCAATTTTTACGTAGGTACTGGTCAATGCAATGCATAACACACTTGGTTATCATCACGGATCATAAGGCCTTATCTTTTCTTTTAAAATACAGATTGAAATCAGCAAGAATCGCTCATTGGATACTGTTTATTCAAGAATTCAATTTCGATTTCCAATATAGTAGGGGCTCAGATTATGTCATCGCTCATCGCCGACACATTGTCGAGGAAACCAATTAACCATACAAAAATGCAAAAATGGGATACCTGCTATGTGTACCTAAAGGACAGGTCGTAGAGCTGGTCCAACAACAGTACCAAGAAATAGGCCACTTTGTGGCTCGGAAGACTTATTTACACATCAAGGAGAGATTTTATTGGCCTAAAATGCAAGTCTATTCGACAAGTGGTTGCAGCGTGCGACTTATGTCATAAGTGGAAAGACAAACCATGGAGAGCTGAACTCGGCGGTAGTCGAAAAGCCGGGTCAATTAATGTGCACCGATTTAATTGGACCGTTACCAATGTCACGCGGGGGATTACGCAATTGTTGGTCGATGCGTTTAGCCGTTTCACAAAGTTATATGCGTTGAAAAGGGCGACGACAAGGACAATTTTGAATCGTATCGTGAATTATTACCTCCCTCAAGTACAGAAACCAGTGACGATTTTGAGCGATAACGGGAGGTGGGAAGCGGTTAGTCTATTTCCCTAAGAGCAACATGACGGAGAGAGCTAATAAAGAAATAGGGCATCTTCTGAGAGCTTATTGTTTTAAGCAGCATACACGCTGGGCGTATGTTATTGATAATATGGAGCATCAAATTAATAACGTAGTACACGATGTTACGGGGTACACTCCTAACTATTTGCAGTTTGGTGTAAAGGTTAGCAATAGCGTGGATAATTTAATTAAATTTCCCAATAATGAGGAGAACGTGCCCGCTCCGCCATTGGAACAAGTTTGGGTTTTGGTACATGATAAACTAAAGGCCAAGGCTGAACAGCGGAAAATCAGGTACGTCAGTAGGATCTAGGATTAAACCTACCACATTTAATATTGGGGACAAGGTGTTAGTTCGTAGCCAACATCAATCATCTTCGGAGTCCTCCGAGATAAAAAAGTTCTTCCTTTTGTTCGAAGGGCCATTTCTCATCCTACGGAATGCGGGCCCTAACGTGTATATTGTGAGTGACGTCGATGGTACGGAGACGGACATGCAAAATGTTATTAACTTGAAGTTATATAAAGAACTTGTTTTGTAAGGTATTTAAATCCTGAATAATTAGATTTAAGTAGGGGGGTAATGAGAAGGGATAGTCGTGTGAAGTGGGGAGAGTGATGGTAGTTTCGAGAAACGGAGTCTTGCGGCAGTGGATGTTAAACAGCCGATCTCTGCTCAGTTAGCAGGATAACAAGAGTCTAGGGGACAGATATGTTGGAGCTACGAAAATACTAAAATGTGAAGGTCAGTCTTCTATAAATTCGTATTATTGTTTTCTTGGAATGGCGAGAATGGAAACGGTCCTGAGCCATGTAAAAGTCCTAAGATTGACCGATCCCAAGCGATAGAGCAGACTGCGGGTTTTTAGTTTCCAAGAGATAATGAATAAACGTTTGCTATCTACTATAGTTTTTATATCAAATGACACAGACTCGCTCCGGCCTAACGGCATCCGTTGTTAGCGGTTCTTGTCAGGAACTAGGTACAAATAGTGAAAGACACATAAATCTACATAGGTCAATCTTATGACCTTTATATGGCTCACGGCTGTTTCCATTCTAGGCTTGGAATGATTCTGGGGACGTGATTCCCTTATCTGACCGGACACCGGACACACACAAAATGAGCCGTGAAACTTAAACAAATTCAGAGTTAATGCAAAAGAGACGGCAGCAACTTAGGTTTGTTCCGCGGATACCTCGATCACGCACCCAACGCATTGGCCATCGAACACGGATGAAGTTGTCCGACGTCTTCGAATTAACGTATAAATAGAAATAATACGAATACTGCAAACAGTGTTGCCAACCCTAGTCGTAAACATTTCGGAAGCTTGGTTGCCAAATTTCGATAGATTCGGTTTTAAACAGGAAAACAATGAGCAGGAATAAAACCATGGCCTCAAAGGTGCCGCCGAATCGCGGCGCACGGCGGCTTCGTTTTGTTTTGATTCTAGTTTTTTTTTGCATAACTACACAACTACACTCCTGGACAGAAAAAACCGGACACTTGAAAATTTTGTGTTTTCTTGCATTTTTTCAATATTACTAAGTAAATGTTAAAATAAGCTAACTTTGTGAAATTTCGATTGTTTATTAAACAAGGTTTAGTAAAGAATTCACAATTAATACATTCTTAGATATCCGAGCCGTGGGATCTTGCTGGCATGCGCGAGTGAGTAGTCGTTAATGCTCAGCAACAGTGCCCGCGGTTTGGCTATGGATGGGTGACCCATTTCTGCGCTGTGGCTGGGGCGCGCCTTGGATCGCCTATCCAGCTTTACCTAATGAGGTTTTCCAGGTTTTCCTCATTCTCGCACTAAATGGTGGGTAGAGTACTAACAACTGTAGGTCGTTCCTGTGACGCACCTGCGGCCAATAGTAATATGCCGCCTCCTCCGTCCCGCACAAGCTAGCACTAGCTTCTGGGGCTAACCTTAGGGTTAGTTTGGAGTGAGTAGAGATATTATTATTATTATTATTATTATTATTATTATCCTCCCACCGCCTTACGAGAGCGCTATCTGCGTACCGCAGCGCGTTTGCGTGGATATCGCAGCAAAGTGGAACGTTCAGCGCTGCGGTAAAACTCTTTTCGCTCCTGTAATCGACAGCATTTTCGCCTTATTGCGGCGCAGGAAATTTTGCCGCATAGGTGGCGCCACTTTGTCAATTTCGAGAAATAATTATTTTTGCACAGCTACCGAAATCTAACCTCACTTTGTCACTTCAAAACACCGTAAACAAGTAAGTAGAAGTAAGTACAGTGCTTTTTTATCCCATAAATATGGATTTCTTATAGGATAAATTACAATGGAGGGCTATTTAAGTGTAATTACTGTTATGAAGCATTTAGAAGCTACCAAAAATAGCAGATGTATTTTGAAAGGTGAACGATTATTCAATGCCAATCATCTTATTGTTCTGGGAACATTGGAGTGTCCAGTGAATGATGATTCCTTTTTAAACATTACTGTGCCTTTTAACCCTAATTTTGCTGAAAAGTTGCTTGTACAAATAACAGAACTATTTTAAATACATGGTGCATTATTTATGCAGATTAACTAAATAAAAATACAATGAACAAACTGGTGTTTTTAGTTGGCCTTTTGATCCGTTTACAGGTATTGAACACATCAATAAGGTGGAGTGACCTAGTTATACATTCGTGAGTTACGGGGGCTTATCAAAGTTTTCGCCCGTCTCGCTTGAACTCGTTGATTGTCCCTGAGAACCAGGTGTTTGTTTTCCAAGGTCTCCATAGTCAACTTTTGGAGTATATACTTGAAATTTTACACACTTAAACTTCTTGTTAAGTATGTAGAAATGCGCTATAACCTCACTTTTTTGTCATTTTATAAAAGATGCTTTATTTCGCTTAGGAATTTTGAATAAAATGCTAGTTTTTAAGTAAACAAAAAGATCCTTTTTGCTGAAAATACATACAAAAAAACAGATCATAAAGCATTTCTATAAAACAAAAAAAAAATAAGTACGCAGTTTCAGGTAGATACCTACATACTCCTAAAGTTGACTGTCATCCTTGAAAAACGACCTAGTCCTCAGGGACAACCAATGCTTCCGACCAAGACGGGAGAAACTTTGACGAGCCCCGTCTTTGGCAGGAAAACAATGAAAGTGTACATTTGAGTCGGTTCTGTTTTTGGAGTGACAGTCAAAAACACAGCAATTTACATTGCTGGCTGACCGTTTACAGTTGGCCATCTGTGGCTTACAGCCCTCCATTGCCAATGTTACTAAAGTTATAACTTATAAGTTAAGAATTATAACAGCAACTTACTTTATGCACGTATAGACGATAAAAGTGAGGTTATGTTTCAATGCCGTTTTTCCTCCATTGTTGTTGACGTTCGAAGGCCTATGAAATAATGACTAATAGGTATTTCATAATAACTAATTTTCTAAAAACAGGTTGCCATAATCTTGGCATGTGTTCCTAGATTATATTAGGGAGTAAGCGTTTACACCAAGGTTTACATTGTATTTTAGTTCTGGCTCCATGCAACTGACCAATCAGAACGCTTTAAATTTGTACATTGGCAAAAGCTAGTTTTTTATTTGAGATAAAACGACACAAGAATCAAAAACTAATGTCTAATAGTAAAGTACAGGTAATCTTTTACAGTTTAAGGAAAGTTGAGAGAGTAGTAGTAGATCTCGGTAGACTCTCCTTACAGCTTATTACGGACAGTTCAATAATTATTATTTCTCATGGTCATCATTTTTTGTGCTGACATTACATATGGATGGCGTTTTCGTTACCCAGAAGCGGGCTGTGTGGAGCGGACATCGCGCAGTAAATTGGAACTCTCCGCGCTGCGCTAAAACTCTTTTCGCTCCCATAATCGACAGCATCGTCGCCTTATTGAGGCGCACTAAATTTTGCCGCTTAGGTGGCGCCACTTTTTCAATTTCGATAAATAATTATTTTTGCATATTTAGCACTACTCGGAAATCATTCGTGTCGGGTCAGTTTCACAGGTGGGGGGACTCCTGAATACTTTTACATGGGCATCCATCGCAATTTATTTTACGCTATTTTTAGTTTCATCCATAATACTTTTTCTTAATAACTTTTTCAGTATTTGAGCAGTTTAGCCCACTTTTCACTGCTCTATTTCAAACTTTCCGATTTTCCAGCCAAATCAGTCACGTGACATAAGTCAAAGTCAATTTTCAGAATATCGGAGATGTATGAACGATTTAAGAGAATAATTGGATATCGCAGTAAATTGGAAGTCTCCGGGCTGCGCCAAAACTGTTTTCGCTCCCATAATCGACAGCATCGTCGCCTTATTGGGGCGTATAACAGCTTGTTACGAACAGTTCAATTATTTCTCATGGTCATCGTTTTTTGTGCTCTGGCGTTACATACGGGTGGCGTTCTCGTTACCCAGAAACTTTCTGTGTGGAGTGGACATCGCGGAGTAAATTGGAACTTTCCGCGCTGCGTTAAAACTCTTTTCGCTCCCATAATCGACAGCATCGTCGCCTTATTGGGGCGCACTAAATTTTTCCGCGTAGGTGGCGCCACTTTTTCAATTTCGAGAAATAACTATTTTAGCATATTTAGCAGGACTCGGAAATCATTCGTGTCGAATCGTTTTCACAGGTGGGGGGACTCCTGAATACTTTTACATTGGCGTCCATCGCAATTTATTTTACGTTATTTTTAGTTTCATCCATAATACTTTTTCTTAATAACTTTTTCAGTATTTTAGCAGTTTAGCCCACTTTTCACTGCTCTATTTCAAACTTTCCGATTTTCCAGCCAAATCAGTCACGTGACATAAGTCAAAGTCAATTTTCAGAATATCGGAGATGTATGAACGATTTAAGAGAATGATTACATTTTCTATCAAAATTTTCATGACAAAAATTGTTCTCACATGTTGCAAATTTTATGGTACACGCTGTATAAAAATGCAAGTAGCCTAAACTTCTATTTTTACTTTAGATATAACTCAACGCGAAAATGAAAAATTAGTGTTTTAAAAGTAAAGGGTAAAGTTCTATTTTTATTTGAGACAAAACGACACAAGGATCACAAACTAATGGCAAATAGTAAAGTACATACAGTGCCCGTCTAAAGTCCGTTCCCCCCCTACTAATTTTTGAACCATTTGAGGTACATCCATGAAATTCGGTTCAAGGTAGTCACAGGTCACAAGATATTTTTTGACGTATTAATGACAGCTGTCAGTCTCAAGATGGCGGTCGGGCGCCATTTTGAAAAAATATTTTAAATGGGAAGGGGCGTCATGTGACACCTCGTTTTAAAGGTCTTATCCAGTGCAATATCATACTAAAATATGGCGTCGATACCTGAAAACGTTACAAAATGGTGGCTAATCAAATTTCTAAATAACCATGAATGTTGCTCTCAATCACGTTTGTATGAGAAACAAAATTCGTTGTCGCGGTAACATCTTGTTTTCTACTTGTCAAATGTGGCATGTTTAGTTCCTTCATTTAGGAAAAGTGTGACCATGGCTCGTAGCTTAGACGATAAATTTGAAGCGGTTTTGATTTTTGGAGAAGGTGGAAGAAATTACCATCTAACGGTAGTTTTTCCTTAATAAACTCTCTTTTCTCCTCTTATTGGTCGACTTCATTAAGAGATTTCACTACAAATTAGAATAAAATTTCGTTAGAAAAATGTTAAAATTTAAAAATTTAACAAAAGACATCGACGCCATATTTTAGTATGATATTGCACTCGATAAGACCTTTAAAACGAGGTGTCACATGACCCTCCCTTCCATTTAAAATTTTGTTTCAAAATGGCGCTCGACCGCCATCTTGAGACTGACAGCTGCCATTGTTACGTCAAAAAATATATTGTGACCGTGATTACCTTGTGCCGAATTTCATTGATGTACCTCAAATGGTTCAAAAATTAGTAGGGGGGGAACGGACTTTAGACGGGCACTGTATAATCTTTTACAGTTTTAGGAAAGTTGAGAGAGTTGTAGATCTCGGTAGACTCTCCTTACAGCTTTTTACGGACAGTTCAATAATTATTATTTCTCATGGTCATCATTTTTTGTGCTGACTTTACATATGGATGGCGTTTTCGTTACCCAGAAGCGGGCTGTGTGGAGTGGATATCGCAGTAAATTGGAAGTCTCCGGGCTGCGCCAAAACACTTTCCGCTCCCATAATCGACAGCATCGTCGCCTTATTGGGGCGCATAACAGCTTGTTACGGACAGTTCAATTATTTCTCATGGTCATCATTTTTTGTGCTCTGACATTACATACGGGTGGCGTTCTCGTTACCCAGAAACGTGCTGTGTGGAGTGGACATCGCGCAGTAAATTGTAACTCTCCGCGCTGCGCTAAAACTCTTTTCGCTCCCATAATCGACAGCATCGTCGCCTTATTGAGGCGCACTAAATTTTGCCGCTTAGGTGGCGCCACTTTTTCAATTTCGATAAATAATTATTTTTGCATATTTAGCACTACTCGGAAATCATTCGTGTCGGATCAGTTTCACAGGTGGGGGGACTCCTGAATACTTTTACATGGGCATCCATCGCAATTTATTTTACGCTATTTTTAGTTTCATCCATAATACTTTTTCTTAATAACTTTTTCAGTATTTGAGCAGTTTAGCCCACTTTTCACTGCTCTATTTCAAACTTTCCGATTTTCCAGCCAAATCAGTCACGTGACATACCTAAGTCAAAGACAATTTTCAGAATATCGGAGATGTATGAACGATTTAAGAGAATAATTACATTTTTTATCAAAATTTTGATGACAAAAATTGTTCTCACATGTTGCAAATTTTATGGTGCACACTGTATAAAAATGCAAGTAGTCTAAACTTCTATTTTTACTTTAGATAACTCAACGCGAAAATGAAAAATTAGTGTTTTAAAAGTAAAGGGTAAAGTTCTATTTTTATTTGAGACAAAACGACACAAGGATCAAAAACTAATGTCAAATAGTAAAGTACATATGTATAATCTTTTACAGTTTTAGGAAAGTTGAGAGAGTTGTAGATCTCGGTAGACTCTCCTTACAGCTTATTACGGACAGTTCAATAATTATTATTTCTCATGGTCATCATTTTTTGTGCTGACATTACATATGGATGGCGTTTTCGTTACCCAGAAGCGGGCTGTGTGGAGTGGATATCGCAGTAAATTGGAAGTCTCCGGGCTGCACCAAAACTCTTTTCGCTCCCATAATCGACAGCATCGTCGCCTTATTGGGGCGCATAACAGCTTGTTACGGACAGTTCAATTATTTCTCATGGTCATCATTTTTTGTCTGACATTACATGCGGGTGGCGTTCTCGTTACCCAGAAACGTGCTGTGTGGAGTGGACATCGCTCAGTAATTTGGAACTCTCCGCGCTGCGCTAAAACTCTTTTCGCTCCCATAATCGTCAGCATCGTCGCCTTATTGGGGCGCACTAAATTTTGCCGCGTAGGTGGCGCCACTTTTTCAATTTCGATAAATAATTATTTTTGCATATTTAGCAGGACTCAGAAATCATTCGTGTCGGATCAGTTTCACAGGTGAGGGGACTCCTGAATACTTTTACATTGGCGCCCATCGCAATTTTACGCTATTTTCCTATTTTTAGTTTCATCCATAATACTTTTTCTTAATAACATTTTCAATATTTTAGCAGGAGATAAAGAAAAATGACTTACATGTGTCTGCCCCAGTTTTCAGTTCACTATCTAATGGGTCTGTAAAATACTGCTTCCTGATTGGTCAAAAAATGACCAAGTGGTCAATCAGGAAGCAGTATTTTTCATACCCATTAGATAGAGAACTGAAAACTTGGACAGGGACATGTAAATCATTTTTCTTTATCTCCTCCCGTTTCCAAGTTACAATTAATGAAATTTGAAAAATGACCATTTCTGACGCCAAATAACCCGGAAACCGTAAGACTTACACCCAATGTACGGGTAACAAAGTAACAATTCCAAAATGCAGTCACATACAGGGCGTTCCCTTTAAAAAAGCATAGTTGGGTGCTGTGCAGAAGAAATGGAATACCGTGTAGATACAGTCGAAAATAATTTTGAAATGTGCATTGGATGCAACTTTCATTCGAATCTTTTCTCAATATCTACAACTCCTGTTGAGTTATGGAGGACTCACGCTAGCTTGGGACACCCTGTATATTATTAGTATCATTTGCTTTTCCATAATTCGTACCCAATTACTTTAGTCCCAATTAAGTATATGTAGGTTTGTTTTTTCACTTCTTTACTTCTTTGCGTATATTACATATTACTAAACTTATTTTGTCCGTCATATTCACTGTACATACCTACATTTATTTTTTAGGATTTTCCATTATGTACCCTAGGTATTTAATTTTATATACGCCTTAATCTGTAGGTACGTGTCTCTCCTTATTCTCTATCCATCCTAAGTTTAGTTACCTACCAGTCGATAAGTAGTGTTTCTTTTATCTAGTATATTAATAATTTACAAATCCATGGGAATTTCGTAATGCTCTGTACGTTACTGCAGCGTCTGATGATTATTCTTTACTGTGCGTTTCGTCTTTTCCACTCTGTCGATTTTATAACATCATTTTAGGGAAAACATCCGAAATTTCCTTGCCCGCCGCAAAATTATTTGCTTCCACGCTTACGTCATACGGTGCGTCACATCTAAGCGCATTATGTGCGACAGCTATTATACCGCCGTACGTCTAACGTGATCCCACCTCTATCAGAACGCTAGCACCAGAGATATCTCTGGCTGGCACAGAAGACGGTTGTCGCAGGATGGCAGGACGGCAGGGGTAGGCGTGCACGTGCAGGCGAATTCCTGTTCTTTAAATTCCGTTAGTCAAATTATACGGCTCAAACGTGCGGTCGCTCTTCATTTGATATTTATTGCGTTGTTTTAAAACTGCGTTATTTTAAAACTTTTTGCGGTGTCTTGACTTGTGCGTAAGTTAATGTGGTGATTCCCATTTCCCATAATCGAAGAAAATGGCATCTTACACTTTTCATCCCTCGTAAGTCAAAATTAGAATTTTTCTCTGTGCTCGCTTGGTAAGTGTTTTTATTATCTCTTTAGACGTACTGTCGGTTACTGTCCGGCCGTTCCCACGGGGTGGTGCGGAAGAAACTGTGGGTTTTCCCACAAATTTGAGATCTGCATCGACTTCCAGAACACCTGGAAGTGTGCTCGGGGGGAATTGTGCTCCCGCATGCACGTGACCGCCATGGAAGAGGCGCTCCACAATAGGGATGGGTTGCTCGTGCCCGCCATTCCGAGGGAGGCGGAGAGAACGCTCCAGGTCGCTGGAGCGTGCCCAAGGATTTTGACAGCCGGCGGTTGCACCACCAGGAATTGCCCCTTCACTCACAGCCACTACGACCCCAGCAAATTTCCAACGTGCCCGGTTTGCCGAGACACCATCCGAGAGAAAACATTTTGGGGTTTCTTCGAGTGCCATCATTACATTTGCGGCCACTGCCTTACTGTGATGTTAAAACACTCGTCGGGAAGGGAAGAGGAGTGCCCGGTGTGCAGGTGCCGAAGAACGGCAGAGCCCTATCTATAAGTAAGTTGTATTCAGAATTCAGTCTAGGGACCTAATCGATTGTGTAATGCTGTGATATGCAGGTGTAAAATACCGAAGTACATAATTTCCTTTTTGCAACTTTCTTACAGGATGTCGTCAGAAAGGGCAGGATTGGAGTTAAAGCATCGGCATGTGGCGTGCACGTACCTTTTTTCGTTTTCTGAAATCTATGCGTTGTTTTGAAATCTATGCGTTGTTTTGAAATCTGCGTTGTTTTGAAATCTGCTTTGGTTTGAAATCTTTGCGTTGTTTTGCAATCTGCGTTGTCTTGAAGCGTGCGTTGTTTTGAATCTGCGTTTTTTTTGAACGTAATATTACAGGGAAACTTGAAAATAACTCCCAAAACGTAAGAATAAGGTACATACCTATTACAAATATTAAGAATAGTGGAATTTTTAACTACAAAAACTAACGCAGGTTCAAATCAAATGTCCTGTGTACACATCGGGGTACACATCGAATCCCGGTGCGACTTCACCGAACGTGCCAGACACTATCAACAACAATTCTCTGGCCCCAGTGAATAAGCGGATAAGTCACCTTTTTTTTAAATTTTACAGGACAGCCAAAACAATGTTTAGGAATCCGTGGTAAATCATAGATAGCCAACTAGGTGCAATAAAATTATTTCGTTTTCGCAACAAAAATATGGATAATAAAGGATATTGTTTTTGCTTTTTGGACATGTATGTCCCAAAAAGATGTTTTGGATGACTTATGTGGATATTCACATTTTATATTTTGGATCGATTTTCGGACAAGTCTGCATAATATGTGGATTATTTTTTCATCAAAATATTGTCAACTTTCTTTAGAAACAATAAATTGACGTACCAAATAACGTAATATGGATACAGGGTGCCCCAGATAAGCCTCGACAACATTGCTATCTGACTTTTCTCTAAAGATAGAAACACTGTTGAATGGGAAAAAGTTTTACAATTTGGAGCCCTTTGGTACGCCCTCATAAAAATCGACTTCGCTTTGTCGGTTTCCTAGATATATATTAAAAAAAGGAAAAACTTGCAATTTTGTTTTCGGTTCAAAACTTCGTTATTTGTCAAGATTTTGATGATTCGTAAAAACAGGATTAAATGATTGTTTAACCCGCGTATTTTATAGTACTCTAAAATTGTCTCCGATGTTTCATACACTTGCAGTCATCACCAGGTTTATTTTTCCTCATGGACACCATATTGGAGTGTTATGTCATTAAATAGCTTATTTTTGGCTGAGTATAGTAACCTATAACAAGTTGATATTCGACCAGAAATAATAGTTTCAGAAAATAAAATTCATAATTTTGTGGAAAAATGTAGTTACCTATCCGTGGAAAAATAACTTCATTGAGGAGCAATTTTGCAACAATTATTACAGTTTTATTTCGTTTACCAGAAATCAATGAAACACCCATAATTTGTAGCAGTAGAAGCTGCCAAAAATAGTTTAGTTCAAAATTTTATTTGCCGCCCCAGGAAATTATAATTTCAAAATTGAAAAACAAAAAAACATCAATAGAATAATAAAAACTAGTTAGGGAACAAACGAAAACAACTTATTTTATTGTCGCAAATGTCCAAAATGTACACCTTCAAACTCGATGCAAAATTGATTGCGCTCGTCCGAGAATTTGTTGCACCGGTGGCGTTCCGCGTCTTTGATGTGCGGCTTATTTTTGGGCCTTCAATAACTTCATTGAATTGAAATCGTAAGTCGTGCAAGTTATTGTACCTTAATTCAAGATTTTACAAGTAGATAGACTTTTCGTAAATAAAGAAAGTATATGCATTGGGAAGACACTTTCCTTAAAACTCAAAAGACTAAAACTTTTCTAATTTCATCGTTAAGATTTTCTTGCACACCTGACGATGACTGCAAGTGTATGAAACGTCGGAGACAATTTCAGAGTACATATTGTCCAATATGCTGGAAACGACCAATTAATCCTGTTCCTACAAATCATCAAAATGTTGATAACTACCGGAGTGATTAACGAAAAACCAAATTGCAAATTTTTCCCTAATTTGAAATATCTAGGAAACCAACAGAGCGAAGTCGATTTTTCCGAGGGCATATGAAAGAGCTCTAAATTGTAATACTTTTCCCCCATTTAAACGTGTTTCTATCTTTAGAGATAAGTGAGATGGCATTGCTGTCGAGGCTTATCTGGGACAGCCTGTTTTAAAAAAATAATAAGTACTTAATACTACAATAAGATATGTAAGAAATTTTTTAACAAATTAATACGCCATATGATTCTTTCCAGATAAACAATAAATTATTGACAAACAAACGATCTAGAAATTTCTGTCGCCGTTTGTTGTATCTCTGCTTGATACCGAAGATTTTACCCATGTAACACCCCACATAAACGAAAAAAATAAAAATATCAAGACTTAATTTTCGGAACTATGAATTCTTAATAAGTTAACCCCGCACGCCAAAAGACAGTGACACAGTAATTAAACTCGACACGTGTTTCGCTGACAACGTCAGCATCTTCAGGCAACTCCTGAAGATGTCAGCGAAACACGTGTCGAGTTTAATTACTGTGTCACTGTCTTTTGGCGTGCGGGGTTAACTTATTAAGAATTCATAGTGAATTTACGTCAAAGTTCTTGATCCATCTACTGTGTGTTAATTTTCGGAAGCACTTAAGGGGGTATTTAAAAGTCTCAACTGTCTCGCTCATGCACATTAATATCCCCTGAGAAGTAGTTGTTCGTTATTTTTAGATCCCGCAAACAACATTTTTAGGAAGTTTTACACGAAATTTGGAACACTTGAGCTACTCTATGCAGAAATGCTCTACATTCTCAGTTTTCTCGTAATTTCAAGGAAAAGTGCAGTTTTGATTAATTGGAAATCGACAATTTTCTTCCAACTTAAAATGTCAAATGTGTATTTTTTTCTGAAATTACAAAACAACTGAGAATGTAGCGTAATTCTGCATAAAGAGTGCTCAAGCAAGCGTTCCAAATTTCGTGTAGAAATTCCAAAAGATGTTTGAGGAATCTAAGAATTACGAGCACCTACTTCTCAGGGAATATTAATGTGCATGAGCGAGACAGTTGGAACTTTTAAATATCCCCTTAATAAACATTGCCATTTCGCCCCAGAATTTATTCGGCGGCAAAAATAACCGAAGTAACGCGACGCCCCGCCCCTCGCAGCTGCATGCTGCACGTGTGAGTTGCTCCCAAAGTCAATAAATACCTAAACTGACTGGATTATTATTTATGGTTATAAATTTATCAGCGTCACTGTTTAAACCCACAAAATTAATATACATATTTCCGTTGGTACTCATCAAGTTGCGTAGTATAATTGAATGCCTCAGTTTCATTATTATTAGTTGATAAACAATCCCGTTGATAATTTACTTCATGTCTGGATATTGACATAGGTACCTACCTATATTCATAGGAAAATAAGAGATAGGTAGGTACTTGACTTATTTGCTTATTCACACGGACAGAAATAATGATCGGCAGTAAATCGGTATGTTTTGTTAATTTGGTTGATTGGTTTATCTGCTTAATTGCCCATTCACTGGGGATCAGAAAATTGTTATCGCATTTCTGTCTGGCATACGGAGGATAATGCTTTTTGACTTGCGGCTCTCGGGTATTGTCGGCTCTATTCGTGAATGTTCGGAAAATGCTATTATGAAGGCAGTTTGCGCGTTTGGCGCTATTTGCATTTTTGTTGCAGTGATTTACTGTATAAGAAATAGAAACTTTTCTATTTTTATATGGGAATATTCATTCATGAGTACTGAGTTGAAGAATTTAAGTATGCACTTTTATTTTTGTTAGAGTAAACCACAAAAGAATACGCAAAAAGGAAAATTTCAGAGACAATTCATATTTTACATACTTTCATATTTATCATTTATTACAAAAATTCATCAAATAAAACAAAAATATAAAATAAAACTGAAATTAGTTTCTTCAAAAGCATTTGCTGAACAGCACAAAATATTTAACAACAAAACACTTTTATTATTTAAATTATAATTGAAAATAAAAATACATTGCTTGTATCACTAAATTTACAAGCACCTAATCGATTTCAAAATAGGTACAAGACATAAATAGAAAATTATAATTTATAAACTTTTATAAACAAAATTTATTTATACAATACATAATATAGGTAATCTGTAAATCTAAATTCCTATTGCCAACCATTATTTTATAAATTTATATAAAATCCATTTCTGTAACAAAAATAAAAGTACTTAAATTCTTAAACTCAATACTCGTGAATAAATATTCCCATATAAAAATAGAAGTTTCTTAACAGTAAATCACTGCAACAAAAATGCAAATGGCGCCATACGTGAAACTGCCTTCCTAATATTTAATTTTGAATGTCCCTCCGGAGCATTCTCCGAACATTATCGAATAGAGCCGACAATACCCGGGAGCCGCAAGTCAAAAAGCGTATCCTGACATACGGCAACGGCGCAACGGCATTCTAGTTTTCTAGTAGTTGCTGATCTGTGCTAGTATTAGACTCCGAACCGTAGCGCTAATCACACGTGGTCACCCGCAGTATTTTGCGGTGTTTTAATATTTCGTGGTGTTCTGAAGTGTTTTCATTTTGCGGTGTTTTAATATTTCGCGGTGTATTGAAATAAAATAATTTTCAAATACCTACATACATCATCATGCCGATGTGCACCGATTTTCTGTTCAGGACGTGTCACAGACAAAATTGCGTGTACGCTCACGAGCCCCAGAGGTGCAGGAAACGCATAGTTAATATTACGTGGCCCAATGCGCCTTCCACTTCCGCCGACGCCGACGTCCGACGCCCCACCTGCAAAGATGGCCACACCTGCAGGTATTTTCACCTGTCGGACGAGGACATGCAGGTAGCCAGGCAGGTGCCCTTACCGTCACCGCTGCCGAAGAACGTCGCCGACGAACTCCGCAGGCTGGGGAGGGCTTTCCTGATGGCAACGCCGGAACATCTTCGTGAGTTCTTTTGCCCCGTGCGTCTGACGGGAGTACCATGCTCTGCGGGCGACACGTACAGGAATGGGAAGCCGTGCGCCCAATGCTCAAGGATGAGCGACAACGTGTACCAGTGGGGAAGAGGTAAGAAATATTTTCTTCTCCAGGTCGAAATTGAGGACCGTCTTTTAAAAACTCGACAACTACATTTTTGTCAAAAATGAGTTAGGTATAGGTACATGGATTGTATACATTTTATTTTGATAGTTAGGAATCCAGTGAAGCAATAAAATCTTTACAAAGTCGACATCTGCTATGGTAAACGCATTATAAAACATTGGGAGGTTTCTCAAAACTCGTCAACTACCGAAAGTCTGCTCTAAAAAAACTCGACATCTACATAAAATTTATACTCTTGGTACATAAGTAAATAGGCCATTTTATATGCAAAAAGAGTAAATACAATAAAAAAACAGTTTTGTTTTGTTCATTATTTACTATAAAAATTATAGCGCGAGTCTCAGTCTGTTTAAGTTTAAGAATTCTTAATAAATATGTGTAAAAGTTTGGGGTAAAAACTGGCGTAGCTACATTTACGGCACATCCGCAAATCTAGACTTCCTTTTAAAATAAGTAATGCTAGGGTTACCAAAACAAGGCATGTTACCATTAATATTACAGAGGCCTATAATACAGGAGGAGAAGTGCAAGTGGAAATTCTAAAAAAGGGGCGTAAAGAATGCAAATCAAGTACTCACGCTTGGCCAAGGAAATTCCAGCATGTGAGTACGTCAGTATTGAAGAAAATGAAAAGTGATTGTCAGCTACCGTTAGCTACCCTTATTCGTTAAAAATATACCTACCGCAGATTCACTTAACGGCGCAAACTGTATAATTTGCGTTTTTTTTTGTATTCGCCTAGATGCCGAGTAAGCAGTTGTCGAGTTTTTCAATTTTCAATATTTTTTTACAGATGTTTTTTATAAATAAGCTTACTATTTTGTATGTACTTATGCCGGTATTATACCAGTGAAATTTGTACTAAATTTGTGTTTGTATTTCAATTAACAACTTGCTGAAACATTTAAAACCTTCTCCTGAAAATTTTGCTTTTTGTACCTAGATGTCGACTTTTTAAAAAAGCGGTCCTCAACAAATTGTGAAAATCATGATGCACCGAAATGCGCAACTCGTCTCTCGAATGTTGAGTTTCGAATTTATTCTTTTGCCAATCGACACTTTGCAGCATAAGTTATATGAAGTTACGATCTTATAACTTCAACGTTTCCATTTCCAAAATTACCAATTTTTCGTTTCGTTCCGAAGACGTGCTGCGTAACGAGATCCATAGATACCGCACATTGCAGCGTCTTTCTCTCTGTTTTCAGATTATCTAAAGTGTGCAAACTGTCATTGCCACCTTTTGGAGGGAGAGTTCGTGGGCCTCACCTGCAAGCATCTGTTTTGCGACAGATGCTACAGATTTTTGAAAACGTCGCAGGAGGGACCGGCAATTTCCTTTCTTTGTCCGCTGCACGAGGGCTTCTTCTTTGACGTTCTCTTTCGCCCTCATAATTAAGGTACGTGAGTATATTGCTCTTATGTTAGTACCGGGCGTTTTATTTGCTTCATCACTAGGAATACTGCTCGGAATACTGATATATGCCCCGTACCTCTTACTTTCTTTTTAAATCGGACACCGTGCCGAAAACCAAATTTGACTTTTGTTGGCCCAATTTAAAGTTGACAGATGTTGAACCGTACTTTGTAATGTGAAATAAATAAAGAAATAAAGATACTATTCCATTTGAAAAACATGATGTACGACCCTAAAACTGTAATTTGGTAAAAGTGACAATTTTAGGGTATATTTAATACATATTTCTACGTTTTTGGACCTCTTGAAATTTGATTAAAATAACCACCTGTCGGTAACGCTATTTTAACGATATTTTTTGAAATTGTCCAGAACCTGTGCACATCACTGTCGTATAATTATTTTGATTTGTTTTTCGGAATTGTATGTTGCCTACATCTTTGAGTTATAACTGAGTTCTCCAGTGTTAGTACCCAACTTTTTTCTAACGTCAAATACTTAGTAAAAATATTCAGGTAATAATTTATTTCAATTTTTGGAAAGTGTGAAACAAATTCAGATATTGCAATATAATTATTATGTAGGTACCTAACATTGCAAACATGCTCAACTTGCAGCCTTTCACTAATCCAAAAAAATTTGGCTGCAATATTTCACGAGTTACGTAGTTACTGGGTAAATCGCTCGCCTTTTTAGTGGAATGATCGAATATTGCGCCGGTGGTAAAATTTATTTTTTGAATTTTCATCGCATCTTGCATTCCAGGACGTGAGACTACCTGCCTGGTAGTGTTCATAATTCAGTTTTAAGTTGTAAATATTGTACATAGGTACGTTCAGAATTAGAATCAAGCTTAAGTCTTCCGATTAAAGCTTCCGTAACAATTCAGTCATTCGACTCGAAACGCCATTTCCAAGTCTTTTCTTCAGGGAACGGAATGTGAGACTGCATATCCGGTGGTGGTAATTGAGCCTGAATTTGGCCACTATATCCAAGTCTTAATCTTCAGAGTACGGGGCGTGAGACTGCGTGCCTGGTAGTGGTCATAATTCAGTTTTAAGTTGTAAATATTGTACATATGTACGTTCAGAATTAGAATCAAGCTTAAGTCTTCCGATTAAAGCTTCCGTAACAATTCAGTCATTCGACTCGAAACGCCATTTCCAAGTCTTTTCTTCAGGGAACGGAATGTGAGACTGCATATCCGGTGGTGGTAATTGAGCCTGAATTTGGCCACTATATCCAAGTCTTAATCTTCAGAGTACGGGGCGTGAGACTGCGTGCCTGGTAGTGGTCATAATTCAGTTTTAAGTTGTAAATATTGTGTATAGATACGTTCAGATTAGAACGAAGCTTAAGTTTTCAGATTTATAATATTATAGTGTGTTCTCAAGAATAAAGTTTTAAGTTACCGTTACAAGTTGTTATTCTTCGACACAACGGACACCTGTCTTTCTGAGTACTTCGAACGCCTTCCACCAATTTACGTTGTCGAAGGCTTTTTCTAAATCTACCAGACTTATACCACCTGTAGGCGCTCCTTCCCTTCTTTTTATTGTTTTTTCTATAATTACTCGTACAGATGCAATAACCTCGCGCGTTCCTCTCTATATACTTCGTCTGAATCCGAACTGATATTCTCCTAATATTTTTTCGCCCTTTCCTCCGTCCTTCTTTGCACAATTCTACTCAGAATTTTTGAAGCTTGAGAAGTTAAACTGATCGTTCTAAAGTTTCGCACTTATCCGCACCTCTCCTTTTAGGCAAATCCGCAAAGCGACTATGATGTTCCTTTAGTAATCTTCTGGAATCTCACCTGTCTCGTTTATACGGCTAACTATAGTTTAAATAGACGCTCTCTTACCTCTTCACCCGCACACTTTAAAATTTCTGCCCGCAATCCGTCCACTTCGGCTGCTTTATTGTTTTTTAAACTTTCCAATGCTAGCTCAAACTCTTCGCTCATTATAGGACAACCTAGGTTATAACCCCTCTGCACTGATTTCCTTTTCCAATTATATCTCCTACTTGTCCCGCATGTAAGATCCCCAGATATTCCCTCCACCATCTGCCTCTTCCTCTAATTATTTTATACGCTGCGTCAGCTTTTCCTACTTCTAATTTTCGTTCCGCTTCTTTGCATTTGTTATCAATCCACTGTTCTTTCGCTTTTCCACATTTCCGAATAATTTCCCACTTGGCCGCCAATACCTTTGTTTCCCTCCTTGATCTAGCCTATTCTTATATTTTCGCCTCTCGTCTATTAGAATCACAATATCCTTTGTCATACAGGTTTTTCTGCTTTCATTCTGCTTCAGACGCCGCGCCGTGACGAAAACCAAATTTGACTTTTGTCGGCTCAATTTAAACAGAAAGTTTACAGATGTTGAACCGCATTTTGTAATGTAAAATAAATAAATGGAGATAGGTACCTACCTACTGTTCCATTTGAAAAACATGACTTATGACCCTAAAACTGTATTTTGGTAAAAGTGACGATTTTCGGGTACTTTGACACTTGCTAGATCTATAATTTTTATAGCCTCCTATTTGAAGGGTTGATGAGTTGATTCTAAACGTTTGAAATTTCCAGCTTGCTTGGTTTCGGAGATATTAAATATTGAAAATGAGGATGTAACTGTCCAATTTCGGCAAAACGTGATTTACTCAAAAACCATGAGATTATGGCAAGTAAAACTTCGAATAGAGGCCCTCTGTATAAAATTGAGGGTAAAAATAGAATAAATATTAAGTCTTACTACAAGTTCTGGTAAAAATAGACTGTCCCATATAACATAATAATATGCTTTGACCACTGAAGAAAAATGTGTACACCAAAATTACAATTGCAGACATTTGCAAAAATTGCAAACAATTGCAGACATTTGCATCATCTTGTACACCAAAATTACGGAGTGGTCAATCCTCGCTTTCAGTATACTATAACTCGATATGTTCATCTTAAAGGCGCGACGACGATACCAGGGGCCCAGTTGGGGTTTTGGTCTCTGACATTCTCATTCACAATTTCTTTATGTATTTTCTAAAAATGAATGTCGAAGCATATTATGGAACTGTATAATGGGACAGCCTGTACCTATGTCGGTTTAATTCCCAGGAAGTAATTCTCACAAACGAAATTAAAACCCAAGCACGGTTCATTGCTCATGCATTCGAACCAAGTTTTTGTTGTTGTATCGATAAGAATGTAAGGAATTTGAGACGTGAGGCGGGTGTATTCCAGATTTCTTACTACGCCGTCCAAAATGTATCGATACCTGTATAAAGCCAGCAACCTTTGTAAGACGAAATATTCTGGTCAGTCATTCAGTTGGAATGTTAGAAATAGGTTGTACCTATTCAGTTTTATTATGGATCTACCCTTACAAGAATAAAATTAATAGGGATCATTTGTTTTGGCTAGAGACCGTTTGCCTGGCAACGCACACATGATTTAACAGTCTTAATACGATTTGCGTTTCATGATCCATCATCATGAACTTTCAAATTTTCCGCCAAATCTTGATGGATGGCAAAACCTAGTTGGGATATAAATATTCGCGACTGGCACACCCGCATCTCGTTTTCCCTCGTTTTCTCATCGAATTGTCCGACCGAGCAACAGCTCCTTTCGCGCTTCGCATCTGTCAACTGTCAAGATATTTTAGCTCCAATTTTCCGTTTGTCGTTAAGCAACTTGATGTTTAGTTTCAATTAATTTCCAATGGACAGTGCCTGTTTCATACCTAGGTATGATTGATTAATTTGTATACTTGTAGTATTTTTCTTTTATAGATGATTTTGATGTGACGTGCAACCGGAACGGCGTCTATGAACGTATGAACTGGAAAATTGTGTTGTCGGTGTATATAATATTGACTTTGTTAACTTTGTGCGTTGTCCTACATACAGTTTTTGCGGTGTTTTATAAAACTACGGTGTTATTTTTTGAACAATTGAACAATAATTGTGTTTTACCTATAAGACTTCGGTGTTATTCTTTGAACAATTGTGTTTCATTTTTCTCTTAAATTGCCTACCTAATTATTAAGTGCCACAAATGTTCCGGTGGCGCAAGCGGTGCACCTACGCCCTAAGATACGAGGCAGGCGTTTTCTCGACGATTCCTTGGAAACCCACGACAAGGAGAGTAGGAATTTTACAAGTCGGAAGTAAGTACCTGCCTAATTTAAGTTTGTACCTGCGTACGCATGCCACATGTTCGGCTTATTTACCATTTTCACTAGGGATGAAAATCGTAATTTTAATTTAATAAAAAAACATTTTTCTAATTGCAGGTCTCGACAAGATCCGGAAAACACGAGCGCAGCTCACAGGCTCGGTGGCGGTTGCTATGGAGGATGTTGGACGAAGTCTACCGCAAACAATAATCTCTTCAGAATCGGAACGTCAGGATTCAGACAACGACAATGTTAATGTTGATGCATCGGTCGTGCCTGTGTCACCTGCAGCCTGCGAGCGCATGAAGTTGGACATCAAGAAGAGAATTAAGGGGATGCTGCAAGAGTCCAGTCCTGAGAAGCCGTGCGGTTCCGGACTGTCATCTGGTAAGCGTTTATTTTGTGATGTTTTTAATTATTTTCAGGCACGCACTTTTTATCGGTACCGTTTAGGTATCCTGTCATTACAAAGGCTAAACGTTTTTGTTGCAGTAACACCTACCAAGGCAGGCACCTTGTATGGGGAGGACTTCGAAGGGGAACTGCACGGTTCTATTTCTGGATTAACGGATTCTGACATTGACCCTGAGTACTGTCCTTCGCCCCAAAGTTCTTCCTTGACGTTTGATTCGAGAAATGATGGATCGTTTCATTCATCCGATAAGGAGGAAACGTTGCTTCGTTCGTCCGATAAGGAGGAAGAGTTGTTTTTTTCATCCGATGAGGAGGAAGCGTTGTTTTGTTCATCCGATAAAGAGGAAGCGGTGTTTTGTTCGTCCGATAAAGAAGAAGCGGTGTGTTGTTCATCCGATAAGGAGGAAGCGCTGCGTTGTTCATCCGATAAGGAGGGAGCGGTGTTTTGTCCATCCGATAAGGAGGGAGCGGTGTTTTGTTCATCCGATAAGGATGGAGCGGTGCTTTGTTCATCCGATCAGGATGAGGCGTCTTCTTCGGCTTCATATTTAATGAATGCCTCTTCATCTGAACGGTGGAGTGTAAAGCGGATACTTTTCCCTGCTTCAGAAAATGGCTCCCATAATAGTGGCAGCAGAATGCAAACAAGTTCATCAAGTTTAACCGGAGGTAGGTTTGTTCATCGTGTATCATATTTTAGTATTGTATACAGTGTCCACCCAGTAGGGGTTTTCTTTCTCATATCTATTAGGTTTCGTACTAATCGATTTTGTTCTTTTTCAATGTTCTCTTATTTACAAAATTGTCCCAGTTCTCCTGCACAATGTCCTACTTCATTTTTTCTAATTGAAAAACCTGTATGAGTGTCTTTTTGGATTCCCCGAACGATTTTGATTAATTTAATTAACTATTAGGTTATTAAGGGTACTCTTCCTTTAAATTGCATATTTTTTAGTAGGCAGTTTTTCTGAAGATTTCGACATATGCAGAGGAATTGTAAAAATTACATATCTTGGAATACGTATATGTATTTCATTTTTACAACTCCTCTGAATCTGTGCATTTCTTCAAAAAAATGCTGGTAACTTGAGAAGTATGCAATTTAGAGTAAAGGTACCCTTGGCAACCAAATACTAAAATTCAGGGAATCCATAAATACCGGTTGTACCATTAAGAAAAGTAAAGTAGGTTGCTGTGCGGAACAACTGGGGCAGCCCGTATAAGTGAAATTAATTTTAAATCAAATTGTTTGATGTTTGTTTCAGAAACGGTATCAAGTGCGGAACCTGCCGACGAGCAGATATTGTTACTCTGCTCCTTTTACATCGCCAGCGGCAAAGTCGAAATGACGGTAAAAGAAAACCTCCACCAAGGACACTACAGGGGTCTGCTGGTTGGAGCAAATGAGACGGGATTTTCCGCTGTACTCTACATCCAGAGGAAAGACTATTGTAAGCCTCACGATTGCTGTAAGTTACTTTTAAATGCCGACAAGCCTCGGTAGCTTGAATAAAGTTACCTACTCTGTTGTAGGTTTTCGTGAAGAACCGGGAACGACAATTTTTAAACGGGTAGGATTTCAGTACACCCTGTCCGTAGGCTGTTGCCTCCAAGCAGGCTCTTTTAATGGTCCTGAGATTTTCATGCCTTGCAACAACATCTTCATGGCTGCGCTGGAGCCTGTGTCTAAGACAAATATTCGGCAGGTACAGCAGCATTCTTACACCAGGCCCGCCCAGGGTAAACTAAGAAAGCACTTTTGCATGTACTGCAAGAAATTTTTAACAAGTATGTATCGACATCTGCCGACCATGCACGCTGAAGAAAATGAAGTCAAGCAGGTACTCGATTTTCCTAAGGGCAGCTCGGAGAGAAAAAAGCTGCTTCAGAAGTTAACTAGACGAGGGGACACACTTTATAACGGAGTGTGCGCACCAACAGAGCGAATAATGGTTCGCAATCCTATAAACATGGAGAAAACCGAGACTGCCCTGACTTGTCCAGGTTGTTTAGGTCTCATTTGCAAAAGAGACTTTGCTCGTCACGAACGCAAATGCACAAATCGTCCTCCCAATCGTAAGAGAGTAGCACTGGTTGAACATGCACCAACTACCATTTACAAATCCTGCTCTGTTAAGCAGGACCTCCTCGATCGTCTCCTCGGCTCCATGCAGGATGATGCCTTGTTGCGGATCATAAAGTCCGATACGGTCCTGATGTTGTTCGCTAAAAGGCATGCGACTATGTATAAGGTTCATGCCCACAATGCGAAGAATTCACGTGCGACACTTAGGAGATGCGCCAGGCTCCTCGAGCAAACCAAACTCATAGATCCCAGCCTTAGTTCCTGGGAGAGAATTCTTCTGAACTCTTCTAAGTATGAGATCCTCATGGAGGGTATTGAGAGGATGTGTGGTTACTCCAAAGAGTCCATGGAGCTCAAAAATCCCGCCGTCGCCACTCTCATGAATGGCCACATCAAGGAGTTGGTGAAAGTGTTGAGATCACACTACATAATGAACCGCTCCCATCAATTTAAGGAAAAAATCGAAATGTTATCAGATTTTGAACAAATTCATTTGTTGATGTTCAATCTGGCAACGACTACTCCTCATGGGCGATGCTCTCCAAGTGCACCCTTTTACAGTTGATGCTATTCAACAGGCGAAGAGTTGGAGAGACGTCGCGAATTCTGCTCCGGAATTACAGAGATATGCGGAGCATCGAAGGCGACCAATTGAAATACATGAATCGATTACAATTGATTCTAGCTGACGATCTGCGTGCTATGTACACGCTCGGAAAGCGAGGACGGCGTCTGTGCGTTCTTTGCACCCGCACCTACAGGAACCAGTTAGAAGTTATTTTGAAGTACCGTTCGGAAAACGGCGTCGCGGCCAACAACCCATATCTTTTTGGTCATGCAGACAGCCATTTCTCGGCCGACAAGTGCATCAGGGACTTCGCCGCGAAATGCGGAGCCTCAAACCCTCTCACTCTAAGAGGTACGATGTTGAGAAAACAGGTCGCCACCCTGAGCCAAATGTTAAATCTTAATGACAATGAAATACAGCAGATTGCTGATTTCATGGGCCACGATGTGGTGAGTATATTTTGTGTGCCCTCCCAACACTCGTTTCTGAAAATTTTGATGTTTTCGTTTCAGGAAGTCCACAAGGCGCACTACAGGACACCGGAACTGACAACTCACATAACCAAGCTGTCAAAGTTCTTCATGGCCGTTGGTCAAACCGATCTTTCCCAGTTTAAAAATAAAAGATTAGACGAAATAGAACTTTATGTGGACAGCATGCCTGCGAACGGTGGTGATGACAATAGCGACCTATCTGATGCAGAATCGACGCACCCCGGGCCTTCATGCGAGCCTGAATCTTCAGTAGAACCTGGACCTTCATCCGAACCTGGACCTTCATCCGAACCTGGACCTTCATCCGAACCTGGACCTTCATCCGAACCTGGACTTTTCTCTGAACCTGGACCTTCATCTACACCTTCGTCAGCCAATGGCGAGGACTCATTAGAACGTGCGAGGCAAAAGAAAAAGAGAAAGTATGCAGGAGGAAATAAAACTCCTTCAAAACAACAAATTCCCCATTCCAGGGTGGTGCGGCGGCGGCTGCCTTGGACTCCGCGTGAGAAACGCTTCATGCTTAGCATTTTTGCCAGCTGCTTCCGCACCAAAAAACTTCCCAGTATGCAGGAATGTGAACGCATCGCAAAGGAGCACGCAAATAAGTTGAAAAGTCGTCCAGGTAGGGTTTTATACGCGTGGGTGCAGTCGGAAAGGAGAAGGCTAGAGCAAGACGGTCCTGTGGTGTAATTCGGTAGTTTACTTTGCAATGCGGAGTTATTGGTTTTTGCGTTTTAGTTTTTTGCGGTGTTTTAGTTTTTTGCAGTGTTTTAGTTTTCTGCGGCGTTTTATTTTTTTGCGGTGTTTTATTTTTTTGCGGTGTTCTAGTTTTTTGCGGTGTTTTAGTTTTTTGCATCCCTACACAACTGTGTGGTAAAACGATTTGTGATTATCTATATATGTATATATATAAATATTAAAATTTCACTTGGGGAATTCAGTCTGGTATTAAAAGAATACTCTTTTTTTTAGGTTCAAGCGTTCAACACTTTATTGTGTCCCCAAATGAAATTTTAATATTTACATAAACTCAACAGTCGAAACTAAATCCTTATATGTGTATATATATATATATATTCAGGGTGTCCCGGTGAAGGTGGAAAAACTCTCGGGTGATTACACGGAAATAACACCCCAAGTTCATATAAAGTTTTCTCCTACGATCTTCCCCTGCTGAGATATTCTCACTTAAATTTGAGAAATAAAAATAGTTCTACATAAAATTTTTATTTTTAATTCTTTTTCGATAATTTTCTTGGTGACGAACGTAGTGATTGAATGTCGATAAAATAATGCGACCCGTTTTTTGATGGTGCAGTAAGGGGAGTAAGGGGTGAACTACCTAACCTTCTCAACTTCATATTTTTTAAGGGGCTGGATATTTTTAATTTTCAACCGCATTTTTAGTTTTCCCCGGACATTCGAAAAACCAAAAGCAATTTTTTAATGTAAATTTTCACCACCTTTCGCAAACTGTTAAGGTTATTTTTATACGGCGTTTCGTCAGTTGTATGCATTGTAAAATTTTTATTTTTTCTTAATACGCACCTGGACAATTTTTAATGAATTTCAAAAGAAATAGCTAATGTAGGGTCAAATCGTACTTAAAAAATTCCTAAGTAATAATTTATTGAAAGAGCTTTCGATTTTTTGGTATCTTTAAAAATATGTAATGCCAGAAAAAATAAAAACGAAAATCGTAGAAACACTGGTCGAGTTTTATTTTCTCAAAAATGCTTCATTTTATTGAAACCTAACGAGAGTAACTTTTTATTAGCAAAATGTTCGGGGAAACAAAAATGCAGTTAAAAATTAAAAATATCCAGCTCCTTAAAAAATATGAAGTTAAGAAGGTAAGGGGTAGTTCACCCCTTGCTCCACTGATGCACTATCAAAAAACGGGTCGCATTATTTTATCGACATTCAATCACTACGTCACCAAATCGAAATATAATTAAAAATAAAAATTGTATGTAAAAGAAATTATTTTTCCAATTTAAGGGAGAATATCTCGGTAGGGGAAGGTCGCAGGAGAAAACTATATGAACTTGGGGTGTTATTTTCGTGTAATCTATACGCACCCGAGAGATTTCCCACCTTCACCGGGACACCGTGTATATAGCTTTTTGCAGTGTTTTAGTTTTTTGCATTGTTTTAAGTTTTTTTTTTGCTGTGTTTTTGTTTCTTTCGGCATTTAATTATTTTACATGTCTGTATATATGTACCATTAGGTTAGGCCTGCGCAAAATATGTTTGTACATATTTTTTGTTCGATTTATTTCTACTCTTGGGCCATATTTTATTTTAAATGTTGTATTCTGTTTTTTAATACAGGGTGGTTCATCGGTTATTACCCGGCGTTTCAATTGTATTGTTTGTTCAATATTTCTAGTAATTTGGCCGATAGAAAGCCCGCTGCTAACCGATGGACCACCCTGTATGTACCCAAAGTTAGTATAAGACAAGTTATCTCACTTTATTGTGTTCACCGGGTTTGTATTTATATGTGAATATGTATTATATTTTATTTATTACAAGACTTCCAATTATATCATTTTATTTCTATAATAAGTCCCAGTTACAAGTAGTTCCCTTTTTATTCTTCCCTGTGAAGTAGGTAGGTATTATCTCGAAACTTCACAGAATTTTGAGACTATTTCCAACAGATGTATTGTTGGATAAAGTAAGAAAGTACAGGTTTTAGTTTAATCGAAATATGATCTTAAAGTTGCACCTCGCGTCGTTCCATGATAAAGTCCTAGCTGACCCTGAGGGGGTTTGTTCCGATAACCTTTTGGCTGCAACTCGGGGTTTTTCGCACGAGACCGACGTGTTTGCTTCAACAACTTGAGCCATAGTAATTAAACTACCGTAATTATAGTAGGATGATTTAACATCTCGGGCCCGCGTACCTAGGTAGGTGCCTGCAAAAGCAAATTAAGTTACCAGCAAAGCATGCGAGAGGATTGCAGCAACGCTAGCTGAGCTAATCGCTATAATTTCGTCGGTCAAAAACCGAGAAAATGTTTCGTGAATTGTAGAAAGCATCACTTTCCGCCCTTCGTTGGTCTTTAAATTTTCGTTTAAGAAACGAAGCAGGCACCTACTTGGGTCCTGCAAGTTAAATTTTAAAGTACAAAGTGGGCCGCTGCTTGTAGGTTACGAACACCTCTAACAAGTATTCCTGGCAAGATTTAAGGTGAATGACTTCTCAAATACAGTTTATTTCATGAACCTGACCTACCCATTTATGAACAAATTTTAATTTTTCAATTAAGTTGTCCTAGTGTATTATGACAGTACCTTAAATAACACAGCTTATGCGCTGCAAATCAAAACAGAAAGTAGCCTAACATCGCAACGCACTCGTGGCAATCCAAAGGCCTCGTGTTCAGGTCCGCCGAGAACCCAACTTTTTTCCAGCGTCGAACCGACAAGTTTAACGCGTTATGTAGCGTACTTTTATTTGCTACATCATTTTTCAATTAGGTACTTACTCTTTATGATGGTCAGTTTCAGATCCAGCTATTTGATTTCTTTCTTCCACCTGGTCTAACTTGTTTATGAACATTCTTAATTTTCCTCGGCTAGCGGACTCCTTCTTGAAGATGTTGTAGACTACAAAAGCATGTAAAAGTCGAGAATCCAAAATTGGACTTAAAAAACTATTTTCAAAAATTTTTCGTAAATGGATCCAGCGAACGGTGATTCCCACTCAGAGGACAATTCTGAATCGAAAGTCGCTCTTGCAAAATTTTCGAATTTTAAGCCGTATTCGAGATTTAAGCCTAACAAGAGTATTAATTGCAACAGGTGACGACTTTTTTGAAAATTGAAGAGAACGGAGATTTGACGGATTTTCTTGTTCGAATATCGAGAGTGGACTCCTTCTTGGAGATGTAAGCTACAAAATCATCGAAAAGTCAGAAAATGTGAAAATTATACGAATTTGAAAAACTTTATTTTCAATTCTTTTTCGAAAATGGGTACAGCGAACGGTGATTCCCACTCAGAGGACAATTCTGAATCAAAAGTCGCTCTTGCAAAATTTTCGAATTTCAAGCCGTATTCGAGATTTAAGCCTAACAAGAGTGTTAAATTTTAGCAGGTGACGAGTTTTTTAAAAATTGAAGAGAACGGAGATTTGACGGATTTTCTTGTTCGAATATCGAGAGTGGACTCCTTCTTGGAGATGTAGGCTACAAAATCATCGAAAAGTCAGAAAATGTGAAAATTATACGAATTTGAAAAACTGGATTTTCAATTTTTTTCGAAAATGGGTACAGCGAACGGTGATTCCCACTCAGAGGACAATTCTGAATCGAAAGTCGCTCTTGCAAAATTTTCGAATTTCAAGCCGTATTCGAGATTTAAGCCTAACAAGAGCTGTAGTGTAGGTGCTTAAAATTCAACATCTCGGGCCCACGTTCATGTACCTACCTAGGTGCCTGCAAATTAAGCAAAGCGTGGAAGAGGATTGCAGCAGCGCTAGCTGAGCTAATCCCCATTATTTCGTCTGTCAAAAACCGAGAAAAGTTTCGTGTACTGTATGTTTAGATCACTTTCCGCACTTCATTGGTTTTTAAATTTTCGTTTAAGAAACGAAGTAGGCACCTACGTGGGCCGTGAATGTTAAATTTTAAAGTACAAAGTGGGCCGCTGCTTTTAGGTTACCAGCACCTCTAACAAGTATTCGTGCCAAAATTTAAGGTCTCGGATAAAGTTATTCAGTTTATTTCATGAACCTGACCTACCCATTTATGAACAATTTTAATTTTTCAATTAAAGTTGTCCTAGTGTATTATGACAGTACCTTAAATAACACAGCTTATGCACTGCAAATCAAAACAGAAAGTAGCCTAACATCGCAACGCACTCGTGGCAATCCAAAGGCCTCGTGTTCAGGTCCGCTGAGAACCCAACTTTTTTCTAGCGTCGAACCGACAAGTTTAACGCGTTATGTAGCGTACTTTTATTTGCTACATCATTTTTCAATTAGGTACTTACTCTTTATGATGGTCAGTTTCAGATCCAGCTATTTGATTTCTTTCTTCCACCTGGTCTAACTTGTTTATGAACATTCTTAATTTTCCTCGGCTAGCGGACTCCTTCTTGAAGATGTTGTAGACTACAAAAGCATGTAAAAGTCGAGAATCCAAAATTGGACTTCAAAAACTATTTTCAAAAATTTTTCGTAAATGGATCCAGCGAACGGTGATTCCCACTCAGAGGACAATTCTGAATCGAAAGTCGCTCTTGCAAAATTTTCGAATTTTAAGCCGTATTCGAGATTTAAGCCTAACAAGAGTATTAATTGCAACAGGTGACGACTTTTTTGAAAATTGAAGAGAACGGAGATTTGACGGATTTTCTTGTTCGAATATCGAGAGTGGACTCCTTCTTGGAGATGTAAGCTACAAAATCATCGAAAAGTCAGAAAATGTGAAAATTATACGAATTTGAAAAACTTTATTTTCAATTCTTTTTCGAAAATGGGTACAGCGAACGGTGATTCCCACTCAGAGGACAATTCTGAATCAAAAGTCGCTCTTGCAAAATTTTCGAATTTCAAGCCGTATTCGAGATTTAAGCCTAACAAGAGTGTTAAATTTTAGCAGGTGACGAGTTTTTTGAAAATTGAAGAGAACGGAGATTTGACGGATTTTCTTGTTCGAATATCGAGAGTGGACTCCTTCTTGGAGATGTAGGCTACAAAATCATCGAAAAGTCAGAAAATGTGAAAATTATACGAATTTGAAAAACTGGATTTTCAATTTTTTTCGAAAATGGGTACAGCGAACGGTGATTCCCACTCAGAGGACAATTCTGAATCGAAAGTCGCTCTTGCAAAATTTTCGAATTTCAAGCCGTATTCGAGATTTAAGCCTAACAAGAGCTGTAGTGTAGGTGCTTAAAATTCAACATCTCGGGCCCACGTTCATGTACCTACCTAGGTGCCTGCAAATTAAGCAAAGCGTGGAAGAGGATTGCAGCAGCGCTAGCTGAGCTAATCCCCATTATTTCGTCTGTCAAAAACCGAGAAAAGTTTCGTGTACTGTATGTTTAGATCACTTTCCGCACTTCATTGGTTTTTAAATTTTCGTTTAAGAAACGAAGTAGGCACCTACGTGGGCCGTGAATGTTAAATTTTAAAGTACAAAGTGGGCCGCTGCTTTTAGGTTACCAGCACCTCTAACAAGTATTCGTGCCAAAATTTAAGGTCTCGGATAAAGTTATTCAGTTTATTTCATGAACCTGACCTACCCATTTATGAACAATTTTAATTTTTCAATTAAAGTTGTCCTAGTGTATTATGACAGTAGCTTAAATTACACAGCTTATACACACCAAATCGAAACGGAAAGTAGTCTGATATCGCTACGCTCTCGTGGAGATCCGAAGGCCTTGTGTTCAGGTCCGTTCGAAATCCAATTTTTTTCTAGCGTCGAACCGACAAGTTAAACGCGTTATGTAGCGTACTTTTATTTGCTACATCATTTTTCAATTAGGTACTTACTCTTTATGATGGTCAGTTTCAGATCCAGATCACTTTCCGCAATTCATTGGTTTTTAAATTTTCGTTTAAGAAACGAAGTAGGCACCTACGTGGGCCGTGAATGTTAAATTTTAAAGCACAAAGTGGGCCGCTGCTTTTAGGTTTACGAACACCTCTAAGAAGGGAAGATTTAAGGTGAACGACTTCTCAGATAAAGTAGGTAGGTATTCAGTTTATTTCATGAACCTGACCTACTCATTTATGAACAATTTTAATTTTTCAATTAGGTAGTTGTTCTAGTGTATTATGACAGTATCTTAAATAACACAGCTTAAAGAGAGCAAATGAGAATAGACATTAGCTCAACATCGCGGCGCTCTCGTGGAGATCCGAAGGTCTCGTGTTCACATCCGTTCGGAACCTAGCTTTTTTCCAGCGTCGGACCGACAAGTTTAACTCGTTATATAGGGTACTTTTGTTTGCTACATCATTTTTCAATTTTCTTTGTGTTTATTGCATTGAATAAGCTGAAGAACTGGTTGCTACAAAAAATAATTTTGCTTTTAAATTACTCGAAAAGATCCTTCATTGGATGAGATGATGCGAGTACCAGAGTACTGACAGTACTAATTTTAAGGTAATGTGTATCCGCCGAAAACGTAGGCTAATATTTTCTTTTCTATTAGGTATACGAGTACTGCTTAAAAGCTACCGTTAAAATATTTGTTCGAGGGTTAGGCGTAGATAAAGGAAATAGGTTAGGAATTCGTTAAGTAGTTGACCAAGCCGCACTGAATAACTTCCTATTGGCTGACGGTAACCGCAATCAAAAGCGAGCTTAACATGGCCGTCATTATGGTGGCCTCTATTATACCCCAGTCATCTTCTGATGGTAAATTTATATCTATTGTGAAACTTCATTGTTTTGACTGGCTCTATGGCTCTATCGGCAATGTGGATTTCTTTTTATTTGGTGGGTAAGAAGGTACCAAAACAAAAAATACTTTTATTCCCACTTCCCACTTATTATGTAAATAAAAACTTTTTATACCTACATGTCTTTATTTTGCAGGTACTTTTTACACGTTGCTAGCTAGAGGGATATTAATCATATTTCGTGAACAGCATAGAAATTGTGTCGATGATTTGTGGGGATCGGAAATATGTTTTTGAAGTGGCCACTACTAGGGTATAACACGAATAGCTAGCTGACTTTTATCTTATGTAAATCTGTGCTTTTAGATTGAATTTACGAAACAAAGTTCTAATTCATTGCGAAACATCGGAAGCGTATCGTCAAGTAAATCAGCTGATGCCTAGCCGAAGAAATTTCTTGAATATTTTCTTTAATAATTCCGTTCTTTAAACATTTCTGGTAATGATTATTACACTTGAGTTCAATGGGCTTAGATTGGCAGGAAAGTTACAGAAAATTGGCGAAGACATTGTATCGCGACACTCGATTGCGGAAGGGATATCGTCAAGATTACTTTCGTTGTGGTTTTATATTGCAGGTTCTTTTTGGAGGTTCCAAGTATATTCATAGTATTTTGAGAACATAACGTAGCAACTGTGTAAATGATTTGCTGCGATAACAGTAGGAAATGGAAAGCTTGATCTAGAAAAAGTGTGAGGAATAGTTTATTAACAGAAATACCTTTTTTCCTTGTATTTCTGTACTTTTAGGGTGTGCCTTTAAGAAGCAATGTTCTATATCAGGGATACTCCCATTTACTTGGTGCATATCGAAGGAGTATCGTCAAATATATCAACTGAAACTGTGTCGGAAAACTTTCTTTAAATAATTGGCTTCCTCTGATATTTTTTGGAATTTCTAATACAAATAAGTGCAGAGTGCTTAGATTTACTAAAATCAATGTGCGGTTTAAATGAAATTTGGAGAAAGTATCGGCTGTCACCTCGTGAGAAACTTCCTTAAATATTGTTTTTAATAATTCTTTTCTGTGAGTATTTCTGATAATTTCTATTACAGATAAGTGCAGAGTGCCTAGATTTACTAAAATAAATGTGTGGTTTAAATGAAATTGGAGAAAGTATCGTCTGACACCTCGTGATAAACTTTCTGAAGTATCCTTTTTAATAATTTCTTTCTGTGAGTATTTCTCATAATTTCTATTACAAATAAGTGCACAGTGCCTAGATTTACTAAAAAAAATGCTTTACTTGCATGAAGGTTGCAGAAACTTCACAAAATTCTGTTTGCATGTTCCATCATGACATTTGTTATCAAAATAGGTGCTGCTATAATTAGTTCTGTTTTTGGAGGCAATACTGAATTTTCGCGTAATTTTTTGGTAAATCTATAAACAGCAGTATTATTAGTAGTTGCATGTGCAATCTCAATACCCTGGGTAGCTTGGTTTGCTTTTAATTACGCTTTTTTATAAACTCCATGTAATTTCTTAGACCCCAATATTTAGTAGAGTTGCATACCTATCTAGTAAAGAGCTCGGTGCAGATTCGCGATCGATGCGCCGCCGAAAACCACGGGTAGCCTGTGAACTTCTTCGTCGATTAGCTCAGCGCGTTTGCAGCGTCAAATTTTCGCGCTGCCCGATGGCGTTATGGCACGTTATTTGTATTATTATTATTATTATTAAATGTGTAATCTTAATGATATTGAAGAATAAAATTCACAGACCTCGCATCTTACGCAAGTATCATAGGCGTATTGAAAATACCGACACAACTGCTCGGTTTCTAAGATGTCCAACAAAAGTGATCTGTGCCGTTTAAATTTGGTATATCATTGATACAATAAAATAAAAGAAATGATTTGTGACAAGCACAAGGCACATAGTCAAACTGACGCAATACGTAACAAAATATTAACGCATCCGTTTTGTACTGTTTGGACTTTTATTGCAACGCGATATCCCTCTTAAACGGTACTCGCGCTCGCCGTACCTTAGTTTACATCTGGCTAGCGCTCTCCATCCAATATTATTATTAGCGGCCTCGACTGCGCGCGCCGCCGACAGAATCTGTCGATACATTTTTCGTAAGATGAGTCCCATATACACGCGCCCAGAAGTATTTTCAATACTAAAAATGTAAAAAACCAAGTGTCCGGTTTTTCTTGTCCAGGTGTGTATAATGTACCGCTGCACTAAAATGCTACCATACGAGTTTTCAAAGAAGAAAGGAAAAACGCAAAGGCGTTACAAATTATGATCTGTGCGCAATTTCCGGTTATTTCTTAATTATATAATTGAAAAACTAAAATTTCCGTAGAATTATGTATCATTTCGGTAGATCGGTAGATAACATACAAAATCGGAAGATCTACCGAAATTTCGGTAGGGTTGGCAATACTGACTGCAAACGTATACTGTAACTTCAACCATTCGGCATTCTTCGGAGCTCCAACATATCTGTTCCCTCGACTTTTCTAGCAGGAAAGCTGTTACTATTAATTTAAGTTTGTTTATACGTTTTACGAGCATAATAGCATTTTTATGTTGTATTGGAATAAAGTGTGTGTCTACTGATTCTAGTTAGTTTCATTTCCACTCTGTTGCAAATCCAGAACGAGAGAGCGAGAGGACTCACAGCTCACGGCTAGATACGATTTAATCATTACTAATAACAAATAACTGATAGTATGCAGAAGCTGCCACTGGCCCCATGGTGAGGGCGACCCTTTTCCTGGGGCATACTTCGTAACAATGACGAGCCTTGGCCCTGGGGCGTACCCTAGCAGTGACGAAGACGACAACAAAAAAATTGACAACGCTTGAATGCAAGTGGAGGATCACAAAATAATTATAATCAAATGGAAAAGGGTGTTCACAGATTGGACAAGTCAAGCATTAGACATAGTGAGGTGCGATGGCCAGAAGCTGAAGACTTTTTGAACAGAGATTTTAGAGTAATACACGCAGGGTCATAGGTGGAAATTCTGGAGTAGGAATGACGAAGAAAATAGGGCAGAGTGTAGAAAATCTCTTACAGAAAAGTGACAGGGTACTTATGGTTAGTTTAAATTCGAAACCTGTAAAGACTGTAATAATACAGGTATATATGCCCACATCTAGTTATAGTGATGAGGCTATAGAGGCAGTTTATAGCGATATCGAATACGTGCTAGATCTTGTGAAGGGGCATGAAAATTTAATAATTCTAGATTCTAATCCGGGGAGAGAAGATGGAATAATCGGTTCCTTTGAATTAGGCAATAGGAACGGCAGGGGAGTTAGACTGATAGATTTTTGCAATAAACATAACCTAACCGTCGCGAACACTATATTTCAACATCACGTTAGTAGACGCTATTCTGCAGAAGCTAGCCAGGAGCAGATATAGATAGTGATCACAACATAGTGGTTATAAAGGCTAATCTTAAATTTAAGAGGACAATGTACGTAAAACTAGATTTAGACTGGAAAAGGATTTAAAACTTCTAAAAGAGATGGTACTATGTTATTTAAATATGTAACGTAAGCAAAAATGAATCTGACGTGAACTTCTCAAATTTTTAGTGAGATGGAGATTGTCATTGCCGGAGCTCGAAATAAGATTTTATTGCCTTTCGGCATCCTTCAGGGCTTCCACAGAAAACTTTTGTAAAAGAAAGTGATTAAGCGACCACACATTTACATAAAAAATGACTTTAAGTGACCTTTAACTGTTTGAAAAGTTACCTTTAAATGACGCATGTAATTGAAGAACCTAATAAAAAGGAAAAAAAACCGTTGGAACAAAATAAATGTATTTATTGACCATGTTCATAAAAACTAAACTTTTTCACAAAAAATATATGTATAGAACATAAAAAACACAAATAGTTAATAGTAACAATAATATCAATAGGTACACAGGTAGAACCATTCAGCATTACATTGGTACCTACAGGCAGATATTTTTATTTAAAAAAAAAAACGCTTTATGCAATCATCAATTCTTTTTGGATTTTTTTTGCAAAAAATCGTATATCAGAGAGCTTTTCTTTTTTTCCACTTTCGATTGAAGGACTTCAATTTCTTTACGTTGACTTTGTTCTTGTCGTTTAATTTCGTCATAATTATTTAAAAGGATTTTTGCCACTTTTACACCCTGTAAATCCCCCTTCTGGATAGCTTCATTCAATTTTCTATTAGCTTCATAGTAAATAGATGAAGCTGCCTTTTCTTGAAGTGTAATAGTACTTTTATTTTCCTTAACCTTTTCTTCTAAACTCATGATTTCCTTTTTGCTTCCTTCAAGTTTCTCGAAATTTTCTTTTGTTGCCTGTTGTAACTGTTGCTGTTCTTCGTTTTCTCTTTGCGCATTTCTTGCATATGACCTTTCTCTTTCCAAATAAATCTCATAACTAGAACGTGCTACTTTTGCGCTTTTAATCAATTGGTCAGTAATTGGTATTAGATACGGCTTATTGTTGTACCTCCTCAAACAATTCACAACATAAAGTTTTGCATTCAGTGTTCTCAATCCCATTGAAGTCTTGTCATCTGTGAGAATCAATTTAGATTTTGAAAATCCTCTTTCCACATCTGCGCTGCCATGGGATAAAGACAAGCAGGTTTTGACTAGTTCTGAAACTAGGGGGTATTTGAAGGCATTGCCAACTGGATATTTCAAATTAAAAATTGTGTTCCAGAAATTTTCAATATTTTCATTTTCATTAATGTTAACAACACATGTTTCACTTTTTAAAACTCTCCATTCATCACAGAGTTCATTTAAATTTAAGTTTAATGGCAATTTTTCTGCCATATATTTAATCCTACTGGAATTTGCATTACGAACACTTTTGGGATTTAAAGAATCACAATATTTTAAAAATGAACCCACTGCCAAAGAGGACTTCAAAAGTATATGCTTGCAAATTGCTAAGTAGTGTGACTGAATTGATTTACGCAAAAATAATTTATCTCTCTCCGTGAACGTCTTTGTTGAATTTATCAGTTTTTTCGTGTTTTCTCCCACATCAATTTCAACAAAAGGTAGTAAATTGTCTTCGGCAAATATTATTTCAGGATCTAAACTACTAATATTTACATTTTCTTTGCATACTTTATATGCAATTTTTGTCACTGTCACTGTCACATTCAGTGAATTATACAGGATATGTACAAGAGGTCCCTCCATTTGAAAAAAAATATTAAAGGCAATTAATGGTTCAGAACTCTCTATTACAAAATTAATTTTAGCTCGTACATAGACGTCTCCCAAAGCCTGAGATATAGATTTACAGTTTGCAGATGTCATTAGTTTCGGTCTTTTGGAAGGTACAAATTTAGTGAAATATCGTATAATAGCAGGCCACTGCTCAACTAGCCGTAGTGCTGCTGGGTTTAAGGATAACCAACGAGATGTCACATGTTTTATAAATTTGTGCTGAGGAAGATTTAGTTCCTTTTGGATGCCACGGAAATCTTCTTCGCGTTGTGGCCAACCATTAAAAAAATAATAGATGTTTACTATCAAATCCTAGTAAAGCAGTAGACCTTAATTGCTTAATGTCATCATTGAATTTTTTAAATACAGACTTATTGACATTAGGTCCATCAGATGCAAGCATCAGTAATTTCGATTTAGGCAACCCAGCATTATCAATTGCGTTGTTAATATTTTTTACTAAAATATCCGCAGTTGCTGTACCAAAAAAAAAAGTTTCTAAGTGAGCGGAGACAATTTTTTCTTGAACATCAGACCAGTATCTACAAAATGATACACCACACCGTCTTTACTTTTTACTACATTAAATAAAATAACATTCAAAAATACCTTACTCGTACTTGTAGCTCCTTAGCAGACTCGCTGTTCGTTGTTTCATCGTATGCCAAAGTGTAATACTTGTTACCAACGTCTTCTAACAGTTCTTTGCGAAAATAAGGGCCCAATGCTTCCGTCAATAAATAACCAAACTTTGTTCGCCCCAATGAAAAATTTGAAGAAATTTGGCCAGGAAACATGGAACTAAACACATTTTTTATATCATCACATGAAGAAGCCGACATATTACTCTGGATTGCCTTTAAAACCCAAACTAATTCAGCCCTTATTGTGGAGTTTGAAATATTGAAAACTGTCAACACATTGTGATTATCATCAGACACACTTTCAGTGGGTTTCCCTGTTAATTGCAACTGTTTGCTGCCAAATTTGATTAGAATTTGTTTTTTGTGATGCACTGTACTTTCATGATTTAACACAGTCTTGAAACCGTTGTGGAAAACGTTTATGTTTTTTCCACAGGCTACACAAAATACAGTATGTCTGTCCACTTTGTTTAACCACAGGCTGTATTTTCTCCCTTCAGCGTCTTTGTTGTTAAACCAAACGTCTGAAACTTTGCATTTTCCCATTTCCCAGTAAAGGATTTGATTACTAAAATACGATAGATTTAGGTTATTACCTTAACGTATCACAATAAATTATTACCTCGATTATTACTTTAAATCGGCTAGCAGGAGCAGAAAACGGAAAAATGTACAACACAAAAACAGAAACGAAAATGCCGGGTACTACTTGTTGATGTTGACAGGACAGAACAAATAAGTTATGACCTATCACAGACCAGTAGAACACTCTAGAAGCTCGAATGACGGCTGACGCGCAGCCCGCGACGTTTGAATCAGCCAATCACCACTTGCATGAACTGTATGTGCTTTTGTTCGCATGGATGCCAACATAGAGTCGGCAATAATCTCCAACGCGTAACGCCCGCCGAAATTCAAATTTAAAATACAAACATCTCCGATTGCAGTCCAGGAAATATTTTTTTTATGAATTATTACATTACATGGATTGCGTGTTGTTGTTGTTTTAAGTGACTTTAGGTGACAAAATAGTTAGAAAAATGACTTAAAGTGACACTGAACAAAAAAAGTTACTTTTAAGTGATTTAAGTGACTCCGTGGAAGCCCTGCATCCTTTGATATCGGAAATGCAAGAAAGTAGATCTAAGAGGAGGGTTTGTTTATATTTTAATTCACCGTCTAATATACAGTGTGCCTACCAAAGTTGTCTACATATGGAAAACTTTTTTATTATTAATTTTACGAGAAAACAGTTGCTCTTTATAAACCCCGCAACGAAACGCAGATTGAGAAAATCCGCCGTTCCCAAACATTTTAGATCCGATGAATTAGTACTTCGAAAGCCCTCAAAAGTATACGTTCGATTAGAGACCTACCCATGCACACCACCGCCTCGTTCTCTACAGTCACCAACATCGTCTCGGGGTGAATTGAGCCCTGGTACAAAAAATGGCTAGTGGAAGTTGCAGAAATGTCTTACCCAACAGTGCCAAAATATATGAGACACCCCCCCAGAAAACAAAAATTTAAGATACAGCATCAACAAATGAACGTTTGGCCATTTCAAAATTACGAAGAAAATAGCGGGACAGACAATGATATTTGTAGTGCGTGGAATCTATTCTTCGTGGAAATAACTAGCATATTTTTTATGTTCTTCTAATATACATATAGGGGCGGCTATAGTTCGTAAAGTTGTGGCAGCTCTACGCCACAGGAATATTGTTGGCTTACTTTAGTTAATTGGAACTCGTAGTAAAGAAGCGAACGCTCCGAAATTCCTTTCCTGTGTATATTTGAAGATATGTACTATATGCGTAACCTTTAACGGAATATCGACAAGGAGATACTGATAATAGAATGGATATAGACACAGAAGAAACTCAAACACTTCTCTTTTCTTCTTCATTATAATTAGCCATAGCGGGGCTTCATACTGCTTTCGTGTACGCCAGGGGCACGTTGGAATCTTTATCCTTGCATTAGAAGAGAGCAGGTGAGATTTCCTGTTGTTTTGCCACCGTTTAGTGCACACCGTCGTTCGGGACTTGCTCCGTAATTCAATGCCTGTCGTGGTATTTGCCCGGGGAGTAGTTGTTGGCGCAAGTTCGGATCGATTGTTATTCGGATCGATTTTTAGAATGTTATAGAAAAGATGAAGATATTGAACACATAATAGATTCAGAAGACACGGAAGAATCTCAAACAGAAATAAAATATAGTCCTATGGAAACATCAAATTTAGAAATATTATTTACAAACGAAGTCACAGAAAATGGAAGAAGAAGAAAATTAGTTGCTGAACCAGAATCGTGAAAGAGACGAAAGAATAAAATGCGAAGAATGCAAGGCCGTGACTACGTGGGCTTTAAATGTGACAAAAATAGTAATAAAAGTATGCGAATTATAAACAGAGAAAAAAGATCCCTTAAACCACCTTGCATATCAAAATATAGCATGAAAGCATAAACAAGACGCTGTTCAAAAATAGCGGAAGAAGTCGGAAAGCAATTATTTGAAAAATGTTGGCCGCAAACGAGTTGGGACCAACGAAAAGTTTATGTAGCATCCCATGTTTTAAAACAATCAACTCAAACAAAAACAGTAGATCCAGAAAAAGCAAGGCGTCAAGAGACATTTTTATTTTATATATACCTCAAGCATGTAGGACCATGTTTCTTCAGTTATCGCAAAATCCGACAGGGGGATCCTAATCAATACTAGGTATTGCATCATAACCTCACATTTTTCTAATGTAATTTAACGTGGGTTAGTGGTAAACAATGAATTTGTCAGTGCCAGAATTGAAAGAGAAACTTTCGCAGATAGGAGCTAAAACTACTAGGTCGAAAAATATTAGAAAAACGGTTCGTAAACATGAAAATAAACAATACAATTCTATAAGTGAAGTTTTAGGTTAGAACTATGGAATAGCAAGCAACTGGACAAAACATTGTATGTCACAAATCGAATAAATGTGGGCAGTGAAATACAATATCCTTCAGATCAGTCCTTTTTACCATTAGAAAGTTTCAAGGGGGAGAAAATAATAGACCTACCATAGATGCATAGACAGATGGTTTTTAACAAGGAAAGGTAAAAAGGGAAAGGATAGGGGTAGAATTTTAGCAATGAAATTATTTATTAAGTACACAAGAGTTGCCAACAAGCAAATTTTTATTTTGTTCGCGGTAACTGCTGTGCCGAACAAAAAAAGACTGTCGAATATGCAGTGAAAATTGTGATCTCCAGCACAAACAATGACATTTTACAGTGTTCTTGTACATGCCTTGCTGGTACTGGTTTATCAGCTGCCTGTAAACATATAGGGGCCATGTGTTATTCTTTAGAATATTTTTAAATAACAGGTAAACGCACCCTATTAATCGTCGCATCAAATATGAAATATTTTGTGTTCATTTTTAGGCCAGGTTCAAGAATACAAATCTTGTACATCTGAAGCTATGCTATGGAACAAACCTCGCACTCTTGGGCGGGTGATACCGGACTACGTCAAAATCATGTTCGGCTCATGTACCCCGAGCCTCCTGCCAAATTTTCAACCGTCTCCGACCACCGGGGACCCAGGAAATCGCGTTTGAATACGCTCCACCAGGCACAAATACACAAAGAATTGGCCTTATTAGTGAACGCGTTAGCTCGCTTTGTTTCAGTGCTAATGGGCCAATCAGAGACAAGCGTTAAGCGTGGGTGACGCTCATATAAAAACTGAGGACGCGTTGTTAGCGTCACCAGTTGCGCAATTTCTTCGGAGCCACTCCACGCTGGTCTGCGCTCCGCCAGAACGCTCTATTTTTCCTAATTACCGGTGCTTACCGCTAATTATACGTGAGTTAGTGTCCGCTTATCGCGTATAATTAAGCCCCGCATAATCTTCGTGTTCGCGAGCCCGGTCCCGCGACACCGAGCGACGGAACGACTTCCGCCGCGCAGCCGAGCCCCTCCGGCTCTTTCCAGAGTCCCCTGCGATCGAACCGACCACCTCCAACGTCCGCCGCCGCTCCTACAGCCGCCGCCGACCGACGCTGCAAAATACGCCGTTTTGTGGCATAAATCGCGCTTCCGCGTCTCCCGGCCTCTGGATTTCGATCCCCGGTCGCCAGAAGGTGCTACGCCACCCCCGTTAACCCGAACCGCCCGCCGCACGACGGCCTGCCGTCCCCCGCGCACGAAATAGCCCAAACACGCGAAACCGCGAGACCCGGTACGTGCGTGGGACTTAGCGAAAATTTCGAGTCAGAAGTGTCGTGCCGCCACCGGACCAGTTTCGTAATTGTGCCGCCCCTAGCCTCGCGATCGCCGCCAAGCTCGGTACGCGTGTGCTCCGCCACCCCCGCTACACCTACGGACAATTTTAGTTCTTAAAAATCATGGTGAATACGCGCTCAACAAGTGATCCCGCCGAGTACGACTCCTCCGCGCGTGGGAGTCACGATGAGAACCCCGGGTCTCAGTTCCCGCAACCAACTGAGTGGCGCCCAACATATGAGGACCTCCTCCGGCTGCTAATGCACCCCCAGAGGACGGCCCCTCCTCCACCACCCGCGCCGCGAGACTCTGACCTCCCCGAGTTCGCGGCAGCCCCCCATCAAGTCTGTGCGCGTTTTTGCGACTCAATGGAGAGACGTTTTCGCGACATACATCTGCCGGACCACCGTCGGGTCAAGTTAGCCGCGTCGCGCCTCCGCGGAACGGCCGCCGAATTTTACTCGGCTTACGAAGACCTGGACGAGTCGTGGGACGAATTCCGCCAGCGTCTCCTTGCACAGTTCGACTCCTGGCTGCACCAAATGCGCCTGATACGGGTCTGTTTGCCGAGGATCAGCCGAACCAGGAGCCGGCTGATCACTTCGTTAGCCGGCAGTACACTCTGTTCAAACGTGTACTGCCGCAGCTCACAGAGGACTTCGCCGTGCAGCTTATTCGCACCCAGTTGAAGCCTCAGCTGCAGCGTGCCCTGGTGACAATGCCTGTCCCGGACATAACCGAACTTACGCGGCTAGTGCGAGAACTGGAAGCCAGCACTAGTCGCCCCGCGACAGCCCAGACAGCCTCCACGACGTCTTCCGTCGCCACCTAGGTGCTGCTCTCCACCTAGGAGACACTCGCCTCCACCGAGGCCCCTGAGAAGCCCGCCTCCACCGAGGCCCCTGAGAAGCCCGCCGCCGCCACGAAACTCGCGGCCGCCACAAGACCCGCAGTGCCATTACTGCCCCGGCCGTCACTGGCACCGTGACTGCCCCGTGCTGCGCACCCAGGCGCCTAGAGCACCCAGACCGGCATATGAGGACGCCCGACCTCCTAGGGCCTCCCAGGTCGCCTCCGTACCCCTAGGGCCACCTAGGGGGGACCATTCACCTCCACGCACCCAAGACAGAGCCATGGAGATCACCGCCGCTGACAGTGGAAGTCAGCAGACCGTGCAAGTATATTTCCAGGAGGCACATCAGAGTGTGATGGCCCTCCTAGACACCGGCGCCACCGCCAACTTCGTAGACGGCACCCAGGTCCGTCTACAGTATGTCAGCGACCCCCAGGACGTCAGCCTCGCTTCTAAGGGCAAGAAGCTTCGAATCGCCGGCCACGCAGAAGTGGACGCCGTAGTGGGCAGCCACCGCTACTGATTGCCTGTCCTGGTGACAGCCGAGCCCCTCCGCCATCCCGTCGTGCTGGGCATGACCTGGATGTCGGCAGCCAACGCCGCCCAGGTGAATATGGAGACGCGCTGCATCTCGCACGGCAGCCACCCCCGCACCTACACCACCTGGGTGAGTGACAGACGCCCTGCGTCCCCTCAATTACAGGCGTCGGGGCCGTCGCATCGGCGGCCCACCTCAACGACGCCCTCCGCCGTCCCCATGTGCCGCCACTGCCCTAAACGGCACTGACACCGCTCGTGCTCCGTTTTCCGAGCCCGGCGCTTTGCCGACGCCGCGTCATTCCCCGACGCCGGCACGTGCCGCCCCCGCACCCTCGCTATTTCTAGTCCGGGAAACTCACAGTAGGCCGGGCCATGAAAATTCATGCCGTGCGCCCGGCTACTTCCGACGTCCAGCCCTTTATCGACGTTTTAATCAGCTCGGACGTCCATACAACCGCCCTTCTCGATACAGGTGCCACCAATAATTTTATTGACGGTACCCGCGGCGGCCTCCAGATCGCCGGGGAAGCCAAACTTCCTATCTCCCTGAGCGGCAAAGCGTATGACATCGACGCCTTCGTCACAGCCGAGCCGCTCAGACATCCCGTCTGGACTTTCCCGTCTGGACTTTCAACGCCATTGTGTGCATCACGGCTCTAAACAGCGCGTCACAACGTACTGGCGACGCTGCGCGCATCCAGACGGCCCCCGCGACATCCAGCTGAATTGGGACCAAGTTCATGCCCAATTCCCCGAAATTCACGCCCCCAAATTTCACACGACTCTCGAAAATTTTTCTGACGTCTTCGCCGAGAGCCAGGCGAACGTCACCACCCGCTCCACTGTCCACCAGGTCGAGTTAACCGATACGCAGCCTTTTAACGTTCGTCCTTACCACTACTCTCCAGAAAAACGCCGCATTATTCTCGAGCAAGTAAGCGAGATGCTTGCCTCAGGGGTCATTGAACCCACCACTTCTCCGTACAATTCCCCCGTTGTAATTGTTAAGAAAAAGGACGGACGCCCGCGATTTTGCGTTGATTATCGCAAACTCAATTCCATCTCTCGCGACTTGCCTTCAAGTTTGCCGCTCATTTCTGAGACGCTCCGAGACCTGGGGACAGCCTCCATATTCACCACCCTCGACCTTCGTTCCGGGTACTGGCAGGTACCCCTCCACTGGCTGCGCGATTACATTCCGCGTTTCGCCGACTTCGCCGCACCCCTCACGGACCTGCTTACCAACCGCCCCCGCTGGACCTGGACCGACGCCGCCGAGAAGGCCTTCGCCGACGTCAAGGACGCCTTCTCCCAGCCCCTGCAGCTACACCGCCCGGATTTCACCCAGGACTTTGTGCTCCAGACGGACGCGAGTGCCATTGGTATAGCCGCCGTCCTATACCAGGAATACGGGAGTGTACGCCGCATTGTGTCCTATTCAAGTACGCGCTTGGGCCCCGCGGAACAACGTTACCACTGTAACGAGCAGGAGTGTTGTGCTGTGGTGTGGGCAGTGAAAAAGTTCCGCGCCTACCTCGAGGACCGCCCGTTTACATTGAAAACAGACAATAGAGCCCTCACCTGGCTCCAGACAATGAAGGACACAAGGTGTAAATTAGCCCGCTGGGCATTGCTACTACAAAACTTTTCATTCCGCGTAGTGCATTGCCCCGGGAAGCAAAATGAGCTCCCTGACGCTCTCTCGCGGCATCCCGCGGACGCCTCCGTGTCTCCGGACGTCCTAGACGAGGACGTCCTCCTGCCGCCGCCCGCCGCGTCCCCAGTGACCCCGCCGCCCCCAGAACTTTCAATTATTACCGCAGAAGATCTCGCTGCCGAATTGCGCGTAGTGCGCTGACTCCTTAATAATGTGCGCGAAAGGGGCCTCCAAACTCAGCGCGAGATAAATTTTTTAAACTTTTACGAAGTGGAAGGTGAAGTGCTGTACCGCCGCGAAGGGCATAAACTCATAATTCCCCGCCCCAAGTTACCGCGAGTGCTGTATTACGTTCACGACGAATCACTCGCGGATCACCCCGGTACCGAAGAGACACTCCGCGCCTTCATCGACCGCTTCTACTTCCCCGAAGCCACGAAATACGTCCGCGAGCACGTGCGTAATTGCATAATATGTGCGTGCGTGAAACGCGGGCCGTATCAGCGCGATGTGCCCCAAAGGCCTTATCAACCGCGCCGCCCCTGGGAAACAATGGCCCTAGATATCATGGGGCCATACCCTGTTACACCTGCCAGCAACAGGTACATTCTAGTTGCCACGGATATGTTTTCCCGGTGGATAGAAACCGAAGCCGTGCCGCGAACGCCTAACGCGACTCTCGTCGACTTTATCGACCGCATCTGCCTCCGGTACGGCTTCCCGAGCAACCTGCTCACCGATAACGGCCCCCCCAGTTCACCAGTATCGCGTGGGCACACGCCTGCAACCGCTGGGGCTGCGCCCAATGGACCACCGCCGTCTACCACTCCCGCGCAAATCCCGCGGAGCGACGCAACCAGGAGGTGAAAAAGACATTGCGTGCCCACCTCTTTGGCGTCCATCACGCGAACTGGGACCGCCACCTCGGGGCTACCACTTACTTTCGCCTTAAATTCGCGACAGAACACCGTCACCGGCTATACCCCGTCAGAGTTACTTCTCGGGTATACGCTACCGCGACCGGGTGAACGTCCCCCTGCTGACCTCGAGCGGGAGGACAATTTCGAGCGCCGCCGCCAGCTGGCCCGTCTAAACCAGCACAGGTACCAGCAGGTGCGCTACCCCCACCGTGCCCCGCACGTCACGTTCGAGCCTGGAGACCGCGTGCTTGTGCGCGATTTTAATACGACCGGACGCCCGTTCGCCCCCAAATGGAAGGGCCCCTATCCAGTACTTGCCCCCGCCGGGCGCTCCATGTACTGGGTAGACGTCGCCGGGACCCACACGAAATTCCACGTGGACCGGATTCGGCCCCTGGACCGCCGAGTTCGCCACCCGCAACAGCAGGCTGAAGAGGCGCCTGCCGACGACGCAGCTCCCGAAGAGGACGCCGCCGACGACCCGGACATCACCGAAGACGACCCCGACGCTCAAGGAGAGCGTCCCGACGCCCCCGGAGCTCACGGAGAGCGCCCCGACGCCCCAGCGCCTTCAGAAGACCCCGGCGTACTACCAGACGTACCTGAAGACGCCTAAGCGAAGGGGGGCCGTTTGATACCGGACTACGTCGAAATCATGTTCGGCTCATGTACCCCGAGCCTCCTGCCAAATTTTCAACCGTCTCCGACTACCGGGGACCCAGGAAATCGCGTTTGAATACGCTCCACCAGGCACAAATACACAAAGAATTGGCCTTATTAGTGAACGCGTTAGCTCGCTTTGTTTCAGTGCTAATGGGCCAATCAGAAACGAGCGTTAAGCGTTGGTGACGCTCATATAAAAACTGAGGACGCGTTGTTAGCGTCACCAGTTGCGCAATTTCTTCGGAGCCACTCCACGCTGGTCTGCGCTCCGCCAGAACGCTCTATTTTTCCTAATTACCGGTGCTTACCGCTAATTATACGTGAGTTAGTGTCCGCTTATCGCGTATAATTAAGCCCCGCATAATCTTCGTGTTCGCGAGCCCGGTCCCGCGACACCGAGCGACGGAACGACTTCCGCCGCGCAGCCAAGCCCCTCCGGCTCTTTCCAGAGCCCCCTGCGATCGAACCGACCACCTCCAACGTCCGCCGCCGCTCCTACAGCCGCCGCCGACCGACGCTGCACAACACGCCGTTTTGTGGCATAAATCGCGCTTCGGCGTCTCCCGGCCTCTGGATCTCGATCCCGGTCGCCAGAAGGTGCTACGCCACCCCCGTCAACCCGAACCGCCCGCGCATGAAATAGCCCAAACACGCGGAACCGCGAGACCCGGTACGTGCGTGGGACTTAGCGAAAATTTCGAGTCAGAAGTGTCGTGCCGCCCGCCACCGGACCAGTTTCGTAATTGTGCCGGCCCTAGCCTCGCGATCGCCGCCAAACTAGGTACGCGTGTGCTCCGCCACCCCCGCTACCCCTACGGACAATTTTAGTTTAGTTAAGGCCATTGTTCTAGTGTTAAGTGACTGATTTAGATTAAGTGACAAGGGTGAGTTTAAACTATAAATTCGCCGCCCCCAGCAGTGCGATCTCGCCGCCCTCGCAGCCACGAGTGCGGAGTGTATCCCCTACACCTCTTTACAAACAATTCTCCCCCCCCTACATAGACAATTTACTTAGTTTTTAGACATTTAGTTTATCATTGTACTCTTAGTGAATAAAAACAATTTTTTTTACCTTAATTTTATTTTTTTTATTAATTATTTTAAACATCCTTCTCGCCCCTGCCCCCAGGCGAGTTGGTGTTACGGGGAGTTGATTTCTTATCAATATTTGATATTAATAAAACTTCCAAGTCGTCCATAAGTATTAGTAGCACGTATACTGCCGAAATTATAATAAACTTATAAATCGAGGGATCGATTGTCCACTAACACATAATCGAAAAGTTGACATGCATGTTTATAATATGGATCATGCATATTTTCAAGAGCCCGATAACACAGATGACAGTAACGTGGTCGAAACAGGTTGTATAAGTGAAAAACATTTGCAGAGCAAATCAAGCTATTCGTGATTTTAGTTTATCTGCCATTGTAGTTTACAAAAAAATTTTCTTTTTGCTGTTCGGTTTTTTAATTTCAGAAATCAGACCCAAAGGTGATGTACATCGAACTGCACTGTTAAAAGATTTACTTAATCTTGCTAATAATTCTGTGTTGCTCAACAACTTAAAAGTGATAGATCCCTTAAATTCATGTTGCCAGAAAAAGTATGAGAAAATTAAAAATAGTGATGTACTTCAAACCGCAATGAGTACAAAATTGAATAGGCAGTTGTGGCATCAGGAACGACAATTCCGTGTTACAGGTTCTAGATGTTATTCTCTTTTTACGTACAGTAAAAATGATTGGACCAATAAGGCACTTAAATATTTTTGGCCAGAAGGATTTCAGACAAAGTAACTTCTAAACGCTAGTAGAGAACAAATTAATTGATTTTATTTTTCCAGGGGTATGAAGTATGGCTTGCAGACGGAAGGTGAAGCTAGAACTGCTTACAAAACTGTCAACAATAAATTATGATGTATTAGAAACTGGCCTCATTTTGAGTCGGCGCCATCCATGGTTAGCATATACGCCAGATGGAATTGTATTTAAAAATAACTTACCTGCAAAGCTCTTAGAAATAAAATGCCCTGTAATTGGTAGTAACTTTGGTGTTCTAGTGGTTAATTTTGTCTAATTTGTTTTTATTACAGGTCAAGAAAAACATTCCATACTGTTTATAAAGCATTGTGATTATACAGTGCCCGTCTAAAGTCCGTTCCCCCCCTACTAATTTTTGAATCATTTGAGGTACATCCATGAAATTCGGTTCAAGGTAGTCACAGGTCACAAGATATTTTTTGGCGTATTAATGACAGCTGTCAGTCTCAAGATGGCGGTCGGGCGCCATTTTGAAAAAATATTTTAAATGGGAAGGGGCGTCATGTGACACCTCGTTTTAAAGGTCTTATCCAGTGCAATATCATACTAAAATATGGCGTCGATACCTGAAAACGTTACAAAATGGTGGCTAATCAAATTTCTAAATAACCATGAATGTTGCTCTCAATCACGTTTGTATGAGAAACAAAATTCGTTGTCGCGGTAACATCTTGTTTTCTACTTGTCAAATGTGGCATGTTTAGTTCCTTCATTTAGGAAAAGTGTGACCATGGCTCGTAGCTTAGACGATAAATTTGAAGCGGTTTTGATTTTTGGAGAAGGTGGAAGAAATTACCATCTAACGGTAGTTTTTCCTTAATAAACTCTCTTTTCTCCTCTTATTGGTCGACTTCATTAAGAAATTTCACTTCAAATTAGAATAAAATTTCGTTAGAAAAATGTTAAAATTTAAAAATTTAACAAAAGACATCGACGCCATATTTTAGTATGATATTGCACTCGATAAGACCTTTAAAACGAGGTGTCACATGACCCTCCCTCCCATTTAAAATTTTGTTTCAAAATGGCGCTCGACCGCCATCTTGAGACTGACAGCTGCCATTGTTACGTCAAAAAATATATTGTGACCTGTGATTACCTTGTGCCGAATTTCATTGATGTACCTCAAATGGTTCAAAAATTAGTAGGGGGGGAACGGACTTTAGACGGGCACTGTATAGAAGTAGAGAATTTTCAAATTAAAATTAAAAAGAAACATCCATACTACGCTCAGGTACAGTTGGGGATGGCTATTCTAAACCTTCCGGAGTGTGACTTTGTTGTATACTCCAGTTATTCAAAGACGTTTTTAAATATTATTGTAAAATATGATTATCCGTTTGCATTCGATTTAATAACCAAAATACAAGAAAATTATTTTACTAATATGTTACATGTTGTATGTTTAAATGACAATAAATAAATGGCGGATAAATAGTAACACTGCATTTAATTTTTGGAGTTTACTCCTTAAGAATCGATTTTCAGTTATAGCCCCCGATATGGAAATTTTATCAGAAGTAAAATCAAGCGTTAACTAAAAGTGGCGCATTACGTTATCTATCATAGTTTCTGACGTACGCCTACTATTATTCACCTCGCGCACCTTTCACATTGAAATTATGTATGTATCTATGGATACGTATATTCCTGTACAATAAACAAAATTATCAAGTGATTGAAGTTAAAAAAATACTGGAAGATATGGAAAAAGCCTATTCCAGACATGAAAATAATAGTTCGTAAGGAGTAAACTCCGGTCGTGCGTCGGAGCTGACACACACAATTTTTTAGCTCCTATTTACAATACTCTTTTTAAAATTACATAGCATGAAACAGTTGTAAATTACTTCATTAGAAATATGCCATAATGTTGCTGGAATTTTGTCCTTTAAAATTTTAAATTTTTTCGGGAGTCCAATTAAATTTTCAACTATGATTCTCCTATTCGCTCTTGTTTTTAAAACGTTTTCCTCACTTAGCTGAGCCCCCTTTTAAAAGGTGGTATGTTAAGGCGCACTCCTTTTACTTCCAATAAATCCGAAATATCAAAACCTCTGTCAGCCAAAACATACTGACCTTCCTCTAAAAGTTCTAAGAAGCCTGACACCTCGGTGATTTTTTTGTCAGAAATGCACCCACCAAATACATCTGACACATAGATGATTTCACCATTTTCAGTAACACTAACCAAAACCTTGAACGTATTTGTCCCATAATAATTCGAATACGTAGCTTGCTGTATTATTGGATCAGAGCTACGTTCGATTTTAAATTCTGTACAGTAGATAACTACATTATAGTGCCCACTTGAAACTGTGGCTGAATTCCAAAAGTCTATTTATTTTAAACATTTATAAAGATGTCTGCTCCACGCAGTCACAATTTTTTTAATAAAACGCTTATGTATGTCGAATAGACTTTCCAATGTAACAAAATACAAATTAAGTTTGTATTTAATTAGGGTAATTAGTAACTCATTTTGTAAAGAAAGGGCACTGTGTACTTTGTGGTAACTGCTTCCAAACACATCACAGAAAAAAATAAACACTTCCCTTGAAAAACCTGTCATGTGCAAAAGTTGTGAATCATTTAAAAACTCGTATGCAAGTAACTGCGATCTCTTAAAAGACACAACAGTTAGGGTAGAAACACTTGTTGTATTTCGCTGTTGCAAATTATTTCCTTCTGCAATAATTTCCTCTGTATCGGTTGTAGTTGGCAATTCAATACATTCGGTAGTAGAGTGTACATCTTTAAGAACTTCTGTCTGATGCTTGATACGTTCTCTGCGTAGCTTGCGTCTTTCAGCTCTTTCATTACATGTATGATATCTCATGGGTATGGGCAAATACAAAGATGGTAAATTCTCCATTGGCCTTAAACATAAAATAGAAAAGAATGTAGGAATTCGGAGGTATCAGTAAAATATTTTCTAAAATTTTCATGATTACAATTTTCTCTAACATTGTATAAGAAAGCAAGAATAATTAATGTTCTCGACATAGCCAGAAACCTACTCTTACCCATGCTGGCTACAGTGTAACATTCATCAGTAAAATGCTTCGAACAAATCTTCGTATACTTAGTGGGCAACTTCCCGGATTTAATTGCAATAACACACCGTTTTCGTAGTATTTTATCACCGGGAAATTTGTGGAACATTAGGTTTTTGTTTTTGTTGGACACAGATCTGCATCCGAAAACACAGCAATTGTATGGCATTGTTATATTTTGCTTTACAAACCAGACGTCAGTACAACCGTAACAAAACCATTGGTAAAAAAGTGAGGTTATCATTTATACCTAACCCTGATGGCAGCGCCGTCTACAATACAATGCTCTATACATTCAATATTGGATACAAAATGGTACAGCACTGGGCTAATTCTAGTGTGCATGGAATGCATGGAAGCAGTGAAATAAAATTATCAAGTAGAGAAAATTTAGTTAGTGAACAAGAAACGACAGAAACAATTGGATAATTTCTTTTCCAGCTTACCCACACTGACATCACATTATGCAAGAAAAGATAGCTCAAAACAATTTTTAGAGCCAATTTTTAAAACAATGACTGATTTATATAAATTATACAAAAACAGATGTAAATCTGAAGGTGAAAGTGAAGGTGAAACTCCCTGCAGTATTAAAGTGATGCTTTCAACCAAAGAAATCTCTCTATTTATCAGTTGAAAAAGGACCAATGTAACACATGTGCTTCTCATAACGTAGGAAATCTCTCAGACGAAATTTGGGCACCTCACAAAAGACGGAAAGAGTTGACTCGTCTTGAAAAAAATAAAGATACAAAGTTGGCCCAAGATGACAAAATAATTGTACTCACAATGGACTTACAAGCTGTTAAGTTATTTCCACATGTGAATGCAAATGCATTTTACTATAAAACAAAATTAACAAACCATAAATTTACTTTAAACGAATTAAAAAACCATAAAGTGTCTCGTTACTGGTTTTCAGAAAACCAAAATTCCGAACTCAAAGCCTCCACATTATTTGTTTCCTGTCTTCTTGTTTATTTAACAAAAAATTGCATAGCTGAAACTAAAAAGCCCATTGTAATATATTCAGACGGTTGCACGTACCAAAATAGGAACGCTGTTATGGCAAATGCGCTGTTGAATTTTGCAATCCTACATAATATACCAAAAATTCCTTGAAGTTGGGCACACCAAACTAGAATGTGATTCTGTACAAGCGTTAATGTAACGTGGACTAGGAAATAATGAAATTTATCTGCCATCTGTATATTATGTGAACTATTCGAGGAAAGCAAGAAAAACTAATCATTAAGAATGCATGGATTTGATATACTCAAAAAATTATGCATCTCCTGAGCACCAAAGATATCGAACAATTAGACCAGCAAACATTTTTCTGATCCGGTAGTAACCGACATAAAAGCTCTTGCATATAAACCAAAAGGCATTATGCAGGTATTAAAAGCATACCCCTATTTACTTATGTGGAACTAAATTTATTGTATTTTTTTAGGTTTCGTAAATTATAAGTATTACATAATAGTGTGAAATGTCCTATCTCCTTTTATTTCTACTCTTTCTATGTTTCAAATTATCCTATCCTAAAAAATGGGAATCAAAATATCCTAACTTCTAATTTACTTCAGTGCAAATTATCCTTAGTAGCAGGCTATTTATCATTTTCCAATTTTTGCAAATATACCATTTTAGGAGTATAGCCTACACTATTTATGACAAAATAGATGAATTTCGTGGTGTTTGATCCACTAGAATAGTTTTCGAAAAGTTTTTTGTCGATACTGAAAAATAGTCATTTTTGAGGTAGGAGCTTTTTCACGCATGTCATCGATACGCTTATGAACAATGAACAAAGTAACGACATAAAGTTAACCTCGCTTGACCATGTGGCATGATAGCCAATACCTATACCTATGATCCCCTATCTTAATTTGCTGATAGAACCACTAAACCTTGAACACCCAATAGCTAATCTACGTGAGAAAGCTTACACCTTTATAACAACTATGATTTTAAACTCAAAAACAGCCATTTAATCTTCCAAAATGACTAATGTTTATTCAAGATTAGGAGAAGCTTACAAACAACGAAAAATTGAAACAAATACGAATTTTACTTTCCTTAAAAGCGTTTTTCTTCTTTTTCCTTTTTTATCAATTTAAACCTTTCGGTGCTGCTATTTTTTTACAAAAGAAATGTCAACTTACATTAATTGAAATATAAAAATACGTTTCAGACTCACTTCGATGAATCACAATTCGAACTGAATAGAATTGATGGCCAGAAACTGCTAAAGTGTAGTGCAGTTCCCAATTGGGCAAGGGAGAAGACTGAAAATAGTCCTAACAGTCCTGAACCTAAGAGGCTGAGAAGTGGCCACGAAAGCAAGAGTAATTTTTTAATGCAGTTGTTATTCTGTTATTATAACATTTTTTACTTTATAGATGAAAATATTTTGGAAGTCATTGAGGAGTCCGTGCAGAAGGACTTAAATTATGTCAATAAACTACAATTTCAGCGTCTTGAAAATTCATTAAAGGCTGCTCAGAAACAATTTCGCCTCTTGGAACAAGAAAATAATATCAACAGATTTTTAGCCAAGACCAAGTGTTGCATCTTAGAAATGGAAGTCAGAGAGGAATGGAATGGTCTGACCATAAGGCGCTCCGATTATATGTATATGACTGGCGGTGCTAAAGGATATGAAGAAATAAGGAGACATATTTTACCGTATCCCAGTATCAGAACATTACAACATCGTATCCAAGGTATAAAATTTGGAAGACATATTTAAAACGGTGTATTTAAACTGCCGTTAAGGGGTCGCGTACTAAAATGCCGTTGTATTTTCTGCTTATATCGGCTTATATATGTACTATTTTCGTAGACGTTTTTGCCACCACACCTTCGTGGTTCACTGGTTGAGGTCTCATCCTACCATGCCGTCAGGCTGAGGGTTCGCACCTCACCCCAGTTCTTTTTTTGTTTTGTTGATTTTTTCTTTTGAACAAAAAAGCGGTTAGTTCCAAAAGGACAAAAATAGGGATCGCCATCATGCTAGACAGACATCCACTCATTTGAGTTTTATTGTTATTTTTATCGATTAACGGCATTTTAATAGGCGACCGTTTAACGGCAGTTTAAGTTCAGCGTAACATCTTAGCATTAAACGTAATGTAATTAAACCATGATTATTGATAATGAGGAATATATTTTAGGTAGCCACATTTAAACCCGAAGAAAAACATGTCTCGTTGTTGTTAGATGAAATCGCAGTCCAATCTGGCTTGCAATAACAGTTCGAAGAAAATCTTGGGTAGGCCCACAATAAATTTATCTGGAAATCCGGTAATTCATTGCGTAGAAGTTGGAAACAAACTGTTCAGTATAAATTTACTGCTGGCTCATACAGCGCTGATGAAGTATTAAAGAAAAATTCATCTAATTAAACGTGCTGACAGTATTTGAGTGATAATCAAAACTGTTGTATCAGCCTGAGCCGTGGGATCTTGCTGGCATGAGCGAGTGAGTAGTCGTTAATGCTCAGCAACAGTGTCCGCGGTTTGGCTATGGATGGGTGACTCATTTCTGCGCTGTGGCTAGGGCGCGCCTTGGATCGCCTATCCAGCTTTACCTAATGAGGTTTTCCAGGTTTTCCTCATTCTCGCACTAAATGGTGGGTAGAGTACTAACAACTGTAGGTCGTTCCTGTGACGCACCTGTGGCCAATAGTAATATGCCGCCTCCTCCGTCCCGCGCAAGCTATATAGTTAGCTTCTGGGGCTAACCTTAGGGTTAGTAGGAGTGAGTAGAGATATTATTATTATTATAGATATGGGATCACAGAATCGAGCTTCTTGGCGAATACTGAATATTTCATCCAATAGATATGATAAAATTGTTAACTTTTGTTTTCATCCTATCTATCCTAGTGAAAAACTGTATACAGAGTGGCCCACTGAAAACAGTAACTGCGATTTTATACCATTTGGCATCATTTTTACGCAAAAAGCTCAAACACGTCGATGCTGGTTTTAAGGGAGAAAACTGAATTCCATATTTTCATTTAATTTCAACCCCTAAGCTGGAGGGGACAGCACCCTTAAATTTTTAAATGAAAAGTGGCATCAAGATACATACCGTTTGAAAGGCCTTTCAATTCCCTTTATAACAGTTTTTCATTTTTTTAAATTGGACCACTGACCTCTGAGAAAATGCACTTTAAATGATATAAAATCGAACTTACTGTATGGACCCCTGCTGCAATAGGGAACCAACCGACATTTTTGGTGAAATTGACTTATACAAACCAATAAATTCAAATTTGCTTTATCTACAATACGCAAAAGAGACCCAGAATATATTACAACTGCAGCGACATCTGATGGGTATAAGAACCAACTGACAATATAAGTTTTGCTAGAAAGAATTCTGCAATACCAGTCTAGCACCACTTCAGTCTATAATATTGCGAAAATTGCATCTTTAATAAATCTAAACAGGGGGAACCATAGTTCATTGGATCTCCTTTGCGGAATGGTGAAAGGTGCAGTGTTAATATTGTTACTGTTATTATACTTGTACAATAGAGGACGATTAATGGTTTATATGCTGAATAATCAACATGGAGGTGACAAAACACAAGTGAGTTTATGGCACATACTTTTCATTCCTGTAATATCCCACCAGTGTGCTTACCTAACCTCAAAACTTTTAATACATTGCAATATTTTTTCTATTATAGACAAATTCAAATGCAAGGAATGTTTATAGCAGTAACGTAATTATTAGCGAACTTCAGCAACAACTTCAGCAACGAGAAGAACCGGCTTTTATTGTGAGTATAATGATTTTGTGTGGAGATGTAGTTGGATCCTTATTGAATAAATGGAAAACACATTTTACTTTTTTTTCTCTAGAATCCAACCGAAACGGATATGGCTGAAAACTGTGTTTTGGACGATAGTTTTGCCACTGATTCTGCTCGTTCAGGTAACGATCTTCAAGGGCGAATGAATGTTACTGTACAAGAAGAACCAGTTTTTGGTGTGAGTATGATTTTCGTGGAGATCTGGAGATAGAGTTGGATCTTTATTGAATGAACGGAAAATACATTTTTCCTTTTTTTTTTCTCTAGAATCCAGCCGAAACGGATATGGCTGAAAACAGAGTTTTGGATAATAATAATAATTGTGCCACTGATTCTGCTGGTTCAGTTAACGATCTTCAAGGTAAAAATATTACGGTACAAGAAAAACCTGTTTTTGCTGTGAGTATAAAGTTTTTCATGGGGATGTAGTAGGATCCTTATTGAATACAATAGAAAATACTAAATACATTCCATATTTTTTCTAGAATCTAACCGAAATAGACATGGCTGAGGGCAGCGTTTTGGACAATAATTTCGTTAATGAAGCTGGATATAATGACTCTTACAGCATCGAAGCACATGCTCATAAAGTTACCTCGAATGCGATTGAAGAACTATCCGATCCAGAGGAACCATATGAATCTGAAGGCTCCTTAAAAGATAAAAATTACGAATGGATTTCAAGTGAAATTGGTTCATTACAATATGATTCTGACAGTGAAGGCAGAGTTACAGACATTATAAATCAAGAAGAAACTTATGCTGGACGGCCCAAGAAAGGTCGGAAAAGAAAGTTTACAGGGCAAGATAGAATAGTTTGAAAAAAGAAGTGCAATAGGAACGAAGTTCAATTTACGGCAAAAGGAAGGCTTAAAGAGAGGAAGGAGTTTACAGACTTTAAATGTACTTGCAAAAATCAATGCCATTTAAAAATATCCGAGGAACACCTGAGACATTTTTTTAACAAATACTGGGAGTTAGGTGATTACAATATACAAACAACTTTTCTGTCCTCACATGTAAGGGAAGAAGGTGTAAAAAGAAAAGATACTAAAGCCTTAAATGCTTGCAGACGTAATTTTTCTCGACGATATTATAATAATAATAATATAATTTATTCAGCACCAGGTACATGTATATAAGTAGAATACATAATAGATAATATACAAATTATTACATTGAACAAACGAGTGAGAGTAAACTTAATAAGAAATAATAATTGAATTGCTAATACCTAATACTGAAAAAGAATGCATTCATTCGTCCATGAATCCCGAAGCAGATCACTGACGAATGTTCTTCCATGCAACCCCAAATAATTAAAAAAAAATATATATATAATTTTACATGATATGATGTGATATGTCAAAACATGTCAAAACAACTGTGGTTTTACATGAACGAGAAAGAACTAAAAATAGCAACGGAATTAAAAGACAAAATTGTGCTTTATATGAATACATTAATATAATTACTTTGAAAGATATGAAGTTTCAGCTTTTGTTTAAAATTAAAATAAGAATATGATTTAACAAAGATGTGCATAATGGAATTAACAATTTTAGAAATATTATATGAAAATGATCTTTGAAAAAGTGTACTTCTGTGACTAGGGATCTGAATAAAAGACAACTGCCTGGTATTTAAACTGTGAATATGCGAACGAAAAGTTATTTTTTTGAATAGATATACAGGAATCTCCTGCTTAATAATCTTATAATAGAGACAGCCGGCATGAAGATACCTTCTCTGAGCAGCTGAGAGCCAGTTAAGAGACCTCAAATGCTGAGTTACACTCATACGTCCTCTCAGGCCGCAAACAAGTCTTACACAACAGTTCTGAATACGCTGCAATCTGTTACAATTGTATTTCCGAAGATGAGGTCCATATACAGTATCACAATAGTTCAAATGAGTCAGCACCAAGGCCTCGCACAGAATCTTTTTTGTTTTAAAGTTGAAGAGATGAGATGCAATCTTTTTTGTTTTAAAGTTGAAGAGATGAGATGCGTTATAAATTAGTTTAAGATTAGAAAAGGATTTTTTTATTATAAAATTTACATGTTTATCGAAAGTTAATCCAGAATCCAAATATAAACCAAGATTTTTTGCATTATCTGTAACACTCAAAATCGAATTATTAATTGTAATCTTTAGCTGTGCATTGCATCTTCCTCTTGCAGCTCTAGGTCCAAACATCATAACCTGCGATTTTAACGGATTTGTAGAGAGGCCATATTTTGTTGAAACATTTAAGAGGGCTTCTAAGTCGTTATTTATAATAAAGTTTGCTATATTCACTTCAGACTCGCTAAATAAACAAACTTACTGTATGCAGAGACATGTTTATCAAAACGTTAAATATATCTTCAAAACGTATTAATACTTGTCTTCGAAAAGTTAGAAACTTACATGTACTGGATAAACGAGGTATAGCGGGTGGTCACAATAAGATGTCTACAGATCAGATGAATGACGTGATAAATCACATTAGGAAATTTCCGAGGTACAAGTCTCATTACTGTAGAGCGAGGAGAAACCATCAAGAATTTTTACAAATAGGTTGGTGTTACACTTCCGCTCATGCACAATCTATATAAAGAAGAAAACCAAAATTGCGTCAGTATCTCAGCATACAGAAAGAACTTTCTAACAAAATTTAACCTTAAGACCAAATTACCAAAAAAGGATACTTGCAATAAATGTGATACGTATAGAGCTAAATCAGAGAGTTGTACAGATGACGATCAAAAGGCACTATTAACGTCTGAGCACAAGTTTCATTTGGAAGAAGCTGATTCTGCTAGAAACAAAATGAATAACGATATAGAAAATGATGCCCTCGATGAAACTTTGGAAACTTTAACGTTCGACATGGAAAAGACGTTGCCACTTCCGCGAATTTCGACAAATATAATTTTTTATAAAATGCAACTCTGGCTTTATAACTGTGGGATCTTCGCCGGGAAGCACAATAGATCAGTTTTCAATATTTGGATAGAAGGACAAGCTGGTCGTGGTTCACAGGAGGTGGGTTCTTGCATAAGGAAGTATGTTAAAAACAATATTGATCAAGGTGTCACCAAACTCATATTATGAAGTGATTCCTGTGGAGGGCAAAACAGGAAACATCAAAATAGAGTTGTTGTTAAAGGGTATTTTGGAAGAAAACGACGCCTTGGAAAGTATACAGTTGTGCTTTTTAGTTTCTGGTCATAGTTTTTTACGAAATGACAGCGATTTTAGAGATGTGGAATGCGCCATTAAAAGGCAACAAAAACTTTATTCTCCACAAGACTATGTGGACGTAATGAAAGCATGTAGAAAGAAGAATCCAATTACAGTAAATTTTATGGAAAAGGAAGATTTTGTAAGCACAAGTAAAATAGAGAAAGAAATCACAAATAGGAAAAAAGACAGTAACGGTGAAAAAATTAACTGGCTACACATTAAAGAAATTAAAATAGTAAAAGACAAGCTGTACAGTATTTTCATTAAGAACAACCACAATTCTGACGAAAATTTTAGAGAGATCAATATTAAGAAAGGGTAAGGAAGACGACCTTCGATGAACAACAGTTTTCCCCTAGTCTAAAAATTCTTCGGCCTGATGGAAAACCAGTAGTCCAACCAAAACTTCAAGGTATTGAATCCTATATGCGCCTAATTCCCGAAGTGGATCAAGGATTTTATAAACACTTGATTGGAGACCCTACCATTGAAGAAGATATCGATGGTTTTAACGGGGTATTGGATTTTGAGCTAGAAGATTAGGAATGGAATGTATTTTCATAATGTTTCAGAGTTTTTTACCTGGGATACCTATTTGTTATGTCGGAGTATTCGTTTATGTTTGGAATATGGATGTATTGTTTAAGTTTAAAGTATTTATTATGTTAGTGCCAAGGAACCAAATTCCTTGTGTGTTTAGTTTCAATAAGCAAAAAAGAACCAAATGATTTTTTTTCAAAAAGTTTGAGAAAATTCAAAATGTTGATATACCTTATCTCTTCTGTTTCCTTTGTTTAAAAATAATTTACTCAAAACTATGTCACTGTCGGTTGGTTCCCTATTGCAGAAGGGGGTCCTGTTATTAAGGTGCCTTAATATTAATGTTATCTTTAAAGCGAATTTTCTTGGAGGTTAGTGGTCCAATTAAAAAAAAAACAAAAAACTGTTATAAAGAGAACTGAAAGGCTGTGACGAGACTATTTCTTGGGTTCGTTCAAACAGCTTAATTTGAAGATATAACAACTTTTCATTTAGTTTTCAAAAAACCCTTTATTATTTTTAACTGTCTCGGAACATCATAAACTTTGTTTTTTATATACATTAGCAACCCACATCCCGCCAACTGCGCCTATTACTGCTCGCTTGCTTCTCGCGTATCCAAACAGTGTCGCCAACACAACTACTGATCTTCTTACCATCGACGATATATCTAAATAGAAGGGTTACAAGGCCCTTCATACGGTGTGCATCTTGACACCACATTCCATTAAAAAATTAAGGGTGCTTTCCCCTCTCGCTTTGGGGTTGAAGTTACATGAACGAAAAAATCGAATTCAGATGTCCCCCATACAACCAAAATCGACGTGTCCCAGCTTTTTTCGTAAAAATGATGCTAAATGGTATAAAATAGCACTTACTGTTTTCAGTGGGCCACCCTGTATAATGCCAGTTCATGTTTTGCAAAATATTGCTAATAGTTTCCTCAAACACAAAAGATTTCATTTAAGTCATTCGATAGTAAAGAAATATCAGTTTTAATTACGTAGACCTCGAAGCAATTAAGTATGTGTTTAAAGTTGATCAATAGCTAAGGGCACGGGGATGCAGCCAAAGGATTGAGGAAATGAAACTCCCTTTACCACTTATTCAAGCTTTCGGATTTATTTAAATCCTTCCTCAGGAAATCTAGCAAACACAAACAATGCAAAAGTCAAAATAGGAACTAACAATCTAGAATTGAAACAGACTTACAGTGATGTGGAAGATCTTACACACATAACGCAAGACAAGCTGAGCTCATCCAGAAAGGACAAGAAAAACGTCCGGATGAAAACATGGACACAAAACTTATAATCCACTAACATCAAACAGGTGGCAAACTAATATAACCTTATAAACAGTCCAATGTAAACTAGTCCGTTATAACAATGTAACAGACACAATATTAAACAATTATTAAAACAAAATGTATAAATAAAACTTCTATGAAAGTAGGTCAAGACGCACGCACTTTAATTTTTAAAATTAATCTAACCTAACTTATTTTCCGGAAAACCGAAAAAACGGTCGGAATATGACAAGTGACAGAGAAAATCCTAAACCAAACATAAGGAAATGAAAAGTCCCTATGGTGGATGATTACCAACTCAATTGATAAAAGGAGGGAAATATGAAAATGAGAGCAACGATAATACATAATACAACAAGTCTACTAAGTGATATAAACCAAAAAATCTCTAAAAAATTAAGACATATGCAGCACAGAACTAATGCTAAGTAATTACCTATCACAAAAATGATAGGAAAAAAACAAATAAGGAACACTCAAGGGTCAATGACCTTTCAGTGAGTGGGGCATATGAAACAGAGAGAAAAAACCCAAGGACAGGAGAGGGCCGGAAGGACAACCAGGAGAGGCGACCTGAGCAGCTAGGAGGCCCGCAGCACGAGGGGGTACTGGAATCAAACAGACCAGAAGAGTGAGAAAACCCCTAGATGGGTATGGAAGGAACAGTGTTATCTGCGATAGCCTGCAGAGAATTACCGAGAAGATGAAGTAAATATATGTAAATATTGCTCAAATTTTCGGTGTCAGTGCGCCTATTCATGCTATTATGGGTATCAATAAATAACATTTCGAGGAAAAGACGTTTGCGAAGTTTATCCTCCTTGATTAAGATAGAAACATCATCAAAGTTGGCTGTATGATTCGACTCAATACAATGTTGGGCCAGAGCACAATTACCCAGAGATCTCCTGACATCACTCCTGTGGGAGGCTAGACGAGTACTCAGATACTGACAAGTTTGCCCTATATGTATAGACCTGGGGGCAGTCAGAACAATCAACTTTGTACACCACATTGGAACTGCGAAGAAGGGGGATGCGGTCCTTAGGGTTGCTAAAGAGATTAGCTATTTTAAAATTATATGAATAAACTATTTTTAGATGGATCTCATTTTTGAATACAGAGTTTATATGATGAGATAACTCTTTTATATAGGGAATAGTGACATAGATCTCACCTGGAAGACGTTCACGGGGCTCTCGGTCGGGAGCGGAAGTGCTGAAAAGCAAGGAATTGAGTAATCTTCTCGGATAAGCATTTTTCACAAAGATATCGCTGAGACGGTTCAGTCCAGATTGGAGGAAAGTAGGGTGAGAAATTCTCTTAACTCTATTTTTCATTCCCAAGACTAGATTGACTTTAATAGAGGGCTTATGATGGGAAGCATAATTAAGGAACCTGCCAGAGCTGGAGGGCTTTCTGTACCATTCGCACTTGAGGACATTATCATGACCTCTGTGGACAAGAGTGTCCAGGAAAGGAACACTAGAATTTGTTTCATGTTCGACAGTGAACTGTATTTTATTATGGACGGAATTTAAACGATCCAACACAAGGTCCACCCTGTCTGCAGGAAGTGACACAAAGATGTCGTCAACATATTTCTTCAAAACAGGAATATCAAAATCCAATGAGGACAGAGCGGAGTCCAACACATCGTCCATCACATATTGAGCGATGATGGGGGATATCTGAGCACCCATAGGTGAACCGGTGAGTTGTTTGTAATATCTATCATTATAAGTAAAGAAAGTGTTGTTGAAAAGTAACGATATGCCGTCCAGGACGTCAACCAGGTGGAGATTGGTATGACGTCTTAAGGAGGTCCAACGTCTGGTGATTGAGTCCAGAGCCAGGTCCAGAGGAACATTTGTGAAAAGGGACACAACGTCAAAACTCAAGATCACGTACCCCTGGGGAAGGAGCAAGTCATTAATCACAGAAGCAAACTGGAAAGAATCCCTAACAAAATAGGTATTGTCACTTTTATAGCTGATCGTGAGTATTTCCGTTAATATTTTCTGAATCCCTGAAGTAGGAGAGGAAATGGACGAGATGATAGGCCTCAAAGAGAGTTGAGGTTTGTGGATCTTCGGCAGGCCATAGTAGCGGGGAAGAACACCGTTATGTACGAGACACAGTTTGCCCAGATGTGACTCTATCTTGTCCGTAGAGAGAAGGTCCTTGACAAATTTATTACACTTACCCTGTAAGGAAGTAGTAGGATCTGAAGGGACCACCGAGTATTGAGATGGGTCACCAAGGAGTTCAAGAGAGAGACGATCATATTCCGTCCTGAGCAAGACCACGGTGACGTTACCCTTATCGGAACGAAGGCCAAGCAAGTCAGGATGGTCCTTCATAAAAAGGGAAGTCTTCCTGTAGAGGGAATGTATGAAAGATGTGTTCATAGAAGAACCATGTAACCAGTTAGTAAGAATGTTGGTGGTTTGGGCACGGTAGAGATCCCTGTTACCGTTCTTGGAGAGTTGGATGACATCTTCAACATCGGAAATAAGTTTATAAAGATTAACATTCTTTCTATTGGGGTCGATGGCGAACTTAGGGCCCAGAGAGAGGAACGCCTGAATGTCAATTGGGAAGACAGTGTCAGTAAGATTTTTAAACCAGGAGGGTTGGGATGAGATACTCCGAACCTCTTCAAGTATGAGTCTATTAAACTTGTCATCCGTAGTACGATTATGGGTGGAGAGGACTTTATTAAAGGAGATCCTCTGTCTCCTGTTAAATTCCAAATAAGTATGATAAGGAACAGAACGGAGGAGCTCTGTCTTAGTGGAATGGAGGGACTTATGAAGTACATCAAGATTATGAAAAGTTATGTCTAGCTCAAAAGAAATGAGTCTATTTATCAACCTGTTATTAAATCCCAGGATTCTACTTCTCAACTTCGTCGAGGGTGTTCTCAGCAGCGAGTCCAGATTCCTAATTCCGTGTGCGACGTGTGGAGGAGGGATGCCAGCTCTCTTGCACTTGGAAAGAAACCATTTTCTTGACAAGGCTGCAGCTATCTTGCGTTTCAGTGTGGCCCATCTCTTAAATTTGTTGCAAATATTTGCTCCATGAGACGATCTTATGTCTTGATAAAACCCCATTATCTGTAAAAATAAAGTTGACGATAGACACGGCTGTCTAGTTGATAAATAGCTAAGGGCACGGGGATGCAGCCAAAGGATTGAGGGAATGAAACTCCCTTTACCACTTATTCAAGCTTTCGGATTTATTTAAATCCTTCCTCAGGAAATCTAGCAAACACAAACAATGCAAAAGTCAAAATAGGAACTAACAATCTATAATTGAAACAGACTTACAGTGATGTGGAAGATCTTACACACATAACGCAAGACAAGCTTTCCCTATATAAAAGAGTTATCTCATCATATAAACTCTGTATTCAAAAATGAGATCCATCTAAAAATAGTTTATTCATATAATTTTAAAATAGCTAATCTCTTTAGCAACCCTAAGGACCGCATCCCCCTTCTTCGCAGTTCCAATGTGGTGTACAAAGTTGATTGTTCTGACTGCCCCCAGGTCTATATAGGGCAAACTTGTCAGTATCTGAGTGCTCGTCTAGCCTCCCACAGGAGTGATGTCAGGAGATCTCTGGGTAATTGTGCTCTGGCCCAACATTGTATTGAGTCGAATCATACAGCCAACTTTGATGATGCTTCTATCTTAATCAAGGAGGATAAACTTCGCAAACGTCTTTTCCTCGAAATGCTATTTATTGATACCCATAATAGCATGAATAGGCGCACTGACACCGAAAATTTGGGCAATATTTACATATATTTACTTCATCTTCTCGGTAATTCTCTGCAGGCTATCGCAGATAACACTGTTCCTTCCATACCCATCTAGGGGTTTTCTCACTCTTCTGGTCTGTTTGATTCCAGTACCCCCTCGTGCTGCGGGCCTCCTAGCTGCTCGGGTCGCCTCTCCTGGTTGTCCTTCCGGCCCTCTCCTGTCCTTGGGTTTTTCTCTCCGTTTCATATGCCCCATTCACTGAAAGGTCATTGACCCTTGAGTGTTCCTTATTTGTTTTTTCCTATCATTTTTGTGATAGGTAATTACTTAGCATTAGTTCTGTGCTGCATATGTCTTAATTTTTTAGAGATTTTTTGGTTTATATCACTTAGTAGACTTGTTGTATTATGTATTATCGTTGCTCTCATTTTCATATTTCCCTCCTTTTATCAATTGAGTTGGTAATCATCCACCATAGGGACTTTTCATTTCCTTATGTTTGGTTTAGGATTTTCTCTGACACTTGTCATATTCCGACCTTTTTTTCGGTTTTCCGGAAAATAAGTTAGGTTAGATTAATTTTAAAATTTGACGTGCGTGCGTCTTGACCTACTTTCATAGAAGTTTTATTTATACATTTTGTTTTAATAATTGTTTAATATTGTGTCTCTTACATTGTTATAACGGACTAGTTTACATTGGACTGTTTATAAGGTTATATTAGTTTGCCACCTGTTTGATGTTAGTGGATTATAAGTTTTGTGTCCATGTTTTCATCCGGACGTTTTTCTTGTCCTTTCTGGATGAGCTCAGCTTGTCTTGCGTTATGTGTGTAAGATCTTCCACATCACTGTAAGTCTGTTTCAATTTTAGATTGTTAGTTCCTATTTTGACTTTTGCATTGTTTGTGTTTGCTAGATTTCCTGAGGAAGGATTTAAATAAATCCGAAAGCTTGAATAAGTGGTAAAGGGAGTTTCATTTCCTCAATCCTTTGGCTGCATCCCCGTGCCCTTAGCTATTTATCAACTAGACAGCCGTGTCTATCGTCAACTTTATTTTAAAGTTGATCAACATCAGGAATTAAAAATTGCTCCGAAATTAAAAGCCATGATGTATTTGAGCCAAATCATTTTCTGAAAATTAATGTCAATACAGCATTTGCCATTTTTAATCACGATACTGCAGGGGCTCTTAGTTATTACATAGGAAAAAATGATTTACCAAAAATTTATGCTACAACAGTCTGGCTCTGCAAACTTTTGTTTAAGTGGTTTTCTTTACTTACAGCACGTCACTCGAAATTAGTTATCTCACTTGAGAATGAGGAAGTGTGCAAAGAAACCATGTTGTTTTCCCGTGATTTTATCAATATTGTCAGAGAAATTAATATTAAGGATAAATGGCAACCATTTCAACCAGATTTGCTTTTGGCCATGCAAACAGCGATTTACCTTCAAGAGGAATATTTGCTTAAAGCAAATTTTAAGTTTTTCTTTTAGGGCGCATGACTCATGGCGCTATTGAAAATTTATTTTCCATTATAAGGAATAGGTGTCCAATTTCAGAAGCCAGAGATTTTAAAACAGCTTTAAGGTTGATAACATTATCACAGTATGAGTCTTAAGTGATCACTGGTAATTATTTTTTTGACAATAGCTCTTATTTAATTCAGTTTAATTCACTTCATTCAAAAGGTACAAAAAGAAGAAATGGCCAAGTATCTGTGGATGAAAGACAAGAGGACGCCTACATGGCATTAAAAGATTTGAAGAACAAGAAACCGTGAAGTCATTTTCAGGTTTTTGGGGAGCACGTGGCTTTAAAAATTGAGAGCCTGCGTATATAATACGAAGAAAGTACATTGAACACTTCATATCAAATATTTTATTGCGTACAAACATGCTTTTTCTTACTGAAAATATGATTACTGTCCACCTATAATCCCATATAGTTCAAACGTTCGTTTTGAAACACAGCAATCCATTTTTTCACCAACTGGTTCGTATTCATCTTCAAATTCCTCGCAGGCTCCTAGTTACAGCAGCAATATCCAGTTTCAAATACCAGCAAATCCATGCATACCTCATTCGCCAGCGAATAATATTGCAGTAGAGTACAATAAAGAAGCAGAAGACCAAGAAGAGAAGGATTTACCTAATACTGCCCATGCATTTGCTGACGTTCTGAAAGAGGCCCTACAAAATGCAAGCATATAATAATAATAATATCTCTACTCACTCCAAACTAACCCTAAGGTTAGCCCCAGAAGCTAGTGCTAGCTTGTGCGGGACGGAGGAGGCGGCATATTACTATTGGCCGCAGGTGCGTCACAGGAACGACCTACAGTTGTTAGTACTCTACCCACCATTTAGTGCGAGAATGAGGAAAACCTGAAAAACCTCATTAGGTAAAGCTGGATAGGCGATCCAAGGCGCGCCCTAGCCACAGCGCAGAAATGGGTCACCCATCCATAGCCAAACCGCGGGCACTGTTGCTGAGCATTAACGACTACTCACTCGCGCATGCCAGCAAGATCCCACGGCTCGGATATATATATATATATTCATCCAATAGACGTTGCCAGTCCCACTATGTTCATCAGACAACCTCAGACCCAGTAGAAATATTAGAAAGGGGGGTGTATATATTTCAAAATAGTAACCTTAGCATTATAAGGAATGCTAGCAAACTGGGAGGGGTAAAAAAATGCGAAATAAAAAAAAATATCTAACAGACAGTCGTTGATAAGCCCAAATCACAAAACCGCTTTTTCAGACCCACATATACAGAACTGCGATATTCTAACTACGTTATTGAGCCCAGCGCGGTTGTCACATTTAAGGGATTCAGTACGTTTATTCCTCATGTAATTCTTCAGTAAGTTAGTTGACTTCGACCGGTGCATGTGCATATCTACGAGATAATTCAAAAATGGCGACTCGTGGAAAGCGAATGATAAAACTTTTATCAGCAACTAAAGACAACGAAAAAGGTAAATGTTTTAGACAAATTTTATAACTACAAATACAATTTAATGTTTTTATTATTTGATTCTATCGACACTTGACACGTTGCAATTTTTGGCGCAAAAACAAGTTTCCCGCTCTTTCATCAGCAAGTGGAACTTGAAGTGCTTTTTCTTTTTTAGAATCGGAAACAATATTAAGTAATGAAGGGTTCCCGTCTCCAAAAGCGAACGTAAATAAAACTTTAGAAAGGAATACAATATCCTTGAGAGACGTAAGTTTTTTTCCTTCTTTTCCTCTGCAACTCTTAATAAATAATGTTTGTACAGAATTTACATCAAATACCGAATCAAACTTCGACAGAAAAAGTTTACCACTACCTTAAAAATATAACGCCACCAAATGAAAATCTAATGACTAAGATGGAAAACACGTCTGAATTTGATGGAAAATACATTGCTGATAACAGTAACTCAAATGGTTTCACTATTTTGCCATCAGCTAGTTTAGAAAATAGCTTGTTTTCGGCAGAACCCTGTAAGACTATTATGAGTATTGAAGAGAAAAAGAACAAAGTAAACGTTTTACAAAATATTATAATTAATGACGGCAGTTTTTTAAAAAGTGTAATCAAAACAAACAAATCTCATGAAAATTTGAATACTTCAAAAGTTAAAATTTCTCTGAATAGTAGTTACGAAGAAAACTTTGTCCCCGGCAGCCCTGAACATCATATTATGCAATTTGATGCCGAATCGTCTCATGACTTTTCTGATACAGAATATATACCAGAAACTTCATCTGAGAGTACGGATGAATCACATTCTTCAGCAAACAAGTTTTTCAGTGACGAAGCTTCTACAGCCTCCAGTAAAGAAATTCCACTTCAAACTCTTAAGTCGTATGGCAAAGAACGTTCGCCAAGTCTCGAAATTTCAGACGTGAGTGTTTTTTTTTAATTTATAGTTCTGCAACCGAGTCTGCAACGCCTGTACAAGTATAAACTTTTCAAAGTTGCTTCTTTTAATGTTTCGTGTGCAGACGAAGTGGCTTTTGAGTGAAAGAGAACGAACTATTTTTTGAGAAACGAGTTCTGAATTGAACGTCTAGCCTGTATACTGAATTTTGAATCAATCAGCCTACTTTGAAAACTGCATTTTTTTCTTCTCTAATTGAAAACCTACACCAAAAAATGCAATCGAAGTAGTCTGATTGACTTAAAATTTGGCATATATGTGTCTGATTTTTAAGGTGATTTTCAAAAACTGCCTTGCTCCTGCATGCTGATTGTCCCCTACAACTAAGTATTGGTTTTTCCATAGATTACTCAAAGAACTTTAGAAATGTTTACGAAAAATTTTGCATCACATTTAAATTTCTTGTTATGGAGAAATGTGCCAAATTTTTTGAAAACGTGTTTTATTTGGCATTCAACAATAAGAAAAAAATGTCAATTGGGAATGGCAAAAAGACACTTTATCAAATTGCAAAAAACAGATGTTGGAACATATCTACATAACAAGAAGTGTATGTGTGCAAAATTTCTGGTAAAAACTCAAAAACTTTTTGAGTAATTTGATTCTGAACATCATCATAAAGTTCTAAGTCCGAGGACTGGTTGGACGCATACCCCATCTTTTCCTATCCTGAGCTAACCTATGCATTTCTCTAAAACTAGAACATTCTACATTTACAATTATTTGAGAGCAGTAGTCTAATCTGGGCCTACCCCTACCTCTTTTTATTCCTATCTCCGCTCTAATATGTCGCGAAATATTCCTTCGTGTCTCAGAAGGTGTCCTACCACCCTATCCATTCTACTTTTTATTGTCGTCCATACCTTTCGCTTTCCCCAACTCTTTCTAATATGTACTTTCATGTTGCTAACCTTATCTATCCACGGTATCTTCATCATGCATTAAAAACTCCTACGATTATTAAATTTAATTCCTTAGGTCTCTTGTATGAAATTGTGAAATGAATTATGCGGTATTAATATTAAATATATTTTTAGAAGCCCGTACAAAATACTTTCTATTGCATTGAAAAGCCAAATATTGATAAGGACCTTTGTCCATTTTGTTTCGAAGCAATAGAACATTTTTCGCGCCATTTGATTAGAAGACATTCCGATGAAGAATCAGTAAAAAAAATTTTGCAAATGCCGCTGAAAAGCAACGGTCAGAGGATGGCCATTATAGCTTTGAGGAAGAAAGGTAATTTCATTCTTAATCAAGAAAAAGATGAACTAAAACCAATTAGGAAACCAAAAAATCGATTAACTAAAATTTCGGAGAATGCATCATCTGAAGAATATTTCCCATGTGTTACATGTTTCGGTTTTTATAAAAAAACGTACCTGTAGAGACATAGGAAATCTTGTAATTCCAAAACTAAAGTTGAAAGCGGAACCAAGAAGCAGCATCTAACAGAAGCTCAAACGTTTTTAGCTAGTACTGGTTTATTGGGAAATTTTCTGAACAAAAGTCGTTTAAAAAAAGATGTTTTCAGTATTATGAGAGCAGATAACATCAGTTTTTGCGCTAAAAATGATGCATTAATATGCCTGTTCGCAGAATCATATCTGAATAAACACAAAAGAAAGCAAATGAATGTAGTCGCGTCAAACAAAATGCGTGAATTAGCTAGACTGAAACTTGCGCTACAAAAATCTTCGACAATTACAACCATGATTGACGCCCTTAAACCTGAATTATATAATAATATCATATCTGCTACCAAAATATTTAGCGGTTATGATCCAGAAACTCAAACATTTATAGCTTCTTCATTGGCCCTTCACATGGGCACTTCTTTGAAATTTCTCTGCGACATAGCAAAAAAGGCTTTAATTTCAAAAGATCCCCTGTTCAATCATTAAACAGATACGACAAATTAAAAGAAATTTCAGAAATTCGAGATTTGATTGAACACCATTGGTGCAATGATATTTCTAGTATAGCGAACAAATCATTAAACGAAAAGAAATGGGAAAAACCAACATTACTACCAATAACTGAAGACGTCCAAGCATTTAAAAATTATGTCTCTACTTTGGCTGATTCAGCATTTGAAAAATTAAAAATATTTGAAAATATAAAGCACAATTATAAAATTTTGACATAATGTACTTTAGCAATTGTGCTAGTTTTTAACAGAAAAAGAATAGGTGAAGTTCAATTCTTAGATATCCACACTTATGAAAGAAACTTTTCTACCGTAAATCAGGAAGAATGTTTAAGTGCCCTTTCTGAACTTGAAAAAAGTATGAGCGCGACCTTCAAACGAGTAGTTGTATTTGGAAAGGGAAGCAAGCCTGTGCCCATTCTTTTTACTAAACGTATGCAAAAGTTCGTCGATCTTTTATTACAAGTACGAAGAACATCCGATGTTGTTCCCAAATCTAATAAATATATTTTCGCAAATCCGGACTCAGTAGACAGATGGATGAGTGGTGCCCCAGTATTAAGAAAATTGGCGAACAAATGTGGAGCAAGAAATCCCGAATTACTTACAAGTACCAGATTCAGAAAACAAATTGCTACCATACTACAGCCTATGAGCTTTGAAAATGACGAGATGGAGCAGATAGCTCGTTTCATGGGACATTCTGAAAAGACTCATACTGAATTCTATCGGTAAGTCTTCCCCTTGAAATAGGTATAAACAATATAAACACAATAATTGATTATAATTATCCATTTTAAATAGCCTAATCAGACTAGTATTCAAAATTAATAAATAAAATATAGTGCGAGTATAAAGTCTCGCACTAATTAACTGACATTGAGAAATCTAGAATTTCGATTTTTTCAAATTAGTTCCATACTTTACACTTGCGCTGTTATGTATAAGGAGCCAATATGACATTTGTAATCTTCCCGTAACTTGAATAGCAGTCTTTTTCTCATTTCGTTGTTCAGTGGTTTACTCAATATCTGATGGACACTATAAAAAAATTATTAATTAGTGACGAAAATGATATCAAATACTTACCCAAAGTCATAGTGAAAGGCAGCTACAAGCCATCTCTGCAAAAGGAGCACCTACAATAATTTGAAATTAATTTTTACTTAATTTGCTACAGGGAAATTTATTTTACATACTTACCTGAATTTTCTTATAATGTATTCCAAAAAAAATGTAACACGGTAACACCTTAATATTTTCGTTAATAATAATTATATCAGAATTTTGTTTTAATGAACTATGTTACTTATTTTGTATTTAATCAGGCTTTCGGAGGACGTCTACCAAACCGCAAAGGTTGCAAAAGTTTTACTGTTACTAAATGCTGGCAGAGGGTCAGAAGTCAAGGGGAAAAGTTTAGCGGAAATACAAATAGAGGGTGAAGTTATAGACTTTGATGAAAATGAACAAGAAGTTGAAGAAAATGATCAAGATCCTAAAGAAAGTGAAACAGATGAGGTGGCTCTGAATAAAACCAACAAAACTGATGCAGAAGATGGTACAAGACCACCTGTTGATTCTGGTCCAAGTTGCCAGAAAGTCAAAAAAGGACGTGTTCATTGGTCTGCAAAAGAAAAGAAACTCGTACTTGACTTTTTCAAACGACACATTAAAAATAAAATTGCCCCTAAAAAGGAGGAATGTATTACTTTTATTCGGCAAAATTTAGAATTATTCGGGGAGAATGATTGGGTAAGAGTTAAAACGTTAGTTTACAATACGTATCGCGATAAGTAACAATCTTTTTCCTTCTAAATCACGTTAATGCGAATTCTTACATAAGTTGGGTGTTAATTTATGTCAGAAATTTTGGTTCTAAGTTGTTTTATTTTGTATTCTACAGATTTACTTTTCGTTTTAATACCTTGCAATCCTTGTTTTTTTCTATTTGAATGGTTTTTTACAATATTAATAAATTGTATTCGTTTAAATATTGTTTACATATTTCTGTTTCCCGCTCTTTGAAACAGCAATAAGTGATCCACTTCACAAAATAGTATTAAAATCTTGTTAGCAATGTTGTCAAATCTATGGCTTGAGAGCGTTGGTTTATATGTCAGGTCTAATAAAGTTACACACTGGAGTATAAAGTTTATACAGAAACGCGACGTGCGCCCTCTGCAGTAGCATAACGCGAACCAAATCTGTATGTATTTCGATATTCAACCGCCTTTTCAGGCCCAACAAAAAAACTCTCAAACTCTCCCCCCACCTTAGTACACTCAAAACCATAAGAAAAAAACAAGAAACGTAACCAGACCCACCGGCGGGTCTGACAACGTCTAATTTGGATTGGGAACGTCGGTAGAATAAAGCAAAATGGGTCTGTATAAGCGGCATAACAAAGCTATATATAAACGTATATATTTAAATTAGACACCTTCAAGTCTCGTGCCTTTTTATTCTTTAGTACCTAAGTTAGTTTGGTAGAATTTCTTTTTGTTTTAAAATATTTAAAGTGTTTCATTTTTAGTTTAAAAAACGAAGTTACTTTTTGTTAATCCTTAAAGTTCAATAAAGAGTGAATTTAGCACAAATAAAGGTTATTTTTATACCTACTCGTACGTACGTACGTACGACTGACAGTGGTCCTTTTTTTAAAATGTAAAATTTTCCGATTATTTCCATTGAAACGTTTTTGGTTTAATCACAGATAGTATTTGACATTTTACTACATATTTAGAAATCAGTGTATAGAATGAAACTTTTAAGTGAAAATATTTCGCAGTAAAATAAGAATAACATAATCAATAAAATAAACGGGTGTTTTTTAACTCCAATAATGAAAACTTTGATTCATTACTTGTCTTCACCTGGTCACTGAGAACTCCTACAATTCTTTTACAAACTTTTGTTATAATTTTAGAAATTGATTGAGTAAAAATTCTAAACAGGTACATCAAAGAGTGATACGAATCACCCGTTGCTAAGAATCTCAATGTCAGAAGTAATCGTTCTAAAGCCGATATTGACGCTCTACTATTGGTGTCCGATTTTGAGATAATTGGCTCAACGCGACACAGTAGCCATTCCAGATCGGAACTTGATATTCGTATGAAATTTTGAATGTGGCCATCAGTGGTATGCCCTGATAATAAGTCATCTTGCTTCAAGAAGTTTAAAAGTTGCAACCCGCCATATTGATTCCTCTCTTGAAGACTGGGGCGCACCCAATATTTGGGTTTCCTTTTCTTCTTTTTGCTCAAACTAATGTAAACTGCTGCTGCTAGTGCAAGACGCCATCAGTCAACATTTTGTCACTTCAATGGAGACAATATGTTCCTTATATTTCCGCAACAGAAACAAAACTGAATCACGGTTACATTTTCGTTGCTCTAGTGGAGGCAAAATGTTTATCTATGTTGCTAACTGTTTCTACACTTTGGAACACACTGCAACATATGGCAACAAAAAAGTTGCTCTATGTTGCTTTGGTGGATACGTACCGTATGGGAACAAAAAGTAATTGAAAGTAGGAGAGAGAGGGGTGTTCAATACAAAGGAAAAAAGGGTGAAGGCCGGACATACGATAGACAAAGACCAGGCCGATTTATGACTGATCCCTGCAACTGTAGAAGAGCCAGTAATGGAAAACCGAGGATCGCAAAAGATATGAGACGAAAAATTTTCAAAGTATTTTGAAGCAAAATGTCCTAGGATGAGAAAAATGTATGTCAAGGGATTAATAAAAGTTGATAAGGTTAAAAGGAGAAGAAATCAAGAAACAACACGCAGAAATTTGTCGCTAACATACACTATCAAAAATGGAATTCAAGAAGGTTGTTTGCAAGAATATGTTGATCGGTACCTTGGGATTGCAAGGGAGAACTGTAGTTGATTGGATGACTAGCAAGAACTTGCACTTTCGTTTATTCGAGAAAATAATATCAGTCTAAGTTGCGAAAACATTTAAAATTGACAAGTCATTGTTAAGCAGGCGCTTAAAGAACGGACATACCAAGAGATAAGGCAGAAAAACTAGTCTTCCTTTAGAGCTTGAAAAAGATCTCACTGAAAAAATACGAATTATGGCAAAATGGGGTTTTGCCATTAGCAAAAAGGAAGTTCAATTAACAGTCCAAACTTTTGGCTTTGAAAATTCATTAAACACCCAGTTTATAAACGGAAAGCTGGGAGATGGCTGGTTCAGAGCTTTTTGTCAGCACAACCATTTAAGTCAAATGGGGCAGCTTGAAAAATGTTGGCGAACTGCAACAAGTGATACATTTATTATTTATGGATTTTATGATCGCTTTTATGACGATGATGGAGTGTATTTCAGCTTTCGGAAGATTACTACCACCCTTAATTATTTTTCAGGGAGCCAATCTTTGGACAACTTGGAAAGGAAGAAAAGACATTCCAAACACAATATACGCTTGTTCCGACAAAGGTTGGATGACAAAAGTTGTTATATTTCAGGAATGGTTTACCAGATTTTGTAAATTATTGATCGAGAGACCAGTGCTACTAATTTTAGATGGAGACGTAACACAATTGAAATTGCAATTAACGAAGGGGTAACTTTACTAAAATTGCCGGCTCACACTACAGATGTCATATCGTCGCCTTCCATACGAAAGGGCGTATCTCAAAAAAGCTCAAGCTCTATTTCATGTGTTCAGGACACAGTACATATCGCCACTAAACTCAGAACAAGACTATTAAATCCCAGAATAAAAATGATTATGGGATCGTTCGTTGTGTCTTTAGCAGATTTGGAACAACTAATACTCAGCAGCCCGAAGGACAAACATATGTTAACACTTTCAGATTTAAAATTGGAAGACAAAATGAACTTCAGAGCAGCTGAAAAAATTTGTTGCCCGGAAGTCATCAAATTAATGGAAAGTATTTCGGGTCAGGGCACAAAAGCATTTTTAAAACTAATGCGACTGATTATAGATTCATATCTAGATCCGAATTTAGATGTTAGAAGCCGAATATATAATTCATGGTAGAGTGTCTTCTTTTTACGGATTTGGCGTAAGTGGCTCGTTACAAATAAATATAAAATCGGAGAACATTTTATCACAACCAACTGTTACGTATGCATAGAATTAAACGCGCATGCATTAATAAATAATATTATTTCATGTATGTGCCGTCGGCTTGACCCTTAAGAGATTACACTCTTATCATCACGTCCCCTAGCACAGCATTCGCTTACGAAACCAAGACTACGCTCCAACTTCCGTGCGTCAGGGCTCTGAGTCACCCGCAAAAGAAAGTGACCGAAAACATAGCAGAGCCTTGTCAGTACGCTTCGTTTTTTCACGGCGTTAGCATAGTGTTCTCTGTTATAATTTTTAACAACGTGTGTTGTTCGAGATTTCTTTGGGAAATCGTGTTTTCTGTGTTGGTGAGACAGGCCGTAGTGTTTTCCAGGTGAGTCCTTGTAGATTTCAGTTTAGGTTTTTCTGAGGTATCGTCCTTCCGTCTGATGCAACACCTTTCGGTTACCATCAGATTGAAAGTCAAACCCATTCTTAGCGGCCCTTGGCCCGGTGGGGATTGTATTATTCTGAGACCTGTAGGTACAGGTCGTAGCTAGACTAAACGGCTCGTTCTATACAGCCGTCGCACAGTAGAACGAGGCAATGTAAATAGGTGGACATTGGCGATTTTTAAAAATTATGATTTTCTCCGACCTATTTTATATTTTTATATTGTAAACATATTGTTGTTTTTAGAAAATACCTTAATTTGGTTTTGGCTACCTACACGGTGGAAAAAAAATGTGATTTCAATGGTAAAATCTATATTGGTTAAATATGACAAAATATTTACTACTTTTCGGTTCCCCCAAAAAAGGTGTTTTACAAAACTCACAATTTACACTTTGCAGCATATTGAAACTAATATATCTGAAAACCCTTTAGTGTATAAATATTGTTTTTATACTTTCTCTTTTATCTGTGGTACGAGATTTCTCTTATCAGTGATTTTGTTTCTCAATTATTAAGTTTTTTGGGTTTTAAAAAAATGGCTTCATTTGGCTAGGCTAAAATTAGGCGTTTTGGTAAGATCAAACCTTACCTAAATAATGCCCACAAAGATTGGCTGCGACCACTTGCGACCCCGCGAAACAATCGCATATTACGCTTAGGGTGCATAGGACAGCTTAAGTCAACGATTGCGTGGAGTAAGATACCTTTCTAATTTACAGATACAAAAAAATGTTAAAAACAAAAGTTACAAGATACGGGGTGGTGTATATTTTAAAGGTATTTTTATTTATACAGGGTGTCCCAATATGATGGTACCGATGTCGACTTTGAAATTTTCAATGGGACATCATGTAGTTTTATGCATTTTTGGATTCTACGCAAAATTTTGAACAAAAAATATATAACATGTCCTATACCGATCTTCATTTATTTTTGAGATATTGACGTTTGAAAATTGAAAATTTTTGTATTTTGAAGCGAAATATCTCGAAAACGGGTTAAGTTAGCGCAAAACGGCAATTTGTCTTCTTCTAGCGTCCTTATCTAGCGTTCTCAGAATTTTAATCGTAGGTTCCTGTTTCTTGCCAGCAATCAATTTTCGGATTTTTCATGAGAGGTGCTCATGAAATTGAGTATTATAAAAAATCTTTGATTTTAAATAAACATACCGAGTTGCATATGTTAGAATCTAATATTGCGGCCATAAGAAAAAACAAAGTTGATGATGGTTGACAGGAACCGAAACGTCGAATTGGAATTCTGACAACACCACCTTGTAGAGGTGAAAAAATTGCTACACAAAAGTATTTCTCGATTTTTATAAGCTTTTGATATAAAGTCAGAAAACATTAAAAACTAAAATGTTAAATTTATTTTTTTGCGGATGTATCCGGAAGGCCTAAGAATATTTTTAGTTTCTTATTTAAGTAAGCTTTAAAATGAGCAAATTTGTCAAATCTAAACTACACATTTGCTATATCTTACGATTTTTAAATCGTTACGGTAAACCTCGAATCTTAATCACCCTGTACTCTGTATTACGTCAATTCTTTAATCAAAATTGGAAAAAAAACATCTTATACTGTTATCAAACTAAAATAACTAATTCAAAATAATAAGACCAAAAAGTTATTGCGAATGTCCTCGAATGTCCGGGTTTTCCTATACTTCGATCTACTGTGCGTCGTCTCGATTTCGGCTCATACAGCTTAGGAGCCGTCGGCTCGATTTCCGGAGTCGTCGGCCTCTTTTCGAGCCGACCGCTCGACATTCTGGTCGTCGTCGGCTCGATTCAGAAGGCGGCTTGATATTTCGAGCCGCTAGCCTGGGGTTTCTAGACTTATTTACTATCAAGAAGCCTTATCTTAACGGGCTCCTTTTGATTTTAGATGGATTCTCCTGCTAATAGACGTCTTCAGACTTTGTCGGAATTAGCAGTTCTACAGGTAGAGGACGAGAAAGACAACATGATTTTAAACAGGGTTAAGAAGCTTGCAGCCACATATCGATACCTTACTTTGAAAACCTCGTAAGTGCCTAACAGCTCTTTTTACAGGAGCAAGAAAAAATGTTTTTTATAAAATGCGAGCATGAATTATTATTTAATTTTTGTTTTTATATATTTATGTATACCCAGAAACGTCTATGATTGGTACGAAACTTCATCAGCACCCACTCCATTTTATTTTACAATAACTTACGAGTTTTTCTAATTTATTGCAGAATAAACAATGAAGTTACGAGTTTTTCGGCAGAACATGTAAGAAAGAACAAGGATAAGATTTTTAATAATTTAATGCCTTTTGGATCACAACAAACATTATATAATAAACGATAAACAATCGACTTAAAAAATCTACTTTTGATAACTACCTAACATTGCACATTATAGTAAAATCAGAACACCGACTGTATTGTTAATTATCAATAAAAGACACAAATTACATAAAATTAATTGCACATTTAGAAAAATATTCTTATTTGAATTTTAGCTGGTCATAAAAAACGTGAAAATCTGGCAGCAGAGAACTTTTCAATTCCTGCAAGTTGTTAAATTTGTCTTCAGTTATTTCCCTCGGACTAGTGTATAAGTTTGGCAATGAATCGTTTGGAATTGGCTGAACGTTTTTTTTCAAACGCTTATTCAACAAGGTCCAATCATCTGAATGGTTCAACTTAAAGAAGATCTCTTTGTTCGGTGTGTATTTAATAGCCTTTAAATCATTTACAACTGGATCTCCTGCTCGAATGCCTGGTCTAATAGAGTTTACGAAATTAATTTTGGAATAGTTGCGAAAAAAATTATACTTCAGGTAGTGAACATTGTAAGGTTTAGGAGATTTCCGTGCTTTTTTGAAGTGGACCGCATACTCTGCAGGAACATTAATGTCACGGTTTCTTAATCTTCTTTCAATGCAAGCATGCATACTATCCACCTCCATTTGGGTATGACCCTTTTCCAAAAATTTTTGTGTAATTTTTATGTTAATCTGTGAGGCTAAATTTAAAAAGGCGTTAGATAAAGTTGCATTTTTATTTTGGTAGCTGCAGTTATCACTGTAAAGGATCACTTCACCCCCATCCCTTATTTCCTGGCTTAAAATGAAATGGCAAATAATACTCGCAAATTCGTTGGCGGTTATGTCGCCTTCCCCTTCATGCCACACGTAACAAAATCCTTCATGATTCTTCATGTTATAAATGGTAAAATTGTGGACACACAATTTGCGTTTATAGTATAATGAAGAAACATTCGAATGCGGTGACAGTAAGACCTTCTGTAAATCCATGCAGTAAACATGTTCAGCTTCTACTTTGTCTTTTTCCTTTTCCTTCCTTGCTTCATCCTTTCTTTTCTGGTGTCGTAAGTACTCATCTTCTGAAAGATTTTTTGCCTTGAAATTTGTGCAAACATCGCACTGGTCCTTTTTAGGTATGAACAAACTAAGATTTAACTCCTCGAATACCATTGTAAACGTTTTTATCGAAACCGTGCGAATTTCTGGATCTTCTCGCTCAGAAAAGTTTTTATATTCATTAAAAAGATCAGCCTTAGACTGCCAGATGGGCTCCAGGTATAATTTATTGCTTCTTGATCTGCAATAGTGTGACTCCATTTTGGGCAAATTTTCAAAAAATTTGTGCAACATTTTATGTGATTCGCTTCTTGGATTTGTCCGTTGGTGGTTTGTTTCGACATTATTGTCCTTAGATTGTTTCAACGCTGATTTGGTGTTAGCCCAACTGTACAATGACCATTCACCAATGCTTAATGTGTTTAGGAACATTTTCTTGCACACTCGCTGAGAAACTCCATCATTTTTTAATTTTAAAATAAAAGTTGAACCACGTTTTGATGCCTCAGTCTCACGAGCTTTTCTTTTAATAGGGGGTAACACATCTACCAAACCTCGTACGTACTGCTTGCGTTCTTGCCAATTTAATTTTTCCCAAAATTCATTGAATATTTCTTGCCGGATTTCTGGTGAAAATTCTTTACATTTCAGTGTCTTCCCCTTCAAACTCAGCTTACAATTGCATGGTGGCAACAGTTTGCGAGCTGGTCGCGGTTTGTCGAAGACAGCTGTTCCATCTTCAGTTTTCCTTCTTCCATTATAACCTATACCTCTCATCCTTTTATGTTTATTGCGGTTATAATCCCACGTTTCCTTGTCACTCCGTCTTTTTCGGCAACGCTTTAATTTCCTCGGATTATCATTATCAGTCTCATCCTCTCCGCAGCTCAGAATTTCTCCATTTGTATTATTAGGTGCATAAGTAGGATCTTCAGACTCATGATTATTACTATTATCTGTTTCTCCATCTAAATTATCTAATGCATGTCTAGCTTCAAATGCAGCAGATTCATTTGGATTTGCATTTTGTTGTGCTGTTTCTACCACCGATGAAGTAGTTTCTACTGCTTCTAGAGTCACTTTGTTGGGAGTTTCACTAAATGACGTGTCACCAAGAGGAAATATTTCATCTTCAAGGGGTAAAATTAGGATACTGTCGCTGGTCGCTAATTCAGCAATTAATTCACTTGTGTTAAGTGTGTCATCTCCCAGTGAAAGATTAAAATCAAATTGAGTAACTGAATGCGTAGGCGTAGACAACCAGATATTATTTAAACTATTTTGTTCGTTTTCTTTGTTTTCAGAACTAAAATTACTATTTTGTAACAGCTGCAACATTTTTTTTGTTCTGGAACTCATGTCTGAAACAATGTAAAATAGCATGAAAACCACGCAAGTTCCAGAACTTTTTCAAAACTTGGTAAATGAAAACCTCGTAAGTGTCATACTGATTATTATCAAGCAATGTAACAAGAAAATAATCTGTCATGACAATAGAATGACCTCCACGTAGCCCAACATGCATTAAACTACATGATAAGAATTAAAAACACTTACTTTTTAGATGATTACACGATATTTTCCACAAAATTTACCCGCACTTCGCCAACATACAAACTGTCAACGGACAAACTGAACTTACGAGGTTTTCAGTTTGTGGATATTGCAGATTGCCATACGAGGTTTTCAGATTCGTCCACAGATGGCGAAATATTAAGAAATAACTTACTAGGCTCTCAGAGTACATGCAAAACGAGAGCCTTAACAAAGTAGGCCATAAATGTCAATTTTGCCCAAAATGGAACTTACGAGGTTTTCAAAGTAAGGTATCGATATCTTCCTCAGGGATGGAAGGATTGGAAAGCGGTTAGCTTGTCAAAGGATGAGCTACTTGGAGAGGAATTGGACGCACAGATTCTTAATAAGCTCAGATTCACCTTGCCGACAGTGGGTCTTGCACAGGCGTTTAAACCAAACGCTACTAATTTACCGGAACGAACTTATCGTGAAATGAAAGTCAAGATGCTGGATTGGCCTCTATGTGTAGGTCTCATTGTTGGCCCTCCGCCGTTAGCCGCACGCATCCACGGGTCTGCGGCTCACACTGATTTGATTGTGACGGTAAGAACGTTGACAAGTTTTTCTTGTCTGGCGCGCTTGCACAAGAATTCTTTTGTAGGCTCTTTCCAACATGAAGCCGTTAATGGTATCGCGAAAAGAGGCAGCGGCTCAGTTGTCGGAAGTATGCTCTGAGGACGAACAGTCCCCCCAGTCTCCACCGACAGAGGAGTGTCGTCTGCAACACTTGGAGCAGAGCAACAAGCAGATTAGGGAGTTGTTGGAATCTTTCATGGCGAATTTCCAACCACTCCAGGAAGAGACAGACGGAAGGAGATCTCTCTGACGTCAATGATGCGGAAGTGGCTACCCAGCCCTCTTGGAACGTGGATAGGGATGATGAGGCTTCTTCTTCTTGGGTGCCACCAAGCTTCACTCAAGGTGATTCTGTAACGTTAGATTTTGCCCCGACAACAAAGGAACAAGAACCTTTGTTGCCGGCGCCAAAGCCGCACATTGAAAATCAAGGAAAGCAGTGTCAAAGACTCGGGAATGCCGCTTTTTCTCGAATTCGATACGCCGATGCGCAGCGCAAGTTGCAGGCTGGTCCTGTATTTAGCACTCTGCGTATTAACCCCCAATTATCGCATATCCATCCTTCCAACCCGGTACAGGAGAACTTAGCTAAGTTAGATACTATCTTGGGTACTACATTGCATGTCCTTCTTCTCCAGAGGGAGGCTTTTGCTAATACTCTAAAAAATTTGGCTCATATATTCGAGGGTATATTTAAATTGACAGATTGGGAGTATAATAAAATTGAGCTGCTATACAATCAATTTAAATTAAAATGCCAGTTAAAATGATTTTGTTAAATTTTTTATATTTGGAATGATCTCTTATTTTGTACTAATGTTATTTGAATCAAAATAAGTTTTATTTTTTTACATATACAGGATGGGCCAATAGTGCGTAGTTGGTCCATATCTTTGAATCTATTCAAGACATCGACATGAAATTTTACGTGTGTGTGGAGAACCCCACGAAGCTTCTGTTAAAATTATTTTGATGTATACAGGATGTTCACGTGCTACGTACCAAACCAAAGTTATGTTTTTTCAAATGGAATGCCCCACATTTGTTTGCATATTTGGATTCCCCATAAAATTTCATGAAAGTTGATATGCTACACGGTAGGGTTTAGAGTAAGCGTTGTTAAGATATGGCTATTTTAGTACTAGTGTGAACCTAAATTTGTGGTGCTACTGACGTCTGCTGGTCAAAGATAACTCTGATCTTTTTATTAAACTAGGTTCAGAGAACACTCTATTTGTAAAATCCATTAACACTTTTTCCAAAATAGTTCATATTGTACAGAGCGGACAACTTGCGCAAAATGGAGCTTTTCTCAAAAATGTTAAATGGAACACCCCGTATATTATTTGAAGGTTTAATAGCCAGTTTATTAAGCTTTTCGCTGATGTAGATATTGGCAGGTCTGCGACTGAAAATTTAGACAGAAATAAAGATTGAACCTTAAGAACTGAGATTTTTGCCGTAATTTTGTACCATCTTTGGGGAATTTCCGCCATTTTGCCACCCAAAACTCAGAAAAATGCTTACACTTTGTTTTTACAGAAAATTTAGCGAATAGAGTTTACACCGGCACAAGAAATCTCATTGTAAGTTTACTTCTTCAAAGGGCGGTTTTCTTCCATGGCACTCCTTGTTTGAATTTATACCTATGTTTAATAAGTTACCATTTATTTAAGAATATGACCATGGAGAAGCAATCTGGCCATGAAATATTTTGTCTCAATGTGAAATCAACTTCCAAAAACAAAATGGAAATCATATTTTGTGTTTTGGGCGCTAAAATATGGGAGAAACGAATAAAATACCGGTAAAATTACTACATTTTAAAGTTCAATTTTCAATTCTACCGAAACCGTCAGTCGCAGACCTAACAATATCTACATCAATCAAAAGCTTAGTAAACTGTCTATCGAATATGGAAATAATATATGGGGTGTTCCATTTGAAATTTTTAAGAAAAAATTCATATTGCGTAAGCTGTCCACCCTGTATGATATTAAGTTTTGTGACAAAAGTAGCCAAGAATTTTACAAATAGAGCAGTTTGTGAACCTAGTCCAATAAAGAAATCTTAAATAGCTTCGACCAGTAGATGTCAGCAGTTCCTCAAAGTTGGGTCCGCACTGGCACTAAAATGGTAATATCTGAAAATTGCTCACTCTAAACCCCATCGTGTAGTACACCATCTTTCATAAAATTTTATTTGGAATTCAAATATGTAAACAAATGTGTGGCGTTCCATTTAAAAAAACATAACTTTGGTTTGGTGCTCAGAGTACGAACACCCTGTATACACCAAAATAATTTTATCGGATGCTTCGTGGGGTTCTCAACGTACATGTAAAATTTTATTTTGCTACCTTGAATAGAACCAGAGATATGGACCGACTACACACTATTGGCCCACCCTGTATACAAGGTGCCCCACGACATTTCAGACGGGCGATATCTCGTAATCGCTTAGTGGGACGAAAATGGAATTTCGTGGATTTGTTTAACTGTATTTTTGTATTATTCGATTTGCTTTCCAGTTCTTCACTTACTGTCACGTGAGCTTAACTCGAGGCTCAACTTCAATATGTTAAATGTGAGGTTAAATGGAATACCCTGTATGTAAACGCATTTTTGAAAAGGTTATTCAGACGATTTTTATGATACCACATTTATTGTCATTTTTAGTAAAATAACGAACTTATTCGACAAACAATATCCTAGCAACCGAGTGACTGAGGAAGTCTGTGGAAGTCAGGGGAATTATTTGACCCAAAGGAATTCTGGTGTACACGATTCTGGTCAGTTGTTTACCCCTCGCATATTATAGCTTAGGGAATATTCAGCTTCAGCGAGAATACATAAACCGTCATGTCAAAAGAGAGGAGAAAAAGCAGAAGACTACAAAAAACAAAGAATCTAGGCATAAGTTTTCCAACATCTACTTTCTGCCACTTGCAAAGGTCCGTGCTCCAGTATGGAAAATATTTTTTGAATACACTAGCTATTAGTGAAAAAATGATGCGCAATGCACTGAAGAAGCTGGAGTCAACTGGGGTAATTGAAAAAGACAGACGTGGTGGACGACATGATTCTATGAAGAATAAAGATGCAATTGTGAGGAAAGCAATGAAAAGTCATTTAAACAGATTCCCTAGAGTAGCTATGCAAAACCTACTTAAAACCGAATCTGATGGCAACGATCCTAAAAAACAGGTTATTAGTTTCTACTTACAGCTGGCAATGCCAGTGCCAACATTGGCATCAGGTCCGGCATTTTATTGCAGGAAATTGTGGATGCATAACTTGGGTGTGCACGATTTTAAAAACAGTAAGATATACATGTTTTTATAGGGAGAGGAGATTGGTAACAGATGAAGTGATGAGATATTCAGTGTAGTTCTGAAATTTTTAAAGATGAACCCTCATGCAGAAGACTTTATTGTTTTTAGACAATTGCCCAGGGCAGAATAAGAACTGGGTTATGATGGCGCTTTGGCTACAGCTAATCAAAGAGAAACGTTTTAAAAACATTGTACACTACTTCCTCATAGCCAGACACACCCATTAGCCTTCAGGCAGGTACTTTGCTTTGATTGAAAAACGTCAAAATAAGTATTCACAAATTTATGGTCCAGAATCGTGGGTAGACATTGTCAAAAAAAGGCAAATAAAAAAATCCCTTTTATGTAACATAAGGTATGTTAGCCATAACGGCATGTCCCTAATAACGCCAGCCACCATCTTTTAGAAATACACTAATGCAATAAAAAAAACTTTGCAGTGTAGTTTTCCAGATTCCTACCAAAAACTTTTTTCTAGACGCAACAGGTGTCGCCACATGCATTGTAATATTTTACCGACAAAACGTCAGTGGTGGTAAAGTTTTTGCAGCAAGAAATTTGTAGTATAATCGCTCTACAACATTGGTTTTCAAAGTGGGGGGCGCGCCCCACTAGGGAGGCGCGATAACATGTAATGGGGGGCGCGAGCGAGAAATGGAAATCCTTTCCGTTTCCGCCACACTCCAGTATCGTTAGTACAGAAGCAAACTCGACGTTGCTAGTGAATAGTGATTTACGTTATGCACTTTCTTCTATTCAACCCAGAATTGGAAATCTTGTCAAAAATATGCAAACTCATCCATCACATTGACTGTGTCACAATTTTGTTTTTCTTGTTCTCATTTGTGAAAATATTATTTTTAAATAAAACATTTGATTAAAGGTTGTTTTTTTAAACATGTTTTACCTTGTTGTATTTTATAAGCCCGCTGGCTTCCTCTAGCTGTCTAGCTGCTGGAGAGCTAGAGCTAGACTCTAGCAGTCTAGCAGCTAGACAGCTTTAGCTCTAGCTCTAGCTCTCTAGCAGCTACTCTAGCTTGTGCCAATGGGGGGCGTGAGCATTTTCATTTTAGACAGTAGGGAGGCGTGACAAAAAAACTTTGGGAACCACTGCTCTACAAGTTACATTTGTTGATATCGACGTACTCTTTGGTAAGTTTATGTTAGATCTAGTTAATTGTTTTTATCAAAAGCAATGCATTTTTGTAAAATCGGTAATGTAAATTTTAGGTTACGTGCGCCTAATAACGCCAGCAGAGAATCTTCCAATGGCGTTATTAGAAGCCTTACTGAAAACTCCTTAAAAGAAGCTTTACAAAGCGTGAATAATGGAATGTCAGTTCTAAAGGCTTCTGAAGTATATGGAATTCCACGTAGAACTCTGCGGGACCATATTAAAACTGGTTCTAGTATTAAAAGACTAGGAAGACGTTCTGTGCTTAATGATCAGCAAGAGTCTGAATTATGTAGACGAATTATTAGATTATCAGAAATTGGAATGCCACTTACACATAAGGTAATTCGCAAATCTGTTTATTCTTTTGTCCGATCTGCGGGCACAAAAAACTGTTTTAACCAGCATAAAAAAATGGCAGGAAGAAAAGTGGATGAAATTATTTCTCAAACGTCATCCTCAGATAGCTCGTAGAAAGGCTCAGGTGCTTAATCCAGCAAGAGCCCAGAAGGTTAATAGATTTATCGTCAATGACTACTTTTTAAAGCTCAAGCAGATACTAGCTGATAAAGATTTATTCTACAAACTACACCTCATATATAACATGGACGAAAAGTATTGTCGTTTGACACTGCACGACCAATAGCAAGTACTAACTCAAAAAGGTACTCGTAGGGTGCATATTATTGCTCCAGAACACGCGGAGAATGTGACAATAGTGGCATGTGGGAGTGCAGTTGGCCAAGCAATCCCTCCCAGGGTGTTATTTAAGGGTAAAAGAGGAAATGATGATTGGCTGGATGGTATGCCACCTGGGACAGAAATTGTTATGACGCCCAAAGGAAGCATGATAAGTAAAGTCTTTATTCAATGGCTAAAACATTTTTCAAGATATAAAGTACGCGGTGATGCACTTTTAATTTTTCATGGTGCAGCATCCCATCTCGATATTTCCATGCTGAGAAATTAGATATTTTTTTGCTGTGTACCTAGTAACACCACCCATGAGCTTCAACCATTAGACAAATGCGTATTTAGGAGCTTCGAACACTATTGGGATGAAGAAGTTCTAAATTATTGGACGAATTTTCCAGAAAGGAAAAATTCTGTCAAAAGTTTTTCCAAAGGCAATGTCACCTCAGAACTTACAATCTGCTTTGAGGTCAACTGGAATTTTTCCATACGATCCCTCTGCGATTCCAGATATTGCTTTTGCTCCCAATTCTATAACCTATAGGGTTAACCCAGAAATAGCAGAGGAAGATATGCGAGGAATAGTAAACTCTAATAGCGACTTGGAGGACGACTCAGACACACATTTGAGCGATTCCATTGATTCAGATAAACCCTTATCACAATTTGTTAAGAATTGCAAATCCTATGAAATCCAGCAAAAGAAGAAACCGAATGGAGGTGAAATAGAAGATTTTTTAAATATGCCCAGTACCTCGAAAGCTGATAACTTTGAAAATAAACTTAAAAGAAAGGAAACTGAGGTCCAAGGTATTATGGAAGGCAGAGCAAATCTGAAAGAGAAAACGATTAAGATTGGCAAAAGCAGAAGCACAGGAAATAATAACGTTGAAGAAAACAAGACAACAAGAGAAACCAAAAGCCGACATAAACAAAAATAGAAAAAATAAAGACCTAGAAGGGATTCACAACAATAACAAAAATGACGAGAATAACCAAAGCTTGAGTGAGTTTTTCACCACTCCTGATATTAAGACACCGACAAGTGTAAAAAGGCGCAAAGCAATTAACTTAACAGCACAAGTCGTTATCAAAGATTTGTTATCTGCATCTTCTGACTAAATCAATCTAGAGAAAAAAAAGTTGCAGTTTCAGAGAATTGGTATTGTTTTGTTTGCCAAGAAGAGCGAGTCCTTGATATGCGTCTGTGTGTCATGTGTAACCGGTATGTACACGAGGAATGTGTAGGATTATCCAAAGCTGATAAAATTTCATTTGTTTGTACTGATTGTGAACTTTGGCTAAATTTCAATAAATATGTACATTATGCTTTCTCAATTATAGTTTCTTTACGTTCATATAAATAATCTTGTCTTTTTTTAAAGCAAATCATAGTTGGCGTTATTTGGGGCAGGGTGTCCTTAGTGGCGCCAACTGCAGTGTTCTTCAAAAATTTACATTTTTTCAGTTTGGAATATCAGAAAAAATACTGTACCATATTTTTTGTTCTAACATATTAACAGATAATAATTACCAAGATTCAGAATATTTTGAACAATATTTACGGAGCTGTGCCGAATCGACGTTATATGGGTCAAGTACCTTACTTGAAACAGGAAAAAATACTGAACTTAAATCGTTTGTTACAAAATGTTACTAAAGCCAAAAAACAAAAAGTGGCGAAACAGTAGATTTTTCATCGGCAGTTGCTTTCAAGCTTACATGTGATCACCCATCAAGCTTTTTTATTAAGCACAGGATGAATGAGTACTATAGAGGTTCAGCTGGTATTTAAACTACAAACTCTTGTACAAAAGTATATGTGCCCTCTGAAGATTAAGAAAAATAAGTTATCAGATGTAAAAAACGTCTTTTGCCATTTATCCCATCTCTCTACCATGACTTCTACAATAGATACAGATTTGGTTAAATAGGAAAAAAGTTGCGTAAGTAAAAGGACATTATTTTACAAGCGAAAAAATTTCAATGTTTTTTTTTCTTTTCAAGAAAACTTAAAAACTGAATATTTCGATTTTCTATTACATTTTTCTGATGTTATTTGTCATAGGTAAAACAAAAAAAGAGCACTTCCTCACAGGAACTTTTTACAGACTATCTCAAGGAAATATCAGAGTTGCCGTCCCACGTTTCGTTCTCAAAAAATTATCATCAACTTAATTTTTTTAAATACGACCGTTTTTCCAAATACCTATTTTGAAAGTATTTTTAAAATCTACGTACACTGATGCATCACTTGTGACAGTTTAATTCCGTTTATAACAAGTTTTGGCAGTCGAAATTGTTTTGTGAAAATTTTAAATACGGCCTTGAATTTGAAAGAAGCTAAAGAAAACTCTTAATTAATTATAACAAGTGTTCAAACGAATCTCCATTTCTTTCTAAACATAAATAGCATCTTGGGTAGAACTTAAAACTGTTCATTATAACTGGAATAATATTTTCCAAAACTTCAAGGACTTCAAGAACATAGTGGGCGTATGAAAAAAGTGAAATGTAAATGAATTGACATTTCTAGTTAACTGCTTCAATTAAAAGTTTATGTTTCTGATTGATGAGTTTATACTGTCTTAAAATGGAAGCTACTTTTTCACACGAAGAAAAGTTTGACATGTTAAAGTAATGCTGTTGACGCGGAGCGTATGTACATGAATAACTACCAGCCTATACTTGGGCCGGCGAACAGATAGAGCAATAAAAGTGCGTGATCAGTGCGTGATCGATACGTGTCAAGCATCTCATTGGTCACTGAACCAAACGAAGACGCCCCACTGTCTAGCACGCAGTCTGTTTTACACTGTAGCGTTGAGCAGTTGAGTAATCTGTTAGACGTGTTTCTATTTGTTCAATATTAATTATGGATGCGAACAATGTTTTGGTTCTATCACCACCAAAAAAAAGACGTTCTGGACATTTCACAGCCGCCGACAAAGAAACTGTTTTAAATATATTTAAAATATGTGAGCGTGACCACGTGGGACACACAAAAACGCAAAATGTGAACTTCACAGCTCAAGCAGCCGGTAAATATTTCTAAGCATTAAAATAATAATGTATGTATTCAACAAAATGTTATTTTAGGTGTTAGTGTAGCCAGCGTGTACAATATAATGCGGGAGTATAAAAGTCTTCATGTGTTACAACAGCCCAAAGTGTATGTTCCATCAGGAGGATCGTCCACTCATTCTTTTTTAAAAACGAGCTCCCAACAATAAAAATAATTCATGGCAGCGATTGAAGAAAATGAGGAAGTTGAAAACTACGCTGAAAATCTTGCGGCATGAAATTGGTTTTAGGTTAGTACCTACCTACTTGAGTCTCATTTATACAGTTCCTACATTAAATTTAACGTAAAAATATTATATTAGATCAAACAAACAACTTTTATATATTGCAGTTATAATAAGAGAAGTCGCAACAGCACGCTAAAAGAAAAAACGGAAATTATTGCATGGCGGCGGCGGTATTTGCGAGAAATAAAGAAAAACAGAGAGCGCGGCCTGAAAATATACTATCTGGATGAGACCTGGGTCAACGCAGGTCATACTGTAGAGAAAGTGGGGACAGACACAACTGTAACAAGGCCAAGACAAGCATTTGTACAAGGTTTTTCCACAGGACTTAAAGGTCCCTCCGGCAAAGGAAAACGACTGATAATTCTCCACATCGGCTCTGCTGAAGGCTTCGTGGAAAATGGACTATTTGTAATGGAATCCAAGAAGACTGGAGATTACCATGAAGACATGAATGCAGCAGTTTTTGAAGAGTGGTTCGAAACTATTTTGCCTGTTTTGGAAGAAGGCAGTGTTATTGTATTGGACAACGCATCCTATCACACAAGGAAACTACGCAAAATTCCAATTTCTTTCACAAAGAAGGCAGATATTCAGGATTGGTTAAGAAGTAAGGATATAGCATTCGAAGAGGATATGGTGAAGGCAGAATTGCCTCCGTACCACTGCGAGTTAAATCCTATAGAATTATCTGGGCACAAATAAAGGAGGAAGTAGAGAGGAAAAATACCACTTTCAAATTTCCAGATGTCAAAGCGCTTTTCCAAGAGGCAGTGGCGAACGTAACACCACAGAACTGGGAAAACGCCATTCGCCATGTTCTTGAAGTATAGAAGAGCATGTGGAATCTTGGCATAATTATGGAGATTGAAGTGGAACCACTCGTGATTAATTTAGGACAGGATTCGGACACCTCATCTGAATCAGACGTTGACGAATAATATTTGTATGTTTGTATTTAAATTAATGTAAATATAGGGTTTCTGTTAGGTTTCAATAAAAAAATTAATGTAAATATTGTTAAATTAAGAAGATTCAAATTTAAAGGTTTACATTTGTGTGTTTCTATAGCTTTAGGTAAATCAGTTTATTATATTTATATTATATTATATTACATTAAAGTTATACTTATATCGACAACTTTATTAATTTTGCCCCAAATAAATGCCTATAAAACCACGCAAATATTTCATAATAATTTCCACATTATCAGTGATTTCATAATCACTGCACATTATACAAGGATATTAAACCAAAGATTCTTAATCTTTAGTGAACCCTGTAGACTCTGCCTAAGAGGCTGAGTCTACAGGTTTTTGTAAAACTAAAATATTCTCGCTATAATACAAATTAAAGAGAAGTTTATAAGTATTACAGTTACCTGTACAGTCAATTCGTCTTTCTTTTGTAAACTGTAATTTTATAGCTATAACAAAGGTATCTACTACTTTCTATAGGCGCATAAATGCATAGCTCGAAAGGGAATCTACTATTGCATGGTGTATATCAGACTCGGGCGGTCAGAAACAAAACTGCAACGCCTACCAGCACGTGCTATTCACGTGATCACTCTATCTGTTCGCCGGCACAAGTATAGCAACAAAATTTTCGGACGAATCGTAGCAAACCTAAAGCAGCATGGGTCGTACAATAAAACAGTGATTACAATGCATAAGCACCGTAATGAAGAAAACGAGAACAATGTTATGTTAGCTTTAACTGAAAATCCTGGAATATCACTTCAAGACATCGAGCGCACAACTGGGACTCCCAAATCAGCCGCTCATTTCATTTTACGGAAGCAGAAATTCCACCCGCATAAATTTAGGATATGCCAAGGACTCAGATCCGGCTGTGAGGAACGGCGAAGAACATTTTGCGAATGTTACACCAAAAAATGTCAAGAGGATGAAAACTTTCCACATACAGTTATTTGGTCGGATGAGAGTACGATAACAAGTAACGGTATTTTTAACATTACTGGTCAAAGGACAACCCCCATGTGTACCGAATGAGTAGACACCAGCACCGCTTCAGTTTTAACACGTGGGTTGGAATTTTCGGCTGGCGATTGTTGTTGTTGTTGTTGCTGCTGCTGTTGTTGTTGTTGTTGGTGTTGTTGTTGTTGTTGCTGTTGCTTTTTTTGTTACTTTACACAACTACTTTTGTTTAATTCTGTATTAAAAAACACAGGATGAGCGAAAAAAACGTACCAGGTAGTTATGATGCTCAGAACAATCTACCCCATTCAGTGATAGTGCTGACACGACTTACAACGGAAACGATTAAATAGGACTGCAGCGACATTATTACGCATTTAAAATTATTCATTTAATTCAAATTATTAATTTTAATAAATAACGTTGTCTTTTTCACGTTATAATTCATTTCAAGTATTTGTATTAAATATTGTATAATTTCTGTTTTCCATAAAGTAGTGTAAAAAGAGAAAGTTTTTAAAAACAAGGTATGTATCGCAAATAAGAAATATATTTGGCGCAGTCACGGTAGGATTGGCGACTTTTCTGGCTGAAATTTGTCAAGAAAAAAGTTCGTTTCAACGATTCACGTCAATTCGAAAAAAGAAGAAAGAACTACAAACCTAGAAGAAATCAGATTGGACTAGGTTAGTCGAGCATTCCTTTATTACTTGTATCCTAATAAAGTTGTTCGTTTGATGCCAAATTCTAATACTGATATTGATTTAATTTTAACCGATATTGTTGATCAAATTTCCAATATAAATTTAGAGGACAATATGGTATCCATAATCTCAGGAGAGAAAATTTCAAACTGCTTACCACGTTTTAATGGTAACAGTTTAACTTTAGAATGTTTCATAAATGCTTGTTTTGTTAAGAGAGAGTTCGGCGATACAAGGTTAACGGAGTCGTGTTATGCTGAGTTGGAGTAATAGGTGTTTTGGTTAAGAGGCGATAAGAATGGTGACAACATTCTGGCACGCCGAGTCCGGAGTTTTTGCGGAACAAGGGGACTGTAGTTTGGAATGTCGTAGAGCGAGAACGTTATTTCAGTTGGCGTGTTACTTTATTTTACGTTTTGTTTATTACGTTTTTCTAGTAAAAGTTGTATTATTGTGGAAATCTTTCTTATTATTCTAACACTTGCGATAAATTTTACGACAGGTATGGCAGGACACAGAATCCTTCCTTAACTGAATTTGTTTTTGCATCAATTTCAAGTAAATTGGTAGGCGAAGCGGCAGCCTTCATATTTTGTAGACCTGATTTACAAAGTTGGCCTCAAATTAAAGAGAGCCTAAGAATTAAATTCGGCGACAAAGTAGATCGCGAAACCTTAAAACAAGATTTTTTTGTTTTTAAAGAAGCAGTGTCATGAAAGTAATTTCGATTTCATTGATAAAGTTCAACAAATGAAAAGTTCACTGCAAATAAAAATTCAAAGTGATAATACATTAGCGGAAGCTATGAAACAACTTTTAATACAACAGAGCGAACCGTAATGCAATAGATATTGTAATCGGTAACATGAACGTTCGTATCGCCCTGAAATAATTGACGCTTTTATTGCGTCAGTTTTAGAATATGAACACTCATAACAGAGGAATGCTAGGTATCAAAACAGGCAACGCTCAGCATAACAAACCTATTCATGCTAATCATGCGAATGTGCAGAAGCAACATACACAATTTTATCAACAACCTTCCTACTCATCTCCGAGATTGCAATACAATGCACATACAAATCACAATTTTAATCAACGTCCTACTAACCTAAATTTTAATCAACAACCAAATAATGCTTTCAGAAATCCTTTTCAAACAAATTATTTCAATCAACCACAAAGAACAAATTTTCCTTCTCCTAGGCCTATGCTTGAATGAAAATTCTTTACAAACCAACAAGTCTTTGGTAATCGTAATAATACTCCACAAAAAAAATGTTTTCGCACCGAAAAATTCGAGGCAACCTCCACCTAATTATTACGAACCAATGAGTACCACTTCCAGAAATCCAAATATCAATCAGCCCTCTACTTCCAATTTTCATGAACCCATGAGCACGAACTCACGGAATCGCAACGATCTCAACGATCGCAACGATCTCATTTTCGACTCTCTGGTCCCAGAAATTTCATCCCTGAAGAAATTCTCAACTTAAATACTAATAATCTTGAATCCCCTACTCAGACTGACGAATCTACTGATTATTTCGATGCATATCAATCTCTTGACGACAGCTCTCAACCTGACAAACAAAATTTTCAGTTGGACTCCAATCCAAAAGGAACGGGATAGAGTTAAACGTTACTATTAAAAATCCCCCTTGTAAACTATTACTCGATACTGGATGTTTTCCTTCAATAATAAGACCTTCAATAATCGAAAAACATTTTTCCCACTTAATATTCCACAAACAAACAAAAATAACTACTTGTACTGGAACACATGCTTCTGAATTCCGTGCAAAAATTCCTCTATTTCCTGAATTTCAAACTGATATAGAAGTTGAATTTATTTTATACTTTCACGAATATTTTGATGGCATTATAGGTTTAGAAACTTTACAAAGATTACACTTAATGATAGACCTTAATACAACATGTGTATCTAATTCAAAAATAACAATTCCTTTTAAATATAGAAGGGATTTTAATAAAATAAAAATTTAGGTACCACCAGAATCCTCAATATTCAAAACAATTTATGTAGATAAAGACGACCGAGAAGTCCTTATACCTGGAATGTCATGCGAATCCCTTTACATTCCTGAACATTTAAATAAAATAGAAAATACGACAATTACAATGGAAATTTTAAATCCACCTTTGGAAACAGTTTTTGTTAGTGTACCTAATAATTTTTTAAAATTCTAAAGTCCGTCTGATTACGAGATTCACCGCATTTCTGGAATGATAGAACCTTTCCAGCAACCAATTAAAAGCAAACTTAGTGAAAGAAGTGAATTACCAAAAAAATTTAAGAACGCAACATCTAAATAAAGAAAAACAAGCTATTGAAAAACTTAATTCAGTGATATCTCTTATCATCAAGACGCACGGTTAAGTTTCACTAATCAAATCAAACATGAAATCAAAACGACTGATGAAGTACCAGCTTATACGAAGAGTTATAGATAGCCGTACATTCATAAACGAGAAGTAAAACGTCAAATCACCGAGATGTTAGAAAAAGGTATTATTCGTCCCTCAAGTTCACCGTGGATTTCCCCGATCTGGATAGTCCCTCAAAAATTGGACGCGAGCGGAAAGAAACGATTATTTGGTTCTTTATTCTGGAAGAGAGTTATACTGAGTTTATACCTCTCTTGTAAAACAGGCCCTAAGAGGCGTAGAAAATTGGACGGAATCACTGGAAATATTCAATTCAAGAATGCATGTAGTGCATAATTTATTGTGCATGCAAGATTTCTTTCTTGGGAAATACTAAGGTTTTAAAATCAAATTGTTAACCAAAATTAATACAAAGTTCTTTTCATTGTTCCAAATGTTTCTTTACCGGTGCAGACAACCGGAGATATAGACAGACTCATTAAACTTCAAAAGGAAAAGGTATGCAACACAAAATACTTTGGTGCAACCTATATAATAGTAGAATGAAATTCCGTGCATAATAAAAGCACTTCGTACGTCATAATAGATGATGTAAAGTATCAATTTGAATCTGTTATGAAATCACTTGATACATTGTTTAAAATTTTCCATGTGCTCCATGCCAAATATCCACTTCAATCTAAGCACAAAGTATTTGATTATTCCAATAATTATAATATGGTATTAAAATTGAATACGACAAAACCCATTCACGCATTCAAGATGCTGTCCTATGTTTAAGCAAGTACTTTTCTAATAAAATATGAATTGCTCATTTTGCGGAAAAAATTAGTAAGTCAAATATGTAAATTTATTATTCATATTGAATATGCACATCCATGAGAAAACTATTTGCGCCCTATAAGGAATAATTGCAAGAGGTCTTTTCAACGCAATGGTATTTTAAGGCAACATATGAATTTAAAACATCTCCCTCTTCGCAGAACACAAAGATAATCTAAAACCAATAATAACATCAGAGACAATGTGTCAAGGGATGATACGTTTCTTAGTATAATTAAAAAAAGCATCATTGTAACACAGAACACTGTCGCTTTTCATTTTGATCACGCTACTGAAGAATTTTGTAAACAACTGATTAAAGCCATAGAAGAAACTGTGTCAAAATTGAACAGTCATCTGCCCCTTTTCCATTCTGTAGTGAAAATTATTATCGATTGTATTATGTATTCGAAATTTTTTGTCATCAGGTTTTATTTCACTTATCACAGGTAGCATTAAATTTGTTACTCAAAATTTTAATACTTCACTTGGTATAAGTGTTTTGTCGAATATTAATTAAATGCTTAACAGATTATCATCATCATAAGGTTCTCAGTCCGAAGACTGGTTGGACGCGTACCTCCATTCTTTTCTATCCTGAGCTAACCTACGCATTTCCCTAAAAGTAGAACATCCTACATCCCTAACTATTTGAGAGCAGTAGTCTAATCTAGGCCTACCCCTACCTCTTTTTATTCCTATCTCTGACTCTAGTATGTCGCGAACTATTCCTTCGTGTCTTAGAAGGTGTCCTACCATCCTATCTCTCCTACTCTTTATTGTTTTCCATACCTTTCGCCTTTCCCCAACTCTTTCTAATACTTCCCTATTGCTAACCTTATCTATCCACGGTATCTTCATCATGCGTCTGTAACACCACAGTTCAAACGCTTCTACTCTTTTTCTATCCGCTTCTCCTATTGTCCAAGTTTCGCACCCGTATAATGCCGTACTCCATACATACGACTTTAAGAGTCTCTTCCTAGTCTCTATATTAACCGTTCTCGAACATAACAGTTGTTTCTTTTTGTTAAACGCAACTCGTCCCTGCGCCATTCTTTGTTTTATATCTTTAGTGCTCCTACCGTCTTGGGTTATTTTACTTCCTAAGTAGCAGAAATCCGCGACCTCCTCTATCTTCTCATTTCCTATTTGTATTTCAATTTTAGTTCTATTTTCACTCCATCTACATACCAAAATTTTAGTTTTCTTTTTATTGATTTTCATGCCGTAGCCCTGTGTCAAAACTGCTTCCATTTCATTCAAAGCCGCTCCTAATTCTTCTTTGCTAGATGCTAACACTGCTATATCATCCGCAAATCTGAGCATGTTAATAGTTTGGCCCTGCACATTGATCCCTGAGGCTGTTCTTTCCTTAACAATATTAATCGCATCTTCGATATATAAGTTGAAAACTAGAGGTGACAATGCACATCCCTGTCTCACTCCCTTCCGGATATCTACTTCCCTTCGTTCCTGCTCACATTCTATAACTGCCTTTTGCTCTTTGTAGAGATTATGTATTATTCTTCTGTCCCTGTATTTCATCCCTACCTTTCTCAGCACTTCGAACATCTTCCCCCATTTTACGTTGTCGAAGGCTTTTTCTAAATCTACAAATCCTATATATACGCTCTTTCTCTTTTCTATCGTTTTTTCTATAATTACTCGTAAAGCTAGAATGGCCTCGCGCGTTCCTCTATTTCGTCTAAATCCGAACTGATCTTCTCCTAATATTTCTTCCGCCTTTTTCTCCATCCTTCTTTGCACAATTCTAGTTAAAATTTTTGACGCATGGGAAGTTGAACTGATAGTTCTAAAATTTTCGCATCTATCCGCGCCTTTCCTTTTTGGCAAAGCTACCATGATGTTCAGTTTGTAATCCTCTGGAATCTCGCCTGTCAGGTATATGCGACTAACTAATTTAAATAAACGATCTATTACCTCTTGACCTGCGCACTTTAAGATTTCTGCCTGCAAGCCATCTATACCTGGTGCTTTATTATTCCTTAAACTTTTTAGTGCTAGCTCAAACTCTTCTCTCATTATAGGACTCCCTAGGTTATCCCCTTCTACACTGCTTTCACTTTCTAATATATCTTGCACTTCCTGTCCCGCATATAAGTTTCCTAACAGATTATCAATGTAAATATAAATCGTATTGTATGTTTTGCATCAACACAATCCATTAGGCAGCCATGCGGGGATGTACTCACATTACATACGGAATTATAAATATATAAACAAATTCTTGTCATATAAATCACAAGGCGCCAGTTCAAGAATGATAGACCACCTTGTATAAAAAATATGGTTGTTGTAAGTGAATACCTAAAACTAATTTACACTAACTTAGACAAAAGAATCAAAATACATCTAATTCCGTTATTGTCCACCAGATATAACAACCTTTATATTTCAATGAATCCATTCTGGTTCTTACATACACCGAAAATGAAATTAAAAATACCTAACTAAATACATTCGGATTTAGACGAAATAGAGGAACGCGCGAGGCCATTCTAGCTTTACGAGTAATTATAGAAAAAACGATAGAAAAGAGAAAGAGCGTCTATATAGGATTTGTAGATTTAGAAAAAGCCTTCGACAACGTAAAATGGGGGAAGATGTTCGAAGTGCTGAGAAAGGTAGGGATGAAATACAGGGACAGAAGAATAATACATAATCTCTACAAAGAGCAAAAGGCAGTTATAGAATGTGAGCAGGAACAAAGGGAAGTAGATATCCGGAAGGGAGTGAGACAAGGATGTGCATTGTCACCTCTAGTTTTCAACTTATATATCGAAGATGCGATTAATATTGTTAAGGAAAGAACAGCCTCAGGGATCAATGTACAGGGCCAAACTATTAACATGCTCAGATTTGCGGATGATATAGCAGTGTTAGCATCTAGCAAAGAAGAATTAGGAGCGGCTTTGAATGAACTGGAAGCAGTTCTGACACAGGGCTTCGGCATGAAAATCAATAAAAAGAAAACTAAAATTTTGGTATGTAGGGGATGTGAAAATAGAACTAAAATGGAAATATAAATTGGAAATGAGAAGATAGAGGAGGTCGCGGATTTCTGCTACTTAGGAAGTAAAATAACTCAAGACGGTAGGAGCACTAAAGATATAAAACAAAGAATGGCGCAGGGCCGAGTTGCGTTTAGCAAAAAGAAACAAATGTTATGCTCGAGAACGGTTAATATAGAGACTAGGAAGAGACTCTTAACGTCGTATGTATGGAGTACGGCATTATACGGGTGCGAAACTTGGACAATAGGAGAAGCGGATAGAAAAAGAGTAGAAGCGTTTGAAATGTGGTGCTACAGATGCATGATGAAGATACCGTGGATAGATAAGGTTAGCAATAGGGAAGTATTAGAAAGAGTTGGGGAAAAGCGAAGGGTATGGAAAACAATAAAGAGTAGGAGAGATAGGATGGTAGGACACCTTCTAAGACACGAAGGAATAGTTCGTGACATACTAGAGTCAGAGATAGGAATAAAAAGAGGTAGGGGTAGGCCTAGATTAGACTACTGCTCTCAAATAGTTAGGGATGTAGGATGTTCTACTTTTAGGGAAATGCGTAGGTTAGCTCAGGATAGAAAAGAATGGAGGTACGCGTCCAACCAGTCTTCGGACTGAGAACCTTATGATGATGATGATGATGAACTAAATACATATATTGTGAGGAAGCATAAGTGAACGAGAAGAGAACATGAGATGAGAATACAGGCTAAGTGAATTAATTTACACGAATCAGTGTGCATGATGCGGGCCAGCCAGCTGTAGGCCCAGCAATTTTAGTTTCAAACTTCGCCTGAACGCAGGCAGCGAAAACACACCAAACTCCTGGCTGAGGGCGTTGCAAATCCTTGCAATATTATAGGAGAACCCTTTTGTGAAGAGACTTGTACGATGCTTAGGTGGCGTGACTCGGCCCCGAAACCTTACATTAATATTACGTACGTCGCTTCTAAATGAAATAGTTTTGTACAAAACTATAGGGGCCTTATCAACTATTATTCTGTGGAAATTTCATTCTGTAAGAAAATACCTCCGGTTGTGTATATAGAGCCACCCCAGCAGAGGTAAGGTGTACGATATCCGCTGAAACTTACGCATCCCAAAAATCAGCCTTAAGTACGAATTCTGTACCCTCTGTATCCTCCTGGAAGTATCAGTTGTAATTGATTGACCGTATATTTCACAACAGTGTCAAAACTGTCGCACAACAAACGCTTCGTCGCTCTATCCATGGCATCTCTGAAGGGATAAATAAGTTTTAAATTTGCATAAGAAGTCTGGATACATTTGTTGATATGTTGAACATACTTGAAAGTGTTGTCTAGAATTAATCCGAGGTTTCTAGCTGACTCATGAATTTGAATTAAGTCGTTATTAATGTATACAATATACATAATTTAATATATTGCTTGATAGATATTAAACGGCTTTTATTTCCAAATATGAATGCCACTGTTTTAGAGATATTCAAAACCAAGGAATGCTGAGATGACAGTTCGGAAATAATTCTCAATTGGGAATTAACAACATCAACACCAAGAGCATAATCCACAGGGTAAAAAGAATGATAAATTTGAGTATCATCCGCATAAGCCAAAACCTTGCATGTATTGATTTGTTTAAGAAGGTGAGACGTGTATATAATAAACAAGAGAGGGCCTAAGATAGAGCCCTGAGGTACACCCCTAGTTATAATTCGAAAATTAGAGTATTTGCGGATTAGACTAACACATTACGAGCGATTATCCGGATAGCTTGCCAGGAGAGAAATAGAGGACCTTGACAATCCAATAAATTTGAGAATACATATACTTGGGCCGCCGAACAGACGGAGTGATCACCCTGCAAGAACGTGCTCTAGGCGGAACCACTATCAATTTAGGACAAACGAACCGCAGTGATGCGCTTTCTTTAGACCCAACGAAGTCGCATCACTCTAATTCGGTAGTCATAAATTAATATTGGCCCCGCTAGAGCACGTTCTTGCAGGGTGATCACTCCGTCTGTTGGGCGGCCCAAGTATAGAAGCAGTTAATGGTCTATGGTGTCAAATGCTTTGCTGCAGTCCTGCAAGGTTAAGACTGTGACTTGCCCACGATCAGAAGCGGAAATAATATAATCTGCCACCTGTGTAATTAAAATAAGATCTCGACCTGTTGGGTTTCGAGTCTGATTTAGAGATTGAACAGATTTCAAATTAATTACCATCTGAATAATTTTTTTTGCTGTTTTCCGAAATTTCTTCTTTCGGTTTTGTGCGCATATAGTCAAAGTGGTTTCTTATCATATATATCACTTATTATCACGGGCCAATTCAATTAATAACGCCGTTTTTGCAGACCGAATATAGATAAAATATGTACACTGGACACGCAGAGGCGCGAAATAGCATAGGAAAATCGTGTCACTGTCACATAGCTCGTAGGCTCGTAGCCCTCTGTCTCTGCTGCGAATCTGCTACCACCAGCATACGGTGTTCTGTCCAACTACATGTGTTACAAAAATCTATGCTGCCTATGCTGCGCTGTGCTGTGCTGTGCTATGCTGGGCTGCCTTCAATATGCGGCCGGCCAAACAGACATGCTATTTAGAAATGTCGAGTTGGTTTTCCAAGAAACGTCCGGATGGCAGACATTTCCACCGTTCACCTGTTATTTTTTGTGAATCTTTCTGTTTATATCAACTTAAATACTAAATTATCAGTTTGAGTTTAAGAGTACCTTTTTCTTTTGACACAAAATTCAGTACATTTTTGGTCCTTACGACCGGGATTTTTGCGGTACGCGAAACATTTTTTTTCTTTAAACTATTTTGTCATAGGAGTTAAAATGTGCCTTTAGATAAGTAAAAATTATTCCCTAAAGCTGATCGACCTATCTTAGCATTTTCTGGTTCCTCACGGAACCTAAACTTCAGAAATTTTAATGATTTTCAAGTTTTTATTACCTGCATTGTTTTTTTAAAATGATTTTCCATTTGGCATAGTGCTTAAAATTATTATTAAGCTATTGTGAAAAACCCCTCCAAGCAAAATTATTTTATTTTAATCTCTTCCGGCTCCTCATTATCTTTGAAAATCGCGGTGTTTATGAGAATTATGCAACAAATAACGCGCTAGAATACAACAGCGGTCTAGGCGACGGGCGTCTATGAAGGGGGTGGGGCATTGCCAAGATCTAGAAGAATTTCATTTGTTTTATTCCTTCTATCTTCTACTGTTTTTAGCTTTTTAGTTGTGGGTCGACTGTCCGTTAAGTGCCGCAATATAGGTTATTATGGGAACTTGAAGCTAAGTTCCTTGCGAGATATTTGGCCAAACTACATTATTTAATAACCGTGAGTTACGTACTTTTCTGGATGTTATTTTACACTATTTATTTGTTCGCAATTATCTAAAATAAAAATGTGCAGGGAAAGATCCAGGTGTTTCTAAGATACTTAAAAGCGTTGTACTGAAAATTGAAGAAATTTGGCAAAGTGCATCAATTCCCACCGTCTCTCACAATCGCATTTGGGATAAAGTTGTAACAACGCATAATTAAAATGCCCGCTACGTCCAACAAACTTGGATTGGCATTCATCATTGTTTTTCTCAGTTCCACCACGTCACAGAGAGAGAGCCATGGCACATCCGTATGAAGAGAGAAAAGTAAATAGTTACGTCACGAACATAAATAAACAAGAGCATAAAGAAGGAAGAAGGGTATTCACTATGCAAATGAAGGAAGTTTGGTATATTTGTACGGCGAATCGAACCCCTTCGACAGTTCGGAGTTTGGTACGCTTGTCCAGCCATTTTGAGTCGGTACATCAAAGACATTCGCTGACAAGTCTGGACACAACCGAATATTCGGAGCGAGTGCCAATTTGTTGCTGACAACATGGAGTGGAAGAACGAGGATGTGCTCAAATTAATCGCAGTGTATATGGAACATGGTTGCCTTTGGGATCCGAAACTAAAGGACTATAAAAATGTGCTTCCTCAACGTGTTCAGTTGTTCTTCGAGCAACTCTTCGTAATGGAAGATGTGCTTTCTTGATTTTCTCTCCAGCTTCTAGGAACAATTGTTCCATTAACGTCTTTGTCGAAAGTTCTTTCTGGGGTGTGAATGTTTTGAGAACTTTGAATATTTCTTAGAAAATTATTTAAGTAAATACAAGTCAATATCACCGAAGTAGCTTTCTCCCGTTTTAACAGTATTGGCTTTCTTCAGACTCTTAAACACTGCTGAAAGAACACCAAAGGCATTTTCAACAACTTAGTCTGTAGTTGAATATTCGCTTTAGAGAGCCTTTTGGTTGTGCACCAGGATAAGGGTTATGCAAGTATTGGTGGAGTTGAAAAGCATCATCTGCGACAAAAATAAAAGGCTCCTTTTTCAATCGCCCAGGAAGTGATTCTTCATTTGGTAAAAACAAGCGATCCTCCTTCAATTTTGTTCAAAATGAAGTGTTTTTAAGTACACCGCCATCGGGAAATTCCACCTTGATAAGCAACGTCAGCATATTGAAAACAATAATTTACATCAACAACCACCATTAACACGATGCTGAATGTGGCATTGTAGTTGAAATATTCTGAACCACTATTGAATGGAGCTTGTAAGACGCAGTGCTTCCCCTCCACTGATCCCACGCAATTAGGGAATTGCCAGTCTTCCTGAAAGTCATAAGCAAGAGCCTTCCATTCATCTCGTGAAGATGGCATCTGCAAAAAAGAAATACCTTAACATAATGTCGAAGCACAGAAATGCCATTAATCTACCTTTAAACTAAATTTCAATTTACTTTCAGATTAAAGTGGAGGTGGAGAATGAAAACAATTCCGCAGAAATGCCTCAAAATGAAACCTCATCAGTAAGTAGCGAGTTATAGGTTATCGCGAAAAGTCATTTCGGACCAACAAAAAGAATCAAAACACTGATTTGTGGTACATTAAGGCACTATCTGGCAACTATGACGTTACCGCTACCCAAGGAATAGAAAAATAATAAAAAAATAAACGGTACAAAAATATTTTTTATAACATTTTGACTCCACTGAGGAACCTGAAAATGAGAAAATACCGTTTTCAGTTTTTGCAACAAATGCACCTTTTGATTACTGTGTTAATACTTCTCAAAAAACTGAAAAATTTTATTTTTCGATCCACCCTTTTATGACCATGTCATTATCAAATTTAACAGTGTCAAAAATACGAAACACTATGTAGGTACAATAACGTTCATAGAGGGGGGCGATTTAGTTGTTAAATGTATGCGCCGGAGATCGAACAAATTTATTTTCCCAGAAGCCGAAGATAATGTGGCAGTTTACGCTTCTGACATAGTGAAAGTGTTGAAGCAACCAACTGTCAACAATACACAACAGTATTGTTTTGACATAGACTGGACGAAATACAATTTGTTTTATATTTTTAACAAACATGTTTCGTATACTTCGTTTCATAGACATATAAGCCATTATTCAAGAAGGGACAATGCAGAAAAGGTTTACTTGCCTACTAACCTAAACATTTCCAAAATGAATGAGGAATACCAGAAAGGGAGTAAAGACGAGAAATTTGCTGGTTATGATGTCTTTTGAAACGTTTTCCATCAAACAGGGTACAAACACAAGGAACCCTACATCGACATCTGCCAGAAATGTGATAAATTCAAGGTGATTAAAAAACATGCGTCTTTTTTTCAAAGGAACGAGAAAACCTCTCAATGCGTAATGAACATAATATCATGGAAGCGGAGAAAGGATATGAAAGTAAAAGAACCGATAAAGCAGCAGCAATGGAAAACGCAAATGAAATAGTGATTGTTTTTGACTTACAACAAGTCCTGCCTGCGCCTTTTATGTCCACAAACATAGCTTACTACAACTACAAGCAACTGCTATCGACCTACAATATCACAATTCGAAGTTGCTCAAATTTGGAGTCTCTCGGAAGAGACTCTTAAAGGCGCATGTATGGAGGAAGGCATTATACGGGAGCGAAACTTGGACAATAGGAGCAGCGGATTGAAAAAGAGTAGAAGCGTTTGAAATGTGGCGTTACAGACGGGTGATGAAGATACCGTGGATAGTAAGGTTAACAATAGAGAGGAATTAGAAAGAGTTGGGGAAAAGAGAAAGGTATGGAAGACCACAAAGAATAGGAGAAATATCCTTTAGGATGGTAGGACACCTTCTGAGACACGAAGGAATAGTTCGCAACATACTGGAGTCAGAGAGAGAGGAATAAAGAGATAGGGGTAGGAGCAGGTTAGACTACTGCTCTCAAATAGATGGGGATGTAGGATGTTCTACTTTTAGGGAAATGCGTACGCTAGCTCAGGATAGGAAAGGATGGAGGTACGCGTCCAATCAGTCTTCGGACTGAGAACTTCATGATGATGGATGACGTACTATTTAATTATTGTAAAATTCAATAGTTGCTGTGACTCCTTTTTTCTTCAGAGCCGTGGGTTGCGGTGATACAAGAAAAACACAGTGCAACGAACACAACTTCTATTTAACACAGTAGCAATAGTACATTACAAATTCGTGGCAATAACTATGAACAATAATTATTCTGATAGGTCGTAGTATTATCGGTCATCAACACGACCGTGCTCCACCAAGCGCTGGAGCCGACTACTCTTCTCGATTCCCGCGGCCGCGCCACAAATTCACTCCCGACACTCGTGCGCATCACGACCACGGTGCGTACATAGCCGGTAACCACTACACAACCCCCCTACTTAAATCTAAGCACAAAGATTTAAGTACCCCTCACAGGAGTGAGTACCTAATGATTAATAAAACACCAAACAGGTAAATATAACTAAAATACAGTTAAAGGTAAGCATCAACCTAAACAAACATAACTACAAGCTATAACTAACAAATTTTAACTTATTCTTTCTATGTAGTTAATATTATCTTCAATTACTTTTTGGTAGAAGTTCATGATGAAACAAATAATATTACTTTGCGAACTACCAATAATAACGTTTTTATTTGAATATTTGACCGGTGCTGCATTCTTCTTTCAATTCTCCAATTATCGGGCAGTGGTCCGAGTCCACGCTATCTCCCACCCTTAGACTCTCTATTTTTCCAAAGCTTCGATATTCCCAATGACATAATCAATAATTACTGAGAAAAACATATGAGTTAAATTATCGCTATAAAACCATATTTGCAAGCCCATCCTATTTTTTTTTAATGCCATCAATCTAATAACTAAAAGATGTAGATTATGTGTTGAAAAACATGGCAATCAATTTGAGCAGTTCCTATAATTTTGTTGTTTGTTGTTTGATGTTTTTCTTGTTTTTGTTTGTTTTGCTGTTTTGCTGTTTTTCTGTTTTTGTTACTTTTATTTCAGTTGTTATTAAAAGTTGCTAACATAAAATCACAGGTATCTTGGATGTATGTACCTGTACCTATCTTATATTTTCTAAAGGTAAAAAGTACCAAAATCATTGCCGTTTTTTGAAATAACAATATAAAAGTATATATATTTTGATAGCTTTAAAAAAGACCTTTAGAACTAGACCAAAGCCTACTATGATTTCCATTAAAAAAATGTCATAACTCAAAAAAATACGCTCCATAGAAAAAACTACGTACGCCACTGAATTCCTTGGAAAAAGTTCTATATGAGTCAATCGTAACAGTTTTAGTCTGCTTAGTACAAAAAGAATTGGAGAGAGTTTTCGAGAAACGATAAAAATCAACATTATTTTTTTTCTCGAAAACTAAAAACGATATCCAAATTCTGGTTTCGGCATTCTATTATACTCAAAAAAGTAGCTCAGGTTCGCGAAAACCCCGAGGCTCTATCTCTGCTGCTTCTATGAGAGACCCCCAAATCACAACGAAAATAGGACAGTCTGTATATAAACTCACGGTCGAAATTGACCGTGTGCACGAGAACTAACAGCAGGCCGCAGGATCATTTGTTTGTCATGCTTACTAGACGCAAGTCACAAATTCACAACTCCCGACACTCGTGCGCATCACGACCACGGTGCGTACATAGCCGGTAACCACTACATAGTTAATAAAATTTCCTATTTAGTTCAGAGAGGGAACGCCACGGCGATTCAGTATTTGGCTCCATCATGCTCCTAGCATCCTGTGTTTCAAATTATGCTAACCGTAACACGTTACCAAGTGGTCAGAAAACTACTGATACCTTACATTATGGTCGATTTTATTCAGGGTGGCTGCAATGACAGCCGATACTTTTATAAATTTTTGCACTGATAAACTAACTCTCGAAAATATCGATAATGCAGGCCGATTTTCCTTCTGACGGCAACGAACCATTTTTTCCGTTTTATTGGCGTGCTGTACTAGTACATCTGGGTACAAAACAGACAACACCAGTTAAAACCCGACATTTTTCTTATACGCAGTTAATAATATTTAACAACACATGCATAATATGCGACTCTCTGCGCGCCGAAGCTGGGACTCGCACTAACCATTGACGTCACGCGGCCCAATCTCGCTGCAAAGTACGATTTTTAGCCTCGCACCGACGGAAATCTTTGCAACGGCCTCACAGGCGAAGGAATTTTTTTTAACCAAAATTAACAACATAACTGCCTTCAGTATAACAAACTCTATCAATTTTAACGAAATTTTAAAATCACCGAACCTGCCTATTCGGGGAAAGAAAAAAACTCAACGTTGTTGAAATGTCTCAGGAGGCCTTTCTCGCAATTTCAAATCTCTTGAGTGGTGCACTGGTAAAACGCACATTGGATACAGAAGGACAAAAGGTAGAGTGGCTCAACATAAAGTGGTTAAGGTTCACTAAAGAATTGGGAATTGTCTTATCTTGATGATGATGTTCCATTCCGAACTTTAGACATAAAATGAGCAAAAATTCGAGGAAGGTCTTTGTAAAGGCGGTTTGAAACTCTGTCAAAATTTAAGATAATTGCCAAAAGGTGGCAGCATTGTGTTGTTTATGATGTATTTGTGTATCAGACAAGTTCCGTCCTTTTCATGGTGTCTTATGAGTGTTGTGCAGTGTGATGCTTTAACCTCGACTTTTAAAAGTTGTTTTTAATGTGTTAACAGTTTTGCAGTTTTATACAACGTAAGTTTTGATTATAAGCTATAGTACTATATGTAAAGGAAAGGTCCGCACGTGTTTCGTTTATTTTAGAAAAAGGTGCAAAAATTAAGCTAAACTTGTGTCGGTGTTTAAAATTGCCCCGACAATTTTTAGTATGAATTCCTAATAAGTTAACGCCACACGCCAAAAGACAGTAATTAAACTCGACACGTGTTTCGCTGACGTCAGCAATCTCAGGAGTTGAACAAAAATTGCACATACAGACAGGCAGGCAGGCAGGCAGAAGAACTTTACGGTGTGTCTGTTTCTGTTATTTACCACAGAATTAATGGTAGAAAAATTCCAGTCGAAAAGTTGGGAGCTGGACGATCCCCAGTTCTTCCAGCCGATGTTGAGCAACAAATTGTTCTTTGTTTAATTGCCACACCGCAAATGAGGTATCCTTACGACAAAGAAGAACTAAAAAATATAGTTGGCGATTATGTGAAAATAAATGAATATTCAAACGCCCTTCAAAGAAGGTAGGCCCCGAGGTAGGCCCGGAGAATATTGGTATCAGTCTTTTATGAAGTGCCATATAAACCTCTTGCTAAGAAACCAGAGCACCTGCAAAAAGCCCGCAAAATTGCAAGAGATCCGGCAATAATTGTAAACGACTTTTATAGCAAACTTACAAATCTGTACGAGAAACATTAAATAAGTTCTCATGACAAAGCAAATTTTGTGTTTAATTGTGATGAAAGCGGGTTTTGTAGTGATACCAGTAGATTACGAGATATTGGTTGAAAGGGAAAGCCTCTAAGCAGAATGTATGGAGGGTCGGGCCGCGAATCTACGACAGTTCTGTTTTGCATTGCTACTGATGGTACTTTTTTACCACCTTTGATAGTATTTATAGGTGCCGCCGTTCAGGCATAGTGGACATCCCAAAATGCTTATCCTGGTACACAAACACAATATTATATGCTGCAGCTACAAATGGATGGATAGAGGAGCCCAATTTTTTTAGTTGGTGTACAAACTTCTTTATTCCCCATATCATGCGCAGTAGGGAAAAGCGAATTTTGCCTGAGCAATTTGCAGTATTGATATTTGATGGTCGCGCCAGCCATATAAGTTTAAGGATTGTAGAGTAGGCTATGTGATATAAGATCGAACTTGTACGACTTCCTAGTTATCTAACAGACAGAATTCAACCCTTGGAATAATCGGTATTTGGTCCACTAAAAATTAAGTGGGACAAGAAACTTGTAGAATATGGAAAATGTCAAATGGGTCAAGGTGTAGGTAAGCAGTTTATCAAAAGAACATTAAATTTGGAGTCTTTCTTGGAGAAGTAATTAAAATGTAATTACCTAGCGGTTTTGTCAGTACTGGTGTGTTTCCAGCTGACCGTACAAAATTTCCAGTGGACTTGTTTGATCCACTAGATGTGCAAAAATATCAAAGACACTAGTTTTCAAGTTCGTCATGGGGAAACTTTTTCTTGGTAATTCATCAATGAACAGATTTATGGGGTATTTGAACCAAATTATGTTGGCAGCATTTATCAGGTCATCAGCACTAAAGTGACAGGCAGATCAGCTGTTCATTTTCAAGTGCCGGAAAACTTTATCCGTCCAAAGTAAGAAGACATAAAAACGATTTTACGGTAACACCTAAAAGAATAAACTGTAGAAATATTTTCGAATGTTCTACATAAAAACCGGGTGCAACCTGAAAAATTTGCCGATGCCACAAAAACGCCTATACGAATAAATCAACTAAATTATGGAGAAGCCCTAACTGCCGCGGAAGTCACCTACAAATTAAAAGAAGCACAGCAAAAAAGTAAAACAAGAAAGGCCAAGGCACTCAAAAAGAGAAGAAGAGCAAGAAACCCACTGAAATTCAAAAAAAGAAAGTAGAACCAAAGGATAGCCGTAGCGAAGAGTATAACCAGTGGCGATAGAAAACACTGCTGAAGCGAGTTACGAGTGCCCCAATCCTGAGTAAAAAATACCAGGCTGCTACATCTTAGTTGACTTTTTGGGGAGTAAAAGAAAGAAAACGCATTACACATAATATGTGTTGTCAAAGCAGTTCTGGTATCTAGTCTTCATTTTCAAGACGAAATCGATGCAACAACAAATAAACTTGAAATGATAATGGACACAACCCGCGACTAAAGGAGTGGATTGTGTCGGTTAATTGTGTCGCCTACAATGTTTCAAGAAACACCAGAAAATGGGCTATAGTTGGTATTTTATTCTTTAGTCAATATTATTGATATAAATACATTTGTCGTATATTCAACCAACAACTCCAAATGGACAGTTTGAAGAAGACAATTTCTACGAATGTTATCCTTCCAAATGATTGAGGGTCATCTTCGCAGACGTGCTACTCAACAAATTCATAAAATCATGCAACTTCGTATCAAAAGCATTTTAGGAATAGAAACAACCCCAGAAGTTCATATGGTTGCCGCTGGCCAGTGTAGGCTTTGCGCATATTGTGACCGTAAGAAAAATCGACCAACAAGCTTTCCTTGTGAAAAATGCAAAAACCTCATTTGCCTAGAACATTCATTAACCATTTGCCGCGAATTTGAAAGTGAAAGCAAATAATATTTAAGTTTTGTTTCGAGAGCCTACATTAAGCAGATCTGTGGATCTAAAAAGCCTAACTGGACACTCTCAAATTATAATAAACACTTTAAAACACATTTCAAAGACGTACTGACGAAGACCAAAGCTGCTGAGGGTTCACCTCATGTTACCAAAAACCCACAAGAATTCTGACTTGTTGTCTTTTATTTCAGTGGAGAAAATGTCTGAACCAACCTCAAGTAAATCTCTTTTGCTACAGATAAACATAGTCCCGACCATAGAAATTGATGAAGAATTTGAAAATTTAGGGGAAGAGCCGAGGGAAATAATCGATGAAGTTGACCAAGGTTCTACTAATAATCAAAATTTTGAACAAGATTTAGAGTTTCACTCTGAGAGAAGATTTAACGAGATGATTTTTAAACAAGTGTCTTCTGCTGCAAAGGTTCTTGCTGATTATGTATTTACAGACCCTATAACATCATGTAAAAAAGCAACTCGACTAGCAGAACTGAGACTGCACAAAAAATGTCATTAACGGCCTTGGATCCTACACAAACTAAAATTACCCTAAACCTGCAGTTAGATGAGGGATCAAAAATATTGGAAGGAGTTTTACGATTTCAAGAATTAAAAACTATCTAATTAAAAGGAATTAAAGGCTTCAGGTGTTCGTGAGTGAAGAACGACCCTAAAATAAATCAAATGGTTGGATTTGTGCTTCCTATTTCTGAAAAAACCGGCTTCCCAGTCACCGAGAAATTTACAGTCTGTTCTTTGACTGATATAAAAAATGCGTCTGATAATGAAGAAATATCCAAAAATGCTTATGTGTATATGTATATGGCTCAGCCTCTTCATGATAAAGCTCCTGCTTTTTACCTAGTGGTTTTTGGTAGCAGTAACAGTTTTAGCAACCAAGATGTTTAAAAATCGAATTTAGAGAGACAGACAAGTAAAATTGAAATAAACATTTTTGGATTTTCGTCAGACGCTGATACACGATGTCTTAGGCAATGAAAATTCGTTTTGGTTTATCGGCCACCTCAGTTGAAAACCGTGATTCCCCTTATGGATTGTATTGAAGGTTTTCCACAAGTTCTTTGTAGTGCAACTATGATATCAATGCACCAGTGTGTATTCAAGATACTGTTCACATCGCAACTAAAATGAAGACCAGACTTCTGAAACCAAATACATATTGTCTTACCAATGGGACAGTATTTTGTGTCGAAACACTTTATTGAAAAATTAATCAAAACTTACCCTAAGGACCAGCATTTTTTGTGCATGACATATCTTAAAAGTATGTTGTCTCACAAATTAAATTAGGTAAACCGACTGTAAATATACAATTTTAGGCCAAGACAAGATCAACTTTGAAGCAATCGATAACATGACTACTAAATGTGTGACTGATCTTTTGCAAAAAAATCCCGAAAGTGACGCCACCAGATTATACCTAATTGTAACAAGATATTGCTTAGATGCATGCCTGGATTAGAACATCAGCATATCAGAAAGGATCTATTACATATGGTTTGCAACGTTTTTTCTCGGGTATTGGCGAAAATGGCTGAAGTTACACAAACATAGCGTTACGGAAAACGGATTAACTTCTTCTATTGAGCTTAATGCTTATGGACTCGTTCTCCTTACTGAAAAATCAAGAGAGACTCTTGATAGCTTTTTACCTTGGCTTTGGAGTAGCCAACCCTGTGAAAAAAAAATCCGACAAACCAGATCCATGACATCAACTTATTCAACTGTTGTTAATTATGGTATGAGTGATATTTTACGAAGGCTAAATCGAATACAAAAATTAAATGAAATTAGTTCAGATATTGGTACGCGGTTATACCATATTTCAATGTAAGTGAATTTATTGTGTTTGTTTTAGATACTAGTTTCAAATTCCCGCGTGAAGAATCTCGGCGGTTAGGAGGCGGCAATGTGCCTATTAATTAGAATTTCCCGTCACAACCTGAAATAAATTATATTCTCGAAAGAGCACGGAAAGATGTAGTGATGTGAAAAACTGGGAATGGTGTTGGAGGATACGGAAAATGCTTTTCAAGAAATCAATCTGTGAAATATCGATGTCGATGCAGAGGAAGAATTGGATTCGACAGATGAAGAATTTCGACAATCTGGGGAGCCTTTTGATTCAGATCCAGAGAGTGAGGCAATAAAAAATGACTTATCTGTATTGTCAAATATAAAATCATAGAATTTAAAAGATTACGCCAAAACGTTTCTAAAAATTTCAATAACCAAGAACAAACAAGTCACTGTTACAAGGTCGTACCTCTGCTGGCTTTTCTCGGAAAAGCATCACATGCCCAGTGACAGAACATTACGAGTGAGAGACATGGGTTCAGCTTCAAAGCAGAAGAATACAAAGCCACGAAAATCTTCACAAAAAATAAGAAAAATGAAGAGGAAATCGCAGAAATTTCGTCAGAGCCAGAAACGTCAGTGGAAGAGGTATATAGTGAGAAGTGACACATTAACTGAAGTGTTTTCCGGAAGCGAAGAAGAAAAGGAGACTACATTGATGATATTAAATGTGAAGAATACTACGCGGTCTACTTTGATCAGCAGTGGTAGATTGGTAGGATCTGTAGCGGCACATATTTTAAAATCAAGCTCCTCAAAGATGACCTACATGAATATCTATGCCCAGCTAGAGAAGATATGCACATGGTAGAAAAACAGTTTGTAATTTACGGGTCATTGCATCTTACAGGGAATGGCTTTGCAATTAAAAGGGCCATTCCCTGAAAGATGCAATGGCCCTTTTAAACTAAAACGAAATGAAGAAAATATTAAGAAATATAGGGATTTAAAAAAATTTAAAGTGGGGATTTTCTTCCTCTTATTAGGGTTCGTACCAAAAAATTTTATTGATAAAATCTTATTCCTTTTAAATGGGTTTCAACCCCATATAACTTTGTTTCATCCATATTTCATGAATACATTTATAAAATGGAATTAAACGGACACACAATAAAAGAATAAAAAAACTTCTATAAGGTGGACATACTGTATGAATTTCTTAATAAACATCTGATAAACATTATCGATTTTATTTTGTTACGCACTTTTAACGCTAAGTACGCACTTACTATTTGTGGACAATTCAAATGACGGTGAAAATCCACTCACGAACAGCTTTTGAAAAATCCCGAGTTGCAAAAATCTTTAAATTAGCAGAATCTGCAATTTTTACATGTTTTACTGGAAGCATTTGATGCTATTCTCAAGGACCTCCGGTATCTGCCAATACTTTGCAGTACTTATCAATACTTGGAGTACTGGCCGATACTAAGAAATACTCGTCAATACCATTCAATTCCTGTCAATTGTTATCAATACTTCGCAGTACTTGTCAATGGTCTGCAATACTTGTCAGTACCACCAATAACAAAAATTATTGTCAATTTTTCAATACCGGTACACGATTTCGGACAGTGGATGGCCCCTCGATTTAAGTTAAACTAAAACTCAATAATCACTTCAATTCTATAGATTTTTTTATGTGTGTATGTGTTTCATTTGCTTTTTTTGTTTATGCAGACAAGTTTATGCATGTACGTTAATTTACCTTCAATAATAATAATAATAAAAGTTAAATAAATAAATTGTTTGTTTTTAGTGAAAAAAGTATTCTTGTCCTAAAAATGAGCGCGATCTCCGAAATGTTAAACATATCTGAAAATAATTTATTGTACAATTTGGCAAGTATATCTTGCGTAGAATTAAAAATTGCAATGTGCAATGTAAGAATCAGGTGTTTTCAAAATTAGTAACATTAAAATAAGTAAAAACGCATCATTCTATGTCAACGAGTAAACCTTTGGTATGTTTGTCGAAATGGAATCATTATTTAAAAGTAATTATTCACATTTATGCCTGTCGACTTGTTTCGTATGTTTGTCGAGATGGAAGCACTATTTAGAAATAATTGAAGGGTTGGGTGCAATAACCAGGCAGCTCCACTTTTTTACGAAATCCAGCTTTTTACCTCATCAAACGTGGAAAAAATACGCCGATCGTTTCGTGCAAGAATCAGGTATCTCCGTCTAATAGTGTGTATGCGGCAACAATATTTGGAGCTGCCTTGTTTTCTGTTTGCAATAAGAACCGGCCAGCTCCTGGATTTTTGCACTTAACTGCTGCCATCTTTTGTGTAGGAGCTAAACCAATAATGCTGCCATGTATTATAACAATACAGATTCTTATGCATTTAAAGCTATTTAAAAAGGTTTTGTACACGCATCAGTAGCCAGATGTGACTAGATCATGGATATCATCTGTCCATGGACTAGATGTGCTGTTTCTCAAGGCAGAAGCAAAAGTGACAAGTGTACAGCTGATAGATCGATTATTCAGTAATCATTGATTGTGTATTGAGAAAAGTTCGCAAATGTATTTTTTAAAATGTCAACTGAATCCTGCGATGACGCAAGTGAGCCGTTTCAATATTCGTCGTCGGATTTCATTCCAGTTTCGGAATCGAGTGAGAGTTTAGAGTGGTGAAGCACAAAATTTTAATTTGAGCTTTGGTCACCCTAGAACAGATACTTGTAAAGTTTGCGATATGTTTGAAAATAAAATAAGATCTGTCAAAGATGATGATGAAACTTAAAACAAACTTAATGCGGAAAAAATTGCACCTAGCCAAAGCTGATACATTTTATAAAGATTTAAAAGAAAAAACCACCTTGGCTAAGGAAAATCCAACAGTAGAAGTCTTGTCATTTGATATCGAACAAAACATGCCTCTACCACATATTCTTTCTGGTGACGTTTTCTGCCAGTGGCGGCTCGTCCCATGACGCAGGTGAAGCGTTGCTTCACCTAGAATTTCCGGAATAACTTTTCTTTTCTCTAATATTATTTTTAATTTTTTTCGTCGAATATTATTTTGATCTCAAAATTAATTCCTTTTATATTATTAGAATTATAAAATATCACCTTTAGAATTAGTCCTTTTAGCTTATGTTCATCCGACGTCCTATAATTTCTCTCCGCCGCTCTGCGCTCATGTGAAACAGCAACTCCCAAGTTCTACGCGTTGACGGCACCGTGCACGCGTCCAACATATAGAGTATTGTTTGCTTCCTAATAATCGTGTGTATTCGTGGTTGCCATGGTAACCTAGCTAGGAGCCTTGTCTATCTTATGTATATAAACAAGGCTAGGAGACATTGGTATTCTAGCATATGTGATCCGATACCCTCAGTTTCTGCATGTCACGTGGTATACGTTTCGTTGCTGGAAACTTGTATCTTGGAAATCATGCGCTGCGCACTGCGATGCGTTTTGTGATCTCGTATGTGTTTATTCACGGCGGAAGAAAGATTTTTTAAGTTGTGAAAAACGTGCCAGTTTTAGGTGGTAACAAAAATAAAAACAAAGTGTACAATCGAAATTTTAAAAAGGGGTGGTACTCCGAATTCGAGTAGTTGTGTGGCAGTTACTATTTGAATAAACTTTTTTGTATGCCGTGTTTAATTTATTATTAGTGTTAAGTCAGGTGTGTCGAATAAGAGCGGTTTTAATGATAAACATGAAGGGATCTGAGCACAGATACGTGCATTTGGTTTCTCAAAGTTGAAGAAGAATGTAAGTATTATTGAGGATGCTTTCTTAAAAGAAAATTCGAGAGAAAATTATAGGCCGTATAGGCGTATATTAAACATTTCAATGAAAATGAGTGTTATGCAGCTGCAGGTTATTGAATTCTTGCAGTTCTTTACTTGGGTAAACAAGATCTATCATTTCGCGGAAGTTTCCAAGATGTGTTTCGAAACTGTAAAGAACTGTTAGAATTCTATGTATCGATAAGCCGCATAAGACATTCAAGAGCACTATAAAAAATCACGCCCGTGTTTACTGCCAATTCTAAGACTATTCAAAATGAAATACATAATTGACTGCATTTCGCAATATAGGTACCTATCGACGAGCATATCGAAAGGGAAATAAAAGAATATTTTTTTTCTGTTCATGTGGATGATTCCACAGATATTGTTCAAAAATCTTAGTGTAGCATTGTAATTAGGTGTGTTAATCCCGACGGACAGTTGGTGGAGAGATTTTTTAGGATTTTATGATGTCGGTTCCAGCAGGATTGCCGAAACATTGTTTAACCTTGTATCAAGGTGCCTCGAAAAATTTGGCTATAAAACAAAACTTATTGGACAATGTTTTCATGGTGCAAGCATGATGTCAGGGTCAGGGCAATTACATGGTCTTCAAGCGAAAATAAAAGAAGCTGGGCCACAAGCAGTTTTTGTTGACTCATTCAATATTGCAAAGGAACGTCCTTAGGGCAATAAAGTGTTTTTAGCGCAGTGGGGCGGTAAAATACTATTTAGATTTAGATCCTCTTTTCACGGTGCTCTATATTAGTCTCTGATTACAGACCGATTGTGGGTAAAAAAGTATTATTACTAACAATGTAATTTTATTTTGTCTCGCCCTTTGGGCAAGGCAGTGTACAACGCAACTTTTATGTGTCGCGAGAATTGAAACACTTCTTTTGTTGATGGTCGCAAGGGGTGGGTGTGGAGCGGCGAAGCTGCTTCACCCATTCCCCAAGTCACGAGCCGCCACTGTTTTCTACAAGCACCAGTTGTGGTTTTATCATTTTTGCATTAATAAGGGCAGCATTTCAAAGAGCTACTTTTATGTTTTTGATGAAGTCACAGTTCGGAAGTCACCAAATGAAGTAATAAGTTTCTTACATGATTTTAGAAAGAACCACATTGAATCAGACATCAGAGACAGACGATGAAGATGAATAACTTAAGCAGAATATTATCTGATTTTTTTTATTTTCACATTCTTCTTTTCTTCTTTATAATACTGAAATACGCACATTTTCTTTAGTTTGGTTTACTTTTTGTACAACATAACCGATTAAAAACCACACAAAAACACTTTTTTTGGTTATTTTATGCTAAAAACAGGCAGCTCCATTTTTTATATTTTATTTTTTTTAAACCAGGTATTGACATTATTTCGAAAAAGTATGTAAAAGCATCCATTCTTGCATGCTTTTGACGTGGAAAAAATATAAACCATAAAATAACATTTTTGAAATTCTTGGAAGGTTTTTTGCGATTTCCCACAAATTCATAAAAATGGACCTGCCTGGTTATTGCACCCACCCCTTCAATTATTGACATTTATGTCGATTTGATTAGAACATAATTCAAAAATATTTTGTAACAATGTTAAGTGCAAACATATACTAAAAAGCTATAATCTGCGTAGAAAAATCCAAAAACGTTATGTTGGGTTATATATTAGTTCACAGAAACGACGTATTACTGAAAAGAAACATGCATTTGGTAGCAAGCAAAACATGAAAAGGTACCTATTATAGAAACTGTAATATGATAAAAATTGAACATTATGATGTATATTTTAATAGATTTAAATAAATTTTTGTTACGTCTCTGCATTATATTTTATATTTTATTTTTATTAAAATTATATGCCTAAATATAAAACGCAAACAACCCACCGGCAGGGTTGGGTAACTACGTGTAGAATATTAATTTTCTACATACGCGTCGAAAATAGTGTAGAAAATTGCAGAAAATTTTGAGCTGAAGTTTCCAGTTATTTTACTCTATTAGCTTAAAGTAAATGTACAATTTTTCATTAAGTTAAGTAATATTATTATATAATGTCTTCTAAATATAAGCTTTTGTAAATAATTTAGTTTATTTTTCGCAAGACAACTGTTTGCCGTAATCTTGCAAAATTACGGTTCGCCGTATTTGTAGACACTCTGCCAGCTGGCAAGAAACTAACTACTAACCTCACATGAAAACGTGCAAACAACAACAAAGTTCGTTCTCTGTATATTCACGTTTTAAACTACAAAAGGATGTCTGGAAGGCCACTACACAATAATTTGTGGTCCAAATACAAATTTAAGTTAGTGAAGGAAAATAATAAGTGCGCAGCTTTATGTATGATATGCGATAAAATTTTGAAAAATACAGCAACTGCTAGGCTGAAATCACATAAAAATGTTTCCAAAGAAGAGAATGAAAATGAGAGTTCGGAGTCCGGAGTCCGGAGATGATGTGCCTTTGTCTCATTCTCATCGAATTCAGAAAAAATCTTCATTGGAATTGGAAACTCGTCAAAGCAGTGGTGAAAAGGGTATGAAATGAGATGGGTTTCAGGTTTTTCATTTACAGCCACATTCACCTAATATTTTTCAGCTGCAGCTGAGCCTGTAACTGTAAACAATGCAGATGTTCACGATGATGATGAGGATGAGGATATGGAAATGCTAGAACTAGCTTCTATTTCTGTTCAAGAAATTGATTCAGTTTCTACTTTGAGCAATTCTTCCACCATTTGTCCGAGACCGAGGAGTGAATATAAAAAACGTAAATATGTCGGTGAAAGCGGTAGCTCTTCTAGTTTTATTGGCAAAGTTACACCCGCCCAAAATGAAAAACTTAATTTAGCATTAGCTGAATTAATTTTTGGCTGTAATATACCTTTTAGCGTAATAGAATCAGAACACTTTAAAAAGTTTGTTCATTTATTGCGCCCTGCAGTTAAAATACCAAGTAGAAAAACATTATCTACCACATATTTAGACAAAACATATGAAAACTGTAAAAAGTCATTAACAAACTTTGAAAAAGAGTCTGTCCTTCTAATAGATGGATGTAAGAATTCTTCAAACAACTCAAAAAACGTTGTTTGTTTAATACACAATATAAACGGAAGGATAGCTTTTTTAGAAAATTTCGAGATGACTGGAGATGACTGGAGAAAGGGAAACAGGCGACAAACTTCAAGAACATGTTAAGAAATGTCAAATCACTGCTGAAAATGACTATAAAACAAAAATATACGCAGTGTGTTCAGATGGTGCTAGTAATATGAAAAAAATGGGTAATCAAATTGACTTGTGGTATACAAACTGCAATAGCCACATTGGTAATTTATTAGCTAAAGAACTGGTTAAAGAAAATCTTGCTAATAGAGTTCAGGTAATCCAAAAAGAATTTTCGTCTGCTGATTTTGAAAAGAAAATTTTACAGCAGCATGGAAAACGTATACTATTGACAGGAGAAACGCGTTGGTGTTCATTTCGTGATTCATTCGAAACTTTTTGTACAATTTAAAAGCAGTGCGATGTAGCAGATGATTAACTCCAAAGTGAAGCCCTCAGTAACAAAACTAGTTTTTGATGAAAACTTTATACGGCAGGTAAAAGATAGCGTTGAGTTATTTAATCCAGTTTGCAAGCTTAAATAATCTCCAAAGCACTGGTGCATCTATTCATGACGCAGCAGAATAATGGCTCAGTTTAAAATTGCCAGAAGGCTTTGAAAATCTACAGCTTGCGGAGGAGAGATCATGTTAGTCATAAACTGTTAGCGGTGGGTTGGCTTAGGATCGACATGCGTAGATTTTTGCACTATTCCAAATTATGTTATCATGTACTGTTGAGAAGCACGCCAAGCTATCTATTAAATAAAATTACGTACAGACATGAAATACATTCTGTGAATATTAGATCTGCAAATATGATCTCCGTTCCATTCCATTCTACCACACACTTTCAGGGAGCATTTTCGTATGTGGCAGCCAAAGTTCTGAATATCCTTTTTCAAAACAACATTGTTTCTGACAGTTGAGACGCTTTCTCGGTAGTGGCACTTTCAAATTAAGTTTTAAAATATGAACACAAATTTCTATTCTAACCTCGTTTAATTACCGATTATTTATTTATTTTTGACTCACATTTTTTTTTCTCTTTGGCAGTTCATTCTTTTTTCATAAGCACATAAGCGGAGTTTTTTTATGTATTGTTTCCTTTGGGCCATGAGGAAGATCAACCTTGGGGAAAATATGATTTTTTTTTTCTCAAGTTTGATCATGGCCTTTTCTGTAACATTAAATTATGTATTTTTCTTGTGTATTATGTATTGTTGCAGAATAAACATGTTTATTATTATTATTATTACTTTTTGGAAAAAAGGAGAACTTCTGTATTAAGTATATATTCCTTGACTGCAAACTTTCTAAATCCAAAATATTTTGGTAAATTGCTAACTCCTGAACATAAAGAGCAAATTGAGGATTTTTTACTAGAGGAATTAAATGCAGATGGTTTAGATGGTTATCATAATTACAAGAACAAATTATGAATTTTTCATAAATTGGAAGGAAAGAACTTTTCCAATATTTACACATATTGGAGTCTAGCGGAAAGAAATTTTCCAGAATTGGCAAATTCTGCTCTTCAATTAAACAGAATACCGGCATCGTCAGCTCAACTAGAAAGACTATTTTCATAATGGTCCTACGTACATTCATCGATAAGAAACCGATTAACACCTGAAAGATCTGAAAAGTTAATCTACATTTATTACCATCTTAAAATGCAAGACAAGAATCTATCGGACGAATATTAAAAAATAATGGTCCCGAAAGTTCTACTATTAATAGAAATAACCTGAAGCCTGCTTTTTGCTATAGAATTTAACAATTGCTTTGTTTTCAGATTATATTTTACTTTAAAAAACGTAAGAAATTTTACGATTTTTAAGAATTTTATATTTATTAGTTACTTTTTATATTTTTTGCAAAAAAATAAATGCGTGAAGCACTTACTCGTTGTTTTCTTCTATTTTTTACATAGTTTAATCACTTATATATTCTACGTGTGGAAAATGTAGAAAATTCTTCGTGTAGAATATACATACTCTACTGTATTTTCTATACGTGTAGAGTATACAATATGTATAATTTCCTACTTACCCAACACTGCCCAGCGGGCAATATTAATATAGTTTAAGGTAAAATAAGTAAATTTTGAAAACATTAACTAGTTTTCAGCTCTGTACATTATATGCCTGTGCATGAATTTTGGATAAGTATGGCCGCCACTGCACAGAAGACCAGACTCTTATCGCGTAGGGCCTCGAGGTTTTAATACTTACCGAGTGCCATGATTCTACATGTTGGCCAAGAGATGTCAAACACTCTGTATGTGTTTGCACTGTGCCAGTTAATTGCTTTAATGCATCCAAAGATTCGCGATTCAAAGTAGGAATATCTAATGGATATCGAAGGGAGCCTGAACGCCCTTTTAAAGTATCTAAAACTATAGGTACTATAATTATGATTTATATTTTTTAACGATCGTAATAAAACTAATGGATCACCCTGTATAGTCCTAGCGGTTAACGACAATTTTAGCCGAAACCCTGCTAATTGTGTTGAAAGCATGAAACTTGGTCGGCAGCTTAAATAGGTCAAATTAAGAGATTTTGCCCGCAGTACCCAAAAAAATACCCCGTAGGGGCAGCTCAGGGGCGGAACATATTCCAAGGGGGTTAAATTTCAAAAATAATTAAATAATAACCAATGTGGGCAAGTAATATGTCATTTTATATTGATTTGATATCATTGAAATCAATTCAAACCATATTTTATTTATAACTATAAAATTTTCAAAATGGCGGTCAAATTTCCAATTTTAATTCAAAATTTTGTTAAATCGCTAATATTAAAAAAATTGTAAAATATATAACATTTTTATTTAAATCGCAGGCTCTTAACCTCTTCGGATATTTTTTGGTATCCCCAAAAATTTCAAAATGGTTGCCATTTTTGAAAGTAAAATTTATTTGGATGGGCGAACTGAGGGCATTATAGAAATTTAATTTTTTGTTTCTCTTTTTATTTAACATGTCCACAATAACTGTTATACCTACATACAGGGTGTGTCACGACGAGTTCCTATTAGACGTTTGTGGAGAAGCGCATAATTCGGCTAATAATTAGCTCTTGCTAATACTTGCACCAAGCGTGTTAAGCTTGCCACCCACTTGCCCGTCACAGCACGGCACGGTCCGTCCCGTCAAAATTACGGATAGAATGAAAACAATGCAAATGAATGGAAAGCCGCCCACTAGTACAGCACGGCACGGCCCAGCGTTGTCCATTCATTTGCATTGTTTTCATTCTAGCCGTATTTTGACGGGACGGACCGTGCCGTGCTGTGACGGGCAAGTAGGCAGCAAGCTTAAGTATACAGCAAGCAGTATTGCATGGTTCGAGTATGTAGGACAAAGCACCATACTGATGAGTCTCGAAATGACGAAACCAGTGGTCTACGGTTTTCCATGTACATTCGAAACATGCAATATTAAAAAACTTCTAACATACATATAAGACTACTGCTGGTAGAGCAGGAAAGTACCTACGCAGAGATCTAAGGATGTTTCAAGCCCGACGATATGTTTGGGGTAGCATCCCGTTTAAGATCTCGTAGTACCCAAAATTTGGATTTAGTTCTATAATTCAAAGCCTGGCGGGGTACTTGCCTGAGGAGTAGTTGTTCGAATGGTCCAGTACCACACAGAATTCTGAAAATTTGTAATATCACGTTTTCAAATAGTCTCTGTTTAATGAAAATAATGGCAACTTAATCCAACTTCCGCTTATACCGGAAGTGGCACTTAACTTCCTTATTTTAAATAGAACTAATACCCAATTTTTTACTCTTTCCGGTTCTCCATAAAATTTTAGATGGACTTTATGTCACATAAATAACCTCTAAATGACAAAATCTCCAAGATATACGCGAGTTTTCAAATTTTTTTACAGTTGCAGGGTACTCTGGCGTCTGCGGCAAAAGAAACAAATTCAAATCGAAACAATTGCGGGCGGTAGTATTAATGACAAAGGTCTAAATTAAAGTTCAGTGTACTCAAAGTTTGAAAATACTGCGAACAGTGATTAGGAACTTAGGATGCAACATTCAACTGAGAAATCAAAATATTGCCAGAACTCGACAAAATTAAATGGAACGCCCCCTTTTTGGACTTATATCGACTCCAACTAAAATTTTCCGTAGAATCCAAAAAGTACATAAAAAAGGGGACGTTCCATTTAATTTTGTTGAGTTCTGGCAATATTTTGATTTCTCAGTTTAATGTCGCATCCTAATCACTGTGCGTAGTATTTTTAAACTTTGAGTTCACTGAACTTTAATTTAGACCTTTGTCATTAATGTTACCGCCGGCAATTGTTTCGACTTGAATTTGTTTCTTTTGCCGCAGACGCCAAAGAGTACCCTGCAACCTCGCCTGCAACTGTAAAAAAATTTGAAAACTCGCGTATATCTTGGAAATTTTGATATTTAGAGGTTATTTATGATACATAAAGTCCATCTAAAATTTCATGGAGAACCGGAAAGTGTACAAAAATTAGGTATTAGTTCTATTTAAAATAAGGAAGTTAAGTGCCACTTCCGGTATAAGCGGAAGTTGGATTAAGTTGCCATTATTTTAATTAAACAGAGAATATTTGAAAACGTGATATTACAAATTTTCAGAATTCTATTGTGAGCGCTTCTCTACAAACATCTAATAGGAACTCGTCGTGACACACCCTGTGTGTAGGTATAGTTATCTTCAAAAACAAATTGTCGACATGTTAAATAAAAATCATCATCATCATAAGGTTCTCAGTCCGAAGACTGGTTGGACGCGTACCTCCATTCTTTTCTATCCTGAGCTAACCTACGCATTTCCCTAAAAGTAGAACATCCTACATCCCTAACTATTTGAGAGCAGTAGTCTAATCTAGGCCTACCCCTACCTCTTTTTATTCCTATCTCTGACTCTAGTATGTCACGAACTATTCCTTCGTGTCTTAGAAGGTGTCCTACCATCCTATCTCTCCTACTCTTTATTGTTTTCCATACCTTTCGCTTTTCCCCAACTCTTTCTAATACTTCCCTATTGCTAACCTTATCTATCCACGGTATCTTCATCATGCGTCTGTAGCACCACATTTCAAACGCTTCTACTCTTTTTCTATCCGCTTCTCCTATTGTCCAAGTTTCGCACCCGTATAATGCCGTACTCCATACATACGACGTTAAGAGTCTCTTCCTAGTCTCTATATTAACCGTTCTCGAGCATAACAGTTGTTTCTTTTTGTTAAACGCAACTCGGCCCTGCGCCATTCTTTGTTTTATATCTTTAGTGCTCCTACCGTCTTGAGTTATTTTACTTCCTAAGTAGCAGAAATCCGCGACCTCCTCTATCTTCTCATTTCCAATTTGTATTTCCATTTTAGTTCTATTTTCACATCCCCTACATACCAAAATTTTAGTTTTCTTTTTATTGATTTTCATGCCGAAGCCCTGTGTCAAAACTGCTTCCATTTCATTCAAAGCCGCTCCTAATTCTTCTTTGCTAGATGCTAACACTGCTATATCATCCGCAAATCTGAGCATGTTAATAGTTTGGCCCTGTACATTGATCCCTGAGGCTGTTCTTTCCTTAACAATATTAATCGCATCTTCGATATATAAGTTGAAAACTAGAGGTGACAATGCACATCCCTGTCTCACTCCCTTCCGGATATCTACTTCCCTTCGTTCCTGCTCACATTCTATAACTGCCTTTTGCTCTTTGTAGAGATTATGTATTATTCTTCTGTCCCTGTATTTCATCCCTACCTTTCTCAGCACTTCGAACATCTTCCCCCATTTTACGTTGTCGAAGGCTTTTTCTAAATCTACAAATCCTATATAGACGCTCTTTCTCTTTTCTATCGTTTTTTCTATAATTACTCGTAAAGCTAGAATGGCCTCGCGCGTTCCTCTATTTCGTCTAAATCCGAACTGATCTTCTCCTAATATTTCTTCCGCCTTTTTCTCCATCCTTCTTTGCACAATTCTAGTTAAAATTTTTGACGCATGGGAAGTTAAACTGATAGTTCTAAAATTTTCGCATCTATCCGCGCCTTTTCTTTTTGGCAAAGCTACTATGATGTTCCGTTTGTAATCTTCTGGAATCTCGCCTGTCAGGTATATGCGACTAACTAGTTTAAATAAACGATCTATTACCTCTTGCCCTGCGCACTTTAAGATTTCTGCCTGCAAGCCATCTATACCTGGTGCTTTATTATTCCTTAAACTTTTTAGTGCTATCTCAAACTCTTCTCTCATTATAGGACTCCCTAGGTTATCCCCCTCTACACTGCTTTCGCTTTCTAATATATCTTGCACTTCCTGTCCCGCATATAAGTTTCCTAAATATTCTTTCCACCTATCTGCCTTCTCCCCACTTCCGATTAGGATATCTCCTGCCTCATTTCTAATGTTTTTGGTACTAGATCCAATTTCTCTAAAATTTCTCCTAATTATTTTATATGCTTCATCAGTCTTTCCTACTTCGAATTTATCTTCCACTTCTTTGCATTTATTATTGATCCATTGCTCTTTCGCTTTCCTACATTCCCGAATAATTTCCCACTTGATCGCCTTCTATCTTTGTTTCCCTGTTTCATCTAACCTATTTTTATATTTTCGCCTTTCCTCTATTAGACTCACAATATGTTTTGTTATCCAGGGTTTCCTACTTTCATTCTGTTTATGACCCAAAATATCCCTAGCTGAGGAAACTAAACTATTTTTAATGCAATTCCATTCTGCCTCTATGTCCCTAACAATATTTCCACCCGTGCCCTTTAGTGCTTCGTTTGTCTTTTTCTCGAACTTATTGCGCATATCATCATCTTTTAGTTTCTCTGGGTCAAGATACCTTCTTCCGCTTCTTTTTTTCAAAATCTTAAATTTAAGATTGGCTTTCATAACGACTATGTTGTGATCACTATCTATATCTGCTCCTGGATAACTTCTACAATCCCTAACTTGATTTCTAAATCTTTGCCTAACGAGAATGTAATCTATTTGATATCTCCCTAAGTCTCCTGGCATCTTCCACGTATAGCATCTCCTAACATGATGGTGAAATAGAGTGTTCGCGACCGTTAAGTTATGTTTATCGCAGAACTCTATCAGTCTAACTCCCCTATCGTTCCTACTGCCTAATCCAAAGGGGCCAACTATTCCGCCCTCTCGTCCTGTGCCTACGACTGCATTGAAATCTCCTGTAATTATTAAATTTTCGTGCCCTCTCACAAAATCTAGCACATATTCAATATCACTATAAACTGCCTCTACGGCATCATCACTGTAGTTAGAAGTGGGCATATATACCTGTATTATTACTGTTTTTACAGGTTTCGAATCTAACCTAACCATAACTACCCTGTCACTTTGCTGTAAGAAATTTTCTACACTCTGTCCTACTTTTTTCCGCATAACAATTCCTACTCCCGAATTTCCTCCTACAGATCCTGTGTGTATTACTCTAAAATCTCCGCTCCAGAAGTCTCCAGCTTCTGGCCATCGCACTTCACTGATACCTACTACGTCTAATGCTAACCTATCCATCTCAATTTTCAAATTCTCTAACTTCCCTACTTGTTTCATGCTTCTAACATTCCACGCTCCGACTCGTGAGATGTTACACTTATCATTTCTGATGACTCCCCCCGAAGCAGTCCCCGCCCGGAGATCCGAATGTGGGACTATTTTACCTCCGGAATATTTTACTCCAGAAGGTGCCATCATCATAAATTAAAGTACGCTGTACTAGGGATAAAATAATGTGGTGGTTTCCCGTTGCCTTCCACATCGCAGTAGTGTGTATCACAGTGCCATACCAACCCTCACGATCTCTGCCACTATGATTACTGAAAGAGCTGCTGCCCCCTTCCAGGGACTTGATTTAGTCTGGCTTCTCAAATAAAAACCCCTCCAATATGGTTAAACCTATGGTTCGGCTCTTTATATCATTGAAGCGCGCAAGCCATCCCACCCGTCCCAGTATTACTAGAACTGCGTCAAGGTACAAGTCCTTTGGGATAGGTTAAATAAAAAGAGAAACAAAAAATTAAATTTCTATAATGCCCTCAGTTCGTCCGTCCATATCCAACAGGGTATAGGTACTGCAAATAAGTTTTACTTTCAAAAATGGCAACCATTTTGAAATTTTTGGGGATACCAAAAAATATCAGAAGAGGTTAAGAGCCTGCAATTTAAATAAAAATGTTATATATTTTACGATTTTTTTAATATCAGCGAATTTAACAAAAATTTGAATTAAAATTGGAAATTTGGCCGCCATTTTGAAAATTTTATAGCTATAAATAAAATATGGTTTAAATTGACTTCAGCGATATCAAATCAATATAAAATGACATATTACTTGCCCACATTGGTTATTATTTAATTATTTTTGTAATTCAAGCCCCTTGGAATATGTTCCGCCCCTGAGCTGCTCCTATGGGGTATTTTTTGGGTACTGCGGGCAAAATCTCTTAATTTGACCTATTTAAGCTGCCGACCAAGTTTCATGCTTTTAACACAATTTGCAGGTATTTTTTGTTAACCGCTAGGACTAGTAGATATAATTTTAGATATGTCAAATTTTCATCTATTAAAGATTTAAATGGGTCGAAAAATTCATGACACAAAGTGAAAGTACCTTCAAGCGTGGGTAATTTGATCGTTGGTAATTTTACAACACTAACTTCTTCTCTCATTAAGAGAAGCTGGAGTGCTTTGAATGCTTTCACCACTAACGCCAACACTGATATTCACATTGATTGTCATACCTACTTTGAAATAATTACCTACATTGACCCTACTTGTTAATTAAAAAAATACATCTTGAAAATCTTCAAGTTCTTGGTCATTTTCATTGTCAACCTCTTGTATGAACAAAAAATTTAATGGAGAATTTCAGTAAGTACCTAACTCTAGCATATTTTCTGTTTGTTTCAATCTTTTCGGTATCTAGTCTCTCAAAAAAATTGTCAAATACCTAATGTCAGTTGTTTATTATGATTTTTTTGTCGAGTTGTTTGGCAATTTGAGTCATGATAACTAACAATACAAACAAAATTGAGAGCAAAATGTGTGGATTGAATGACTTTAGTATCAGTATACAGCATGCGGGACTTACATAGGAGACGCTATGTAGTTTACCAGTTGTTCCTCGCCGGTCGGTCTTCGGTGTGAGCTACGGATTACTGGACGTAAGGATGCCTATCGCGCCTATGCTCCTAGTTATTATTTTGTACCCGTTCCATAAAAGTTTACCATAGTGCCGCGTGCAGCGCTGCGAGCAATAGACCGGCTATAATTTAAAATTGCCATAAAGACGCATGTTTTATTTTTGCGGAGTATTTTGGTGGTGCATCGTTTTGTTGGGATTTTTTCGGTAAGAACTTGTTAGCGAGTATGTGCCACAGATACCCTCACGATTAATTTTCAGTTTTGAAAAGCTACGAGAGTTATTTTAGCTGTTTGCTTGAAGCTGGTTTGGGTTTGTAAACGCATGAAAACCTGCTTTGTTCCCGGTTGCAAAACGGGATACAGGAGTACGGCAAAGAGGAATAAGGAATTGGGAGAAAGAAATAAGAGTATTTTTAACGTTCCAAAGGTTAGTAATAAACTAATAAGTGAGGTTTAACTATAACCTTTAAATATGTATTCAACATAATGTTTTGTCATTGTAACATAATTCAAAATTTTTTATCTGCTATACCTAATTTCATTTGATGTACCTACACTCACTCACTGATAAAATTAACCAACTACCTACAAAACATGCAAATTTGGCACCTTAAGTAAACTCAGTATCGAACCCAGTATCATTAGAAGCCACTAAATTACGTTCCCTTCCACCTGGAATTATTATTAGTCACATATACACCTGTGACAATGTTCTTGATATATTTTTAGACCTAGTTTTGTTTTTACTAAACTAATGAAAATTTTTAGAAGTATTATAATAAGCGATTCGTCATTTACATTGTTATGTATTTTAATGTTCAATTTGTTGAAACCACTAATAGGTACCAAACTATAATACATACCTATGTCTATGTATTTTTATATGCCAAACTCTTGAACTCTAAATAAAAATGCACATTTGCAAAAGCAGAAATGTGTTTTATTTTAATATCATCAGATACACGGTTTCAATTCATATTTAATATAGGTAAGTGGCTTTTGAGGATATATAGTGGGTGTCTCGAAAAGGTTGGGACAACATGCTACCACAGTCTCCAGACACCAAAATATGTTGATTGAACAACATATCTATACAAAGTTGCTTGATTGAAGCGTTATCGATGGTAAAAGTTTCAAAACTGCACGTCTTGATAAACCTAATTCAACACCAATGTTCGCCTGGTACTAAGAGATTGTTCTTTTGAAACGATCTAAAATTTGCTCTTCTACATGAGGTGTCCTCACATAAGATGATGTCCGTATAGAGTTGCCAGGCCTGAAATTAGAAAAGCCGGACTTTACTTATAAATTTGGCCAGACAGCATTCGTTCGCCTTAAAAAAATAACGCAGAAAATCAGTATTTTGATATTTTTACTGAACTTGAATAATTTAAAAATAAACATTTATTACATAGGAACAGAACAATAAAATATATCTATAATAGAAAAGCTACTAAAAACGAAAAAAACGGGAAAACTACATATGTTTTATGCGCGTATTTTAAAAAAGCCAAACATGTCCGGCTAAAGCCGGTCGCCTGGCAACCCTACGTCCATAGTCAACTGTGGAAGTTTCCCGAAGACTTTCAACTCGAGCAAACATCTTGTGATTCAGCAGACGGTGGTTAGGAAATCTTTCGTCATATACAAAAACACGGCTATTGCCTTGGCAAAATCCGTACACAAACAACATGTCTTATTGAACCCAAACACTCGTTCCAATCGAAGAACTCAGTTTTGTTATTTAAAAAAAATTTTGACCATTGAAAACGCTGCAACCAAGCAACTTTGTATAGAGGTATGTTCCATGTTCGGTTCAATCAACACATTTTGGTGTCAGAAAACTGGTAGCGTGTTGTCCCAACCTTTTAGAGACACTCTGTATATTGTACTGTACGTCTTTGCAACTAGCATTGCAAAAGTAAAGTATCAATATGTACAAGCAGTATTGCATAGTAGAGATTATATATTGCGCTGTTAATATTCGAAAGATCAAGAGCTTCTAAATTATCCGTTAATAAAATACATTTCTAATAAAAAAAAAATTTCATTTCATACTGCATAAGTACGGGATATCGTACTCCACAAAAAAGCCCCGTTCAGTATTTTTTAACATTATTACCTAATTCAGTACCTACTAAACTCAATAAGAAAAAGATAAGAGTATTTCATTTTCACGTTTTTGCACGGGAACTGTTAAAAACAATCTTGCTGAACATTCCATTTAAATTTTACCGTGCGTGATTTCTGAGAGAAAATTGATTTTTACTGTTATACAAGGCTCTTTAACTATACAGTTTAACGGTTTTGATTGTTATGTAGATCTTACTGGTATGATTGAATGCTGTATTTTATTTATATACAGTAAAATAGTCCAGAATTCGATAAAAAATCGTGAATGGGTTCATATGAAAGTTTGGAAAAATGACCCACCAAGAATTCGCAGCGCCACCGGTGGATATTTATTGAACTTGTTAGAAGTAGAACTTAAAATGGCGCGTCGATAATGCTCCTTACCTCTAGTCCTCCATAGTGTGAGCTGCTTCATGCGATCGAGGAAAATGGCCGTCTTGCCGGTTCGTACTTCGTATTGGAATAACTTGTTTATGCGGCTCGTTTAGGACCAATGTTGGGTTGATTTTGATTACACCTTCAAGTTGACACTTCTTTTCCTTGATGTAGGTTTTCGTGTACAATATTCATGAATAACAATACATACGTTTTAGATATTGACGAACTATTACAACCTAATACGTAATCGTTTGCTCGCAATGTGAACATGTGAAGGCCAAGGCCAACTGACCCACAGAATTAGAATAACTGGGATGCACTCTCGCGTCACGCATGCGCAGTCATTACACAAGAACAAATTATGTATAGAATTAAATACAAAATAAATCCTTACAATTCTTAACACTGGTGAAGCATTGAAGATGTTTGAATCGTTGGATGTAAATGCGACGAATTATAGCACAGCATGGGATTTGCTTTGGTAAATATATCATATAAAAAATATATTACAGTTGCCATCTGTAATGTAGAAATTCGAAAGCGATTGTTAAAGACGTACACATACATATATATTATATAGTATGGTATTAGGAGAAGCGGATCGAAAAAGAATAGAAGCATTTGAAATGTGCTACAGACGCATGATGAAGATAACGTGGATAGATAAGGTTAGCCCTTAGCAACTTTATGATGATCCCATCTGTACGTAATGGAACAACTTACTTATGCAATTTGTTAGACGGACTTCAGAGACATTTAAGGGCACAGAAGACACTGAATATACAAGTAGACACCTGGGATGATTTATTAATATCTATGATTCGAGAAAACGACGAATGAAGTACTAAAGGGCGAGGCTGAAAATACGGTTAGAAACGTAGAGGCAGAATGGAATTGCATTAAAAATGGTTTAGGTTCTGCAACTAGAGATATATTGGGTTACAAACAGAGTTAAAGTAGAAAACCCTGGATAACAAGGAATATTGTGACTCTAATAGACGAGAGACGAAAATATAAAAATAGGCTAAATGAAGGAGGGAAACAAAGGTATAAAGCGGTCAATTGGGAAATTATTCAGAAATGTTGGTATGCCTGCAATTCTGATATCTGTCATTTTCTTTTTTATGTTATAAACACTAGGTGGCGTTAGCTGTATTCATAGAAGTAGTTGAAGTGTAAACAAAGATGTCTGTAACGTGTACTTAAAGTTCTGAATTAAAAACTGATTTTACAACCCGAAATTCAACAAGTTCATTTGCTTTACTCTGTTCATCCCATAGGTTATGGGCCCAGAAGCATTTTGAACTATTTTTGTATGAACGGTAGATATTGGGAAACTGTTTTGGTGCCTGTGTTCGTGTTGTGTACGTCGAAAAGTTTTCGATTGTCAACATGGCCGCCACTTCGAATAACCAAGTACTGAACGTAAAATCGTTTGATGGTACGGGATTTTCAAACTGGGAATTCCGTGTGAAATTGATACTGGAACAAGCGGAAGTCTTAGAAGTTCTAGAGGCTGACCCACCGGCAAATGCCGCTGACCTTGCGAAATTTCAAAAGTGCCATGTAAAAGCAAGAAATATAATCGTGCAATGTTTGTCCGATTAAATGTTGGAAATGATAAAACCCAAGACGACAGCAAAGGAAATTATGGAAGCTCTTCGGTGTACATACCAGAAAAAAGGCGTTTCAACGCAAGTTCAACTGCAGAAAAAGCTTAAAAGTTTGAAGTTTACTGAAGGGATAGCTTTAAATATTTTTCTCACAGAGTTTGAACAGACAGTGTATGAGCTGAAAAGCGCAGGTGGAAAAATGGAACAAAGTGAAATGGTGTCGCAGTTGCTATCTGCAATGCCTGAAACGTACCGAGCAGTCACAACGGCTATTGACATCATGTTCTGCCAGGACGAAACAAAGGTAACACTTGATTTCGTTAAGAATAAGCTGCTCATGGTAGTAGCAATGAGGTAGCGTTTTCAAGGTACAAAAAGAGGTGGAATAATAAAAAATAGGTTAAGGAAGGAAATAAGAGTGAGAATAATAAGAGTGAGTTTCCTTTTAAGTGTCATGGTTGTGGGGTTGTAGGTCACAGGAAATTTGAATGTCCAAAAAGTCAGAAGAAAGATGGAAAGGTAAATTTAGCGGAAAACTCTGAAAATGAAGATGTTATTTCATTTCTGACTTCGGATAATTCACTAGCATGTATCGAGAAAAACCCCAAAGAAATAAAGTTTGTCTCGACAGCGGAGCCACAAACCATCTTGTAAATAAAACAACAGGAAAGTTTTTTAAAAACAAGGAGATGATTTCACATGCAATAAGTGTAGCCAAAAGAGGAGAAACAATAGAAGCCACACAGCAAGGTAACCTTAATTTAAAAGCAGAAAATGGTAGAAGTATTTGCATGAAAAATGTGTGGATGTGTGAAAAATTACTTCACAACTTACTATCGGTTAGAAAACTTGAAGAGAAAGGATTCGAAATTTTATTTAAAAATAAAGAAGTTCTTGTAATGAAAAATGGTGAAGTTATGTTTAAAGGTCAATTGTTCGGAAATCTGTACATTGTTACATTACGGTTGTCAGAAAATTGTGATACGGCTTATACAACAACAGAACTTGGGATTGTTACACAGGAGGATGGGCCATTCTTCATTTTTTCCATCGCCTGGTGTGTGTGAGGTATGTTTACAGGGGAAACAGACCAGAATGCCCTTCAAGACAATACGAGAGGAAAGAAAAGCCAAACGTATTCTGGAAGTGATCTCAAGTGATGTGTGCGGACCAATTAACCCTCCGACACACGATGGAAAGCTGTATTACGTAAGTTTTATTGATCATTTCTCCCATTTTGCAGTATGTTACTTAATGACTAAAAAAAGTGAAGTTCTAAAATATTTTCAAGAATATGTAAAACACGTAGAGGCAAAATTTGGCACAAAAATTGAACGCTTTCGATGTGATAACGGTGGTGAGTACATCTCAGCAGAATTGAAGGATTTTTGTTTAAAAAATGGAATAAAGTGCCAGTACACAATAGCCAGAAATCCAGAACAAAATGGAGTTGCAGAACGGTACAATCGTACTGTTATGGAAAGGCAAGATGCCTAATTTTTGATTCAAAATTAGACAAGTCCCTGTGGGGTGAAGCAGTGAGAACTGCCGTATTTCTCACAAACCGGACACCTACAAGTGTACTGCGTAAGAACATAACTCCAGTTGATATTTGGCATAAACAAAAGCCAAATATGAAAAAAATTAAACTTTTTGGTTCAAATGCGTATAATTTGATTCCGAAAGAAGATCGCACATCCAAACTTGACTCGCATAGTCAGAAACTCATCATGATAGGGTATATAGATAATGGCTATCGGTTGTGGGATGAAGAAAATAAAAGGATTGCCCTAGGGAGAAACATTGTGTTTGATGAAACAAATGAACAGAAGTTACCCATAGAAATAAGCGAAGAAAAAGAAAAGAATCAGATGAAAGAAGAAAGAGAAGAAATTGTGAGAGAAACAACAGAGGAAAAGAGACAAAACTTCAATGAAAATTCTGGAAAAACAGACGAAACTACAGATACAAGAAGAAGTATGAGGAATAGACGGTTGCCGAAGTATTTAGAAGACTACGATGTTGAGTACGACCCGGAATTTGGAGCAAATTTAATGGCAAAATATTGTAACTTTATCTAGTACAGAATCTGAATATGTTGCTCTTTCAGCCTGTATAACAGAAACTCTTTTTCTATCGCAAATGTTATCAGAAATTGCAAATTTTAATGTCTATCCAATAAGTATTTTTGAGGACAATCAAAGCTGCATAAAAATGTCCTCAACTTTGGAATCGAAACGAAGCAAACACATTGATATTAAATACCATTTTGTAAGAGAATGTGTTGCTCAAAATAAAGTGAAGCTATTTTATATTCAAACAGATGAGCAACAGGCAGATATGCTTACAAAACAATTGCCAGGTCCTAAATTTCGATATTTTAGAGATCTTTTAAATGTTAACTCATTGTAAACCATAGAATATAATCTACAGAATTTTTATTTTTTGTTGGAAATGTTTAGAAATAAATACCTATTATTATGTTCGTGTGTTGAAGAATATTTTTTTGTGAAGGTACTTAGTACTTATCTTTTTGGAAAATACCAGAATTGAAGGGAGGTGTTGGTATGCCTGCAATTCTGATATCTGTCATTTTATTTTTTATGTTATAAACACTAGGTGGCGCTAGCTGTATTCATAGAAGTAGTTGAAGTGTAAACAAAGATGTCTATATACGTGTACTTAAAGTTCTGAATTAAAAACTGATTTTACAACCCGAAATTCAATAAGTTCATTTGCTTTACTCTGTTCATCCCATAGGATGAACCAGTGGATTAATAACAAATGCAAAGAAGTGGAAGATGAGTTCGAAGTAGGAAAAACTGAAAAAGCGTATAAAATAATTAGGAGAAATTTCAGAGAAATTGGATCTAGCAGCAAGAACATTAGAGGCAGGTGACATCCAAATCGGAAGAGAGGAGAAAGCAGAGAGGAGGAAGGAATATTTGGGAATCTTATATGCAGGACAAGAACTAGGAGATACATTAGAAAAGGAAATCAGTGCGGAGAGGGATAACCTAGGTTGTCCCATAATAAGGGAAGAGTTTGAGCTAGCATTAGAAAGTCTAAAAACAATGAAGCACCAAGTGTAGTTGGATTGCAGGCAGAAATGTGCAGGTCAAGAGGTAAGAGAGCGTTTATTTAAACTAGTTAGCCGTATACAGGGTGATCTATAATGAGTGCAACAAACTTCTAGGGTAGATAGGATACTTAAAAATAATGCGATAAATAAAACATTAATCAACGTATGTCCAAAAATGCCGGCTAAGCGAGATACAAGGTGTTGAAATTTCTTTAAAAAATTTTATTTTTTTAAATATCTGGAAAACTACCGGAGCTATTCATTTTGAATTTTGGACATAATAAATCATTGAAGTTATTTACTAATTTATAAATTTTGAGTTTTGTACTCTCACCAATTTTGTCACTACGAGGTGGGGAGACCACATTTATTACCGAAACTATGTTACGCTACTGACTTACAGAGATATGTTGCAAAATATTTGAATCTTTGTTTTATTTACAAGAAAAAAATCTGTTTTGTTTTTGCATACGAGGCATAGTTTCAGAAAGAAATAATTTTGTGTAACATCGTGCATAGTCCGCGATTTTAAAAACGAAATCATCAGTCATCTTTGTAACAGTAAAGCGTTGTTGATATTGAAGTGGGGCGTAAATACTGTGAAAATATTGTGAAAATCCCTAATGAATATGTACCCAAAAATGGCTACAAAAATAAATACAGGGTGTTGAAATTTCTTACAAAAATTGAATATTTTCTTCTATCGTTACCTACTCTTTTCAGCTGTTTTGTGCTATTTTCGAGTATTTACGCGCTAATTCGATATTAACAACTCTGTACTGTTACAGAGAATGGTTGACAATTTTGTTCTTAAAATCTCGGACTAATGCACCATGTTACACACAATTATTTCTCTCTGAAACTATGCTTCGCACGCAAAAAACAAAAGATAAATTTTTTCTTGTAAATAAAACAAAGATTCAAATATTTTGCAACATATCTGTGTAAGTCAGTAGCGTAACATAGTTTCCGTAATAAATGTGATCTCCCCACCTCGTAGTGACGCCACTGGTGAGAGTACAAAACTCAAAATTTATAAATTAGTAAATAACTTCAATGAATTGTTATACCCCAAATTTCAAAATAAATACCTCTGATAGTTTTCTAGATATTAAAAAATTACATTTTTTAAAGAAATTTCAACACCTTGTATCTCGATTAGCCGGTATTTTTGGACCTACGTTGATTAAGGTTTCTCGCGTTATTTTTAAGTGTTCTATCTACCCTAAAAGTTTGTTACGCTCATTATAGATCACCCTGTGTACGAGACACTTGAGATTACAGAAGATTACAAAAGGAACATCATAACCGCTTTGCCAAAACGGAAAAAATTTTAGAACTATCAGTTTAACTTCCCACGCGTCAAAAATTTTAACTAGAATTGTGCAAAGAAGGATGGAGAAAAGGGCGGAAGAAATATTACGAGAAGATCAGCTCGGATTTAGACGAAATAGAGGAACGTATGGGGTTATTCTAACTTTACGAGTAATTATAGAAAAACAATAGAAAAAGGAAAGAGCGTCAGTAGAAGAGGAGAGACTTTCGAAAACCGGTTTTGGGGTTTTCCCCTTGCCCGTGGAATTTCTTAATTGACCTAATTCTTCGCGGAATTTTATAAACAACATAATTACCTCGAAATTTCCTAAATGATTCTTTTCACTTCGTGGAATTTTGCAAAACAATATAATTACCTCGAGATAATTGCACTATGAGTGTATGCTTATAAAAATTTTTGGGAAATATTTTTGATGGGAGAATTATTTATTAATAATCTGTGAACACATATGGAGGCTGCATCAACATACAAATAAAATATTAGATGGGGAGCATAATTCTTTTTACGAAACAGTGTTAAGATGAAATTAGTATTAATTTTTACTTACAATTTAAGCTTTTTCTTCGTAAAATTCTTATGAAGGACGTCTCCGTCGGGGGCCCACAAAATTCGGACTCTGTGTAGCTCCTCTGGGTGCTGGGGCCCTCGGCACATAGTTTAAACTCGTAGACACGGGAAAAATAATATGTTAGAACGTGGTGTTTATATAAAATTTCAATTAAACAAATAATTTTCAATAAACAAGCGAATATTTGCAGAGCAAAAGGTTTCGCAAAATTTAAAATAGTTTTAAACTCGTAGAGACGAGAAAAATCATGTTAGAACGTATATTTATATAAAAAATTTCAATTAAACAAATAATTTTCAATAAACAAACCAATTCCACAGAACAAAAAGGTTTTCGCAAAATTTAAAATAATTAAGAATCAAATTGCAATTAAATAAAAAATAAAACAATAATCTTACCTCCAGAAATAATTTAAACAGCACTAAATTTAAATACACGTCCGTCTTGCACGATTTTCAAATTCGACTAACAAAAATTACGGTTAGACAAGGAGAGATGCTACATAATAAAGAAAGGGAGATATATGGTTATTTCCACAAAAGTAAAAATATTGCTTTCTGTTTACTCTGCTGACACATTTGTGTGCTGACACTTTGTCGAAATAGCATTCTTAAATAATAATTAGGTACTTCTAACTAAGAATATAGGTTGGTTTTGCCAAAACAACTTTCACTGTTTGTTTCCAGTCTACTTTCTACCCTCAGGGGAATCCTGTTTTTATTTATAAAAGGTACGTAATACTCAATAACCACACCCAAAGTATTGTTCGTGCTGTTCGGTTTATTTTGTGCTAGTAAAAAATATCTCTGTGCATCATGGTCTTCTTTAGTGAAGTTTTGCAAAGATTGAATGTTCATCAAATCCTTAATTTGTACGACGGTGGGTACATTAAGGATGATGGACTAATAATGGAGATTTTGAATGCAATTCATATGAAATTAATTTTGGATGATGAAGAGATACATGCAGAAGATCGAATGGTATACGAACGGCTAACGCAGCAAGCTCTGTCCAGAGTGCCACCGTCAACTTCAGCCACTGGAACTTCAGGTAAGCGTTCGTACCTAGAGGACCCATTTAGCTTTTATATTTTCGTAAGAATTTCAGTTGTCATTTTCGATTTTTTTCAGTCACTGGACGCAAACGTCCATACCTAGAGGACCCATTCGAGGGCGAGGGCGAGTTAATAATAACCGCCGAAGAATGGGCCCGGTTAGACGTTCTAGCCGCCGAGGCTAACCTAGAGGACCCCTTCGAGGATGAATTGTTAATAACTGATGAAGAATGGGTCCAGTTAGATGCTCGAGTGGCTGAAGTTAATTTTCATCAACGTGGAGCCGGAAATTCGCGGAATGAACCAGCAGCGTCTTCATCACAGCCGTCAACGTCAAGTAGTCCAGCATTTAATTCCCGCTACCTGAAAATAGGTTCCGAGAACGAGAAATTTATGAAGCGCTTCAATGTACAGGGTCGATCCATAAATTTCTCTTTCAGAGACATTAGCGGTGACAGCAATCCTTTTACATGGATAAAGGTATATTATTTTATTTTATGTTAACTGTTAAATTAATGTTATATTATTATTTTTAGAATGGTATGAAGGATTTGCTGGACCACGATCTAAGAAATGTCGGCGTTGATGATTACATTGGAATGGTTCTTCACAACGCGAATTATCCGGATAAGCCAGTTGGTATATCATTTAGAAAGAAGGGACAAATAAGCGTTGATATAGTTATGGAAATTATAGGGAACGTATTGCAGAGCAATGCCTCCTTTTTTGCTACAGATGCTCTTACTCTACAGGTAGATTCTGTTAATTTGCCCGTAGGTGGGGGCCGTCTGACAAACATGAGAGGAGTTAGCTTTGAGGAATTTTGTAAACGTAAGTACAGTATAATTGTAACTCCCTATGGAAGAAATAGTAACTGTTTGGGAAAAGCACTTGTTTTAGCCGTAGCACACGTTACAAACGATGCCGAACTTAAAATTTTAAAAAAAGGGGGCCAAATTTTAGAAGATCGTGCCGATGAGTTGTGTACGGCTGCAGATGTTGATTTGCAAAACGGCGGTAGTTATATTCATTTAGAAAAATTTCAAAAATATTTAGAAAATTACACTCTGGTAGTCTACAATTCTCGCACAGGCAATAACACCTATTTTGAAGGACGTAGATCACCAGACAGAAAAGTTTTAAATTTATTAATGGGGGATAATCACTTTAATGTTATTACAAGTTTAATAGGGGCTTTTTCCACGAATTTCTTTTGCGAGTTATGTAAAACACGTTTTGCAGATAAAACTCGACATAAAAATTGTAAATATATTTGTCCCTGCTGTCATGCACAACCCCCGTGTAATATAAATTTACAAACTATTAAATGTGCGATTTGTAATAGGGACTTTAGGGGTATAGACTGCTACAACAGTCACAAAAATTCAAAATTGTGCAATCGGTTGCAAAGATGTCTTGCATGTTTGCATAGCGTGTGGACGGGTAAAAAAGATAAGCACAAGTGTGGTTTTAAATTTTGTTACATTTGCTTAACGGAAAAACCAATTCGCAGAAAAGGTCAACAAAATTGAGAAAAATTCACAACTTTTTATTTTTTATGATTTGGAGTGTACACAGGATACAGCGTTTGGTGTAAACTCATACCTTCATATGCCCAATTTATGCGTAGCACAAAATGTGTGTCTAAAATGTATTAAAATACAGGATGTCAACATAGACTGCGAAATATGCGGAAAAAGGCAACACATTTTTAAAGACAACCCTGTTAAAAACTTTCTGAAGTTCGTTTCCCAATTCCAGAATAATTTTTCCGTAACTGTAATAGCTCATAATGCGAAGGCTTATGATAGCTGTTTCATTTTACGCGAAATGCTGTGTTCGTCTGCGGGTTGGGAGCCGAAAATCATAAGTACAGGAACAAAGTTGCTATCCATAAATTGTGGGAAAATAAGATTTATCGACTCTATTAACTTTATGCCTTTAGCTTTGTCAAAACTTCCTAAAACATTCAATTTTGAAGGAAGCAAAGGCTATTTTCCTCATTTGTTTAACTGTGAGGAAAATCAAAGTTACGTAGGGCCTATGCCGCACATTCAATTTTATAACCCTGACTGTATGAATACTGCTGAACTGAAAATGTTATTAGCTTGGCATGGAGAACAAGTCTCTAATAATTATCAATTTGACTTTCAAACAGAAATTTTGAATTACTGCATAGAAGATGTAAATATTTTGCGAAAAGCATGTATAATATTTAGAGACACCTTTCTGTCGGCTAATAATGTAGATCCTTTTGACGAGGCGGTAACCATAGCCAGCGCGTGTAATTTGGTATTCAGAAAGAAATTTTTGAAACCAAATTCTATAGGCATAATTCCGGCTTCAGGTTATAGGCTTTGCGATAATCAGTCTGTGTCGGCTATAAAATGGTTAACTTGGATGGAACATTGTACAGGTAGCGAAATTCTTCACAGTGGTAAATGTAGGGAAGTGCGTTTACCCGAAAACTTTTTGGTTGACGGTTTCTGCAGGGAAACTAACACTGTGTACGAATTTTACGGGTGTTATTTTCATGGTTGCGAAAAATGCTTTCCAAGTCAAACAAGTAGCTTAAACGGTAATGCCCGTGATCAAATGTTTTTAAAACGCGAAAGAACAGAGGCAAAGGCATCGCGAATAAAATCTTTCGGTTACGCTCTTGTGGAAACTTGGGAATGCGAGTTTAAACTGCTTCTTAAACATGATGAAGAGGCCAGGGAATTTTTTAGTCATCATTTTAATTTCAATAAAGAAGCACTTAACCCCAGAGACGGTTTCTTCGGTGGCCGCGTTAATGCCGTCAAACAGTATTATAAAGGTGACGCTGACGCAGGGGAAAAAATACTGTACTACGATGTATGTTCGTTGTACCCCTTCGTCAATAAATACGCAAAGTACCCTGTGGGTCACCCTAAAATACATGTGGGGCATGAAGCGTGTGCTAACCTCGGAGACACCGTCGAAGGGCTCATTAAGTGCACCGTGTTACCACCTAAAAATTTATATCACCCGGTATTGCCCTTCAGAATGCATAAAAAGTTAATGTTAATACTCTGCCGTACCTGTGCAGAAACCTTCAATCAAGAAGATTGTACACACGAGGATGTACAAAGACAGTTTACCGGTACATATGTTGCAGACGAGTTAAGGAAAGCTCTGTCTCTGGGATATAGGGTAACAGAATATTTTGAAATTTGGGAATACCAAGTAGCTGTATATGACCCAGAATCCAAGTCAGGCGGTTTATTTGCAGATTACATTAATAATTTTCTGAAGTTAAAACTAGAGTACAGCGGGTGGCCCTCTTGGTGTAAAGACGAATCAGATAAGTCGAAATTTATACAGGATTATTTCGATAGAGAGGGTATCAAGTTAGAACGCGATAAAGTTCAAACAAATCAAGGCTTCAGATACATGAGCAAACTCATGTTGAATAGTTTTTGGGGCAAATTTGGAGAGCGTCCAAACTTAACAAAGTCTAAAATTGTTTATACTGCTCAAGAATTGTATCATGTTCTAACAGATCCCTCTGTATCGGTATTATCTCTGTTACCTATTTCTGACGATAATCTGATAGTTAACTGGGAGAGTCCAGCCGATGATGTACCGGTTTCAAAAATTACTAATGTAGTCTTGGCCGCATACACTACTGCAAACGCTCGTCTGGTCCTGTACAGCTATTTAGAAAAATTAGATAGGCGCATTTTATACTACGACACAGACAGCATTATATTCACAGCTAAACCTGGAGAATGGTTACCGCCGACAGGTGACTTCCTGGGGGACCTAACCGACGAGTTAGAGTCGTACGGTACAGGAAGTTATATTTCTGAATTTGTCAGCGGCGGTCCTAAGAACTATGCTTTTAGGGTCTTTTCTCCGCCAAAAAAAGAATATTTTGACATTTGCAAAGTGAAAGGGATTACCTTAAATTTTGAAAACTCGAGAAAAATTAATTTCCTGTGTATGAAAGAAATGGTTTGCAATAATGCTGATCCTGTGTATGTAACGAATGATAGGAAAATTGTGCGAACGGTAGCATATGAAGAGGTTTCTAGGCCCGAACAAAAAATCTACAGGGAGAATTACAATAAACGTAGACGTCTAGAAAATTCCTACGATACCGTTCCCTATGGTTTCGTTGCATAATTTTATGTGATACTTTTACTTGTTCCTTCTTTCTAAATTTTATAAAAAATGTTCCTTATTTCATTCTTTTAAGTGTATTTTTAATTATTATTGTCTATTTCTTTTATATTTTGTTTTTAGTGTGTGCATTTTTTCATATTTTATTTTATTTTATACATTTTACTTATATTTTATCGTAATTATAAATAATTTTTTTATTAATATGTATTTTCTATTACCTATGTGTGTTTTTATTTTAAGTTATTTTATACATTTTGCAGTTCCTATTTTTATTATAATTATAAATAAAAATTTTATTGTACACGTATGTTTTATTTATATATGCTCATAAGTACATCCCACAGGTTTTTCAAAAGCATATCATTTATTTTAGTATCTGGTGTAAAAATGGTCAAGAAGTCGCCATAAAAATATTTTTTGCCAGCCATAAGTTCTAAGTAATGATTTATTTCTAAAGTGTTCATTGCACTTACTTTGATTATTGCATTCACTGAAATAGTTGCTCTTAAAATGAAAGTAAAAATGAAAAACCCTTTATTTTATACATTCCAATTTTATTTTATAAAAAATACATTTTAAAGGTAGGTAAACTTTAAGAATGATCAGTTTCAAGTACAATATTATTCACTATCCCAAGATTCGAAATCTTTTATTTGTAGCAATAAGCGCTGCATTTCCTTTTCATCTTCGAGCTGCTGCTTCCTTATTTCATCAATCGCTTGTTTGTTATTTAAGTACCATAGTCTTAGTTTGTGTGTATTCTGAGCGGAACAGTATATATTATCCACACGATTATGCCATACACATTCTAATGAAACATTTTTTAAACTTCCAATTGCTGGGCACTCCCATTTTTCCAAGTTTTCAATGTTTGAAGTTCCATATTTGATTATATCCTGTAATAATTTAACTTTGTCGTATCCCTTCACGTAAATCTTAGCTCCAGGTGAAATGCGTTTTCCGAGAAGATACGGTAATTTTTCATATTCTACATAAACCCGTTCCCAAGGGATACCGTGATGATTTTGAAGAAGCCAAATGACCCGTCTCCGCGAATAAGTGGATAATCGCTCCAGGGGGTACGGGGCTTTCAACACAAAACTTTCGCAAATTTTACCGTCCAAAGAAAGAATACTAACTTCTTTAAAAATAAACTCGCCACCGAAACCCAGGTAACCTTGAAAATCGACGAAAAATTCCATTTTTCTTTACTGACTCAAAGTATGCAAACAAAACAGGTACTTATCCGGATTTAAAAATGAAAGTGAGAGCGAGCGACGTACAACTAATGAATGTTTTAAATGTTTGTCTCTTTATATTAACAGTGGAATGCGATCCCCTCTAACTGTTGTAGTGAACTATAATATTTCTGTTTTTATCTATTTCTATTATATTATCGAATTCAGCATAAACAAGGCAATTAATGGTTTCTTGTAGCGGATCGTTGAATCTAACTTCTATACGTAAGCTTCCATTCCTTACAAGATTCCATTGGTGTGCCGTACTGGCTGAAAGATCTGGGGTTAGGTCAAAGGCTGTTAAAAAATATCCATAGGCGTAATTCTCTCTGTTGATATTATTTCCTGTGTTGGAATAATGAATGCCTGTCCCCGAAAATAATGTATGATACTCGCGAATAAATAATTTATTTGGTCCAATAAAATTCGGCTGTAAAGCTTTTGAGGGTATTTGTCGCCCGTCAATATATAATGATAAGAAGTTAATATTATGATTATCAAAATTGAAAGGATTTGTTCTGAAATCTCCGTTGAATGCTTTGTTCGACACAAAACCCACGATACACCTTTTTGGTAACTGACCCAAGTATATATTATCCAATGATTTTCCCTGCACGCCCATGGGTATTGTTAATACTTTTACGTCTACTCTTGTTAAAGGGTATTTTGCTGTAGACATCTGTAATGCTTTGGCGTGAGCTATTAAAACACTGGGATTAATTTTGACGCTTCTCACTATTAAGGATGCTTCTTGTATCTGCAGTTTTCCGTTTACACCGGTGGCTCCCATCAGTACAAATTTATCTCTAGAACGCACCAATTTAACTCTCAACTCCACGCCATTTATTAGGAACTTTTCTTGATTGAATACATCTCCATAAAAGTGACCAATCAAATCGATATTTTTACTAGGGTGCGTAAGCGCCACTCGTTTTGCGTACCCCGTATTGGTAGCGTCTGTTTCGTTCATTCTACCAGCGGTATCCTCATACCACAAACTGGCAGATAAATGGCTGTTTTTTGCTGAATGACCATAATTCAACAGTGTTTCCATATAGGCTCTGTACGGATAAGTATTATTGGGTGGTGATACGAGTTTTTGATTCAAATATACATCGACCTGACTGAAAGCCGAATGCAGCAAATTATTGACAGGCCCCATAAAATCCGCAGCCGCTAAGTCCGTGCCATCTTCTTTGGTAATTTTCACGTTTAGGTAAAGTAAAGTATGAGATAAATCCATGTATTCATCTCCTCTGCCAGGAACAACAAACTCTATGGGACCATCATCCGATAAAGATGATAAAGGCTTATAGTGCACCCATTGACCACTTTCGACACTTGTTTGTGTAGAAGGAATTGCAAACAAATCTAACTCAGATTTAACACACTCACAAGACTGCGCATGAAGAAACGACATTTTGTATTTAATCAAAAATATCTTTGGAGTATTTTGCACGTTTACTCTTAACTGGACCACCGCCTTTACGTTTATGATTGATTTTCCTTTTTCGTTTTCTTTTAAGGCACCCCGACCCCACCATTTTGTTTATTGTTTTTATTGTTTTTCTTTTATGTTATGACCAGCCTCGCGAACTCTCTGTTTAACAGATTCTTTTAAATTTTTACTATCGGCTAAATCACCTAAAATGTTTGCTCCTGACACTAGCACTTCCCGCCCTACAGATTTTGCTCCTCTCTTTAATAAAGGCATAACGCTACGCAATAGTCCACTTAAAAAACTGCCGATTCCATGCCCCCTTTGATACGCCGCTCCTCTGTATACATTTCCTACACCTGAGCCAGCCTGATTAGTATAATAATCGTAATACGGACAGCAAGTCATTTTATTTCACTTGACACGTTTTAAATGAAGTTTTGCACACGATGTACCAAATTGAAATGGTATGTTTATCCCTGTGTTTGACCTTATATCTATCTCTATATTTTCAAATTCACGTATCATTACTGGCACATAATGCGGAGGCGAAAATGTTAGTGATTGCTGTCTTCCAAAAGTATATTTTGAAAAATCAACATTTACTACTCTCAGAACTTTACAAAAAATATCACCTACAATTTGCGGCTCTATAATGTTACAATAAATAAAAAATTGATTGGGCATTCCGAGTAAAACGTTAGCAGGATGTATGCTGTTCCTTTGTTCACTAAAAACAGAGTATGGCTCATAGCCCAATTGTAAACTAAGTAAGGGAGACAATTGAACAGCTACAAGATCGTCACTCAAAAATTGTAAATGTGTCCTCCTAGATGCTCTGTTGAACTGGATTCCAAATTTATCCTTAATTGTTGTATTTGAATTTATAGCTATGATTATGTCATCGATTGTGTCGTAGTCTCCGATATCTATGTGTGTTTTAAACCACATACAACCGTCACTATTTTCTGCCTGCTTTTCAAAGGCGATCACATTATTCTCTTCGGAGGCTAATACTTCAAGCAATTGCGGAAATAAATCTGCATCCTCATCATTACGCAATTTGGCAGATTTAATACGCATTTTATAGTAAATAATATTTTGACCCTGTCCGACAGTCAGAAGTGAGCAAGAGTACTGTAATTCTGTAAGAGCTACATGCCATTCACCCTCTAAATGAACCGGCTGGGGTAACTGCGTACAAAAGTTTGTAGTTTTATTTTCAGGAAAATATAACATGGAACTGTTGCTTAATAGCGTCAAATAAAATTCTTCTTTATTCATATTTTAGATAAAGCACTCTCGTGTATCCAAGTATTAAACTTCTCGGGGTAACCTTTCCACTGAACAAACACTTCACGTATGCCGCGATTCACTCTTTTTCTTAGTACTTTATCAATTTGAAATTGATCAGTCTCAGAAAACTTTACGCGCTGAAGCTCTTTTTGATAAAATATGCCCTTTATTTCCTCGTCCATAAGGTCTTTTATTCTGTACACCACAGGATTTCTTTTAATGACTTGAGTAATAATAAATATTTCCATACTCCAATTATTGTCATAACTTTTTTCAAACACATGTTTATATCGAGATATACGCACGTGATCTCCTATTTTAAATTGTATAATTTTTTTCGTTTGGGTTTTCTTAACTCTCTTTCGCATATTCGCCTTTTGTGTTTCTGAATTAACTCTTTGACCATATGTATTTTCATATACTTTCAAAATGTTATCTGCATTAACATCTGCGGGGGCCATTTTAATTGTTCGGTGTACTGCTGCATTGTAACTTTTAATAAATTTCTGTAACGTCAATATATCTGTGACTGTTTGTGCTGGTAAAATATTTAAACATTTTAGTTTTTAAGGTTCTATTAAAGCGTTCCACAACACTAGCTTTTATGTCACTATTCTCTGTTACGTAAAAATTTATATTGTATCTTTTAAATAACATTTGTACATCTTTTGCCAGAAACTCTTTGCCTTTGTCTGATTGAATGTTTATGGGAATTCTACGACTACCTTCGTAAATATTTCGAAAAGCTTCATACACTTCCTTTCCTGTTTTACTTTTCAGGGGAACAACCCAGGCATATTTACTGAATACATCAATAACACATAAAATATAGCTATAACCGTCGTTCGAATTTTTCATACTGCGTAAATCAACAAGATCGGCTTGGTGTAAATCATCTGTGTTTGTAACATGATATCTATTCCGTGGAAATTTCTTTATTATTTGCTTATGGAGGGTATATGTGTCTTGTGCTTCTAACCATTCCTTAACCTTTTTAGGTGAAACCTTATTTTTTACCCTGGCAATTAATTTATTTTGACTCGAAAATCCCGCTACATGTTCTGGATTGTAATAAATACTTTCTAACACTTTCATTTTCACAAACGGAATGTTTCCCAATTTGCAGGTAACTTCCCTCTTATCTGTTCCCTACTAATAGGCGTACCGGTATCAACAGAATCTCGGCCTTCTAATCTACTACTATTAGCACTGGCTTTATGCATCCAGTCTCTAAAGCTGCTAGGGGTACTTGTTAAGCCTTCACGACCTTCTTTGTAAATAACATCTCTCACTTTCGGATTTCCTATTAATTCCATAGGGACGTTGGCGTTTCTAAGAACAGCTTTGTATGGCTCCCACCCTAAAGGATCTTTTACTTTACGAGATCGAACCGTATTATTTATTAAATCTACAATATTGGAATCATCTATTTTGGTATTATTTATCGACACACTCCCTGTAGAGTCCCACGTTATACTATTATTTTTCTTTAGACGCTGAACTAGAAGTTTTGCTTTGTTTCTGCAACTTTTAGGTACGCTATCTAAAATTTCCTGATCAATGTCCCCTAAAGTTTCCGCGTGTTGTAAAATATTTTCTTCTTTACTTTTAGAAAATTCTTCATCAGCAACTATCGGTATAGTAATTGGTTTGCGAAGACTATTCACCGTATGTAAATACCTTTGTAATACTTGCTGATACATATTCCATTTTTCGTTCACATTATACACACTGTTCAGAATATCCTCCATTTCCTTATCTAACGCCGAAAGATTGTTATTTTTAATATCACTAGATTGATTTATCCGCTCCATTACGTTCTGATCGACTATAACCATTTTCTTCGCGTGCTCCATTTTAGTTATTTAGAGAGGCTTCCCAGAATACCTGTGATTAACGGCGCTAATACTAATGGTAAAAATGCACCACCCTTCTGCACTAACAGCTGTTTCTTTTTCTTATATCCTTCCCCAGATTTGATCAGGTTACGTAGTAACTTCTTATACTTTGATAGTTTAAATTTTTGTGTAGGTTTTAGATGTATTTTCCCTTTTATTGTATTATATACACATTCACATATGCAGTGTATTAACTCTTTATCGGCTGATTTTAACAAGGCTAGTCTATATTTAGGTTTAGCTTTGTATAAAAATTTTAAAACATCAGCGTTCGTGACGACTGTTCGCGACATTATAAGAAATAAAATAATTGGCGTCCTACTTTGTATTTATACCCTTTTTTTAGGAATATATGCGTAGGAGGGACTTTCACTGGGCAAAATATTTGTCCGAAGCCTAAATGTTTCAGGTGTTTCTTGTTTAAGATCAAATAGCAAATAGCCGTGAGGTTTTGATGTGGCATCGTTGTATGCTTCGAGTACAAACTTCGAATTTCCTGGATATATTTGTCGTGCAAAGTGCATTATTTGAGCTCTATCTCGGGGATTCTTAAAATACACTATATAATTCGCATTGAGAGATATGTCCCTCTGACCTTTTCCCTGGTGAAATAAATTTTGTGTAATATAAAATACGCTTAAATTGCGATGATGGCTTCCTTTAGTAAAGATATCTACGACGGTTGTGCCCGCTTCTCTCATCATGTCGTCCAATATAATTAAAACGGGCTTTTTACCATCAAATTCAGTATATTCGGGCATACTCTGTTTAAATTCCACATGAAGAAGGTTTTTGTCCGCATAAAGTGGTTGCCATTCGTCAAAGTACCAAAATATTTTTTCAAACTTAGTATCACACATTCAAAAAATTCTTTATGAAATACGATTTACCGCATGATGTTGGTCCGGCAATAATCCCTATGAAGGGATGCTTAAAACGGATGTCTATAGTGTACTATCAAATTCAACGTTCACAGTTAAAATGATTTTTATTTTATCGTAAACTTCAATAAATACTACGAGTTTTCTCTTTGTTAAATATTTGTTCCGTATGTTTATTAAAAGTGTTACTAGAAGGAAAATGTAATCAACCTGTTTTACGTATAAAATAAAAAGTAAATCAAATAATGCATATAAACCTTTATTATTACATTTTAATATCTATTGTGTTCTAACATGTTTTCTAACTTAATATTAACATCATTCTTTACGGTTTTGTTGAATTTTAAAATCATCTCATACAAAATACTGTTATCCTTATACTTGTTTCGAACAACATTAGTGAATAGTTCGTCATCGTCACTGTTTTGATATACACCATTACTTTGTAAAATTTCAGTAGCGACTTCTGTTACAAAATAATCGTAGTCCGGGTAACGGCGAGTCTTCAAATTATTCATTAGATTTACAAAAAATTGCCCCACAGCAACTATACGTTTCAATGTATTATGTGCAATTTAAACACTACTGGGGCCTTCAGGACATTTTATTGAAAATATACCAAACTGATCTAAACACACTTTCACTTTTGTTAAAAACACGATCTCCTGTAATTCATCGGTAACTTGGGTACCCAGCATTTCATCTCCTCTCTCCAAAAATTCCACAAACTCATCATTTATGAAAGAAACCGACTGATAGTAACTGCTGTCGTGTATTTTTAATGTAACACAATAGTGATTAAAAGGATCAACACCTACAGAGACTATTTTTGTTTCCGAATTTGTTAATGGGAAACTTACTGCGTCTAATAGACGACGTGCTTCCCTCTGGGTCTGTTTCTTTTCGGCATTCTCAGCTAGCTCTGCCCTAGCGTCTAAGTTATCCCATTCATCAGTTGTTATCCCCAGCGAACGGGTCCCTTTCGTCCTTTTGGTGATACCCTGAGGAACTTTTCTTGTTTGAAGACGGCGTTTCTTGTGACGGCACCGACGACATTTTCTTGTATGACTTAAGTTTTTTGAAGTCGAACCTTTTGACCCTCTTCGATGACTGCTTTTCATTGTTCTCACACGACCTCTTCTTCGACTGGTTACTCACGGAATACATGACACATGCAACTTGTAATACGTTTATACAAAATGTAACTAGTAAATCGAATGCTCTACTTTTATATCCAAAACAAGCATACTTTAAAATGGCCGACGGAAAAAACATATAGTGAAAGCTGCTTGGCAAAATCCCCCTGAGGGTACAAAATAGAATGACGCATTCTGGAAACAAACAGTGAAAGTTGTTTTGGCAAAACCTATATTCTTAGTTAGAAGTACCTAATTATTATTTAAGAATGCTATTTCGACAAAGTGTCAGCACACAAATGTGTCAGCAGAGTAAACAGAAAGCAATATTTTTACTTTTGTGGAAATAACCATATATCTCCCTTTCTTTATTATGTAGCATCTCTCCTTGTCTAACCGTAATTTTTGTTAGTCGAATTTGAAAATCGTGCAAGACGGACGTGTATTTAAATTTAGTGCTGTTTAAATTATTTCTGGAGGTAAGATTATTGTTTTATTTTTTATTTAATTGCAATTTGATTCTTAATTATTTTAAATTTTGCGAAAACCTTTTTGTTCTGTGGAATTGGTTTGTTTATTGAAAATTATTTGTTTAATTGAAATTTTTTATATAAATATACGTTCTAACATGATTTTTCTCGTCTCTACGAGTTTAAAACTATTTTAAATTTTGCGAAAACCTTTTGCTCTGCAAATATTCGCTTGTTTATTGAAAATTATTTGTTTAATTGAAATTTTATATAAACACCACGTTCTAACATATTATTTTTCCCGTGTCTACGAGTTTAAACTATGTGCCGAGGGCCCCAGCACCCAGAAGAGCTACACAGAGTCCGAATTTTGTGGGCCCCCGACGGAGACGTCCTTCATAAGAATTTTACGAAGAAAAAGCTTAAATTGTAAGTAAAAATTAATACTAATTTCATCTTAACACTGTTTCGTAAAAAGAATTATGCTCCCCATCTAATACTTTATTTGTATGTTGATGCAGCCTCCATATGTGTTCACAGATTATTAATAAATAATTCTGGAAGTTTCTAAAACACTGACCACCAAAGAATTCTCAAACCGTGACCTGTTTCGAATCCGACCCGCTTGAAATTTGAGAGGAATCATCTCCGATACCACAAAAATCCATCGCCTAAAAAGTATCGCAAATTTCCACCCCCAGCCGCCCTCCCGGTATTTAACCTATTGTCACAGAAACATTTTCCATCCGACCCGGCACATTAGAAGTCCGACCGGCTTGAAATCTTACACGGACCCTCTACTTCAACTTATTAAACTACCAAGTCATTGCCATCCTAACATTCAACCCCCGACCGCCCCCACGGAATTAAATCTGATGTCCGAGAGACATTATCCATCCGACCCGCCATATTTGAAGTCCGACCAGCTTCATATTTTACAGGGACCCTCTACTGTAACTTATAAAACTACCATGTAAATCTCAACCTAATATTCCACCCCCGACCGCCCCCGCGGAATTAAATCTGTTGTCGGAGAGACATTATCCATCCGACTCGGCATAGTTGAAGTCCGACCGGCTTGAAATTTTGCGGGCGCCCTCTTCTGCGACGTAAAAAACTCCCATGTAACAGCCATCACAATATTCCACCCCCGACCGCCCCCACGATATTTAATCTCTTATCAGAGAGACATTATCCATCCGATCCGCCATATTTGAAGTCCGACCAGCTTCATATTTTACAGGGACCCTCTACTGTAACTTATAAAACTACCATGTAAATCTCATCCTAATATTCCACCCCCCACCGCCCCTAAAGAATTTAATCCCTTGTGCCAGAGACATCCATCCGACTCGGCATATTTGAAGTCCGACCGGCTTGAAATTTTGCGGGCGCCCTCTTCTGCAACTTAAAAAACTCCCATGTAACAGCCATCACAATATTCCACTCCCGACCGCCCCCACGATATTTAATCTCTTATCAGAGAGACATTATCCATCCGACCCGCCATATTTGAAGTCTGACCAGCTTCATATTTTACAGGGACCCTCTACTGTAACTTATAAAACTACCATGTAAATATCATCCTAATATTCCACCCCCCACCGCCCCTCAAGAATTTAATCGCTTGTCCCAGAGACATTATCTATCCGACTCGGCATATTTGAAGTCCGACCGACTTGAAATTTTGCGGGCGCCCTCTTCTGCGACGTAAGAAACTCCCATGTAACAGCCATCACAATATTCAACCCCCGACCGCCCCCACGATATTTAATCTCTTATCAGAGAGACATTATCCATCCGACCCGCCATATTTGAAGTCCGACCAGCTTCATATTTTACAGGGACCCTCTACTGTAACTTATAAAACTACCATGTAAATCTCAACCTAATATTCCACCCCCGACCGCCCCCGCGGAATTAAATCTGTTGTCGGAGAGACATTATCCATCCGACTCGACATATTTGAAGTCCGACCGGCTTGAAATTTTGCGGGCCCCCTCTTCTGCAACTTAAAAAACTCCCATGTAACAGCCATCACAATATTCCACCCCCGACCGCCCCCACGATATTTAATCTCTTATCAGAGAGACATTATCCATCCGACCCGCCATATTTGAAGTCCGACCAGCTTCATATTTTACAGGGACCCTCTACTGTAACTTATAAAACTACCATGTAAATCTCAACCTAATATTCCACCCCCGACCGCCCCCGCGGAATTAAATCTGTTGTCGGAGAGACATTATCCATCCGACTCGACATATTTGAAGTCCGACCGGCTTGAAATTTTGCGGGCCCCCTCTTCTGCAACTTAAAAAACTCCCATGTAACAGCCATCACAATATTCCACCCCCGACCGCCCCCACGATATTTAATCTCTTATCAGAGAGACATTATCCATCCGACCCGCCATATTTGAAGTCCGACCAGCTTCATATTTTACAGGGACCCTCTACTGTAACTTATAAAACTACCATGTAAATCTCAACCTAATATTCCACCCCCGACCGCCCCCGCGGAATTAAATCTGTTGTCGGAGAGACATTATCCATCCGACTCGGCATATTTGAAGTCCGACCGGCTTGAAATTTTGCGGGCGCCCTCGTCTGCAACTTAAAAAACTCCCATGTAACAGCCATCACAATATTCCACCCCCGACCGCCCCCACGATATTTAATCTCTTATCAGAGAGACATTATCCATCCGACCCGCCATATTTGAAGTCCGACCAGCTTCATATTTTACAGGGACCCTCTACTGTAACTTATAAAACTACCATGTAAATCTCAACCTAATATTCCACCCCCGACCGCCACCGCGGAATTAAATCTGTTGTCGGAGAGACATTATCCATCCGACTCGACATATTTGAAGTCCGACCGGCTTGAAATTTTGCGGGCGCCCTCTTCTGCAACTTAAAAAACTCCCATGTAACATCCATCACAATATTCCACCCCCGACCGCCCCCACGATATTTAATCTCTTATCAGAGAGACATTATCCATCCGATCCGCCATATTTGAAGTCCGACCAGCTTCATATTTTACAGGGACCCTCTACTGTAACTTATAAAACTACCATGTAAATCTCAACCTAATATTCCACCCCCGACCGCCCCCGCGGAATTAAATCTGTTGTCGGAGAGACATTATCCATCCGACTCGACATATTTGAAGTCCGACCGGCTTGAAATTTTGCGGGCCCCCTCTTCTGCAACTTAAAAAACTCCCATGTAACAGCCATCACAATATTCCACCCCCGACCGCCCCCACGATATTTAATCTCTTATCAGAGAGACATTATCCATCCGACCCGCCATATTTGAAGTCCGACCAGCTTCATATTTTACAGGGACCCTCTACTGTAACTTATAAAACTACCATGTAAATCTCAACCTAATATTCCACCCCCGACCGCCCCCGCGGAATTAAATCTGTTGTCGGAGAGACATTATCCATCCGACTCGACATATTTGAAGTCCGACCGGCTTGAAATTTTGCGGGCCCCCTCTTCTGCAACTTAAAAAACTCCCATGTAACAGCCATCACAATATTCCACCCCCGACCGCCCCCACGATATTTAATCTCTTATCAGAGAGACATTATCCATCCGACCCGCCATATTTGAAGTCCGACCAGCTTCATATTTTACAGGGACCCTCTACTGTAACTTATAAAACTACCATGTAAATCTCAACCTAATATTCCACCCCCGACCGCCCCCGCGGAATTAAATCTGTTGTCGGAGAGACATTATCCATCCGACTCGGCATATTTGAAGTCCGACCGGCTTGAAATTTTGCGGGCGCCCTCGTCTGCAACTTAAAAAACTCCCATGTAACAGCCATCACAATATTCCACCCCCGACCGCCCCCACGATATTTAATCTCTTATCAGAGAGACATTATCCATCCGACCCGCCATATTTGAAGTCCGACCAGCTTCATATTTTACAGGGACCCTCTACTGTAACTTATAAAACTACCATGTAAATCTCAACCTAATATTCCACCCCCGACCGCCACCGCGGAATTAAATCTGTTGTCGGAGAGACATTATCCATCCGACTCGACATATTTGAAGTCCGACCGGCTTGAAATTTTGCGGGCGCCCTCTTCTGCAACTTAAAAAACTCCCATGTAACATCCATCACAATATTCCACCCCCGACCGCCCCCACGATATTTAATCTCTTATCAGAGAGACATTATCCATCCGATCCGCCATATTTGAAGTCCGACCAGCTTCATATTTTACAGGGACCCTCTACTGTAACTTATAAAACTACCATGTAAATCTCATCCTAATATTCCACCCCCCACCGCCCCTAAAGAATTTAATCCCTTGTGCCAGAGACATCCATCCGACTCGGCATATTTGAAGTCCGACCGGCTTGAAATTTTGCGGGCGCCCTCTTCTGCAACTTAAAAAACGCCCATGTAACAGCCATCACAATATTCCACCCCCGACCGCCCCCACGATATTTAATCTCTTATCAGAGAGATATTATCCATCCGACCCGCCATATTTGAAGTCCGACCAGCTTCATATTTTACAGGGACCCTCTACTGTAACTTATAAAACTACCATGTAAATCTCAACCTAATATTCCACCCCCGACCGCCCCCGCGGAATTAAATCTGTTGTCGGAGAGACATTATCCATCCGACTCGACATATTTGAAGTCCGACCGGCTTGAAATTTTGCGGGCCCCCTCTTCTGCAACTTAAAAAACTCCCATGTAACAGCCATCACAATATTCCACCCCCGACCGCCCCCACGATATTTAATCTCTTATCAGAGAGACATTATCCATCCGACCCGCCATATTTGAAGTCCGACCAGCTTCATATTTTACAGGGACCCTCTACTGTAACTTATAAAACTACCATGTAAATCTCAACCTAATATTCCACCCCCGACCGCCCCCGCGGAATTAAATCTGTTGTCGGAGAGACATTATCCATCCGACTCGACATATTTGAAGTCCGACCGGCTTGAAATTTTGCGGGCCCCCTCTTCTGCAACTTAAAAAACTCCCATGTAACAGCCATCACAATATTCCACCCCCGACCGCCCCCACGATATTTAATCTCTTATCAGAGAGACATTATCCATCCGACCCGCCATATTTGAAGTCCGACCAGCTTCATATTTTACAGGGACCCTCTACTGTAACTTATAAAACTACCATGTAAATCTCAACCTAATATTCCACCCCCGACCGCCCCCGCGGAATTAAATCTGTTGTCGGAGAGACATTATCCATCCGACTCGGCATATTTGAAGTCCGACCGGCTTGAAATTTTGCGGGCGCCCTCGTCTGCAACTTAAAAAACTCCCATGTAACAGCCATCACAATATTCCACCCCCGACCGCCCCCACGATATTTAATCTCTTATCAGAGAGACATTATCCATCCGACCCGCCATATTTGAAGTCCGACCAGCTTCATATTTTACAGGGACCCTCTACTGTAACTTATAAAACTACCATGTAAATCTCAACCTAATATTCCACCCCCGACCGCCACCGCGGAATTAAATCTGTTGTCGGAGAGACATTATCCATCCGACTCGACATATTTGAAGTCCGACCGGCTTGAAATTTTGCGGGCGCCCTCTTCTGCAACTTAAAAAACTCCCATGTAACATCCATCACAATATTCCACCCCCGACCGCCCCCACGATATTTAATCTCTTATCAGAGAGACATTATCCATCCGATCCGCCATATTTGAAGTCCGACCAGCTTCATATTTTACAGGGACCCTCTACTGTAACTTATAAAACTACCATGTAAATCTCATCCTAATATTCCACCCCCCACCGCCCCTAAAGAATTTAATCCCTTGTGCCAGAGACATCCATCCGACTCGGCATATTTGAAGTCCGACCGGCTTGAAATTTTGCGGGCGCCCTCTTCTGCAACTTAAAAAACGCCCATGTAACAGCCATCACAATATTCCACCCCCGACCGCCCCCACGATATTTAATCTCTTATCAGAGAGATATTATCCATCCGACCCGCCATATTTGAAGTCCGACCAGCTTCATATTTTACAGGGACCCTCTACTGTAACTTATAAAACTACCATGTAAATCTCAACCTAATATTCCACCCCCGACCGCCCCCGCGGAATTAAATCTGTTGTCGGAGAGACATTATCCATCCGACTCGACATATTTGAAGTCCGACCGGCTTGAAATTTTGCGGGCCCCCTCTTCTGCAACTTAAAAAACTCCCATGTAACAGCCATCACAATATTCCACCCCCGACCACCCCCAAGATATTTAATCTCTTATCAGAGAGACATTATCCATCCGACCCGCCATATTTGAAGTCCGACCAGCTTCATATTTTACAGGGACCCTCTACTGTAACTTATAAAACTACCATGTAAATCTCAACCTAATATTCCACCCCGACCGCCCCCGCGGAATTAAATCTGTTGTCGGAGAAACATTATCCATCCGACTCGGCATATTTGAAGTCCGACCGGCTTGAAATTTTGCGGGCGTCCTCTTCTGCAACTTAAAAACTCCCATGTAACAGCCATCACAATATTCCACCCCCGACCGCCCCCACGATATTTAATCTCTTATCAGAGAGACATTATCCATCCGATCCGCCATATTTGAAGTCCGACCAGCTTCATATTTTACAGAGACCCTCTACTGTAACTTATAAAACTACCATGTAAATCTCATCCTAATATTCCACCCCCCACCGCCCCTAAAGAATTTAATCTCTTGTGCCAGAGACATCCATCCGACTCGGCATATTTGAAGTCCGACCGGCTTGAAATTTTGCGGGCGCCCTCTTCTGCAACTTAAAAAACGCCCATGTAACAGCCATCACAATATTCCACCCCCGACCGCCCCCACGATATTTAATCTCTTATCAGAGAGACATTATCCATCCGACCCGCCATATTTGAAGTCCGACCAGCTTCATATTTTACAGGGACCCTCTACTGTAACTTATAAAACTACCATGTAAATCTCAACCTAATATTCCACCCCCGACCGCCCCCGCGGTATTTAATCTCGTGTCCAAGGGACATTATCCATCCGACCCGACGTATTTGAAATCCGGCCGGCTTGAAATTTTACGGGAACCTTCTACTTATACTTATAAAACTAACACGCAACAGCCATTGCAATATTCCACCCCCGACCGCTCCCGATAAATGTAATGGCTTATTAGAGACATTGTCCATCCGACCAAGCATATTATTTGAAGTTCGACTAACTTGAAATTTTACATAGCTGCTCGAAAATTTTTTATTAAGATTATTAAAATTGCTGGTTATATGTATTTTCTTTTGTATTCTTGGGCATGCCAGAAATTATTTTAGAGTAAACAATAAACAAAATTACCCACTCGACAGCTAAGACGTTTATTGCTATTTATTGGGTCTGGCATGAAAGAAATTCAAAGATTTGTAACATAAATAAATATACAACTTTCTACACCCCTTGATTAAGTTATGCGCAGCCAAATACAAAGGACGTGCTTTTAACAACTTCAACTTGCAGTTTAATATAAAAAATACCGGTGATCGTTATACCTAGCAGGTACCCATCATTTTGTTACTTCTAAAACATTTTTAAGTGAAATTGTGAAATTTGTTTGTGTACTACAAGGAAAATAGAGGTAAGTTATTTATATTACTATAATTTATTGTTGTATTAATGATAAATTAATGAATGGAAATATTTTGAAATCGCTGAAGCTCTTTGTTGAATAGTATACCTATTATCAAAATTTATCATTGTCTGCTCTAAACACTGGAATTTTTGCAAAGTACTAAAATACTAACATTGTGATTAAGGACAATTTTCAAATGGTGTTATTTCCCATGCCAATGAATGCTTTGTAAATTTTTATACAGGGTAGTTCTCGAATGTACGGGTGCCGGTCATATTTTTGTTACGTTTTAGGGGTTACTCATATTAGCAGCAGAGAGAGAAGCTCGAGGTTTTCGCATTTTTTTTAGTAAAACATAATGCCGAAAGTTTACTTTCGATTTCGCTTGTAGTTTCCTAGAAAAAGAATAGTTATAAGTATAACCGACTAAAAAAATGATTCCTGCAGAGGGTGAGTCAGTAGTGCGGGATTCTTCCATTGCACCTTTATTATAAATGCTGAGAAAAATTTTAATACTTTATTTTTGACGCAGTATCATTTACAATTATTTTCACTTATACAGGCTGTCCCATTTCTTCTGTAAGGTGCCTAATCAACCGTAAAATTAGTAGGTACATAGTTTTCGAGAAAGTCTCCCTCAAATACTTTTGGCTCATAATTCTCACACAACAAATTAATACTTCCACACTGCAGAATGATATTTTCCAATTCCAATTAAGTAAAGTAAGAAAAAATTAAAAATTAAAATAATTAAGGACGTATGAATGGAGTAACGTATTATAAGGGTGCGAAACTTGGACAATAGTAGAAGCGGATCGAACAAGAATAGAAGCGTTTGAAGTGTGGTGCTACAGACGCATGATAAAGATACCGTGGATAGATAAGCTTAGCAATAAGGAGGTATTAGAAAGAGATGGGGAAAAGCGAAAGGTATGGAAGAAAATAAAGAATAGGAGAGATAGGATGGAAGGGCGCCTTCTAAGACACGAAGGAATAGTTCACGACATACTAGAGTCAGATAAGAATAAAAAGAGGTAGGAGTAGGTCCAGATTAGACCACTGCTCTCAAACAGTTAGGGACGTAGGATGTCCTACTTTTAGGGAAATGCGTAGGTTAGCTCAGAATAGGAAAGGATGGAGGTACACGTCCAACCAGTCTTCGGACTGAGAACCTTTGATGATGAACAGAATAGGTCATGACACTGTGGTGACTGCAAACAGCCAAACATTTTCTTTTTTAATTACACGGTTGGCTATTTGGGCGCGATTTTTATTTGAAAAGGGGTTTTCGCGTTCAAATTATTTCTACGTAAATGTTTTCTGGGGATATTTTAAAAATGTGCACTCAGAATGTGAATATACTGGGTGTTGCTGGAATCATTCTACAATGACTAACTCTTCTATTTTAAATTGTATAAAATTCCTTGAAATATTTAAGAAAGATTAACAATCGTTCGGGCAGAATTGGCAAGTGTTGCCAGAAAAACAACTATTAGAGAATTGTATTATCGAGATATCGCTATCAACTTTCTTTTATTTATATGGAGCCACCGACATTCTACAATAGGTATGTAACTTATTTCTTTGAAAACCTAGAACGTCTCTTAAATGAACAAAGTTTAATAATCTTTGGAGCAGAATTTTGCCAGAAAAACAATTGAGCATCGCATAGCTGGTAAAAGAATTAGTGATTCTATTGAAAAAAATAGTTACGGTGCCGGTGCCTTAAATTTTTTTCATTTCGCTATGCAATTGCTCATAGCGAGGCTCAAACCCTGTATAACATTTTCGGCTTTTCATTACTGCAACGGTTACTCCTATTGTATCACCGCTACAACTTTGTTGAATCCGAATTCTGAAGGTATTTTTAATGTTCAAACTTCCTCTGCATCCGAGTAAATCTTAAAAAGCTGGCAACGCCAAAAATATTCACTTCGGCCAAAAAATATCATGACAAAATCAACAAAGTTAGGTATTGCTTAGGGTAAATAGAAGAGCCTAAGTGAAAATAGTTTAATACGAAAGACCATGAAAATATGTAATAGGTAAATAATAATATTTTAGTCTAAACTAAAATGTAAAATAAAGGTGGTATGGAAGAATCCCGCACTATTGGCTCAAGCTGTAAAGGAATAAATTTTTACGTAGGGTTACCATCCGATCGGCAGAAGGAGGACGTCCTGCTTTTGAATCCACATGCTCCCGTCCGGCAGGCTTTGCAATGTGTCCGACTTGTTCATTAAATTAATGTTTTTTACCCCAAAAAGGAGATATACAGGTATCCCGGTGAAGGTGGGAAATCTCTCGGGTTCGTATAGATTACACAAAAATAAAACCCCAAGTTCATATAAAGTTTTCTCCTACGACCTTCCCTTGCCGAAATATTCTCCGTTAAATGGGAGAAACAAAAATCGTTTTTTTTTTACATAAAATTTTTATTTTTATTTGTATTTCGATAATTTTCTTGGTGACGTTCATAGTGATTGAATGTCGATTAAATAATGCGACCCGTTTTTTGATAGTGCATCAGGGGTGACCCCTTACCTTCTTAACTTCATATTTTTTAAGGGGCTGGATATTTTTAATTTCTAACCGCATTTTTTGTTTCCCCGGACATTTTTCTAATGAAAAGTTACTCTTGTTAGGTTTCGATAAAATGAAGCGTTTTCGAGAAAATAGAACTCGACGAGCAAGAGGTACCGCGTTTCTACGATTTTTGTTTTCATTTTTTCTGCCATTCGAGAAACCGAAAGCAATTTTTTAATGTAAATTTATCAAGTTTATCAAGTTTCAAACGATTTTATCACAATTATTTCTTCTGAGGCAGCAACGCGCCGGGTACCAGCTAGTAAATTATAGCTAAGAACCATCTCGATCACGTCAGCTTTCAAACAAAAAAAACCTCATCATAATAGGTCCATTCGTTTAGGAGCTACGATGCCACAGACAGACACACAAACACACAGACACGTCAAACTTATAACACCCCTCTTTTTTGTCGGGGGTTAAAAAATTATTTTTATTTCTTCAATTTAAGGGAGAATATCTCGGCAGGGGAAGGTCGTAGGAGAAAACTTTATTTGAACTTGGGGTGCTATTTTCGTGTAATCTATACGCACCCGAGAGATTTCCCACCTTCACCGGGACACCCTGTATAATATTATATTATACAGTGGAAGAAGATCTAATTTTATTTCTAATTCAGTGGCGTACTATACTATTTTTTCCAAGACTTGTTTTTTAAGTCCCGGTAATACAATGATGCATTCTTACACTGACAACGTAGTAGTCTTACTTCAAAAGACCTGGTTTTGTTCATAAGAATATAAACAGTAGTTTAATATGGAAACCCGGAAATAACAATTTTCCTCAAACTTTGCGGGAAAAATTCCCGCGCGCGTCTATTATTAATAATTTATAATAATAATAATAAAGTTTCACGTTGCTTGTCTCGGAAACTATCAACTCCAAGGTCATACTTCTGCATATTGTCATTTTTAGAACTGCATCCTCTGTTTAAAAAAAATGGCGTTGAAGTCAAAACACTTTCAAATATGGCGGAATGACCTGATGCAATATGTCAAAATGGGCGCAATAAGAAATAACAATCGAGGTATGCAAGGGTTGTTTCCTGAAACTTACAGGAAAATTTATATTTCAGGTTTCCATATTAAACGACCGCTCTGTATAGGTAGTTAAGTACTTTAACACACGATAATGATTTTGGCATTTTGAATTACTTGCTTCAAAAATTCTAATGTAAGTAGCTAAACAATCTTTGGGTTTTTATATATTATCAATATTTTCATGCTTCCTCACCATGTTCAGAGAATTATTCTCCGATTTCAAAATTTTCCTTGTGTTTTTTTTTTTGGATGTAAACAAAGAAGTACAATCTACATTCTGTTTAAAAAATTAAAAGTTTAACAAGACCTATTGACTGAGACTACCCTGTATGTCTAATTATGCAAATGAAGCATTTTTCTTTTCGAGGAAAATGAGTGTCTTAAAAAAGTTTTTGATTTTCAAATTAAATGGGACAGACTGTCTGCTCGATAACCAATTTTGATTTATTATCCATTCTTCAGAGCTAACGTTGATTGCACAGACCACATTTTCTGCATAATTTACCCAATAATAACGCGTTTTAAAAATAAAGAATTGCCCCTTTCCAGATACGTATTTTCCAATTCTACTCGTAGTAGCAGAGAACATGGAAAAACTGAATAAACCATACGAAATTTCGAATCAGTGGTTGTCGGATGAAGAGTACCGCAATCTTTTGTGTAATGCAGATTTGTCCAAAGTCATGCATTATCCACCAGTTCGACCAAAACCTGGAGAAATGTTTATAATTTACAACGAAAATAATAGGGAAGATTGGAAAAGCGACCAGTACAGATGGCGAGACAATGGCATTAAACATAAACCAAAATCCGCACCGTTTTTAACATGTCGATATTATGAGGCTTTTGATGGTAGTTCATTTCATAGGAGGGCTATGACTTTATATAATCAGAAGGAGAAATATAGTGCTAAAACTTTGGTGCATTACGTTGGTTCTGTAGAAAATTTACAAAGGTAAATTAACTTTTTAAATAGACACATGCATCAGGCTGTCACAAATTCGCTCTTCACTGTAATGATCTTAGAAACAGTCAGAGATAGGAAGGTGCTTAAATGGGTAGGTTATAATATGCGGCCAACATAACGAAAATCTGGGTTGCATTTTTGAAGATTTAAACTGAAACGAAATTTCTTTGCATGAACAGCGCCTAGTATTTCGATTCTGCATAAAATTTTAAAAACATACATATAAAGCAAAAGTCAAAACACTGCTTTTTATACAATCTCCAAAACCACATTAGGCTTAGTGCAATGAATGCATAAGTGCGGAAAATGTCTCATCGCAATATGCTAGCACGCGCTGCAAACACGAATGCAGACGGGTATTGTAACGGCATCCCGTACTTAAAATTTAAATTTTCTCAATTAGTAAATATATCTAAGAATTTGTTCAAATATTGCATGTTATGAATGTGTATGGAAAACCGCAGACCAACTGGTTTGAGTGTGTAGGAGAAAGCACCGTACTGATGAGTCCCAGAAGGACGAAACCAGTTGGTCTGCGGTTTTCCATACACATTCAAAACATGGAATATTTGAACAAAGACCTGCTTAAAAGCACGTACGTACATGGAGACAAATTACAAATTAGGATTGTTTCAAAGCCACCTTAGGTGGGGTAGTACAAAAAATCTGGATTTACTTCTATAATTCAATGCCTGGCGGGGTATTTGCCTGAGGAGTAGTTGTTCGAACGGTCCAGTACCACTAATTAATATCTAAGAATTACATTTCTCTTAATTTGCTTATCAAATGACCAGGCGTTTCTATTGCAAAATTTGACTATTGAAAACGGCTCGCTTGTAAATTGAGTACACGAAATTTGGTAAAGTACCTACGATTCTCTACGCTTGTTACTATTTAGCAAAGCTTACTTTAGCTAGTGCTTATAGAAAATTCATGTTTAAAGGTTACCCCATGGAAATAGAGTACACTCTCTTGAAAAGGAGCATGTAAGAACGGCAAAATCTGTGTTGGTTGAGCAGAAGCGGCTCATTACTTCCACTCCACAGGAGGTTTACCGACGACAAATGGAGAAAGACATTTTGCCACAATTAACACCAGTTTTGCAGCCTAGAAATAGAAAGCAAGTGAGTAATACAACATACATGGAGAGACAACGAAAGCTGCTGTCTAACGATGATATTGTCGGTATTTACCTAATCGGAAAAGAGATTGCCAGTTTTGTGCAGTTGGTTGTATTGTCCAAATATTTCCACGTTATTTTATGTGAAGAAGAAAGTGCCAAACAATTCAACGACATTGCAAAATACGATGAATGCCTTATGACATACGACACAACTTTTAACCTAGGGGATTTCTATGTTTCTGTACTAACGTATAAGCATCCACTACTAATAACAGAAAGAAAGTCTGAACCTGTTATTCCTCTTGCGTACCTTATTCACGATAGAAAACTTACGGAAGTACATCGTAGCTTTTTTCATTTCATGAAATCGTTTTGTTTAAATATAAATGGTCCTTGTATTGTTACCGACAGAGAAGCTCCCATTAATACGGCCATCGCAGAGGAACTAGATAAGTCAAAAAAATTTTTTTGTTGGAACCATTTACAACAAGATGTAAAGAACTGGCTTAATAAACAAAAGAATTCGGATATTCCCGACATGAAGATGTATCTTAACAACACCTGGGATTTACTTGATAGTAACAGTGAAGAAGAGTTCGAGGAAAAATTTAACTTGATGTCTATACAGTGGTGTTCTTTATTTCTAAACTATTTTAAGAAACATATTTTCAATGCTGTTTTATCATCCGGTAAATGGGTCCTTCAGAAGGTACAGAATATGCTTTTCTTATTATATCCTCTAATGAATGACTATACTTACCTGTATATATCTTTTCATTATTTATGTTACAAATTACGTTACAGTACAATAAATACACTCCAAGAAGTGGTATTACAACAAATGCTGCAGAAGGGTATAATTCGGTTTTAAAACGGTGCTTCCAAAGAAAAGAAGTTAATTTGCAAGTCCTCACTTTGACATTGTACCAATTAGACCTTTATTACAGAAAAGAAGTAATTCGCGGTTATTGCAATGCAGGTATGTAAAAATGTATACAAGAAATAAATGTTTCTTGTTTTGTTAAAGGTAATTACAGTTTAAAAATGAAGTATCAGAAGTTCCTAAAAAATCCAGCAGAAGTGGAGTACCCACAATCGCATGTGCCACTTGAAAATTTGCCGTACATATTTTACAATGATGAGTTTGCCAAGACACAAACTGATATGGAAATGCCGTATACAAATTTCGCTGTTGCCAAGATGTTGATAATTCGGGGTTGTGTAAGACTGGTTCCGGAGGAAAAAGTCTTTATAGTGTCATCCATAGATATGGAAAAGAAATATCTCGTGTCTCTATTTCCTACAGAGAACTGCTCCTGTAAAGCAAAACGGCATTGTCACCACATCACAGCAGCAAAGATATGCATAGGAATGGACCAACAAAAACAAAAGTATGCGAAATTATCAACAATCATGAGAAAGGAAAGGGGCCACAAAGCCGGACGGAAAAGAGCACCTCGCAACATCACAGTCGTAGAAGCAGCAGAAGATTCGTCAGTTAATCCAGCAAACAATTCTAGCACAACTTTATTAATTCCAACTGTTGCTGGAAAAGATAGTCTTGTAAAGGACAGATTTTACTCCCCTTTTAGCGAATCCGCTGATAAGAAGCTAAACATTTCCACGTTACGTCAATCTTTCGGAGAGGAGGTAATTTCTTCTACCCCGAAGAAAAGTAAAATATGCTCAAGTACGCCAAAGGATGTACAAAAAATAGCGGGTACAGAAACTTCCATGAGCATGCCGCAGTAAGTTGCAATTCTTATTTCTTGCAAGAAAATATAAACACACTATGGGCTGGTTACAGAAACATTTCATTGAAGGTAAATACACACGAGATTGATTTGTATGGGATACTTTTATTTTTACAGGAACGTTTTGTTGCTATGATAATAACTCGAGGAAAAAAATTGAGACAGAAATGCGAGAGCCAAGATCGAGCAATTCTGTCAAACTTATATCATTCAAGAGTTAGTTTCATTAGGTAGTCATTATATGTGGCTGAATTAAAGGCCAAATTATCCCGATTCAAAAATCAACGTCGAGTGTCTTTAGGGAGATCTTTAAGATACGACTGATTTCGCAAAAACTTTAATACGTAACAAAAACTAAACGCGATCTTATGACAAATGAAAATAATAATTAATAATTTGGCGTTTCTCACGAAACAAATTTTCAATGCATACACCTATTATAGGCAGTTTTACGGAAGTTAGCTGATAAACGCTAGGTACCTTGTTTTTTACCGCTGAGTGATATTTCATTGGTGGCAGTTTTAAAAATGGTAGATTTTGATTGGTTTATAATACAAAGTGTCCATGGACTGACTTGAAAAGGAAAAAATTATTCTTTCTAAAAGTACGTGCTTGTACTAAAACACTGAAATACATTTCATGGTAGACTCAGAAGTTCTGAGTCAGAACTAGCTAGAAGAGCGACATCCAACATCAGGAAGGTGTGAAAATGTGAGATAGTTGGAGACGAAAACAAATCGAGAGCCCTAGAAGAAACGTGGGGAGGCGCATGTCCAAAGATGGAATATATTTGAGCCTTTGTTGTAATGATGATGCATAATATTAATGATTAATCATTGATTATTCTCACACTAAATTAGTTAGTATACGATACCAGCTTTTTAATTTGTTGTATCATAAAATGTTTCCGCAATAGGCCTGTACATGTTCTTTATTTTCATTTCAAGCAATTCTTTGAAAGTAGCATGTTCTTGTCAATATATTATGATGCATATTTTTTGCAGTAAAATTCAGTCAGATTCCTTAAGGACTCCTACACAAACCGTAATAGATACAAGTGAAGAGGAAACATCAACCGCAGAAGGCACATTTGAGTTTAAGATAAGAAATAATAAATGTTTTACGATATATGGTCGCTCCATATATCCAAAGAATCTGGATGCCTTAAATATTCCCCCCAGAAATTCAGCTTTTGAGGCGCACGATTATTTTTTCGGTGAATGCATTTTTGATGTCTACTATCCAATTTTAACAGAAAAATATCAAACAATTAAAAACGTTACCATTTTCCCAGCAGAAACACACATTATAAGCGACTTAGAATATTTGAAGGACCAACCATTTTGTAACCCCATGGAGAGAGGACTACAATACTTTTTTAGATACAAGTTGCCTGAAAGCGATATTATAATTTTTCCCCTAATTAAATACTCACACTGCACAACAATAGTACTATTAAAAAAGCACAAATGCATTCTTTACTTGAACAGCATTTACTCAAGAGACGTGCCTCATAAGGAAATACAATTCATTTTAAAGGCGTTTTATTTGTATTACAAAATGAAAGGAATTGAATTTTCCTTTCAGGATTGGGAAATATATGTTCCAAGAGATCTACCCAGTCAAGAAAACAACTATGACTGTGGATTGTTCTGTTGTTTGTATTGCGAAATGTTTATTTGTGGGAAGAATAATATACCTGATAGTAATTATAGAGAAGTTATAAGAAAGCGCATATTACAGTCGATGGAAGAACGCAATATACCTGAGCCAAAAACACATTCTTTTAATAAGAAGAATATTTCTCTTGTTCAATGGCCGGAAATGACGTTACCGCGAATTTCGTATTCAGAACCGAAAAACATAGAGACCCCAGGTACAACAACAAAATTTTTGTGCGAACTTTTAAATCAATATTGGACGGAGAACACTAATTCTGTGTGTCATATGGACAGCGAGTGTCAAATGCGAGACACTATCATGATACTTTGTGTCAAATGTGATTTTTGGTACCATCCTACGTGTGCTGGTTTAGAAAATAATGAGAAATTACCAAAAGTATTCGTTTGCAGAAACTGTTCTTAAGAGTAGATTTAAAATTTAACATTTAACATTTACGGTTATGGTACATAATTATTTTGAGATGAACATTAAAGAAAGCGTTCTTTATTTCGTTCAGATTATTTCTCATTAACTCCATAAAAGTTTCCAGTTGTTCTCCATGGCTGCTCTACTTCTTGTGACAGGCATACGTACTTCAAAATAGAAACACGCGACCCAAATCACTACTGGTCCTCAAAGTCAATCTCATTGGCGAGTAAAAAACGTCGAAATTACCACTCATTTCTGCTAAATTCCAAATTTTCTACACTTTTCTACAGCTTCTCAGGTGTCTTGCCACTCACGCACTCTTCAGGGCATACAATGAATAACAAGGTTATGCATTTGTGGCAAAAGTATTAACGTATTGAAAAAATGTAAAAGGATTCGCTCGACGAAAATCTGCTGACGAATCCTTGGGTTGCTATTAAAAAAAATGTATGGCACCATATTCGCCACAAAAATGACAGAAAAAAGTGACAGTCAATATCAAAAGGAGGGTGTCAAAAAACACAAATGGTGGTGTCCGAGTTTTCCTGTTCATTCTCTATACTTGGGCCGCCGAACAGTCGGAGTGATCGCCCTGCAAGAACGTGCTCTAGGCGGGACCACTATCAATTTAGAACAACCGAACCGCAGTGATGCGCTTTCTTTAGACCCAACGAAGTCGCATCACTCCAATTCGGTCGTCATAAATTACTATTGGCCCCGCTAGAGCACGTTCTTGCAGGGTGATCACTCCGTCTGTTCGCCAGCCCAAGTATAATGTCACGGACATACATGTCGTGATCTATGAATGCTTTTGTTAGCTACATGCTGAATTAGTAGTTTACGTAACGAGCATGGAAAGTGACAAATTTCATACGAGCGTGAAATTTTATGCAGAAAATCACTCGAGTTTATAGGAATACACTTTCCATCGAGTTATGTACACTATTTTTCCTACGACCTACGACCCCTTAAGAAGATAAATTTAATCATAAAACAGTAACTTTATTTAAGGATTTGTTGTCGATATTAACCGATGTCAAAATTTCCAAGTAGCCTACTAACTTGCTATGAGCATAATATTATAATAATTCCGACCAGCTCATGAATGACACGTTGATTTGTTCTCTTGTCCGCCAATTCATAATATGACCAGTTCGTGCCTATATAAAATATTTAGGTCTTCCACGGAGTAGCCATTAAAATGTTCAATTGCCGCACCTTTCAAGAGATTTTTCTGCTAAAAAATTATTAGATTTAAAAAGAGACGCGACAGGACATTTATTCAGTAAACCTCAAAGTCTCAAGGCTGACTAAAAAATATGCATGAACTGTGCGATTTTCAAAAATTACATCACAGTTTTGAGTTTAACGCACGGGCAACGCAATTTGTCAAGTTTCCGGCCTACTTTTCTGTATGCTTTTCTAGGGGGTCGTAACTTTATTAAACTTAAAATAAAAAGGAAATTTTTTTATTTGTCTAGGAATTAAGATCTAATTTAGAAATATCCTATTATTAAGAATAGTTTACATTGTAAGATTGTTTGTATAGAATAGAATAAAGATTATTCTTATTATTGTATAGGATGATTGTAAATTATGTGTAAAAAATGTCACGGTAGATTTTCCACACCAAATAATGAAGGAAAGTTAAATAATTTATTTCCCCAAATTTCAATTCTAGAAAAGTTAGGGGTTGACATTTTCACAAATAATCGAGAAAACCGAATCTGATGCCCCATCTATCATTCCACCACTGGTGAACGTTTCAAAATTAAATTATGTGAATGTTTGTTTTTACCGCCCAAAATGCTCACCGATTTTTCAACTTGTGCCACTACTAGGGAAATTTTTAAAAATCGTCAAGACTTACCTGGGTCCGGTTTTTTAAAGAAACCATCCGGATTAAGTCCGACACTGGCTTCGGCTTTCTGATTGGCTGTCATAGCAACGAAGCCGGTGTCAGATTTAATCCGGTGTTGGATTCTTTAAAAAACCGGGCCTTAAATTCTTACCGATTGTTTTAAAAAATGCAGTGTTCCAGAAAACGATTTTTACTCCATTATGGTGCGTGCTAGCTGAAAATAAGAAGACCACGATTTTGCTGAAAAACTGAATTTAACAATTAGGAAGTATGTATAGAAAAAATTCAGTAATATTCAAGTGGGTAGGTAACTTACATAATATTTTTTTGAGACGTTAAGCAGTGGTGGAGTGATGGATGGGGCATCAGATTTGGTTTTCTCAATTATTTGTGAAAATTTCAACCCCTAACTTTTCAATAATTGAAATTTGACAAAAAACATTCCTTCATTATTTGGTGTGGAAAATCTACCGCATCATTTTTTAAAGACAATGTAGAATTACCCTGTACAGATTTATCAACATAATTTTTGCTCATTTTTGGTCCTATTTTAAAAATATTTTCTTTTATACAGAGTGGTCTATCGAAGTATAGCAAGAGAAAGTAATTTTTTTACCGGAAAACTTTGTTTGGCTGCAATTTTCAATTCTCCGTAAAATTTTGTAAGTACATGCTGTAAGGGTATTACAGTACTTCAAATCAACACTTTTCTGGAAATGCGCAATTTTCCCAAGAAAAAAATATATTTCCCCCATTTAATATTTCTTTAGATTTATGACGAGTATGATATTTCAAATAAGGCAATGTACCAATGTAGCCATGAAGAGCTGCAACTTGGAAGATTAAAGAAATAGCAATCTTTTTCGTATTCTTCCATGGCTATCTTGTTTTGTTGAAAACGCCAAATTCGCTTTGTATCTAAAAAATATAAAATACCTCCTAAAATATTGAGAATAGGTATACAACGTAATAAAGATTGTAGGTCTTTGAAAGACTAACGGACTCCGTGCCAAGATTTTATTTAAAATAAATATAACTTTTAGGCTTGGAAATATCGCACGTTTCAGAATTCTTTTTGACAACCGTGTATAAAAAACAAAAGTTTCATCTGGTTAGGTCTTTACAGTCTACATGTTCTCGAATAGAACCACCGAAGCATTCAACACAAAATGTTCAGAATTTACGGAGAATTCTAAATTGTAGCGTTCCATTTGAAAGATCTAACTTTAACCATAGTATAAGCATATATAGTATGCTCGATAGGCAGCCCAATTTTGTCACGACTCGCGCAAGACGCGTAGAGTGCGAAGCAGAGATTTGCGGGAAACACATCTCCGTGCTGTGCGAACGCAATGACGCGGTGTTGTTAGTGTTTTGTATTATTCGTTTAAGCATTATCTGCAATTTATGCTATGAAAAAATTGTCTGACATTAAGTTACAATGCCTGGTTGTGTTGTAGTGAAGCGTGGGAATTTCCACTGCAAGACAAAAGGTTGGTACGTCGGTGTTAAGATACGCAAAACGCCGGCCGCCGTTTCAAATTTTCTTCAACTCAGGTTTCCTAATTAATAATCCCAGATTTATTCTGTATCCGGCTCGATTTGTACCTAATGTGTTGTATAAATCACCAACTAGGGGAAGGTATATAAAGGTATATAAAGTACTTACTTCAAGTTTCCAAAGATTAGCGAACTGGCAAAGCAATGAATAAATTGTAGCTTGTCGAGGAGATGATAAAATAAATTTTAGGAATGGTAAGTGGTGAATAATAGGTATTTATCTAATATATCTACTTTTTGTCAATTGCCATTACATGTGTAGACACAGTTTTATATTCTATTAAGCTATTTACAACATAAAAGTTATGTCCAACTTAAATACTTAAGATTTGAAATATGTAATTATTTATTAAGTAGGTACCTGTACCTACCTAACATTACTTTTGTAATGAAGCCATTTCCTCACTTGTGTTACAATTTACTTTTGCAATGGTATGCATACATGCCAATTTTCGCAAAAATCGAATATTTATGCTTTTAAAATATTCCTAAATTATTTCTTCCCGATAGCAGTATCAAAAATGGATTTAATAGTGGCGCATCTTGCAGAATAAGTATATTTTATACATTTCTCTGTTTGATAAATGACGTTTTATTTAATGTGACGAAGATAATATAATTAGAAAAATAAGAGTTCTAGTTTGGTACTTCTTATTACTAACTTTATAAATAATAACATGCAATAACATTTTTCGAAATTTTGTTGAGGATCGGTATTGCAGTCTTCTACAAAGTTGTTTTAAGTAGGTACTTTTGATATCCCCCATTCTGTACGAAATTAATATTTTAGTTAAAAAATCCATGTGTGATTCACGGTAAAGAGGCATTTGAGCATTCTTGTAATTTTAAATTTTATTTTTTTTCGTATAAAACCGGCTTGCATATGGCCACGCTGCGTACATGAAGTTTGCTAATTTTCATTTCTTAAAAACGGATTGCATAATAAATTAATTCCTATGTACTTTCGAAGAACGAGATTTTAATGATGCTTTTTGACTTAAAATTGTAATATTTTTGTTATAAATATTTCAAACGAGATTATAAAACAGATTAACACTCGGATTAACATTTTTGGCACTTGTAGTTGATATGGTAGGTATATTATTATTCAATTGAACCAAATTAACAGTTTTTATTTTTCCTAGACCAAAAATCTTACTTCACTTAATTTAATCTACGCATAATATTAATCTACGTATAAGTACTTGTCTGCCTACTTATTTTCCTTGGCGGTACATGATCTGTAGGTAAGTAAGTAGTAGGTACAATACATAATAAAAGAAACGCACTTTTTACAACTACGGGATATGCAGATAACAAAGACAGAACTGGGAGAACACCTTCCACTTTCTGGCAACATAAAACAGAGGCCAAAATAAAATTTGAGTGAAGAAATTTATTTTTATTTCATTTAATATACTGCAGACTTCGCAGCCGACGTGTAATGTGCGACAAGGATAGAGCTACCCTGCGCGTTGGCAGGGCTTGACTTAACTTGCTACGCTTTGGTGGACCACCTGTATAAAAGAAAATGCATTTGAAATATGACAATGCCAGCCCTAACCCCCTAACCATCGGTATATTCACATATGTTTAATAATGTGAACCGTTAAGAAATAAATGGGCTTCTTTCGGCTTCACAGACACCTGTATAATAGTAAAGGAGCAAAGTTTTAGTTTATAAGAAAAAAATAATGATCGACCCCTCCATTGCTCCATTACTTGATGATGATGGTCGTTCACCCTTTCCAGTGGTGTATTATTAAAGAATAGAGGAAATAAAATATGGAGACCCTTGTTCCGTTTTATTTTGATTCAATCCCTAATAACGGTAAATGATTAAAATTGCAGAAATTAACACGGGAAATCTCACTGGCGTCACAGGAGATCAACCGTGAACTTGGCCTTAGCACAATGACATTTCAGCTTCAATATGGCGCCGTTATAATTTATGTGACTTTAAATGCTTTATTTATTTTTTGTTAATAATTCCTATAGTGTTTTCGGTATGAATTTTAATTTTATAGTTGTAATGTAATTAGTGACTTTAAGAAACTATGGCTAAAGTGAAAACGTGTTTAGTGTCAATTTGTACTTGTAACAACGTAAAACAAATTATTGTTGTTAAGTCACGGCACCGGGCGAGGGACTTGTGAACAATGGAGATTTATAAATCAACAATAAAAGTCAAATAAGTGAATGTTTGTCTAGCATGATGGCGATCCCCTAGTAAAATCCCCCAGTAAAATTTCAAGCCGGTCGGACTTCAAATACGCCGGATCGGATGGAAAACGTCTCTGGGGCAAGAGATTAAATTTTGTAGGGGCGGTCGGGGGTGGAATATTAGGATGGCATTTACGTGGTACTTTTATAAGTTGCAGTAGACGGTCTCCGTGGAATTTCAAGCCGGTCGAACTTCAAATATGCCGGGTCGGATGGATAATGTCTCTGGGACAAGAGATTAAATTTCGCGGGGGCGGTCGGGGGTGGAATGTTGCGATGGCTGTTACGTGGTAGTTTTTGAAGTCAAAGGAGAGGGTTCCTGTAAAATTTCAACCCGGTCGGACTTCAAATGTATCGGGTCGAATTGATAATGTCTCACTGATAAGAGATTAAATACCGTGGAGGCGGTCAGGGGTGGAATATTGCAATGGCTGTTACGGGGTACCTTTTTGAGTCATAGGGGAGGGTCCCTGTAAAATTTCAAGCCGATCGGACTTCAAATGTGTCGTGTCGGATGGATAATGTCTCTGGGACAAGAGATTAAATACCGTGGGGGCGGTCGGGGGTGGAATATTGCGATAGCTGTTACGTGGTAGTTTTTTAAGTCACAGGAGAGGGTCCCTGTAAAATTTCAAGCCGGTCGGGCTTTAAATGCGTCGGGTCGAATTGATATTGGCTCTCTGATAAGAGATTAAATACCGTGGAGGCGGTCAGGGGTGGAATATTGCAATGGCTGTTACGGGGTACTTTTTTAAGTCATAGGGGAGGGTCCCTGTAAAATTTCAAGCCGGTCGGACTTCAAATGTGTCGGGTCGGATGGATAATGTCTCTGGGACAAGAGATTAAATACCTTGGGGGCGGTCGGGGGTGGAATATTGCGATAGCTGTTACGTGGTAGTTTTTTAAGTCACAGGAGAGGGTCCCTGTAAAATTTCAACCAGGTCGGACTTCAAATGTGTCGGGTCGAATTTATAATGTCTCACTGATAAGAGATTAAATACCGTGGAGGCGGTCAGGGATGGAATATTGCAACGGCTGTTACGGGGTACTTTTTTGAGTCATAGAGGAGGGTCTCTGTAAAATTTCAAGCCGGTCGGACTTCAAATGTGTCGGGTCGGATGGATAATGTCTGGGACAAGAGATTAAATACCGTGGGGGCGGTCGGGGGTGGAATATTGCGATAGCTGTTACGTGGCAGTTTTTTAAGTCACAGGAGAGGGTCCCTGTAAAATTTCAAGCCGGTCGGACTTCAAATGTATCGGGTCGGATGGATAATGTCTCAGGGACAAGAGATTAAATACCGTGGGGGGGGGGGGGGGGGGTCGGGGGTGGAATATTAGGATGAGATTTACATGGTAGTTTTATAAGTTACAGTAGAGGCTCCCTGTAAAATATGAAGCCGGTCGGACTTCAAATATGTCTGATCAAATTCATAATGTCTCTCTGATAAAAGATTAAATATCGTGGGGGCCGTCAGGGGTGGAATGTTACAATTGCTGTTACGTGGTAGTTTTTTAAGTCAGAGGAGAGGGTCCCTGTAAAATTTCAAGCCGGTCGGACTTCAAATGTGTCTGGTCGGATGGATAATGTCTCTGGGACAAGAGATTAAATACCGTGGGGGTGGTCGGGGGGTACAATATTGTGATGGCTATTACGTGGTAGTTTTTTAAGTCACAGTAGGGGGTTGCTGTAAAATTTCATGCCGGTAGGACTTCGAATATGCTGGGTCGGATGGATAATGTCCCTCGGACAACAGATTTAATTCCGCGGGGGCGGTCTGGGGTGAATATTGGGATGAGATTTACGTGGTACTTTTATAAGTTGCAGTAGACACTAGACAGTCACTATAGAATATATGTCGGGTCGGATGGATAATGTGTCTCGTACAAAAGATTAAATACCGTGAGAGCGGTCGGGGGTGGAATATTGTGATGGCTGTTACATGGGAGTTTTTTACGTCGCAGAAGAGGGCGCCCGCAAAATTTCAAGTCGGTCGGACTTCAAATATGCCGAGTCGGATAGATAATGTCTCTGGGACAAGCGATTAAATTCTTTAGGGGCGGTGGGGGGTGGAATATTAGGATGATATTTACATGGTAGTTTTATAAGTTACAGTAGAGGGTCCCTGTAAAATATGAAGCTGGTCAGACTTCAAATATGGCGGGTCGGATGGATAATGTCTCTCTGATAAGAGATTAAATATCGTGGGGGCGGTCGGGGGTGGAATATTGTGATGGATGTTACATGGTAGTTTTTAAAGTCGCAGAATATTGTGCTCGCACAATTTCAAGCCGGTCGGACTTCAAATATGCCGGGTCGGATGGGTAATGTCTCTGGGACAGGCGATTAAGTCCTTAGGGGCGGTCGGGGGTGGAATATTAGGATGAGATTTACATGGTAGTTTTATAAGTTACAGTAGAGGGTCCCTGTGAAATATGAAGCCGGTCGGACTTCAAATATGTCGGGTCGAATTGATAGTGTCTCTCTGATAATAGATTAAATACCGTGGGAGCGGTCGGGGGCGGAATATTACGATGGCTCTTATGTGGTACTTTTCTAAGTTACTGTAGAGGCTCCCTGTAAAATTTCAAGCCGGTCGGACTTGAAATATGCCGGGTCGGATGAATAATGTGTAACTAACAGCTGGTCAGTGTTTTAGGCAGTACCAATAATTCTCCCATCAAAAATATTTCCCAAAAATTTTTATAAGCATACACTCATAGTGCAATTATCTCGAGGTAATTATATTGTTTTGCAAAATTCCACGAAGTGAAAAGAATCATTTAGGAAATTTCGAGGTAATTATGTTGTTTACAAAATTCCGCGAAGAATTAGGTCAATTAAGAAATTCCACGGGCAAGGGGAAAACCCCAAAACCGGTTTTCGAAAGTCTCTCCTCTTCTACTAGCGTCTTCATAGGATTTGTAGGTTCAGAAAAAGCCTTCGACAACGTAAAATGGGGGAAAATGTTTGAAGTGCTCGGAAAGGAAGGTACGAAATACAGGGTGTCCCAAAAGTGACGCCTGTGCTTTCGGAATTTGACTTTGTGAGCTAAAACAAATCGAAAGTTAAGAGTGATGAAATTTCCGTTTGGCCTTCGTTAACGAGTTATTAAGGGAAAACTAATAAAACGCATAAGAAACTAATCAGAGCCCAGCCGATGTGATTGTGTCATATTAATTCCGCAGCAGCTTGAATTCGAGCATTTAAAAACAAAACACGTTAAAACAAATCACGTCAGGCAGGCTCCGATAGGTCTCTGTTCAAAAACTTGCTGCTAGTAATGTCAAAACTGCCAAACGTTATTTGCTTGTGTCACATTTACATAATTTTGCAACATTTGAGTAATTTTAAATGGAACGTTTCTTCTGTAATCGAGATTATGTTGAAAACACTGGGGTGCGTGGGATGATAATGCAACTGCCGCGGCTACTGAATATGCGGAAATGTTAGGGAGTGTTCGTGCTTCCATGATACATCGGGCTGCTGTTTGCATTGAAGAGCCAAGTATCCGATCGCCAACATCAAGATTTTTTAGGGACGTAAGACGAGGTATGCTCCGAAGGCGGAGCTACGCGTGGCTCGGAAGCTCTTCCAGGGTCGCACTCTGGCTTCGCTTAGCAAAGCTTTAATTTCAATTTGTATTGCAGCTTGTATAGGTCTTAATCTGGTTCGGTTTGACGTTTGAAGGGACTATGCAATTGGATTTTTGTCTGTACAGGGTGTCTTATTTTCGTTGTGATTTTGGGGTTTCTCATAGAAGCAGCAGAGATAGAGCCTTGGGATTTTCGCAAACATGAGCTATTTTCTTGAGTATAATATAATGCCGAAACCAGAATTTGGATATCGTTTTTAATTTTCGAGAAAAAAAATAATATTGATTTTTATCGATTTTCAAAAATTATCTCCAATCCCTTTTTGTGCGAAGCAGACTAAAACTGTTAAGATTGATTCCTATAGAACTTTTTTCAAGGAATTCAGTGGCGTACGTAGTTTTTTTCTAGGGAGCGTATTTTTTGAGTTATGACATAAAGTTCAATTTTTTAAATGGAAATCACAGCATTCTTTGGTCAAGTTCAAAAGGTCTTTTTTAAGCTATCAAAATGTACCTACCTATCTTATATTTTCTAAAGTTACAACTTAAAAAGTACCAAAATCGTTGCCGTTTTTTGAAATAACAATATAAAAGTATATATATTTTGGTAGCTTAAAAAAAGACCTTTCGAACTAGACCAAAGCGTACCTACTATGATTTCCATTTTTAAAATTCAACTTTATGTCATAACTCAAAAAATACTCTCCCTAGAAAACAACTACGTACGCTACTGAATTCCTTGGAAAAAGTTCTATAGTAGTCTGCTTAGTACAAAAAGAATTGGAGAGATAAAAATCAACATTATTTTCGAGAAAAACGGTATCCAAATTCTGGTTTCAGCTTTGTGTTTGTGTAATTTTAATTAAAAAATTAATGCGCGAACGTAGGAAAGGGGGGGTTGTAATACCCACTGACCCCCACCTTTTCTCTGCGCACGTGTATGGTTCAAAGGTATCCGAGCCGTGGGATCTTGCTGGCATGCGCGAGTGAGTGCTCAGCAACGGTGCCCGCGGTTTGGCTATGGATGGGTGACCCATTTCTGCGCTGTGGCTAGGGAGCGCCTTGGATCGCCTATCCAGCTTTACCTAATGAGGTTTTCCAGGTTTTCCTCATTCTCGCACTAAATGGTGGGTAGAGTACTAACAACTGTAGGTCGTTCCTGTGACGCACCTGCGGCCAATAGTATTATGCCGCCTCCTCCGTCCCGCACAAGCTAGCACTAGCTTCTGGAGCTAACCTTAGGGTTAGTTTGGAGTGAGTAGAGATATTATTATTATTGATTTGATACCAAGCGTTTATGGTACGTCTGTGGCGGTTACCATATAATATCGCGTGTTCGATGGGCAGGAGAAACGAAGAAGAATACGTAGACTACTAAGTCGTTTATTAGTCTGTGTGTTACCTTACATGTGTTGATGAATGAATGAATATATATTTACAGTGCGTGTTCTAGTTATAATACAATAGTGCCAGGTAAGCGTTCTACATTATATTAAGGTTACTATACTACAATTTCTACACACGAAAAGAATGTGTAGCGTCGGCATCTTTACTCGAGTTCCAATTCAGTAAAGTGGGTCGAGGATATTTCCAGTGGCGTAACTGACGCCACAGGAGCCCCCTTGGAGTGATTAACGATAGCGCTCTGGAAATCGAACTTGGCGCCCAGAGCGAGTCGTCAATGGGACGGCTGCTGGAGGCGTCGGCTGATCGTGAACGTGGAGCGGTTCTTGATCTGCAAGGGGTGTGCTGGTGTAGTCGGCGTCGTTCAAGCCGTATGCGGGCTTAAGACGGTCGACGGAAACTGTTACGTCTTTGCCTCGGATTGTGACAGTGTAGGTTTTGTCACGGCGTCGCACGACAGGATAGGGACCTTCGTAGGGTTGCTGCAGCGGAGCTCGGACGGCATCTCGGCGGAAGAAAACATGGTCTGCTGTAGCAAGGTCTCTAAACATAAAAGTTTTTGAATTATTTGTGTGGCGTGTCCCCGGAGTAGGACGCAGGGCATTAAAATGGCGTCTGAGGTCCTTGATGAACTCTGTGGGGTCGCTGGATGGCTTGAATTGTTGCTGTGTGATGAATTCACACGCGAGTCGGAGGGGTTCTCCGTAGAGCAGTTCTGCTGCTGTTGATTTTAGATCATCTCGCCAGGCGGCTCGTATTCCCATTAAGACGGTGGGTAAAACTTGTGTCCATCGGTCGGTTTCGTGGCATTTAATGGCGGCTTTGAGTTGCCGGTGAAAGCGTGCAATCATACCATTCGAGGGTGGTATGACGTAGTTCTGAGGCGGTTGGTGCCTGTTAAGTAACTGAGATGCTTGAAAAGGTGTGACTCGAATTGTCGACCTTGGTCTGTAGTTACGCGCAGGGGTGTACCAAATCGTGTTATCCAACCCTCGTAGAACGTTCTAGCTATGGTTTCTGCCTCGATGTTGTCGGTCGGAAAAGCTTCTGGCCATCTGGAAAATCTGTCGGTACAGGTTAGGCAGTAACGTTTACCTTCTGAGATGGGCAGCGGTCCGACTATGTCGATGTGGACATGTTCGAATCTTGCGGATGTTACGGGAAATGTTGCAAGTGGGCTGGCGATGTGTCGGTGAATCTTCGATCTCTGGCATTGTATGCATGCTTGGGTCCATTTTCTGCAGTCGGCTCGGATAGAGGGCCAGACATAGCGTTGAGCTATGCATTTGGTCGTCGCTTTAATGCCGGGGTGCGAAAGTCCGTGAATAGCATCGAAAATTTGTTTTCTGAAAGACTTCGTGACAAACGGACGGATGCTGGACGTGGATGTGTCGCAGTAAATTGGTATGCCAGATGAGGGTAGGTGTACTTCTTTGAGGTGGAGTACAGAGTCGGGTCGAAGAAATTTTTGAATTTCGGAGTCATTCGCTTGTGAGTTAGCTAGGGACTCGAAATCGATGGGTGCAGTTATCTCTTCTGTGCGAGAGAGTGCATCGGCTACGAGATTGGTTTTGCCGGAAATGTGACGGATGTCAATAGAGAATTGTGAAATGAAATCGAGGTATCGAAATTGTCGGGGTGAGCATTTTTCGGGCTTTTGACGGAAAGCGAAGGTGATTGGTTTGTGATCTGTGAAAATGACGAAATCACGACCTTCGATCATGTGCTGGAAATGCTTGACGGCTCGGTAAATTGCGAGTAATTCTCTGTCGTAAGCGGCGTACTTCTTCTCGGCGGGTGATAGCTTTTTGGAGAAGACAGCGAGGGGTTTGCTAATCGTCGTGGATACGCTGTTGCAGGGCGGCGCCAATGGAAGTGTCAGAGGCGTCGCTGATTATTGCGAGCGTTGCTTGGGGGTTTGGATGTGCAAGAAGCGTTGCACTGGCTAGACTCTCTTTACAGGCGTCGAAAGCGGTTGCCGAGGCGGAGTTCCAGACGAGTTGTGTCTTGCCTTTGGCGTTGCCGTGTAAAAGGTCGTTGAGTGGAGCTTGGAGTGCAGCGGCATTGGGAGTAAAACGACGATAGAAGTTTATCATTCCCAGAAATTGCCTGAGTTGCTTCACTGTTTGTGGGCGGGGGTAGCTGCGGATGGCATCTACTTTTGCCGGAAGTGGTCGTGTGCCAGTTTCGGAGACTTGGTAACCCAAGAATGTGACGGATTTGGAACTGAAAACACACTTCTGAGGATTGATTAGAATGTTATACTGTTTGAGACGCTGGAATATCTGTGAGAGATGTGCGTCGTGCTCTTCCGCTGAGGATGATGCTACTAGTATGTCGTCGATGTACGCGTAGCAGAAATGTAATCCTCTGAGAACTTCGTCGATGAAACGTTGGAAAGTTTGGCCGGCGTTGCGTAGGCCAAATGACATGTACGGGAATTCGAAAAGACCGAAAGGGGTAGTTATCGCCGTTTTGGGTATATCTTCTTCAGCTACGGGAATCTGGTTGTAAGCTCGGACCAGATCGATAGTGGAAAAGTGAGTCTTTCCTTGGAGAGATTGGGCGAAGTCTTCGATATGCGGTACAGGGTAGCGGTCGGGGATGGTTCGGGCGTTTAGAGCTCGATAGTCACCACAGGGTCTCCACTCGTCACCGTGTTTGGGTACCATGTGAAGTGGAGAAGACCAACTGCTTTCCGAAGGGCGTGCAGTTCCAAGTTGTACCATTGTCTCGAATTCTTTTCTTGCAGTTCTCAGTTTGTCGGGGGGCAACCTGCGTGGTTTGCAGTATACAGGTTGTCCGGGAATTGTGCGGATATGATGCTTTGTTGAATGCGTCGGTTTGTGAGGAAGTCCCATGGGTTTGGTAATTTCTGGAAACTTCAGCAGAAGAGGGTGCTGAGGCGAGGTGCCAGAAACGGTTTGGATACATGTATGGTTGTCGTTGCATTTATAAGCGCGTGCAGAAATGCGAGTTAGGGGATCTAGTAGGCATTGATTTTTTATGTCAACCACCAGATTGTAGTGGTGAAGAAAATCAGCTCCGATAATGGGCTTGGATACGTCGGCAATGACGAATCCCCAAGGGAAAGATCTTCGGAGGCCTAGATTGAGATCTAGCGTGACGAAACCATATGTGTGAATGGGTGTGCCGTTTGCTGCCTGAAGAAGGTAGCTCGTCTTGATGCGAGGTGAACGAGAGATGTTTCGAGGATAAACACAGAGTTCTGATCCGGTAACAACCAAAAACTGTGCTCGGGAATCTCTATCGAAGACGAAAAGGCGGCAGGACTTCTTCTTGGCCATGTCATCGGTTGCCGTTACGGGTGACTGGCCTGTGCGTTTCCCGAAGACTGGAAATTGCACGGGGGGCGGCACTGCCTCGCGTTGGTACCGAAAGTGCGGTGGTACCAACAAACTGCGCCTTCGTTCAGTGGAGAAGAGCGAGATCGGGAGCGTCGAGAAAATGCTGGGGATCGTGAGCGTGAGAAAGACGCTACACGTGCTCTGGAACGGGGGAGGCGGGATGCGGCAGTGGCGTTTGTGTTGAGTTGCATGGCGGAGACGGTATTACATAGTTCCCTTACCATGTCGTGCAGAGATGAAACTCTGTGAGTGGATGAAGTGCTACGGGGAACGGCGTCGTCGATAGCGTCGGCTAGTTCGGCGGCTTCATCCAGGTCAGCGTGCTTCTGTGTAGCCATTATCGGTTGCATGTGGGCTGGAAGGCGTCCCAGCCAGAGGGTACGGATCATGGCGTCGGGCACGGTGGTTCCGGCTAGGGCACGGAGGTGCCTCAGGAACTGAGACGGTTTGCGGTCACCAATCTCCTCCTGCTCTAAAAGCTGGCGCGTTTTCTGCTCTTGCGACGCGCACAGCCTCGCAATGACCTCGGTTTTTAGCTTGAGGTACTTATTATTGGCGGGAGGGTTAAGCAATATGTCACGTACCTCTGCGGCATATTTGGGCTCCAGATGTCCGGCGACGTACGTGAATCTTGTCTCGTCTTTGTCGAGGCCGGCGAGGGAGAACTGGTGCTCGACCTGAGCAAACCAGATCTCGGGATCGGACTGCCAGAAGGGCGGGATTCGTATCCCTACACGTTCTGCGGCAGCGGGAGCGGCGGCGGGTGGTGGCATGCTGTGGACCGTGTTGTTCAAGCGTCAGATCTGGACAGCCTGGTAGCGGCTCTCTCTATTTTCATCCGTAGGAAACGGTGGTACCACTTCGCGAGTCGTCCCAGGAATGAGAAAGCCAGGAAGATCACCACAATCGTAAGCAGGATATCTGTCCTGGACCAATCGGTTGTTGTCGTCTGCCGGGCTGACGCGTCGCCGCTAGCGGTCTGCGCTATAATGACCTCCTCTCTGACCTCCTTCGAAAGCGGAGTGCCCATTAGTAAGATAAAATAAATTCGTTGCTTACTTGAGTTCGTGGGTTCTGGAGGAGCGATCACTGGGTCGTGCGGCAGGCGGCAGGACGGCAGTTTTCTTCGTTGTAGTTCACCATTTATGAGGGTGGCCTTCCATCACGTCGGGGAGTCACCAATTATGGTACGTCTGTGGCGGTTACCATATAATATCGCGTGTTTGATGGGCAGGAGAAACGAAGAAGAATACGTAGACTACTAAGTCGTTTATTAGTCTGTGTGTTACCTTACATGTGTTGATGAATGAATGAATATATATTTACAGTGCGTGTTCTAGTTATAATACAATAGTGCCAGGTAAGCGTTCTACATTATATTAAGGTTACTATACTACAATTTCTACACACGAAAAGAATGTGTAGCGTCGGCATCTTTACTCGAGTTCCAATTCAGTAAAGTGGGTCGAGGATATTTCCAGTGGCGTAACTGACGCCACACGTTCATTTCTTTTATTTTTTATTTCTTGTAAAATTTTGATTTAGGGCTTGGTTTACGAGATGTTACAACATTTGACTATGTGTGTTGTTAATCCACTCGCTGTTTAAGTCTCCCAATTTTTCTAAGGTGACGAACTAAGCTCGAGAAAAATGTCCTTGGATGTATATGTTCCTGCATAACGTCTAAGCTTCAGAAAAATGCCCTTGGATGGTACCGATTCGGTCATATTCCTGCATAACGTCTAACAGCCAAATTAGCATTGTAAAGAAAGACGGGTAGGTGTTAAGTTGCCAAAAGAATTATTAATAAAAGAGGTACCATCCAAGGGCATTTTTTGAAGCTTAGATGTTATGCAGGAACCATAGGAACCATAGACGTGCGCACTGCGCAGGGAAAAGTTAGGGGGTCAATGGGTATTACAACCCCCCTTTCCTCCGTTCGCGCATCGATTTTTTTGATCAAAGTTACACAAACATTTTATCGGTATATGAGAAAATGTTGTACAAAATTTCAACGGAATATCTTAAAAAGCAAAGGAGTTATTCATAAAAATAGTTTTTTAAATTTTAACTTTAACACCCTGTATCTTGAAAGAAAGAAGCCTAAATGAAAAATGGCATAAGGAAAGTCCCATTATCTTCGGTCAGATAACCTGTGGTTAACGGCTTGACCTACTTTTTTGTAACACCCTGTATATGCTACGGGCATAGTGGGAAAGTAGGGCAATGCTGACGGTGCCCGGGCAATGCAAACAATGACCGTTCATGCTGTCCGGTCAGGTCTTATAAGGTCAGGTCACGTTGCCCAGGCATTGCTAACATCGCCCGATTCGTCACTAGGCCCGTAACATATACAGTATACAGGGTGATTTATACCAGGGGGCGAAAAATTAAAATTAGGGTTCAGAGCACGGCGAACTCTATTTACCAGGCGAGAGTGTGGTAGTGGGAGACGTGACGTCAGCCGTCCGCAGCCGTCTCTGGTATTGATACGATTTGCACGTGTATTCGAGTAGAATTTTTGCAATAAATTGTTTTAAAGTGCCTATTTTGATAAATAAATTTTCCGTGGGGTGTCTAACTTGGTGTCGCATATTTTCGTGCGATTTGTTTTTTCGAAGAACCTGGAAATTATTTTTACCGAAGTACAGAAATGAAGGAGCGCGAGATTAATAGTATTAAAAAGCAATTGGAAGAATCTAAAACACCGAAAATATTATTTTAAACTTTGGTTGCTTCAAAAGGGATCTACCATCAAAATTAAACAAAAAATATAATACAGAAAATGACTTACAATTAGAATCTAAGGTAAAAGCAAACAATGCAACTGTTATTTACCGAGAGCTATTTAAAAATCTCGTACCGAAAATTTATGTTGGCGATACAGTTTTGGATATTAAGAAATTCAAATTATTGCTGGTAAAATATTTCCACTCATTTAATATTGTGCAACAAGTTATAAACATAATGTGCAATATCTTTTTGCCCAATTATAAAAAAATTAGGAACGATCAATTGTCAGCGCAGATAATGAATTCTGATAACCGCAAAAGAAAGATACAAACTTTAAATTAGATCTGTTATATTTACCTATAGCCTATAATGTATAATAGGATTTTCTCCCACTACACCTATACGTATTTCTTTGTTAATAACCATGTTAATAACAACATACCTAATATTTACGTCAAAATTACAAATAACTTTAATAAATGTTATATATCGCTTGGTTTGTAGCTATATTTTATTCTGTTGATATGTCTTATTACATTTTATGTTATGATTATAGATAAATGTTTCCATATTTCTGATAAGTATTAGAATAAAACATGGTTTCATTATAACAGCGTTCTTTTAAAGAAAGACTAAAATAATAATTTCTTCAATTAATATCGTGCTTGGTGTAACGCATAAATGTTTTAAATAACTCAAAATTTGAAATAATTGGTGAAACGTGCGTTATTTCCATAAGGCTCCATAGGAAACTCGGACGGCTGACGTCACACGGAACGTGTGAAGTGGGGGTTACATTCTCGCCTGGTAAATAGAGTTCGCCGTGTTCAGAGCCACAAATTAAGTAAAAAATGTCATATGAAGGTGTGTCCGGAAATGATTCGTTTAAAATTTATGCTCGTCCAAACATAATAGACTCCATGTTTGGACGAGCATAAATTAGGTTGAAACGATAAGGGATGATTAAAAAATATCTCTTCGAAGCTTCCCTATTAGTATATTAGGTGTACCAAAATTCATTTTTATGTCTTTCTCAAAAGTTGGGAAAAAATTAGAAACCTAATTTAATAGCCTCCATCTTTGGACGAGCATAACTTTTATACGAAGTATTTCCGGACATACCTTCATATGACATTTTTTTACTTCATTTGTGGCTCTGAACCATAATTTTAATTTTTCGTCCCCCGGTATAAATCACCCTGTATATGTATAATAAAGCGAAAGAATATTTCAAGAACTGATCATTCCGTATTTGTCAGAAACTCCTTACGGTCTTATAAGAGATCAAGGTGTTGTTGAAGTTTATGCCCAAAGTTCTTGTAATCTAACCCCGGAGGAAGGTATCGAGAAAAGGAAAATCATATTTCGATGGTATACAACGAAAAGTGACCAAGTCCAAAAATCGTCAAAAATAGGTAAATATGACTAAGTAATGCAATATAGTGATACCTTTGTCTGGTAAAAATGTCTAACTCCATAATAACTCCAAAAAGAATGCAACCAACAGTACCTGAAATGACCAAGTCCTATACAGTATAATTTGTACAAGTAAAACTGATCAACTATGGACTTGGTCAGTTTTACTTGGAACATCTTGTTGTTATGTTTTGGACTTGGTCACCTATGGTCACATAACCGAAAAGTGAACACGTAAATCGCTTTTGTTACTTTGTGGTTTGTTGCTTATTAAACACGTAGTTTAAGGCATTTTAAATAATGGAGAGATCCAAGTGAATGTTATACTTGGCGTTACAAATGAATAGTGCGGGAGTTAGTGACAATAATCATTGATTCTCTGGACCGCCTGTATTTTCATCAATTACCCGTTTCCAAAAAAGAGAAAGTCTTTTGAAATTGTGTGCCGAAAATGTTCCCGAAAATGTGATCCCGGGGGAATATCATGCATGGTTTCAATCATTACCTTCCCAACACTATAGACATAGGGGATACTGATTCCGAGAATGAATAACTATACTTGGGCCGCCGAACAGTCGGAGTGATCACCCTGCAAACATGAGCTTTAGACGGGACCACTATCAATTAGGACGACGGAACCGCAGTGATGCGCTTTCTTTAGACCCAACGAAGTCGCATCACTCCAATTCGGTCGTCATAAATTAATATTGGCCCCGCTAGAGCACGTTCTTTCAGGGTGATCACTCCGTCTGTTGGGCGGCCCAAGTATATTACTCGTCCTCGGAATCATGTCATGTATTTTTTTTATCATAGATGATGTTTGTTAAATTGCTTATGTTTCCCAAATTTAATAAAATTTGGACATTCTAAAAATGACCATTATTTTACAAATTATTTTTTAAGACTAGAAAAAATGACCAAGTCCATTTTGTTTACATTATAGACAATTTATTATGTAGCATTCGTTAGCGTATTTTCAAGTGAATCCATAAAGTACAATAATATGAAATTTCAAAAGCATCTCTTGACAAATCAATGCACTTGGACTTGGTCATTTTTCATTGTATACCATCGATTTTCGAATCGAAACGGGAAGATAAATAAGAATCACAATTACTTTTACCAAATTCAGGGACAAATGCAAATTACAAAAAGAGGGTATTGTATCTTTACAGTCTGGACACCCAAAGGCATAAAATATGAAACGGCTATGGGAGACAATGAATTTTGGAAAATGAAAATGGAAAATCAACTTGTAAACTTTTATACGAATGTGTTACCAGAATTAAATGTTAGCAGAAAAAGTAGGAATATGCCTCTACGATGAATGTTGAAAGCCACGCTATTAGAACTCTGGGCGAAATTAGCATTTTTAGTTTGTTCGGAGTTACATTACCTAAATACTTGTTATTTATGAGGATCATTCCATTATAACCCGGAATTACCTACTATATTGCAGATAAATTACTTGTAATCTTGAAAATATTTACTCAGGTCTACTTTTGGATCAATTTACAAATAAATTATTATAATAAAATCCCCGCTCATGCCGGAACAACCCTCGTATCGGAAAAAATTTACTGGGTTTTCATTCAGAGATTTTAAGTTTTTGTTATTTGGTTATAAAGAGAACATTATTTAAGGTGAAATTTGAATTATTTTATATCTTGCTATATGATCATTACTTTCAATAACAAACGTGTTCAAATTGTGTAAATTTACTTTCAGATAAAATCGACTCTAAATTGAACAAAATTATAATAAAAATGTGGGATATGGCAGAGCGCTGCAATTAAGCACAAATACATTAATTCGCAAGACCAAAATTCTATGTTCGCGTATATACGATTAAAATATGTAATGTATGGCGATACAATTATTGAAGTGGGCCCCATACAAAAATCACTGAGTTCGTACTAGCAGTTTATCAAGTGTTGCGCGATGAACAAGCAGAGGGCGTTACACCGCAGGGCATTAAATCGCGTTTGCAAGGGCAGCTCTCTTTACAAATTACTTCCTTATTTATGAACCGATTTTGAAATTGTTTGTTTTATTTGAAAGAAGAAACTTTTGGAAATCGGCCTCTCATCTCGGATTTTTAAAAGAATAATTTATTAGTAAGTTATAAGTACACAAAATTAGGGTATATTTGGAGCCGAAAAAGACAAACTTTTATTATTTTTTTTAGAAATCGCCGATGAGACGACTCTTAAGAAATGTTTTCTGTATATGCTTGCAAAATTAGAAAGCAAAATATTAATAAATAACCGTACAGTTTGTAAAGGCGGGAACGTCTGAATCGCTCGAAAATGCAGCAGGGAGACTTGGCTCTGAAGTAGGAGGAAACCTAATTGAGTATATTTTGTAAAAGCTAACTAAGATGTTATGTAGAAATTAAATTAAAACAATTAAATAAAATCTAAAGTTGTTTTCTCAACAACTCGTTAACGAAGGCCAAACGGAAATTTCATCACTCTTAACTTTCGATTTGCTTTAGCTCACAAAGTCAAATTCCGAAAGCACGGGCGTCACTTTTGGGACAGGAGAATAACACATAATCTCTACAAAGAGCAAAAGGTAGTTATAGAATTTGAGCAGGAAGGAAGAGAAGTAGATATCCGGCAAGAGCCTCTCAAACACATACTTCACACTAAGCTGGTTGATTTATTTTGCACTATTATGTCTAGATTTTGTAGACGAATTTGTAAAAAAAATTACTATGGCGGATGATTTGAATGCAGAATTATTTACCTGATTTGTATAAATGTAGGTTTTGAAGTAGAACAAGAATTTACGAACAACAGAAAACTAAAAGAAAGGGATATAATCCTATTTAGAAATGATTCAAAGAAACACTTCAGAGCTGCATGCAAACATTTATTGGAAAAATGTTCTATACAAGGTGATTCTTTGGTAAAATATTTAACTTGCTTGCAACCCTCTCTGATTAAAAAGCCAGATAGTTTAAATTATATTTGTAAAGTAGCTAGTACACTACCACTTCAGATAGATATTGATTCAGTTTCTTCAGAATATAGATTACTACAGATAAATGTTCAAAATTAAGTTGATTTTAATGAAATCTAGAGTAGATCACTTTTGGGGAAAAGTGTTTGAAATTCAGCAGGACAATAATATGAAATATGAAAACTTGAGTAAAGTAGTTAAATGTGCCTCGACTCTTTCACATGGTAATACAGAGGTCGAAAGAGGCTTTTCAGACTCTGGCCATATTATGTCTCAAGACAGGGCCAGTTTGTCCTGTAAGATGTTAGATTCAATACCGACTGTCAAGATCAGCTTAGTGCATTTTAGTAATGAACTTTATAATCTAGCTTTTTCAGCACGAACAAATTATACAGAATATCAAGAAGGGAAAAGAAGAAAAATTGAGGAAGAATAAAAAGAAAAGAGGGAAAAGGCAGAATCATAATTAGCAATAAAAAAGGCATTTGAAACTTGTCAAATGAAAATTCTTCAATAGCTGAATTGCAGACCCAATTAATAACTGAGAAAAACAGAATGACGAGGAAATGAAAACGTGCACTCAACTTCTAATTGAAACGAACAAGACGTTAAAGAAAGCTATAAGCTCGGGCGATTTGACCCAGTTAAATATGGCTCATATCATATTAGAGGATGTAAATAAAAAGATGGTACACAATGAGACCAAAAAAAATCAATTGGATAAAAAAAGTAGCCAAAAGAAAGGCATCTATTTTAGAAGAGCTTATTCAGCAAAAAGAAAAGAAATGATAAGAATCATTTCTTATCATTATCATGTACAGGGCCAAACTATTAACATGCTTTTGCTTTGCATTTGCGGATGATATAGCAGTGTTAGCATCTAGCAAAGAAGAATTAGGGACGGCTTTGAATGAAATAGGAGCAGTTTTGACACAGGGCTACGGCATGAAAATCAATAAAAGTCGCGGATTTCTGCTATTTAGGAAGTAAACTATCTCGAGATGGTAGGAGCACTAAAGATATAAAACAAAGAATAACGCACGGTCGAGTTGCGTTTAATAAAAATAAATAACTGTTATGCTTGGGAACGGTTATGTAGAGACTCGGAAGAGACTCTTAAAGTAGTATGCATGGAGTGCAGCATTATACGGGTGCGAAACTTGGACAACAGGAGAAGCGGATCGAAAGAGTAGAAACGTTTGATATGTGGTGCTACAGACGCCTGATAAAGATACCGTGGATAGATAAGGTTAGAAAGAATTGGGGAAAAGCGAAAAATATGGAAGGCAATAAAGAATAGGAGAGATAGGATGGTAGGATGATAGAACACCTTCTAAGACTCGAAGGAATAAATAGTAGAGTAAAAGATAGGAATAAAAAGAGGTAGGGGTAGGCCTAGATTAGACTATTGCTCTCAAATAGTTAGGCATGTAGGATGTTCTAATTTTAGGGAAATGCGTAGGTTAGCTCAGGATAGAAAAGGATGGAGGTACGCGTCCAACCAGTCTTCGGACTGAGAACCTTATTTTGATGATAATAACTTCGAATATCGACTTTTTCAGTCAGAAGGACTGGGAGCAACATGTTGTATTACACACACTTCCTACCATGGACCAACTAACTATATTTTTGCGAAACAAATGTCAATGTTTGGAGAAGCTTCACGACACTATCAGCTCACTCGTCCCGCTCTCATCAAATCAATCGATACAAAATAAACCAAATTCTCAAATGGGTACATACCCCATCGTGAAATTGGGACAAACGCAATTTGTACAAGATCGATATTACTTGAGGTGCTCGGTGAATCTTGCCACACGTTCTTCTTGGTCCTTACACACAGAAAAATATTTTCTTAATTGCAAGAGAATTATTATCTCGGCTTATTTGCTTTGATCGAAGAATTTGACTTCTTGTTTGAATACAAGAGGTTCAATTTAAAACTATAGCTTATTTTAAAGAAAGAATGCGTGTATCTCAACTAACAATCTCAATCCAAAGACGCAGTTTTCTTCTAAATATATAAATGACTTAGGGCAATTCAGTACTACTTTTCAATGAAGAATATATCGTAGTCTTTCATGAAGAGATCAGTCTGGATCGTAGTTTCTATACAAATAAACCAAACAAAGATAGTTTTGGTACAAGCCAAGAGGCAGCATTAATATAAGATTTAATGCATTGCTTTCATTCAAGAATGGATCTGACTTTAACTAAAACTTCCTAATCTTATTGGCTTGAAGCAAGAAAGCGATTATCTTAGAATTCATACTTTCTCATGCGCAGAAGACAATTCGAAAACGTTCTTGCATTATTGTGCTTTATAGGGCTGTTGTGAATAACGCGTATAGTAGGTAATTATTTGAGTTTAATAATTAAGTTGGTGTTTTGTGTATTTTATAGTAATATATAACAATGGATAAGCTGTTAAAAGAATGGCAGTGTTAAGATACTGATAAAAAGAGGTGAAAATTATAAGAAAAATGGCGCAAGCCTACTAATTATTTTTTTCAACTTGTGTATTTTAATAAAGAAACATTTTAATATTTTTCTTTATTATTTTTAATAACAAAGTAATAATATTTTTCTCATAGTTTTGTATTGTTCGAAATGAAAATGGGTCATACCGAAGCCTACTTGATTTTTGCACTCAAAATTTCTGTTAAAGTTAATGGAGCAGCCATTCTCAATATTCCTTCATTTATATCTTCGGTTCTAAAAAAGATATCACCATGCGGCTTGCGCCATTTTTCTTATAATTTTCACCTCTTTCCAGCAGTATTAAAAAAACTATATTATTCCATTTGAATTTTTCAAGATAAACGCGAAAATAGCTTTGAATGTAAAATCGCACCCTCTACCGGTGGCCACGAAATTCGAAATGACTTTATTTAACTTTCGTTTGATATAACAAGAAAAGCTCTTCTCAAGAAGCTCAAGTTTGTCCAATTCCGTTGAGCCAAACCGGAGTTAGAAGCATTCTTTCATCTCAATGTTTGACGAGCTAGAGCAAAAAATCCTAAACGAAAGTTATTTAGAATTTCCAGTAGAATTCAACAAAATTATTTTTGATAACCCTTTATTGGCGATTTTTCAGGGAAAAAATTATTTTTCTCCTTTGGTGTAGCCCTTACGCCACCTAGCGGCCAATCTACGAAATTAAAAATAATTTCCATCAATTTCTCGTGGCCAATTTTATCTTAAATATTTTTTTCCGAAAGTTCTAGGGCAAACGGTTACGGATATACGGCCGCCGACCTTTCTTGTTTGTACACTGGGAGATAGTACAAAAACAGTACAAAAAACTTTTAACAAACGACAAAACAAGTTATTCTATCGCAGATAGCCAGACTCTTTGATCCGTTACCAAACCCAAAATGGTCATGCAACATTTGTGGCAATGTCAATCCGATTGAGACCAACCAGTGCCAAATAATATAGCTGAATCATGGATGTTGTACAGATTGCAAGTTATTAAATTCAATAACTTGAAAATACCGAGACGGGTTGTACTCAAGGAATCTATAGAAGTACAACTGCATTAAACAGTATTAAACAGTATTAAACAGTAAACTGTATTAAACTATTATAAGGTATTAATCCGTTAAAAACTAGACAGCGCATATGTGCATGTACCTAGTTCAATATACTAATATCCTAACCTAAAATTCACAGTTGATGCACCTGCTCCGGTCCTGCAACTGCAATCTGTAGCAAACAAAAAGTAAAATTTAAGAAGTGAATTCTGGTTTCTTCTCTTATAATTTCTAACACTGTATTTGGTTTTGTTTTTGTGCGTGTTCTGTTCTTCTGTTACGGTTACGTGTGTCCCGCTCCCAGTTTTTATTATATGAAACATATGAAAGGTAGGTAAATGATAAATAGATAAATAACTACAAATGCAAACAATAAATTTTGTTGAATTTCTATTTAGTTATTGTTTTCATCATACAGGGTACTTTTTAGTTTTTAGTAGGTTAGTATGTTGAGTTAGTAAGTGGGTAGGGTAGAAAAAACTGTAAAAAATGTAAAAGTAAAATATATACGTAACCTTTTGTTTGGATTTGATGCAAGGCTGTCCTATTTGTATTGATTATTTAATTATCTTACCTTCTTTTATTCTTTCTTACAGATGAGTTCAGGTGGTCGCCCAAACCATCCAATATGGGCCAAGGGCTTCAAAAAGATAAAAGAGGAAAAAAAAACTTTAGCCCTATGTACTATATGTGAAAAAAATCCAAAACAGTTCCAGACCATCGACTTCTGCATCACTGCTATCATTTATGGATAAGGTGACCGTTCAAGATATTAATAAAACAAACGAGCTATTGGGAAATTTCTTCTTTGGTTACAATATACCATTTAGCGTAATTGATTCGACACATTTTCGCAACTTAATGCATTGTTTGCGACCAAGCTATCACATTCCTTCTAAAAAGGCCTTGAGTGGAAGAATATTAGATGGCATTTTAAATAAATTTACGGAGGGCATTAAATTCGAATCTGAATCGGTTATGCTAATCGATGGTTGGAAAAATAAAAATGCTAATATGTGCGAAGAATGTTACCGTATAACTGCATTCTTCTGCAACAGGCAAAGCAGTTTTCCTAGACAGCTGGGACTTAAGCGAAGACAGGGAAACAGGAGAAAAATTAGCTGAATTAATCGAATTTGCAAAAATACAAGCAGAAAAGATTAGTGATAATGCTGCTAACATGGTCAAGATGGAACAGATTTAATGCACCTTACGTGCAATTCTCACATAGAACAATTATTAGCAAAAGATATTTTACCTAGCTCGTTAGCTCTAAAGTAACATCAATTTTAAAACAATTTAATGGCCCCGATATGAAGCAAAAATGTTAAAACTTGGGGGCTCAAAAATTTCTTCACCATGCCAGACTAGGTGGTGCTCCAATAGGGATTCATTAGTGTGATTTTTAAAAAAAATATTCCGTATATCAAACGTGTAATATCAGACAATCCTCAAAAATTTATACCAGCCATGATTTTCAACCAACAATTTATTAACTACATCTCTGAAACCGTTTCACTACTGGACCCCATCTGCATATTAATTAATAGGAGTCAGTCGTCTACTGCAAGCTTTGCATGTGCAGCTGAAGCATGGCTTAGCATAAAATTTCCTCCAGGGTTTGTAGAAGCAGAAGCATGCTTTGTGACGTAACCTAAAAGACTAACGCCACAATGGAGGATCCTGCCGCAGCTATCATGCTCGAAGCCGAAGATGGGGTGGGCTAAAAACAGGAAAAGGGCGCCAAGGAGTTGTTGGCTGATCCTCTGTAGCCAACACACAACGACTACAACTCCTAAAAGCCGCTGGTACACAATAGGGCACAATAAAATGACAAAAGAAAAAAACGTAGTCAAATAGTATATCATATAATAAAAAAAAACAAAATAGGTAGGAAACCCAGACATGGCAACATCTGACAATACACATATTTATATAATAATACAAAAAAAACAATTGATATCAACAAAAATAATTATCAATGAATAAATGCATATATAAATATAAAAAAAAAACAATGAACATAAACCTGGGTGAAATTTAGACACCCGGTACTAACGTTGCGCTAAAAAAGGGAAAATCAAAAATAGGCGCGGATGACGCCGGAAATACACTACACGAATGGAGCTCCGCACGCTCAGCGCACCGACGGGTCAATCGCACGCACGCTAACTACAACAATGTAATTAGTCGCAAACGGGAGTATCGACTGTCGCTAAATCTCGACACAAAAAACAGATATTACTATAAAGTCAAAATGGAATTTACAAACAGCAAAATTATTGAAGTGGCTATAAACAAATTGAACCAAAATTATTATTGACTAAATGAACTTTAAACAAGATAAACTACTTAACTACGGAAATTATACTATGGCAAACAAATTAAATTTTTAAAAAAGTTCCTACAGATTTTGTTCAAAAATAAACAAACAGATGACCACAACACGCCGTGGCCAGGCAACTACATTAACAATAGCCGAACGAGGCGAAAGTTCGAACGGACGGGCGACGCGAAGTCACAAAAAACGAACACAAAATTGACACAAAAAGCTGTGACGGGCGCTACATAAAAACCAGCCGTTGGACGCGATGTTCCAGACGGACAGGCGACGTAAAAATCAAACTTTATATCTGACCTTCCAGATGATAAGCGGGTCAGCTGCTACAACTAATCAGACTTGCAGCTCAGCACCAGGTGATCGGCGCTTGAAACATGGGGAGAGTCGGAGAGTGCATCAGGACCAAAGTTTCTCGAGGGGTGCACCTAATATGAGATTGTCCTTGTGTGGGAGAACCTTCCAGATCGTCTTAGGAGCGACATTGATACATTAAAATATCAATATTGTTATGAACACCATGGCTTGGAGGGTATAAGTTATAACGAGAATGATGAAGATGGTAGCGGCTTAGATGTAAACGATAATGGCCCCGCCACCCAGAAAGAAACGAGTATGATAGTGGTTCGTCTAGGACAACTTGTCGTAGAATTCACTTTCGCCCCTGAAAATGCCACAAAGTCCAATTAGGTGCTCTATATTAATGAAAATGAAATAATTCGCTCATAAATGCAATGCAAGCAATTGCACCCCAGACAATCTTCACGGAATTTCACTAACAAGTAAAACTTTTCCAGTGGTTCAGCAAAAAGACGATAGGTGAAAATAATTTTAGAATAGTTGTTCAATTTGTGCCAGTATAATTTGTAATATTTTAAATTTTAGTGAAATTCAGGTATTAATAAAACCACTATATAGAACAATCGACGTTTAGGCCGCGTTTGGGGCCTTTGTCAAGATTTATATGTAAAGTATGAAGTATAAAGTTGACATAAATCTTTACCGTAGGGGCTTAACGGGGCCGAAACGTCGATTGTTTTATATGCTTAGTGGTTTTATTAATGCTAGAATTTTACCAAATTTAAAATACATATAATAATTTTAGATTCACGAAGCTACGTATACGATGGCTTCTTATTATATTATGGTTAATTCTGATCCAATCAAGGGTAAAAAGGGTTGAAACACTACTTAAAGCATTAGAATGCCTAATTTTTTCTCTCTAAAAAAGGAAAAAATTTGCACTGTTCACATCTAAAATAGATTCAATATACACATACATAGGTACCACAGAAATAAATACATAATGACATTGTGAAAAACATGCATTACTTTTTTCTTATTCATGTATTGCGAAAATCCTGCGGTGAAGTGAGTAAATGCAATTTTATCCCCTTTAACAATAATTGCAGAAAATACTAAAAATTCACATTGATGTTGATGAAAAAAAGAGGGAGAAGAGGAAGAAACAAAAAACGAATTAAATCTGTAAAAGCTTTATTAGGCGAAGAGATGAGGTATTAATATATGCCGGATATTTATTATTATAGACAGGATGAAAAAATCAGCCAGTATTGTATGAAAAAATGTCTGAGTCATAATTCCTTTATGAAAAACACCTCTAATATTAACTTAACTACTCTAATCGACAACTATTCAGTCGTCCATTTAGCGGCACGTGCCTCTCAAGGGACACTTTTATGCTTATTTACTCACACCATGTCAAAAAACGTATTTAGATACTTCATAGGGTGGGGATTTTGATTTTATTGTAGGTTTTCAATTGAAGCTTAGCTCTTTGTGTTATTTATTATGTCTGCTAGAAGACTAGAACGTACCGGTACCTGCCTCAATTTATGCGCCTCACTTACTGGAAATTCTACCTATACATATTGAGTTCTTTAACGTTTTAATAGCACGCTCCGTCCTCGCAGCTTTTTTTCGAGTTATAATTTATTTGCATTCAGTAATGACGGAATTTGATTCTTAGAATTAATTATTAGATGGTTGATAATTTCACCAAAACTTTCAATTAACGACTTTGGCCAGCCCCGCCAGGGGTACATTAAAATCACCCTAGCATAATATGTCATGCGGGACGTAATTAAGTAGCTTTTAAAGAAAATAAATACTTTACATAATACATACGCGCCCTGACTGTTGTGCAGGCGTTAAAAACTATTAATGGCAGCGAAGGCCTGCTCTAACACCGAATTTTCTGATACATTTGAGGCTGTACATGAAGTTTCTTCTAATGTACTTGTAGATGGTCGCTGGATAATGTGCTTCTAGTCTTTTATGACGCAGATGCCTTCATTTTAATCAATTTATTTCGGATAAGTATCTATCGTGCGTCTTCTAAATAATTATGCCACGGTAAAAGCTTCTCATATACATATGTGTGTGTATGCACCTACAATCGTATAAAGATTTTGATAGGTTAATTACATATTGAATTCGACGCCTTCCTTACTCTGCAGATGCTTCGGTGAGAGTGAGAGGCTTTAGGAAAATATTCTGTTAATCTCAACACCAATCTTACTCTATTACACATTATTTTTATAGAAGTCTATATTTGAAACGGGCCTATTTAAACTATGAATCGATGATCGTCGATTGCCGATTTTTCAAAAGAGCCCCGGCGCCGGGTGGCATTTCAATTAAATAGGGTCTGCCATTGGCCACTCTGCTGTGGGGGTGCCTGGTACGTGCATTTACATGTTTTTCAAAGTCTCCGAGTTTCGCGTAAATTTCGAAAATTTCCTTTCAGATGATATTTAAAAACCACATTGATTCGTAGCTCCCCCCAATGATTCACTACGTACTTATTTATTCTCATAATGGGTCAACCCCTAGTTCTGCTCCAGTAGTGACCCTCCCACTTGCGGTTCTTTTTCTTCCTTTTTTCCTTTTATTTTGAATATGGTACCACCATTTTAGACTTTTTTTTTGTTTTTCTTGAAATTTTGTTATTATTAGGCACAAAAAGCCCTGATTGCCCCCTATAATATTACATATAATTATCTGTTAAACTGCTGCAATTTGGGGCATTCCAGACACGCAGCTTGTGCCACCGTGATGTTATTTCCTGGAGAGTTGACAGCTTTTCTTTTAATTATACCTGCCTCGTGCGATAGCATTATCCTCATCGTCGCGATAGAGGTAAAATATACATATCAAATTTACAAAGGTCACGTTTAATTGGCAAAAAAGGTTACTTGCTTATGGAGTAATAAACAAAACGCTCAACTATTGCTAATACATTTTATTGAAAATATTTACATGTTTATTAGTAAATTTTCTAACATTACATCCCCTTTTGTTCTACATCTTTTCATAAATGATTACATTTTTTATTCGTTTCCTCAGATTATCATTATGAAAACTAAAATTTATCATTATAATTATCATAATCATAATTCATAATATTAAAAGCGAAAAGGCACAACACTTGCAACGGGTGGGGATATCGGTCGCTCGGTCTCTTTTCAACTGGCGGAGATCGTATGGGTGAGGTCGTGCACTCGACCAGGTGTTTCTTTAACGCAAATAAGAAAATTGCATCGGCATAATTTCGATGGACGCTTGGATCTGCTGAGCGCTGTTATCGCAGTCGGAGTTCAACGTTACACGGGTAGGCATAGGTAGAATGGTTTTTTGTCGTATGCATTAAATTAAACGCAATTAATTATGGACAAAATGACATACAGGGCAGCGTACATGCGATATGAAAACCGCAGGAAAAAACCTAGGCAACTATCACCACTACGTAAAAGTCGTGGAGCGTAGCCCACGGGTCATCTAGTAATAAAGTATTCGAGATAAAATTGCATAATATTAATATTAGGGTCGTATACATATACTTGGTGCGTGTTAGTATTTTTGAATCCAAAAGATGAACCGACACGAATAAAAGGACACCATATATGTTTGCATGGTGGATATGTTAAGTTTCTTCATTCGTTCGTAGAATATTAAGGCTACTACACGACAGGTATATGACAGAACTTTTAAACCCGAAGAGATTATAATGTCACACACTGCGCGAAGAACGATCTTGTACAAAACTGGAATGTGTGTAACTGGACAGTAGTGGTGAAGGAATTATTTGTGGAGTGAGCATTCAAGTTTTTTGTTTTTTGATGTATCCGTAGGGGACTGACGTAAAATATTCGCAAAACTTTCTCTTCTCGGACGTTATCCTGAAGATTTTAGTTTCTTTTGTGGTCAATACGTCATGCTCCTTGGTTCTTCTTATATTTTGTTGAGACACAAGGATTGGTTCATGTGTTTCAACCATTTGTAACATTGTATCGAAATTAATTTTCTCGCTGTTTTGATAAGATAACGTAATACCTTTGACTTTGCTTACGTTGACGAATTCATTTTTATTTGTAGACCACACTTTAAACGAGTAACACTTAGCCCCCGCGGGGACAAAAGTCGAAATATACGACCCAGGACCATAGCTTTCCAGTTCGTCCGTCAAATCACCCAAAAAATTTCCTGTTGGCGGTTCATAGTGCCCTTCTTGGGCAACGTAGATCACACTGTCCGTATCATAATATAGAACTCTGCCCCCCAGTTTTTCTAAATAGCTATAGAGTTTCAATCTGGCTTGTGCTGTGGTGTAGGCAGCAGTGCAAACGTTAACCGTTGATAGCATACCCGCGGCTTCCATTATATGTGACCAGTTCACAATTAAGGTGTCCTCGTTTATTTCTAAAGCATTGTCAACTTCAATTGCCGGATTGGCTAGCAAATCGTAAAACTCTGCTGGTGATCTTATAACAGATGTCTTGCTCTGGTTTTCTCTCTGGCCAAATTTACCCCAGAAGCTGTTAAGTATTAATTTAGCTAAAGATCGTAGACCAGCATTTTTAGCAATTTCACCATATTCTAACTGTATGCCTTCCTGGTTCAAGTAGTCTTGTATGTACTTTTCACGTTGCTCCTTACTGAGACAGCTAGCCGGCCATCCTGATGCCTGTTGTTTGCTTTTCAAGAATTTATTAATAAATTTGGTAAATAACCCACCGATTTTATTGGATTTACTGTTTTGTTCAACTTCGTAGTTCCAAATTTCGTAAATCTCTTGAATTTTCTATCCTACCTCGGTGGCTTTTAATACCTCGTCCAAGACCCATGTCCCATTTAAACACCTTTTCTCGTCGTTGTGCATACACTCACCTTGATACAGTTGTTCACTGCATGTTCTACAGAGAGTGAATATTAACTTGTTGTTTACTTTTGTGGGCAGAACCGGATGGTATAAGTCATTCGGCGGTAATATTTTACATTTTATAAGACCATTTATATTTGTTGCGGTTAGGTTCAATTTTGAACAGTCCTCGTGCCCCACGTGAATCTGAGGATGTTTAACCGGGTATTTACCATATTTGCATACCCAAGGGTAGAGAGAACATACATCCAGGTATTTAATCCGTTCTCCTGGCTTTACCTCGTACTTTAATACAGTATTTCCTGTTCTTCCGCCGTAGAAGCTATCTCGTGGATTAAGAGGAACGAGGTTCATTAAGGGGTGAGCTGAAGTGTATTCTTCAATTTCGGCGTTTTTCCTCATTTCTCTGCGAAACTGGCATTCCCACATTTCTAAAACCTGATAGCCGGCCTTACGCAGCATTTGGGTTTTCTTCTGCGTTCTTTCCAATCGGGCATTTAAGGTATCTTTGGAGTCGTTATGCAGAGGCTGATCACGTAACGATGTTTGGCAGATATCGTGGCCATGATAATAGCACCCGTGAAACTCGAAAACCTGACCTGTTTCTTCAGAATATCCATCAACTCTTGTCCCATTAAGTACAGTCTCTTTACTGTTCGCTGCATGTTTGATGCTTATTCCTCTCTGATGCGACTCCCATAGTAACCATTTAAGGGCAATTTCTGACTGTTCGTCGGTGCCTCGATAACCGTTGCGTGGTATAATACTAATAGTATTGGGTTGCAAGAAATTTCTTCTGAATATCAAATTGCACGCCGATGCAATTGTGCACGCTTCTGTGAATGGACAAATGCCACATTCTTCCAACATAATTTTGCGAAATTTCAGACACGCCTCAGTTAAAATTTGGACGTCACTAATACAATAGTCGATCAATTCTCGTTGCATATTAAATTCAGTATTCTTGTGTTCCTCGTACCATCCAAAAAACTGTTCTCTGGCTTGTGGCTTTAAAGCGTCAGGATCGTAATAATTTATACCAGGCAGAAACCCCGTGTAATTCTCATTTTTCAGCGTATTGAAAAGATGTGGAAAGTACCCCTTTTTGAAGGTAGGGGGTAAGTCGAATGCTTTGGGTAATTCTGAGAGAGCCATGGGAAAATAATTGAGAGAATCGATAAACTTTATATTATTTGCCTCCATTAAAATTAATTTTGTACCTCGCATGATCAGTGTTGGAATATACTTGGTATTTTCTAGGATGTATTTTAAGATGAATTGGTGATCGAATCCCTGGCCATTATGCGCAATGACTATAATTTTCTTGAAAATCTTCTTCTGATTGAGAATGAACTGAACGAAATATTCAACGGGGCTAGTTTTAAGTATATGCCTTCTAATGCCGCATTTGATACAAGAAAGTTGGCTATCATCTAAAGATAGGCAGCGTATACACCGCTGCTGGAATACACAAAGGTTTGGTACGTGAACAGTGGATTTTTCATTGTACTGGGATTCTTGCCGCGTTTCGAGGTCATAGAAAATAAATAGTGTTTTTTCATCTGCGGGTGCTCTACGGTTATCAGGCTGAATATAACACAGATGGTTTTCTTGTTGGAATGATTTGCAAATTTTGCAGAATATTTCACCGCACTGGTGTTGACGATTCTTTGCGATTGATTTAAAACATTTGGAACATTTACGTATTTTATCGCATAATTTACTTTTCAGATGGTTATCGTAACAGCCGCTATTTCTAAAGCTTCTGTTGCACTTAGAACACGGAATCTCTTCTCGTTCTTTGGCGCACACAGGTTTGTGCCGACAGCAAGGGCAACTATCTGTACATCGATGTCTGTCTTTCATGTTGAAGGTAACATTACAATCTTGACAGAAGTAGCTCGAACCAAATGCTGCTGTTAAAGATGAAATTACATTAAAGTGATTTTGTTTGTGTAGCAGATTTATTCATTTGTCTGCATCGGGGCCTTCAAATATTTTCTCACGAGTACCATATTCGTAAACGGTGATTTTGTATTCGTTTAAGAATTCTTGAAATAAGCGAATTTCTTCAACGCCAGAACCCGCTTCCTTTGGAATCTGGACTCCCGCAGCATTCAGTAGTTCTGTTGCCTTCATAAGTTGGGCCTTCCCGATGTCGTCGCGAATGTTCTTGTAGTTCGGGTTTTTCTCAATTCTAGCCAATGCTACGACTATACTTCTAGGAAGGCACAAGTTATCCATATTTTTGACCTAAAACAAAAAGTAGGAGATTAATTTTAATCGCTAAACGCCTCCACAGTGGATGATGGAATGGCTAAATACGCCAATGTATGCTTACCATGATAATTCCGCGCCTTTTGTTACATTCCTCTTCAAAGTTGCCGTAGTAACCTGATCTGCAATTATGCCCTTGCCCGGTAGGTGATCTGATTTGCGTCATGGTTATCCGGAACTTGCTTGTATTCAACCCCTCTGAGTTACTTTGATATATTTGTGATATCATACCCCAAATTTGATCGAAGGTTAAGTTTGATGCTTTTCTAAACGGTAGGTGACTTTCCTTTTGATGATCATCCGTCGTGAACGCAAAGCCCACCCTGTCTCCTGATTGTACGTTTTCTACAATTCTCTTAACAATACCTTCGACGCCATGTTTTATCCACATCAGTTGATCTTGGTCTCGGCGGGGCTCATTAATTTTAAATGCAATATTTTTTCGAGAAAGTTTATACTTTTTGTTATTAGTTTCATATTCCTCGATGATGGTAAAGCCTGTCTTTTCAGTTGAATCTACGTTAGTATTAGGTGTCGGGTCTGCTGTAGTTAACGTCGACGTTTCCTTCTCTTTATGCACGGATTTAATGTGTCGAAATACGGCATCTGATCTCGAAAACATTTTACTACACTGAGGGCAACAGAAACTAGAGGTTTTGTCACTATTTTTATGATTAGTACAACGCAATTTATGTCGCTTTAAATTATCTAGTCTTGAAAAAAACTTATTACAAGAATAGCACTGATAATTATTCATTTTCGATGTCTTCTTTTAGACGTAGTTCACAGAACTGAGACGTCGCGTCTTAATTGCTGCTTTTTATACACAAATATTTCCCATAATGCAATTCGGTTACAGAAATCATAACCCAATTAGAGATATAGTCGAAGAGCGAAGCCCACTGACGAAACAGGGCGGCATATCCAGATGTAACCGTGGCCGATACGTATAATATTTACATCTTTTATCCATGCCCGCTTCCTAGGGACGGACAACTGTCTGCCTTATTTAATCCCCACAAGTGCCTTTTGATTTTAGTTTTGAACAAGTCGAGACTTGTCTTTGTCTACTTTCATAGACACGTCACATTGGTATTGTATCTCTCTGATTTTGTTATTGTATAGATGCAGGTGCACCCCCATTGTTCAGTTTTTTACCTCTACCTTTCATTGTCACCTGCGATATATGTAGAAACCAGTTGGGGAAGTAAATCTAAACTACTAATATAATTTAAAAATTGTAAATAATATTGTCATAACAGTAACAAGAGGAACAAGAAATCGGGAGAAAAGGGGAAATGGACAATTTATTGTTTATCCAGACAAATAATGAGTAAAATCATTTTATGTAAAAGTAGGTACATGGTATTTCTAGAACGTTATACACGTATAATTCCATCTTTATGGCAGGTTAAATGTCTGAAATATAAAAAACACACCCTTGAACAGGTAGCCGTCTATTTTCTAAGAGGTGATCTTAATAGTTCATGAATAATATTATGACCCCCGTAACTTTTGTTTGTGTAAACCAGGTAGAGAAATTGTCAGAATATTAATAGTATTTTCAGGTGTTACTGGGTAAAAGTGCACAACCGTACGTTTAAGAATGTATATTGTTAAAAATATCATATGGGGTTGTTTAGGCCTATTGAAATGCTGCTTAAAGCCGGAAGCTGAAAGGGCAATATGGTATCAAATCTATTCACTATTTTATTGATTGTAATGCTAGGTTAAGAATAAAACTGTGATTCATATCGAAAACATGATTAATAATTTTACAGCACAATGACTTTAAAAGAATAATAATTAATTTATAAGTTTATTACGACGTGCAGTGCTTTTGGTGGTAAACATTGTGAATATATCTGGCATTTTTATGCACTAAAGGGACACGGACGGCTGCTTATTGTCATGTCATTATATTATTATGTAAATTTTTATTATTGTGAGGACATTTGAATATTAAAAAACAAAAGAAAGGAACGTTTCCAGACGTGTAGGCTTGTAAACGAAGGGGCTTCAATACAATAATTAGCTCATTCCATACAACCAATCCCCTACCAATACTTTTGTAAACTCCGCCACTTCTTTTTGCATTCACTTTAATGACGATTTTATTCATTTCAAATTATTTATGCAACTGATTTATTATAAATAACAATTAGGTGATTATACGTATAAACCAATTTCTGCTAATTATAACCGTGGATGAATATTGCAAGGTAAGTATAACAAAACTGGAATTAAATGCGGAGGTCCTCCACATCCTTCACATCCTCCACCGTTGAAGCGCTGCCGAAATGCATTGCGTATATGGGGAAATGACCCGTGTCTGTCTCGGCCAACCGCCCCACTCTCTACTATCGGAATACATCAATGACATTCAATGCGAACAGGAAATTGAAGAAATAGACACAGGCGAAGTAGAGGATCAAAATTTTTCAACACACGCCTCGGAAATAGAAGAATCATGACAGACTTAAACATAATTTATACAAAAACACAACTACCATTTATTTATATACCCTCGCTCGACCTTAAACTTTTAATAGACAGCGGTGCATCCAATTCAATAATGAATCCAGGTCCTGCCCGTACCAAATTTTCAGAATTCTTATTTCATAAACCTTTTTCAGTTAGCAGCGTAAATAGATTTATTAAAAATGAGGAAAATATTCAGTTCCCGGTTTTGCAAGAATTTGGAATAAATTAACCTATTAATTTTCACGTAATTGATTGGCACGATAGATATTATGCTCTAATAGGAATCGAAGATTTCCGTAAATTAAAAGCAAAAATAGATTACGATAATGAACAATTAGAAATACAGCAAATTAAAATACCTTTTCATTTAGAATTTAATACATTTAAGCAAAAATCCAGTAAATACCTGAAAATTCCCGTGAACATTACTAAAGGACCCGTGTTAGTTCCCGAATTACAATTTGATGACTATACAACACCTGAAATAATAGTTAATGCTCACAATGGTATCTGCAAGATACCAGTAGATCAGGAAATAGAGGTAAACTTTAACCAAAGAATAGAAGTCACACCACTAGAAAAGGAAGACTTTGACGAACCACAAGCTACGACCAGACAGATAGAAATTCCTGAAGTAATTCGTAGGAACCACCTTAACCATGAATAAAAATTTAAAATAATACAGCTTTGCAAGAAATACAAGGATGTTTTTTATAACGAGGAATGTGATTTGACATTTACAAATGCAGTAAAACACAGTATTAGAACCAAAGATGAAGACCGTATTTACATTAAGCAATTTAGATATCCTTACAACTTAAAACAAGAAATTCAATTGAAAATTAACAAATTACTGGAAAACAAAATTATTAAACCATCAATATCTCGGTACAGCTAACCAGTTTGGATAGTACCAAAGAAAATGGACGCATCTGGTAAGAGAAAATGGTGTTTAGTAATAGATTACCGAAGACTAAACGAGAAAACAATAGAGGATAAATACCCACTGCCACGCACAGAGGAAATATTGGACAACCTAGGCAAATGTACTTATTTTTCAACTCTTGATCTAGCTCAAGGCTTCCATCAGATTGAAATGGATCAAAATTCGATTGAAAAAACAGCATTCTCAGTAAACAATGGCCACTATGAATGTGTACGTATGCCATTTGGTTTGAAAAATGCCCCTGCAACTTTCCAGAGAGTAATGGATAATGTACTGCGAGAATACCTGCATAAATTTTGTTTTGTGTACATGGGGCTAATGTGATACAGTCAAAATATTGGGGCTATTATGATACGGCTGTCTAAAAAATATTTAAAGTCTACAAATTAAAGTAAGAAAAATTGGTAAAGTAGAGAATTATATACTTAATTATAAGTCATATTCACTTTTGCAAAAATCTAAAACATTTGGAAATTAAAACAATTTTTCTACTTAAGCTTCAATTTCGCTTACTTAACTTTTATTTCTTTAGTGACAACTTTTACTGCAGCCAAAACTATCGATAATAATCTATGTGTTTATGATTTCCGTTATATAAGGCCGACTTAGAGCTTTAATTTAACGCCTATTTTATTAAATTTCAGCAATGTTGAAGCAGGTATATTTGAGGTTAAAGTGAAGGGGCTATTGTGATACAGCTACTGGGGCTTTTCTGAGACGACCACTGGGGCTTTTATGATACAATCTTCAGGGACTTCTCTTTGTTGCAGTTGGTGTAATTGAAGAAAAGAAGTAAAAAACCAACATTATATCAAGATGGTTCGAAAGTATATAAAGACAGGGGCTCGCAAGAAATACTCCGAAGAACAACTTCAAAGAGCTTTGGATATGATAGAAAATGGTCGATCCCTTCGTATTGTTGCCACTGAACTAAACATAGAGAAAATGTTCCTCTCAAGACATAAACAAAAAGTAACAGAAAATAGAGCAAATGAAATTAGAGTTGATGAAGAAGAACCTGTTGTAGAAAAAAGAAAGCCAGGCCATCCAACCGTATTTAGTGTTGAAGAAGAAACCAGATTAACTAATCACATTAAATCTTTAGCTCAATGGGGATTTGCTTTGGGTCGAGTTGAAGTTATGGAACTCATTAAAAGCTACGTGGAAGAAAATGAAATAAAGGTGCCTTTTAAAAACAATCGTCCTGGCTAAGATTGGTTTGCGGGGTTCTGTAAAAGAAACAGATTGAGTTTAAAACGCCTGGAGCCGCTCGAGAAATCCAGAAGGGTGGCAACTGGCGATCCATTTGTAATTTTTAATTTTTACGATATCTTGGAATCCGAAATTGAAAAGCTACAACTACACAACAAACCCGAATGTTTCTACAACCTTGATGAAACAAGTTTCTGTTCCGATCCTTCTCGAATTAAAGGACTTTCTGGCATTGGGCAGAAAGCCCACAGACATATTGAAGGATCTGGACGTGACAACACGACAGTCCTTGCTTGTGTCTCTGCTGCCGGACAAGCCCTTCCTCCATTAATAATTTTCCAATCCGCAAATTTGTGGAGTACTTGGAAGGGCGATAAGGACATTCCAGGTACGTTTTACTCATCTTCTGAAAATGGATGGATGACTTCAATCATATTCCAAGGTTGGTTTAAACAATTCTGTAAAACTGTGAAAGAAAGGCATTTGATCTTACTTTATGATGGTCACATGACCCATTTAGACGAAGGTACTATTAAGCATGCAAGGGAAGAAAACATCTCAATAATAAAACTTCCGGCTCATACTACAGATGTACTCCAGCCCTTAGATAAATGCTGCTTTCGATCCTTGAAATATCAGTGGGATTTGAAACTGGTGGAATGGTTCAGAATTAACCGCAGAATACTACAAAAAAGCGAATTTGTAAACATTCTATGTGAAGTCTGGCCAGATGGCTTGAAACCAGATCATATCAGATCTGGTTTTCGCTCAACTGGAATATATCCCTGTGATCGAACAAAATATCCCGTCTCCAGATTCGATCCAGAAAAATACAGGAGGTATCAACAGGATTCAAATCGTTCTGTGAGTCCTATGCTAACTTTAGAAGCAACAGAAAACCCAGAGCAATCCGATACCACAACGCCACCTGAACCGAACAACTCTGATGCGCCAAACTCCTCTACTCCGCAACCATCGACTTCTCGATCGACTTTGACCCCGCAACCATCTCCCTGTACGTCAAGAACCTTGAGTCCCCAACCATCAACTTCCAAATCTTGAGTTTGTTCATCCTAATGTAAAGCTGGGAGTTTTGAAATAATTATTTCAAACATGTTCAAAGGAAAAACAGAAGCAAAAAAAAAGAAAGTAGACGGAAGATTGACCCATGTGCAAAAGTTATAACGTCCGATGAATTTACAGCGGAAATAAAAAAAATAATCAATTTGGTAAAGGCAAAGCTCCCAAACCAAAAAGATCGTTGTTAAAAAATTTGTGAATTAAAAGTTACCTACAGCATTTGTACGTTTTCTTTTTAACAATCCCACATCTAGCAATCACATTACCAATTATAATTGCATAAATATCAATCAGTAGCTTTAGTGAAAAAAAAAACACACATGACATTAATTTGCTGTAACTTAAAAAATACTTAAAGGATGGCTGTCAAAATTGCAGGGAAAAATGATAAAGGACAATAATGTATCATACTAGCCCCACGTATTTTAAATCTATCTCCAACACAGAATTAAATAGTTGTATCACAATAACCCCTTACTGTATCAATAATAGCCCCAAACGTGGGGCTATATTGATACAGCATTTTGTTGTATTTTTACGGTCAACTATTGTTTTTCTTGTATTTTGCCCTCAAAACTGGGCAGAGAACCCCATTACTTACAACAAGGAATTTTTTGAGATTTTTAAAAATAAAATTTATAATTATTTTTGTAAAAGTTTTAATTTTTGTATCATAATAGCCCCGGTTGACTTTACATTGCAAAGAACTGTTAATTAACGCAATAATACTAACCTACCCAGATTTTACCAAGCCGTTTAAATTAACCACCGATGCATCTAATGTAATAGGTGGAGTGTTAACGCAAGATAACAAACCTATAGGTTATTACTCCAGAACATTAAAAGTGCTGAACGAAAGCATTCCATAATTGAGAAAGAATTATTAGCAATAATAGACTGCACAAAACATTACAGACCTTATCGTTTTGGCAGAAAATTTATTATAGAAACAGACCACAACCCCTTGGTATGGTTAGACAAATTAAAAGAACCGAACTCTAGACTAATTAGATGGAAATTGAAGCTAAGTGAATACGACTATGAAATAAATTATAAGAAAGGAAAAGACAATTTCGTAGCTGATGCAATATCGCGAATCGAAATTGACAATAGAGAAATTGATACACTTTCTACAACAGCTCAAATAGATGACTCTGAAATAATTACAGCGGAAGAAATTGAGGATTTATTACCTTTTAAACGATAATTCTGAAGATCTACCCCAGCTTTCTCAACAGGAAATGGATCAGATCCTACAAATGCTCGATACACCAGAACAACTAGCAGAAGCTAGAGAAAGTCCAGATACAATTCACAGCATCAATGATAACGATGATAATAAAGTCGTATCAATAACAGAGAGCTCAATTAATAATTTTTCAAATAGACTAATAGTAAAATATGGCAACCAATATGATATAAAATTTACAAGACCTTTTAAGAAAAATAATTATGTGGCAAGTATTAGGAAACAGAATATCGAAGAGGATTCCATTAGAACTTCGCGCGAAATAATAAAACCCAATGCTATCTTTTGTATTTGCTTTAAAGACAAAGACATTCAAATACCATTCCTTAGAGTATGTAAAACATTTTGAAATCGGGGTATTAAAATAATAAAATCAAACCTTTGCTGCAAAGACATAATTAACAAAGACGAACAAAACCGCATTATAGATGATTACCACTGAAATAATCACAATGGAATAAATGAAACTTACATCCACCTTAAACAAAAATACTTTTGGCCCAACATGAAACAGATGATAACCGAAATAATTAATTCATGCGAATTATGTCTTCAAGCTAAATACGAACGAAACCCATATAACATTGCATTTTAAGGACCACTAATTAATAGCTAAAAAGCCTTTTGAAATATTTCATGTAGATACATTTTCTTTTGATAAATGTAAATTTTTAACAATCATTGATTTATTTTCTAAATATGCACAAGCTTATCAGATATCAAACACAATAGGTATTATCATACTAAATAAACTAAGACATTACTTCTCTCACCATAATTCTGTGGCTTGGTGCAAGAAGTGCCAATATCATGTTTACATGTTTACATTGGAAGTTCTTGCACGAAGTAATCTAGGATAATGCTAAGTAAGTTAGTTAATCCAGAGTTGACATTGGTAGTTTTTACAAGTGAAGTAGGTCATACCCACATGGAGGCAGACACCATTCATGCGGCCATAGAAATGATGAAGAAAACGACAACTGCAAAAATTGATACTCCCAAGGTCAAATCTTATTCGAATGGTTCCCAGAAAACCACCAATATCTGTAATTGAATTGGAACAAAATAATTTCCTAAATTTTGGTAAACTACTTTCGAGTGTTTACGTGCATCGCAAAAAGATGTCTACTGGAGAATCTGTACCTAGGCTTAAAATTAAAAAATAGATCCAGTACATATCAGATGCGCCTGGCAAGATTTTTTATAAGCAGTCCTTCCAACCTAATGAGGATTTTAAAATATTAGATCTGACAAGAAGATTCATACCAAAGAGTATGCCAAAATTAATTTATATTGCAACTAAACCTTTACTCCTTTCAAACGAAAAGTTCGAGACCTTTAGTCAGTATTGAACTATACTCATCCAACAAGCCGAGCCTTTTATCAGTCTGTGATTGCTGGGTCATCCGATGAGTTTCAACCTGACGATAATAGCGCAGACGAAACTGATACAGAATAAAAGACATTTGGGAGATAATATTTTTAATTATGTGGATTTTTTGGTATCTTGCAATAAATACATTTATTGATTAATGTTATAATTCAAATCAGCCAATGTCTAATTTTATTCTAATTTGGGTTTAATAAAAAACTACCAATGTCGTTCAAATTTCTCTTAATTGACAATCTAAGAAAGTATAATTTTATAAAAGTATTCCTAAATAACAGCCATAAATTTATTGAAATATAAACTTCAACAAAGTTTAATAACAATTAACTTTATTATGACCTAATTTTTTGATGAACATTCAACAGCTGATTCTCAGCATTTTATTTTTGTGACATTGGCACTTCTTCCACCAAGCCACAGAATTATCCTAATAAAATAGTTTTTGTCGAAGGAACGGAATTTAAAAATAGAACAGTACAAGAATTTTGTAAATTAATGAATATTCAATCACACTATACCACAACTAATAATCCCAATTCAAACTCACCTATAGAGAGGTTTCATTCAACATTAAGGGGATAGTTCAGGCTCTTGGATTCTCAGATTTTAGTCCGAAATACACTAAGACACATGACACTGATTTTTAATATTAAAATAGAAAATGTTCTTCCTGTCTTTTCCCCCTCCAAATTTCCTCTAACTCCAGCAATCCTTCTCATTCTAACATTCAGAAGCTAATATACAAGCGTCCTTATTGCTCGATAACTTCACTTGCCTACGGGCGCGCCGACAAAGGGTTTTGAGTGACAGCGGCTTGTAATTTATTGCTATCTAAGGGTGCTGCTACACTAAATTTTCTAGTAATTCCGTAAATAAAGTAACATCTACACTTGAAATAATTAATTTATTAATGTTACCTAATTATATTCAAGAAAGTCAATAATAATATTATTATACACTAAATACAAAGAAACATTATTTTTATAAAAAGCGAACATATTTTTTCTACTAATACTAACACTACTCTGAAAATAATTAATTTTGAACGAAACAAGGCTGTCCTTTTGAGTTGGATAACAAGAATTTCCAACAGTAGGTACCAATTCTTGGGCTGAAGAAGTATTCCAAAAACTTGGCCCTTCTTGTATCGAGAAAATATTGGCAAATTCATACAGGGTGGACAAAATTAAGTTTACACCATTGGTAATTCGATTATTATTGAACCTACGAGGTTGGATCAATGAGAAAGAAGGGCGCGAATGAAAATAATGTTAGGGAAGTAAAGGCAGAATGGAATTGCATTAAAAATGGTTTGGGTTCTGCAGCTAGAGATACATTGGGTCACAAACAGACTGAAAGTAGAAAACCCTGGATAACAAGGGATATTGTGACTAGGGTTTTCAGAATTCAGGATCGGGATTCAATTTCGGGATCGAAATTTAGAATCCCGGGATTGAATCCCGAACCCGAAATTCCGAAGTTGAAATAGGAAACACTACTATTTATACCTAATAAACACCCTGAACGAATTTACGTATTTTCACAAATACAATCGGCGACCAGGGAGTGAGCCGGTGATTTACCGGATTATTTTCGCACGCGGTAGTGCGGCGCCGAAACCGATCCACGGCGCTGATAGAAACTTGTAAGGTCATGGGCGTAATGCCCTGTGGGACACAAGAACAATTTCGCAATGCAGAAAAATTCCTTTTGCGTAAATGAATATTTCGGTATTTTACCGGGATCCCGGGATTCGGAATCTCGGGATTCCCGGGATCGAAAACTCTAATTGTGACTCTAATAGATGAGAGACGAAAATATAAAAATAGGCTAGATGAAGGAGGGAAACAAAGGTATAAAGCGGTCAAGTGGGAAAATATTCGGAAATGTAGGAAAGCCAAAGAACAGTGGATTGATAATAAATGCAAAGCAGTGGAAGTACGGCATACAATAGGAGAAGCGGAAAGAGAAAAAGAGTAGAAGGGTTTAAAATGTGGTGCTAAATATGCATGATAAAGATATCGTGGATAGATAAGTTTAGCAATAGGGATAGAGGTATTAGAAAGAGTTGGGGAAAAGCGAAAGGTGTGGAAGACAATAAAGAATAGGAGAGAGGATGGTAGGACACCTAAGACACGAAGGAATAGTTCGCGACATACTACTAGTCAGAGATAGGAATAAAAAGAGGTATGGGTAGGCCCAGACTAGACTACTGTTCTCAAATAGTTAGGGATGTAGAATGTTCAACTTTTGGGGAAATGCATAGGTTGGCTCAGGATAGGAAAGGATGGAGGTACGCGTCCAAACAGTCTTCGGACTGGGAACCTTATGGCGATGATGATGAATAATCAATAATCAATCAATAAACATAAAAATAATGGGTAGGTAGATACCATTGCTCGACATCGTCTTTTACTACAAAATTTGACATACTATTGGGTTGCGCATTTTCTTGTTTTCGTTTATTTTCCGTTTACTTCTATCGTGCATCATCATAATTAAAAAAAAGAATTTTGAAAATACAATAATTTAAAAACACACATTTCCATACAGACCTGCATTTGCGTTTTGGATAAGGGTTAGAAGGATAACTTCTCGACTTCTTACGTTTTTTTTATATTTCCCATCGCCAAACGAATCTAATTTTAGTTGTAAATATAAATACCTGTTTCAAGAAAATGCGCTTTTATAAAAATTAAAATTCTTGGGGTTTCCAAATTATTCTGTTGCCAATTCTAAAAGAACTTGAAAAGAGAAAATAAAGACTCATAAATTATAGGCTTTACTTCCCCTACATTGACGGTCTAATACGCGACGTACTACGCCATGCGTTTTGAGGTCAGGGTGGGGAGTCAATCTTCTTTGAATAGCATTTTACTCCAAAGAATTTTGCGAAAACATGAGTTTGTATTTCCGGTCCTGTGTGAAAACTATTCATCCAATCTTAACGATTCTTTTTTTGAATCATAGATAAAACTACCAAGAATGAGCCCTACCAAGGACTTTACATATCATTAACATTTAATAAGCCAAAACCGGTCGAGAATGTGGGTAATTATTTAACTTATTTTAAATAATTATTTAACTATTAAAATATTTAAATACACAGCTGGACAATTGAAATGGACCACTACGATTTTTGAAAGTAAATTATGTGTAGCTATTTTGCTTTTGTAGTTTTGTATAATAAATAGATTATTTTATTGTTTATTGTCGATTTCAGTTTGCATTAGTCATTATAGGGTTGTAAAATCATACCAAATTCTGCAGATATTCAACAAAATTTTTTATTAACGAAAAAGTGATAACAATTTTAGGATATTCCAAAGATGGAAAAGTGAATGAGAACAATACAACTAAGTAGCATCTAAATGTTAGTATTTCGTAGGCCCTCCGCGAGCTTCCAGAAGTACTCTGCATCTTCGAGGCATACTCCTAATCACTTCATTGATAAATTCCTGTGGTATCAATTCCCATTCTTCCAATAAAGCGACAGACAGCTCTTGTAGTGTAGAAGGATAACGCTGGCGTTGGTTTAATTGCTTCTGCAACTTGTCCCAGACATGCTCTATTGGATTTATGTCTGGACTTCTTTCAGGCCAATTCATTCTAACGATTTCGTGTTCTTGTAGGGAGTTGGTAATAATTCTTGCACGGTGGGGGCGAGCATTATCGTCGACCAATAAAAAATCTCGTCCAAAATTTTCAGCAAATGGAACAATAATTGGTAGAATACATCTGTCCCTATAGATGTGAGCATTCTTGGTTTCATTAATCAAAACAATCAGGTCAGTGCGGCTGTTCATAATTATGCCTCCCCAGGCTGTGACACCCCCACCACCAAAAGCTACACGGGGCGACATATTACGGTCTAGATAACGCTCACCTGGTCTTCTCCACACGGACACTCTTCGATCTGAAGGGTGTAGATGAAATTTTGATTCATCGGTGAATAAGCATCGGCTCTATTCTTCATTGCCCCAGTTTATATGTTCTTCAGCCCAAATTCTTCGGGCAACGCGATGCTGCCTAGTAAGCAAGCAACATGTCGCATGCCTTCTAGCTCTTAAATTGGACTCATTCAACATTCTTCTGATGGTTCGAGTGGAAACATCAATTCCAGCAGCATCGTGAAGCTCATTATTAATTTGAGTTGACGTATGAGTGGGATTTCGCCTAGCGGTTAAGCGCACATAATGTGCCTGCGCTGGTGTAAGACTTCTTTGGCGACCTCCGCCATGCCGGAAAGCAACACTTCCAGTAGTTTGAAGTCGTTGATGAGCTCTGCTTAGTACGCTATGCGAAACATTAAAAAATCTAGCAATTTCTCTTTGTGAAGCGCCATTTTGGATAAGACGCAAAGCTGTATTCAAATTATCTACGCTTAAACGATTGTAAGGCATTATTTTCTTAATTTGCTTAAACCAGAAATCTGAAACAACTGTAAACAACCTCGTATTCTTAGTAAATTATTTTATTTTTACAATGGGTTATACCTTACATTTTAATTTTTTTGCAACTTTATCAAAAATAAACACCTTTCAGGAACTTTGACACTTATGTGAAACAAACGCAAAATCTTAAGTAAACTTTAATCAACGCACTCTTAGAGAAATTTTATTATTGTAGCTTAAAATCAATTTATTTGAGGTGGTCCATTTCAATTGTCCAGCAGTGTATATTCAAAATATTGGTAGGGTTCATAGAGTAACTCTTTCTTGATAAGTAGGGACAAAAAAATAGAAAATATTTTAATCCGATAATTTGCAAGAGCAGAACTACGAAGGTGCCGTAAATGCATGGGTGCACTATCCCCTTAATAGAAAAATTACGTACTGCTAAATTAAGAAATCCTCATGAATCACCTGCAAACTTAGTAATATCTATAATTTTAATATACGGATTCATTCTACAACTGGATTTTCACCTTTCGATTTACTCTATGGAGATTATGATAAAGCTCATGAGGTTAACCTAGATTTAACTATCTATGAAAAATACAATGAAAATAGACAAAACGAAATCCTTCCTTTTCTCGAACAAATTCACGAAAAAACGTTACAAAAAGGAACCCACCGTTTAGAAAAAACTAATTTAAATAAAGAAGTAAAGTAATAATTATAAATCAACCAGTAGTTTATGCAAAAAGAAATAAGCCAAGAGAAACAGACCCTATTTATGATAAAATAACTGTAGAGGAACAAGTAGGAAATAAAGTAATTGGAAAAGGGAAAGAAAAAACGCTAAACACAACTAGAAAAATCAAAAGATTAAGAAAACATATCCCCTTGCAGGTTCACGATGGCCCTCAGCCAGGCCCTTCAGGTCTACAAGACGGATTCTACCAAGAAAATTTAGGCGAAGTCAAAATTTTAGATCAGTACCACCGATTTTACTTTTATTTCAATCTCACTCACGTGGAAAACAACATTAGACAATTAACCACGAACGCCGTCATATTTTCTCATAAAAATACTGACGAACCTCTGACAAAAAGACTTTTCTATAGGCTATGGAATAATTGTCAAGAAGCTGAAAGTATAATTTATAAATTACAGGTCAAACAAAAGCGAGGCCTTATAAATGCATTAGGAGGTGTCATTAAATTTATTGCTGGAAATCCTGACGAAGAAGATCTAAAACAAATTAATGGAAATATAGATAATTTATTCAAAAATCAGGAACAAGTTTTGACAAAAATTAACAAAATTTCTTCATTTGCTAATCACCTAACTAACAGATACGCTAAAGACCAAATAGAAATACAAAATGTTCTAAATTCTACAATAACATCTTTATCTAAAGTTAAACGAGAATCCGACACAAGGACTATAATTCAATTAGAAATATTTACTAGTGAACAAATTATAAATACTTTAAGAATGATCGAGAGAACTATTATATGTCTAGCATACGAACAAATTGTAAATTTAGAATTATTTACTTTTGAAGAATTAAATCAAATATTAAAACATTTGACCAAAATTTATCCACCAAATTCGCTACTCACTGTAGATCAAATTCATCCTTTCAGAATATTAGAACTTTCGGAATTACATGTTTATTCAATTAAAGAAAACATTGCATTCGTTTTTAAAATTCCAATACTCTCCCTATACCTCCCTATACCTAAAAAACAACAGCAAATAATCCTATTTCCAAGCAATTACCACTTAGCCACAGATGACGATGAATTCTGGGTCAAGGACAAGTGCAGACAAATAATAAATCAAGTCGTTTGTGAAAAACCATTCAAAACGAACTGTCAACTTCAGCAACTTCAAGTGTACTGTAGTTCAAGTGTTAAATGAATATAAACTATGTGTACAATTAAATTCCAAAAATATCAACATTAAATGAAATTGAAATAATAGAAAATTGCCCAACTGAAATAAATAAGAAGATTCTAAAGGGAACCAACATCATAAATTCAAATTGTAAAATATACATTGAAGATCAAATGTTTGATCAAAGCAACACAAATTTTACCATACCACTCGAATTAACAGAAGTACAAATTCCAAAACCAAAAAAGGGACTTGCAATACTACCTGAGCACCTGCAAGATTTTGATGCATTGAAAAAAAAGCTATTGAGTTACAAGAAGATATTGAAATCCACCCTATAGTTCATTTGATTCACTAGTCATTAATTGCTATTATTATAATTACAATTATTGCTTTAATAATTATCTGTTTTAAATATAGGAGCAAAATTCAAAGACTGTTTAAACCTAAAAGAACAATAACCATTGCCAGCATGAAGAAGAAAAAGGAAGAAATGAATTCTTATCCAAATCTTAGAAACGAGGACGTTTCTATCTAAGGGGGAAGGAGTTACATTCCTAGAAACTAGGCTACACCTGTTATTACCCATGTTCGACCGGAATAGTATAAACAAACATGTTTAGATAAGGGCTACTATAAAAAGAGTTTCAGAGATTTTTTAACCAGCAGACGTGATGTAGCTTTCAAGTTGTCACTGTCAGTTCAGAGCAGACGCGATGTAGCTTTCAAGTTGTCACTGTCAGTTCAGAGCAGACGTGATATAGCTTTCGAGTTCATACAAAATATGTATTTATAATTTTTAAGTATTTTTTATAAAGTTGTAAATTCAATGAAATAAATATTTTTTTAAAATTGAATCTTCGTTACGAAGAACGTAACTATATGAAGCGCTCCGCCCTCTATGATTGAATAACTGTAGTACTGTTCTCTCTGCTGGTTATCACACTGTTTAAAGCAAACGGCACTGCAATACCTTCCGGGTGTTGTCCCCTGTACGACAGCATCATTCTGTTTTCTGTATATTGGTGACACATCACCATTAGTGCCTCGTTCTTTATTTTAATTCTTAAGGCTTGTGTTATGGCGGAAAACTCTAATACAAATAGTGCTAAAAATCCTACTACTACAGAGTTCGATATTTCTCACCTACTCGTTCGTATCGAACGCTTAGAAAACATAAAGAAATCTAGATCTAGGAAACATCGAAACATGGACGCCGAGATCGAGATCACAGAAGTCGCAGTAACAATAATAGAAGCCGCTCCCGTTCTCAATCTAGCTCACGCCCTTTACATCGTCCGACATCGCGACGGTCTAGTTCTAGGTCTCATTAGCTGGCCATACACGTACACGCTTTCCTGACGGATTAGCGCGGCACGCTAAACCTGCGCGATTGGAACGGGACGGGCTTATCGCGTCTGCGTCCACTACCGTTAAAACCAAGCTGGGCACATACGAACACGCTTTCCTGACGGATTAGCACGGCACGAGAATCACGCGCTGTTGAAACGGCACGAATGACGGTTTTGGCGTGGCGCGGGGAGTTTCGCAAAATCGAAATTCCTGTCGTGGCTGGTCGCGATGTAGCTTTTTTCAATTATTACACTCTGTCAAGATATTCAAATAAGATGCTAGGAGAACACGGAGAACATCAACAAAAACTAGCTATTGTGTGTGTCATGGTGTTCATTTGTGAAGATAAATGTAAAAAGAGAAAACGTAAACAACGGATTCGATCTAAAAGGTGGCTGATAGAAAGAGAAAAATACAGCCATGTGAAAATTTTAAATGAACTGCGGGAAAATAATCCTGATGATTTTAAAAACTATTTACGAATGGACAGCAAAACTTTCGATACCTTATTAAAATTATTACATCCTCATTTAACTAGAAAGGATACTGTTATGAGAAAATCAGTTCCTGTAGAGGAAAGGCTGATGTTCACACTTCGATATTTGGCTACAGGTAGAAGTTACGAGGATCTTTTTCGACAGGTATTTCCGCTCAAGCTTTAGGATGCATAATTCCAGATACGTTTATGAAGTACCTACTGAAAAAAGAGTATTTGAATGCAAATGAATAATTACTTAATAATTTTTGTTACATTTAAGTTTATTAATAATGTAAACATAATGAGCAACTGGACACTAATTAAATTAGTAAGATTTTCTCGTTTAATATTGTAGTAAATACCTACCAACTTAATACATTACGTCTTGATGAAAGTTCCAAATTTACGACAAATAATTGTTTATAATGCTTTCAAACATCTAATTTTTCAAATGGGGTTTTCTGCAATTTAACCTTAGTGACGCAGATTACGCTAAGCATGATCAAATAAGTAGTTTAAAAACCTTTTCCCACCTAGACACTAAAACCGATGAAACCATGCGTCACTTTAGAAATACAGCATATTTGTAATTATTTCATTTGTCAATGTCTAGTTTCGTTTCAGATTCAGATGTCTAAATAGCAAGCAAGTAGTAAATAAGTTTATGCAAAAGTCATAAGTGACATCAGGACAGCCGACGCGACGTATACAATTAGATATTTTAAATTTGTACTGGCACAAATTAAACAAGAATTTTATACATTTAGACTACTAATAAAATACAAATTACCTCTTTGCCGTCAAAGTCGCTGTGTTATCACATAGTTCAGAGCTAAGTTGACAAGCTGTGAGATTTACTCTTTAGTGCCTTCTTAAGTTTCGTTTTTTCGGTATAATTTTAGGTGACAGAGTCGTTATGTTTTGCAATGGTTTCATTTTCACGTACACATAATTCGTGGGTTATTAGAAGAGTAGAAATAATGAATTAGAGTTACATATGATGACAATATCGGATACACGTAGAACGTAGAATATGTGAGGTCGAATTATTGTTTATATTTTTTGCCTTGAAATAAAGCACAGAGAAAAACGCAGAAACAGGGGTGAAATATTTTCGCCCAAATTTTCAGAAATATAAAAAGTTGCCCGTTGTCAAACACGCTGCATATTTAACATATTTATTGATAATTTTTATAATATTGGGTCAGTGAAGACGTACAACAGAACAACGCAATCTTCAGTCCACACAGTTGCAAAATAAAACTGGTTCAACAACTAAATGAAGACGATCCAGATCGCCGCGCCGCGCCGGGCTCAGTTTTGCGATCGGCAAATGCTGGAGATGCACCAGGTCAAACCAATGTTTTTGGGAAGCTCGTTATTGTTTTCCGACGATGCGACATTTTTCGGAAATGAAAATAGGCAAAATTGTAGATATTGGAACACCACAAGACCAAACTGAGTAACTCAGGTGCATAAGCAATATCCACAAAAACTAAATGTTTGGGCAGGTATCATCGGACGCCAAATACTAGGACCACACCTTTTTCGAGTGAAGTTTGTCTGGGGATAGGTAACTGGATTTCCTCCGGTTCGATCTAGTACCAGCACTAGTTCAACTATTTCCCAATCATCAAGCTCCGGATACCTCTGCTGTATAAATGTGGTTTCAATAAGACGGAGCACCACCTCATTACACCAGGTATGTCCTGCAGTATTTGGACGACATATTTAGTGGGAGCTGGATTGGCCGAAGAGGTTCTATGGAATGGCCCCCACGTTCCCCTGATTTAACCCCATTTGACTTTTTCCTACGGGGTTATTTGAAAATGATTTGTATGTGACGAAACTAGCAAATTTGCGGAAGAACTACAGGATCGAATACAAACCAAGTTTATCCAATCGAGCAAGACGTGTCAGGTAGAGTGTGGACGGAAACAGTGGATCATCAAGAGTTGTGCTTAAGGGAAAATGGACGAAATATGTGATTTGCGAGGTACCTATGAAATAGCAAAAAGTATGTAAATTTTAGCGAATGCCAAATACCTACGGATCTATTCCCTCACTAGTTATTTTATTCACAAAACCCACAATAAGTTGTAGCTCTACTAAAAAATATAAACTATAACTTATTAATTTTAGTAACTATATTTTTGTACGCTATTTAAATAAAAGTCAACGCATAACAGTAGTTGGTCATCTCAAAATAAACAAAAAACAAAAGTTATAGGTATTACGAAAGTAGTTCGAAAAGAATGGGAAACCTAAGCTCTGCATTATAAACTCGAATATAACAGAAATCCACTTGAAACATAAACAAAAATCCACCAAATTCTTAACTGTCAAAATCTGTCTCTTTAAACGCAGATGACTAGGTTCGTTATGACTGTCAAGGATTGTCCGTCTGTGGCCTGCACTACACGCTTATCCCGGCACGCTGAGTGGCGTGCGGCGCCGGCGCGTCGGGATAAGCATGGCGCGTCATTAACCATAAACGGACACTCTTTCCTGCGGGATTGGCATGGCCCGTTCCAATCCGGCAGGAAAGCGTGTCCGTGTATGCCCAGCTATACGTCCGTCGTAGATCACCACGCAGTAAACGACTCAGATGATCTCGTAGAGGTCAGTGATCCCGAACAGGAAAATATTGGATCCGCCATTTTTTCTTCGGGGACTATTTCCATTACCAGGAGCGAGTTTCTCTCTTTCAGGGGATTCATTGACTTCGGTTTTTGCATATGCAGTATGTTTGATTGGCTTAGAAAGAGGCTTCTCAATAAAGATACTGTGTACTGCGCTATTTTCTGATTTTTTGCTTTCACATTATGTTTGACTAATCTATAAAGAGGTTGTTCAATAAAGATAGTGAGTAATGCACCATTTTACCTGTTGCCTGCTTGCCCGTTTTGTTATGAGCCTAAAAAGGAGGCTTTAGTTGCTACTTTGTGCACTGCGCTAATTTCGGTACGTTCTTGTTAACAGGTTCACCAAAACCTGATGTACTGAAAGTCGAAACAGCCGCTCTACCACAGGAAATTCTATCCCTCCTTGGAAAATCTCCGTCGAATCCCAAACAAAGCGATTCAATTCATTTCAAGATAGTTCCAGAGTGGAAAAAAATTCTCACAAAGGGTATGGAAAAAGACACTAAAGATGTACTACTGTCAAAGTATCCTCCAATTAAAAATTGTGCGGCCGCTTCTCCCCCAAAACTGAACCTAGAAATAAAGGGCGCAGTTTCAGCATCCGCCCGTCGAAGAGAGGAACGAATGATTGAAAAACAGCTTCAAGTATCGGCGTGCTTGTCAGCTTTGGGAAAAATCATCATGACGTCTAAACACAAGAACATAAAAGGAGGACAGTCAGCTGGTGGGAGTAGCTGGTGATGCGTCCCGCCTCATCGCTGACCTTTTCCAGTCCGAATCGCAGTCCCACAGGATCTTAATTCGATCCGGTTTAAATGAAGAAGTTAAGAGCACACTAGATGATGCTAAAATTGATGATTTTCTCTGTGGAAGCGACCTACCTGGGTGTCGATTCTCGAGTTAGGAGAATGCTCACCTCCTGAGAAAAGTAGGCGTGTTTCTCTCATATTCTGATAAGACCTATTCTTGAATCAAAGGATCATTCACTTCTCCTAACTCTCAACAGAACGGCCTTCTCTCGGAAATTTTTAGGAGAATAGAATCATGCACAGTCGTTTTTGTGTTTTACAATAATCAAAAAGGGGTGTTTAGTAGGTACTAAAAGTTTTTACGTTGTGTTAATTTATTATTATTATAATCACAGGTATAATATTTAATTCAAAATGGATTCTGATGAAAGGAAGTGTTATAGTAGTAATGCCGGTTCCGAATGACCTTGTCGACGCTGAGGAACAGTTTCTTGGTGGAGCTCGAATACCACTTTACGGCAAGGAAAATTGTTCGATAAGGCTTTTATTAAAAACTTTAGGCTAAATACAGAGCTCACCCAGGAGCTTATTGAAATGGTTAGAACCATTAGCTACAGAATGGAGAATGGAACCCTTCGCTTGTGTTCTCCTATATAATTAGGGAGCCGCAATGGTAAATTATTGCGGTATTTTCTACCATGTCAGACGTTATTAATCTTAATGTATGAAACACAAGGAACAAGAATGGCTATAAGAAAGTTGCATGTGAGACGCACTGCAGATCGCTTGGGGTTGTCTAGCACCCACTCGCAACTATGTAATGTGTCTGGCAGTGATATTTTGGCTTAATTATGGTACAAAAAGTCTGTAAAAGAAAACTCTGTTGATAGAAAAACATGTCACGTGGCACTCCGCTTAAGTTAAGTTTTGGGTTGTCTGGCACCCACTCGCGACTATGTAATGTATCTGGCAGTGATATTCTAGCATTCCTCAATGAAAATCTGTAGGAAATAATGTTAGCAGCAACTGCACTGTGACTCAGATGCAACAATCTTATAGCCATATTCTTGTTCCTCATGTTTCATGCATTAAGATTAATAAAGTCTTGCATGGTAGAAAATACAGCAACGAGTACAGAAATCATTTACCATTGCGGCTCCCTAACTAATAACTTTTGGGCCTCTTTAAAAGTAAAGTCGCTAGTAAACTTCCCACTTAGTAACTGTGCATTTGACTGCATCTCGGACTGCATAAATTAAATTAACATGTCCTTTTGGATACCAATTTCCGGAGCTATTCTTCTCTTTACCATTATAAATACAAAATACAGCCGCACGCAAAACAAACATCACCCAAGTTAATGACACTTCAAATGACAATTGCTAGAAAAGTAGTTTAAGCTTGCAAATTTTTTGGTCAACAAAGGCAAAACATATACTGTTGCCAGGCAACTAAAGCCGGCTTTTCATGCATCCGTTATCCGACGGCACGACGATCCGACAGAGCTCTTATTGGTCGAATTGTTTTGGCGCCAATATACATCCGATGATTTTAGCAATTCATCCGACGCGACGTCGGAAAAAGTTGAAATAATTTTAACTTTCGTCCGATGTCGGATGTATTTTAACCTCACTTTTCAAAGTTGATTTCGTGAAATGATGAAAAATGAATGTTATTCGGACGAAACACTTGAATAATTTGCTATTATTATCACTTTTATTAATAAATTAAGGAAAAATCCAAGAAAACCAAAACTATTTTGGATCAGAGATATTTTTAAAAAACAAATAAATCAAAAAGTGTCTATGCATCACAATTTATTAAATGAAATGTGCTTTTAACAGATCCGGAAAAACATTTTAATTATGTTAGAATGTCAAAGGAATGTTTTGATTATTTATTAAATATTGTGGGGCCCAGATTGACAAAAGTGTATTGCGTTTGTGAACCAATTTCTGCAGGCGAGGGACTTGCACTTACGTTTAGGTGAGTTACAATTTCGTCATTTTCAAAGTTTATTTCGTCCATTACAAAATAAATTAATCACAAATACGCCTAAACAAAATCTGTCCAGATCTGTCGAAAATCTGCGAAAATCTAGATTTGGAGCAGATGCGTTTGGTTGTCGGATGATCGTGCCGTCGTTCTTCGGACGCATGAGAATGCACAACGTTCAAAAAATCCTACCAATGAGAAGTCAGGAAATTCCACCAATAGAAGCGTTTTCGTATGATCGTATCGTCGGAAAACGGATGCATGAAAAGCCGGCTTAAGTCCAGGAGCATTCTCATGCGTTTTACGGATCACACCAATTCGGGAATATGAAACTAATGTACTAAGAGAATAAGGTAGCGATGCGTTCAATTCTCTCATTCTCGAGAATCGCCCCCCAGAAGTGAAAGATCGCATCGCTACCTTGTTCTCTTAGTAAATTTATCTCATATTCTCGAATTAGTGTGATCCGTAAAACGCATGAGAATGCTCCCGGACTTAGTTGCCTGGCAACAGTATATGTTTTGCCATAGTTTGACCAAAAAATTTGCAAGCTTAAACTACTTTTCTATCAATTGTCATTTGAAGTGTCATTAACTTGGGTGATGTTTGTTTTGCGTGCGGCTGTATTTTGTATTTATAATGGTAAAGAAAAGAACAGCTCCGGAAATTGGTATCCAAAAGGACATATTAATTTAATTTATGCAGTCCGAGGTGCAGTCAAATGCACAGTTACAAAGTGGGAAGTTTACTAGCGACTTTACTTTTAAAGAGGCCCAAAAGTTATTAGTTAGGGAGCCGCAATGGTAAATGATTGCTGCACTCGTTGCTGTATTTTCTACCATGCAAGACTTTATTAATCTTAATGCATGAAACACGAGGAACAAGAATATAGCTATAAGAAAGTTGCATCTGAGTCACAGTGCAGTTTCTGCTAACATTATTTCCTACAGATTTTCATTGACTTATTACATCATGAGGAATGCTAGAATATCACTGCCAGATACAATACATAGTCGCGAGTGGGTGCCAGACAACCACAAACTTATCTTAAGCGGAACGCCACGTGACATGTTTTTCTATCAACAGTTTTCTTTTATAGACTTTTTGTATCACAATTAAGCCAAAATATCACTGCCAGACACATTACATAGTTGCGAGTGGGTGCCAGACAACCCCAAACTAGTCTGAAGAAAGCGATCTGCAGTGCGTCTCACATACAACTTTCTTATACCCATTCTTGTTCCTTGTGTTTCATACATTAAGATTAATAACATCTGACATGGTAGAAAATACAGCATAATTTACCATTGTGGCTCCCTAATTATATGGGAGAACACAAGCGAAGGGTTCAATTCTGTCGCTAATTGTTCTAACTATTTCAATAAACTCCTGGGTGAGCTCTGTATTCAGCCTAAAGTTTTTAATAAAAGCCTTATCGAACAATTTTCCTTGCCATAAAGTGGTATTCGAGCTCCACCAAGAAACTGTTCCTCAGCTTCGACAAGGTCATTCGGAACATGCAACAGTATTATAACACTTCCTTCGTCAAAATCCATTTTGAATGAAATATTATACCTGTGATTATAATAATCATAAATTAACACAACGTAAAAACTTGTATTGCCTACTAAACACCCCTTTTTGATTATTGTAAAACACAAAAACGACTGTGCGTGATTCTATTCTCCTAAAAATTTCCGAGAGAAGGCCGTTCTCTTGAGAGTTAGGAGAAGTGAATGATCCTATGATTCAAGAATAGGTCTTATCAGAATATAATAATAATAATAATATCTCTACTCACTCCTACTAACCCTAAGGTTAGCCCCAGAAGCTAACTATATAGCTTGTGCGGGACGGAGGAGGCAGCATATTACTATTGGCCGCAGGTGCGTCACAGGAACTACCTACAGTTGTTAGTACTCTACCTACCATTTAGTGCGAGAATGAGGAAAACCTGGAAAACCTCATTAGGTAAAGCTGGATAGGCGATCCAAGGCGCGCCCTAGCCACAGCGCAGAAATGAGTCACCCATCCATAGCCAAACCGCGGGCACTGTTGCTGAGCATTAACGACTACTCACTCGCTCATGCCAGCAAGATCCCACGGCTCGGCTATGGGAGAAACACGCCTACTTTTCTCAGGAGGTGAGCATTCTCTTAACTCGAGAATCGACACCCTGGGTGATTAGCGATTTCGCTCGTCTGTCGGGCATTTTAACCTCGGCCTGTCCAGCTGTTAAATATGGCTGGATGTACACCAAAAACATAGAGCGGGCAAAATTCTTAGCATTGCACAATAACAATCAAAATTATAATAAAGTTATGGCTATTTCAGAAGACATTTTCGTTGATTTGTTATGGTGGAACGGTCATGTCGCCCAAGCGCATCTTTCATTTGATCTCAAAAAATATAATTTGGAAATTTTCTCAGACGCATCCAAGTCGGGGTGGGGTGCAGTTTGCGGGGATCAGAAGACACATGGGTTTTGGAATAGCTCAGAACAATCTTGGCATATCAATAGCTTAGAACTGCTAGCAGCTATGTTTGGTTTAAAATGTTTTGCAAAAAATTTAAAAAACTTCAGTTTTGCTACGCATTGATAACACCACGGCTATCGCCTATATAAATAGAATGGGGGGTGTATCCAATTTCCAAAACTTAACAATCTCGCACGTGAAATTTTGCAATGGTGTGAAGCGAGAAATATTATGGTGTTCGCTTTTTACATTGAGTCAATAGATAATGTCAAAGCCGACTATGAATCCCGTCGGTTAGTGTGAAACGGAGTGGCAATTATCTGACATTTCCTTCCAAAAAATTGTATCTACATTTGGACAACCAAGTATAGACTTGTTGGCCAATAGAAATAGCAAAAAATGCAATAGATTTGTGTCATGGTTCCCTGACGCGATTGCGGTTGATGCTTTTACCATATCTTGGCACAACCTCCATTTCTATGCTTTTCCATCTCGATGTTAAGAATGTTTAGAGAACTGCTTTATCGTATCCGAAGACAACCACAAGATGCCGCGTACACTAAAGAAGTTCAACAATAGTTCGTTGAACTTCTTTACTATACGCGGCATTCTAAAATATTGTAGTAGTTTAAAAAAGGAAACTACAGTAAATTTAAGATGGCCGTGGCCAAGCATATCCGTGTGTAGTTTGTTGAATAAAACGTATTCGCTTTATTCTGTATTATTTTGAAGACCACGAACAATCATATTTAACAGGTTATGGGCCCAGAGTTAGCCGTAGAAAAGCATCGTGGGTAAATTAAATATTAAATAGACGTGATAGTGAAAGAAAAACAAAATGGCAGCACTCAATAGTTTTGTGCCGGTACTCCAGGCAAACAATTTCAATAATTGGCGTTTTCGTATCGTAACGTTACTGAATAGAGAACAGTGCAATGATGTTATTTATCAGGACCCACCAGCTGTGACTGCTAGTAGTGAAGCAAAAGAAAGATTCAAGAAAATGGATGCTAAAGCGCAGTCCATAATAGCACAAGGCGTTTCAGACAAACACCTCGATATAATTAAAGTCTGCAAAACCGCAAAAGAACAATTGACAACATTAAAAGACGTATTCGTCAGGACAAGTTCATTTACCAAGCTATAGTTGTGGAGGAAACTGTTTAGTTTAAAGTCTGGAATAAATGACAGTTTAGAAGATCATTTTCTCAAATTTAATACAATAATAAGGGATCTCAATGACCTTGGATCTACAATAGATGAAAGCGATCGGGTATGTCATTTGTTATTATCATTACCCTCAAAATTTGATACCGTAGTGACAGCAATAGAGACTGTAGCAGATGTAAAGATGGATTTTGTGAAAGCCAGGTTGCTCGATGAAGAAATTAAAGTACATTCTCGGCAAGAAAATAAACTTGATTCAGACAACAATGAAGTAAGCTTCAAGGCAGCAATAAAAAGTTGTTATAGGTATTTGTGGGAATATATATCATTTTCAAGCACAATGTCCAAAACGTTTTCAAAGAGGTCAAAGCAGTAATCGAAATAGTTTTAGAGGTGGTTATCGAGGAGGTTTCAGAATGGATGCAAGCTGTAACAGGTGAACTAGAATCTCATGAAAAACTTCAAACGTGGACACCAACTCGGTTACCTAAAGATCAAGTAGTGATAGATACTCGTTGGGTATTTAATATAAAAGAGGATGGAACAAAGAAGGCCAGACTAGTGGCCAAAGGTTTCCAAGTCCCATATGAAGAAGGTGGTGAATTCATTTATGCTCCTGTGTGTAGACTGCCAACCATAAGAATTCTGATGTCCATAGCTGTTCAGAAGGATTGGAAACTAAGACAGATAGATGTGTCTACCGTATTTTTAAATGGTTTCTTAGAAGAAAATGTATATATCAGAAAACCAGAAGGATTTAAAAGCGATTCAAAATACTTCAAACTCAACCGAGCTTTGTATGGTTTACGAAGTGCACCAAAGGCTTGGAATCTGAAGTTTAATGAAGTAATGTCAAAGTTACATTTTAAGAGATCGAACCATGATTTCTGTTTGTATGTCAAGAATGATGTCTTTTTGCTGTTATTTGTGGATGATGCACTCATCACAGGATCTGATGAAGAAGTTGATATATTATTAAAAGATTTACACAGTGAGTTTAAAGCTTTAAAGTCAGGGACATTGGTGAAGTTACAGCATTCTTAAGAATGAAAATATCACGCAGTTATGAAGGCATCAAAATTTCTCAGTCAAAGATGATAAATCGTTTGCTGAAGGAATTTGGTATGGAAGAGAGCAATTTAATTTATTGTAATGATACATTTAATTGAGGGGGTGTGTTAAGAATGTTTAGAGAACTGCTTTATCGTATCCGAAGACAACCACAAGATGTCGCGTACAGTAAAGAAGTTCAACAATAGTTCAAACGTAATTTAGTTAGTAGTCCTAAAATATTGTAGTAATTTAAAAAAGGAAACTACACTCACTGTCGAGTAGTGGAAATTTAAGATGGCCGTGGTCAAGCATGTCCGTGTGTAGTTTGTTGAATAAAACACATTCGCTTTATTTTATATTATTTTGAAGCCCACGAACAATCATATTTAACACTTGAGAGTGTTACAAAAAATCGAAAAGGATAAAGCTTCAGGGATTGTGGTTGTTCCATTGTGGACTTTCCAACCGTAGTTCCCCGTATTTACTTCACTCCTTACACAAAAACACCTTATTTTCAAACCAGAGCCTAATCTTCTTTTTTCTACCGACAGATGTCAACACCCGCTTTCGAAACAACTTTCCCTGGTGGCAGGACTTTTATCACACAAGCCTACTTACGACAAGGCGTCCCAATACATTCCATTGAGATAATGCTGGAATCAGTATCAAACAATACATTTAAACAATATACTGTGGGTCTCAAACGATGGTGGTTGCATTGCAAGAGACAACAAATTGAGCCTTTCTCTTCTGACACAATCATCTTTCTGAAGTACCTTACGGAAGAGCATAAAAAGGTGCGGCCTACGGCACTATCCTTTTTGCTTTTGCCGACTTTGGCTATCGACCCAAAAATAAAAAGGTTTTTTAAAGGGGTACAGATGTTGTGGCCTCCAGCACCCAAATATGATTCAACTTGGGACCCTACTACTGTACTGGAGTTTTTACAGACATTAGACAATAATCACATTGATTTGGCTGTACTATCTAATAAACTAGCGACCCTTTTAGCTCTTGCTACCGCTCATCGCCTACAAACCTTCTCGTTGATTGACATTCGAAATATCCTTACCTTAACGGACGGAACGGCAATCGAAATAAAGATTCCAGACCGGATAAAAACCAGTAGGAAAAATCATACGCAACCTATCTTACGGTTACCATATCTACCAAATAAACCAATAATTTGTGTAGCAACCACTCTGCAAATATACCTGGAAAGGACCAAAGAACGGAGACCGCAATCGTGTAATAGACTATTTCTTACTCTCAAGAAGCCATTTTCCCCAGCTACTTCTCAGACACTCAGCAAGTGGATAAAAGCGATTCTCCAACTGAGTGGCATAGACGCGACACAGTTCTCGGCAAGCTCAACGAGACATGCTAGCACATCAGCGGCCCTAAGAAAAGGTGTCGGTCTTGACGTCATTAGAAAAATATTATATTACTACAATGTTCCTGTTTACTATATTGTAGTGATGAGTCGGTATTTCAGGAACGGTATTTTGTCGCGGTATTTTCTGGTAACGTTCGGTCGCGTTACTCGTCGCTCAAATACCCGGTTACTTGATAACGCATTGTTCGCACATGTATCCGCATATGCCGCGATCGCGAACGCCAAATTACGTGGAACCGTTGATTGACTATTGGGAAGATGTCTAACCTCCACTGGTTAAAGCGCGCCTCATCCAGCCGTGAAAATATTTTATACCGAAACTCTGTTCATCTCTCTCAAGAGCTCTGTTTAGCCATCATGTGTCTCAAAACGTCCGATTAGCCGATATGCAGCGCTCTCACAAGCAGCGGCATACCATGGAAACACAATCGCTAGGTCAGTAATGGCAAACAAATATTAATTTTTAGTTTCGGAGATGTTCCCTCGGTCGGCGTCACCAGTGTTGCCAGACCTACTGATTTGCCATTAGAATTACTGATTTTGGTTCTAACATACTGATTTGAGTTCCAAGTCTACTGATATTTAAAAAAAACTTGGCAAAGACGCGTTCGCGGTTATGCATAGTCGGTGTTTTTGTAACACCGCCAATCGCGGTAATCCGACAGCTTCAAACATAAATTATTACTTTGGTAGGCGCCGATCGCCTGCAGCAATGACAAAGATCCAGGGCGGGCTGCAGAAATTTTATTTAGACGCATCCGCCCCAGTCCCGACGCCCGACCGAGCCTTGTGTTTTGGAAGTGTAAAAAAAAACTAAAGCTGAGAGAACGCTTTTTTAAAACACACCCTTCACTTGCCCTTTCGCACCAGACACACGCATTTTTTGGCAAAAGATGATGTAGAAACAAGCAAAAAACGCGGACCCTTGCGGGCGCAGAACTCGTGTAGCCGTAGGAGAACAATATGGCAGCTCTGTACTATACCCGAACACCCACCGAAATTGTTGCCGGTGTCTTTCAATAACGAATTACTTAAACGTCATTTTACTGATATTGTGTAATGCGGGACTCGGTCGGACGCCGGGTGGATGCGTCTGAATAAAATTTCTGCGGGCGGGCTCTTGTTTATGAAATGTTAATGGTCAGGGAGGGGCAAGCAACAACTCACTTTATAATTTCAATCAAACAACCAGAAACCGAAAACTCATAATTTGGAAACATTCTTAAATTTTTTTTTTTAGAAAAACATCTTGTTCGTATACATACTTATAAGAAAGTATAAGTGGATACGTAACTTTTATGTGTAAATGAAAATTTAATATTAAGTGCAATACATGTGCAGTATGAGAACTTTAATTTTATAATAGCACAAATTTTAATATTAGATTTTATACACAATTCCAAAACTGTGTTGAGTCGAGTTCTGTTAGATATTATTTACCTACTTATTTTACTTTTATTTGTTTTTATTAATAATAATTAATTAATAACAGAATACCTTTAATAGTTGTTTATATTTGTGATGTTTCCAAAGTAAAAATAAAATTTGATTGAATTCTGTGGTGCCCTCAAAATTTTTACATACGGTCCTTGCTGGTCTACCCAGCTGCAAACTGGCTTCCATACATCAAAGCAGCCGATCGCAGGTGTCCCGGCATCTTGTTTGGGCTATGATTCTAGATAACTACCGTGTTACCGACGCTATTCAATACTATTCATATTATTAAATGCTCCTAAGCACCGCTAGGTGGACGACGCGAGAAATCCTAGCGACCGATACGTCTTGCAGGCATCATTTACAGTCGTATACTTGTGTGTCTACCCAATAATCAGTCAACGGTGGAACGAAACAAAATCAGTTACTTTAGAACAGGAACGTTATTTTGGGCGGTTTCACTTAAGCAACGTAAAATGAAAATAGGTAGTTCCAATGCAGCGATTCGTAGCGTTGCCACCGCGGGAACTTTTGTGATTTCTTTGTTCCAATAAACAGCTTTTTATTATTGAAAATGGGTTGTAAAATGAATATTCATATTTTTTGTACTGAAAGGCCAAACAAAGTATATTATTAAATAAAACAGAAATTTTAAGGTTTAATACCTACTTCAGCAAAATAAATTATCCGATTAAGGAGATAGGTAATAAAAAAAAATCAGACAACGAAAATAGAATTCAAAAACAAGTAACTTAAACAAAAAATTCTTCAAATAACAATAAAAAATAAATCAATCATATTGCTTTAAATTTTTCACATGCTATACTTAACTTCACTTTTTTTTTTAATTCTTTGTTATGCTTTAAAAACAATATCTTTTTTACTTTCGTTGAGCTAAGTCTGTTTCGCCGTTCCGACAAAACTTGGCCAGTTTTGGAAATAGCCTTTCGCAAGGCACAGATGTAGCTACAACAACAAATTTTTCTTTTACCAACCGACTGAGCTACCGTTTATAGAACTGAACTATGAACTATGTACATCAATTGAAATACAGCATAAAACTAAAATATTCAAATTCAAACTGAATGTCCGCCGGTCAAAATTTGAACTTGTAGGCGTACGTGGTACTTACGCCAATAGTATTCACCGACAATTTGAACGCCGGCCTCGGCTAATAGTAAAAATGCAAGTCCCGAACTTTCACGGAGCTAATCGGTATTTCTAACGTGCACGTGCGATCGAGGGATCGAGTATATGAGTATTAGTCTCCATGACTCCAACAAAATAAACATTAACATTAAACTTAAACAGTACCAGTAAGCTATTGTATAAACTCCTACAATATTTGCCTTTAACCATTACTGAAATTTAAATTGTTAAATAATTAAATTTCTTCTAACAAACTTTGTATTTTAAAATAATATTCTTTGATCTGCATAACTACCCGCTATATTATAATAACAGAAAAGTATAAGAAAAGAAATACGTCACTGTATCCTACATTCTAAATCAGAAAAAAGAAAGGATCTCTAAAGTGAGCGAATTTGCTTCGTTTTGTTCGAAACAAAATTTCACTTGGCGACATCTACGATATGTCAGTGGTCAGATTTCAAACTAACCTTCGTTATCGTTATGCAAAGAAAGCAGTTACTTACATACCTACTGGATAACCATAACTTCAATCTGAATGTGTCGCGGTAGTTCCAAAATAACGTTATTTTGGAGCGGTCGCGCCAGGAACGCTCCGTGGCCGTAACCGGTATTCCCATCACTACTATATTGAGAATTTTATTTCTAACAGACGTTATAAGTAAATAAAAGTTATATTTCGTATTATAATATTTGTCGCAACACCTTTAAACATCTACAGTTATTCAATCATAGAGGGCGGAGCGCTTCATATAATTATAGGATCAAACGAACTTACCTAAGTGATGTTCGATCTCAATTATATGAAGCGCTCCGGCCGAGATGACGGTTCCCTCCATTCCAGGTTGAACTACCCGATCATCTGGTTGCGACAAAAAAGCAGCTTTAAACGGAATGATGCTATCGTACAGGGGACAACACCCGGTAGTTATTACAGTGCCTTTTGCTTTAAACAGTGTGATAACCAGCAGAGAAAACAGTACTACAGTTATTCAATCATCTCGGGCGGAGCGCTTCATATAATCATTGAGATCCTATAATTATAGGATGTTCGTTTTCAACTGCAGTCACTTGCTGTCTAGACTTGATGGGACAGCCTGTAGATCATAAAGGTATCTTTAATATCAGGAGGTTGGTGTTTGTCGAGCATCGGAGATCAGTGATCACGAACTAATATTCTGTAGTATTAATACCAAAAATGTAAAAGAAAGTCCGTTATTCAAAACATATAGAGATTTTAGAAACTTTAATTACTCACAATTTGATTCACACTTATTAAAGAAACCCCGTACATCAAATCGGCCATTTTGAGTTTTACGTGCAATTATATTATTTAAATGTAGATACATCGTTTGGTGGTGAAATCCCATCAGTCACGTAACTTATAAGCCTGTAACATGAATAGGGTTTCTCAAATATATTGGGTGCGCGACGGCGCATTTGCGTTGTTTTTATTACAGCACCGAGCGAGACCCAGCTGTTCATGTTCAGTCCTGCCAAACGTGCTCAAAGTAGAAGCTGCATTAAAATATTGAATTTGCTTCAGTTTATGTTCTTTGTATAAAAAAAGTATTCTAAATGAAATATGTCGTCAAGTAGTAGTGAAAGTGAAACACCTGAACCAATCAAAAGAAAAAAAGGCCGAAGAAATGTATCTGAATACAAGAGCGAGAAAATTAAATTAGCAAGACTAAAGTTTCTACCTTATACGAATTATAAAGGAAAAGATATACCAAAAAGGGGACCTGGTTCAGACTGCAAGTAAGTTTATATAGCCGTTTTTTTAAATTTTTGTAATTCTAATGATTTCCATTCAATTTATTAGGTGTAGAAAAAAATGGTTTTCCAAAGTTTCTGAAAACAACAGATTACAAGTTTTTACAAAGTTCCTAGACTTTTCCAGTAAAAATGAGCAAGATGCATACCTACAAAGTTTAATTTCGCTGATGTCGATAAAAAACAGACGGCCACGTAAACAAGGAGATGCCCGTATGAATGAAAGTTTTTTCTCATACTCGGTATCCTGTTCGTCTGGAAAATTTGTCGTTTGCAAAAAGGCGTTTACAAGCATACATGGAATAACAGCTGATAGAGCTCGTCGTCTTTGTTTGCTCTTGCGTGCAGGAAAAGCACCTCAAGATAAGCGAGGCCAAAATAGACCTGGTAATGCTCTACCTGGTGCGATCGTTAAAGCTATTAAAGAACACATCACGTCTTTTCCCGTAAAGCAGTCTCATTACAGTTCACGTGAATACCACGACCTAAGTGAGCAGCTGAATGTTAAAATCATGCACGCACTATTTCAGAAGAAATATCCAGAACATGTCAGAGTAAAGTATGATTTTTATTAAAAAATTTTCCATGAATCATTTTCCCTGACATTTGGCGGTCCAAAAGTAGACACCTGTTTTGAGTGTGAAACGCTTAAACTTAAAATAAACAATAAAAATTTAAATGATACCTAATGCAAAACGAGTTGCAGTAGCAGAAAAAATAGTTCATATGAGAAAAGCACGAAAATTTTATATGAAATTAGATGAAATTGGAAATTTGGCGAAATCAAATGACACAGTTTTAGGTATCTGCATCGATTACATGCAAAACCTTCAGTTACCTAGTATCCCTATTCATAAAGCGTTCTATCTAAGACTTGTTGTGAGTGTTTTCTGCATACATAATCTGCAAAACAACTCGGCTACATTTTATGTATATCACGAAGGAACTGCCACCAAAGGACCCAATGAGGTATGTTCTTTCCTCATTGATTATTTTAAGGACATGCCAGAAAGTGCTAAGCACTTACATCTATTTTCCGATGGATGTTCAGCTCAAAATAAGAACAATACACTGGTAAGAACTTTTATGGCATTGACTTCTTTGGAAAAGTTTACCACAATAAATCGGTACTTTCCAATTCGAGGACACTCCTTCTTACCGTGTGACCGTGACTTCTCCGTCATTAAGAGGAAATTTGATCATACATATACACTTGATGAGTATAAAGAACGCATATTAATGTCACCCAGAAAGCAATGTTATGTAGTAAAAACTCCAAAAAAGGAAGATATTATAGATTTTAAAGGTTGGTGGCCATCTTTCTACAAAAAAAATGTATTTCAGCAGATTCCCGGGGAAGAGGAACAACAAAAGATAGTAAGGTGTCTTTTAAAATAAATCAATTTATGCATTTAACTTACTCATCTGATACCGCCAACAAGGTAGAAGCTCAAGACTTTATAGATGGGGCGTTATCATACTCATTCTCGCTTCAAACATCGAAACTTAAACAAATACCATTGCCAGAAGCAAATGCCTATAAAGATCCTTTGCCGATAAATAAAAAGAAAATGGATGATATCATGAAATTCCAGCCATACTTGCCAGACGAGAGACATGTACAGAATTTCTGGGACGAAATATACGCCTAGCCCACTAAGGATACAGATGACAACTAAATATTATGTAATATTATAACATATTTTTTCAGTTTATTTTGCAATAAATGTATTAGTCGAGGTATTAGTTCTGTTATTGTTAACAGTTTTTTTAAACAAAATTACCCATTTATTTGAGAAACCCTATAAGTCGGCAAATTGTAAACTTTTTTTTTGTTATTTTATTAGCTTATTGCGATGAATATAGTATAAATCTATTAATATTGATCATCTTATCGATGCAAAAAATAAAAGAAATACTAAAATGTATCTAAAACAATTAAAATAGTTTTTCTTTGTTTTCTCAAAACCTCGTTTTTGTGACTTATAGGGTTTCTGAAATAAGTGATTCAATTGCATTCTATCCCTTGGAGAAACATTTTCGACATGGACGATGTTGACGCTAAGGTTGATTTTCTGAACAGTAGTATAGTCACGTTGCTGGACATTAATGCACCTCTTAGAACTGTCAGGATAACTAGGCCGTACGCGCCATGGAGAACAGATTCCGTTCGAGCAATTACGAGGGATAGAGAAAATATGCTCATTAAATTTAAATCCTGGCGGGAGTATATGTGTCTTAGAAACATGGCAACGTCTCTAATACGAAGGGACAGAAAAGCTTACTATTCGGTTAAGTTTAAAGGCAGTACCCTGAGGGAGTCTTGGCAGATTTTAAAAATTCAATTTTCAGTCTCGCAAATTAGTAATAATGGCAAGCTCCCAAATTCTATATCTGATGTGGATGTCATTAATGATTACTTTGTCAATTCCATTAGAAGTATTTCCCCAGATGAATCTACTATGAAATTTTATAATGAACATCTTAGAGATGGCGTTTGTTCACAATTAATCTTCTCTCCTGTGAGTGATATTAGTACCTATAATATCGCATATTAAGAGTAAGGCTATGGGCCTTGACGGTATTAATATATAGACAATAAAACTATGTTTGCCCTTCTTACTACTTTATATTACTCATAAAATAAATTTTTGTATTAATAATTCTGTATTTCCCTCCTCGTGGAAGGTTGGTAGTGTCGTCCGTATCCCTAAGATTACAAATCCCACCAGTTTTAGTCACCTGGGTCCTAATAGTATTTTACCTACCATGTCGAAGGTCCTGGAGAGGGTTTTGGCGAATTAAATTGAAGTTCACATAACAAAATCCAATATTTTACCGAAGTACCAGTCCGGTTTTAGAAAAGATTATAGCTGTAGTACAGCGATGTTAAATGTTACAGACGATATTTTTAAATCCAGGGACGGAGGAAAGCTCTCAGTTTTGGTGCTGCTGGACTTCTCCAGGGCCTTCGACACTTTGAATCACCGTCTCTTGAGCTCCATTTTACATTACATTGGTTTGGGTCCTTCCTCAGTTGCACTAGTTAACAATTTCCTGAATAATAGAGGTCAACTTGTGACACAAGGGGGTTTGTCATCCGGTCAATTATTCGCGACTGCCGGTGTCCCTCAGGGCTCACTGCTGGGTCCCATTCTGTTAACTATATACACTTGCGACATTCCCTCAGCTTTTATGTCTATGCGGACGATACTCAATTGTATTTATCATTTGATCCCGATGAGTGCTCTCAGGCAGTGGCTGCCATTAATTACGACCTAGTTAATTGACTCTCTTTCTCTTTGAAGCATTGCCTTAATCTTAACCCTAGTAAATCTGTTGCAATAATTTTTGGTCCAAAATGTAAACGTTTAAATTTCCTTCACAAATATGGAGAAAAAATAGCAGTCAATAATTCAATTATACCATTAAATAACAAAGTAAAAAGTCTGGGTCTTTTATTGGATGATAATTTAATATTTTTTTCTCATTTAAGTAGTTGTTTGCACAAGGCCTACGCTAACTTGCGATTAATATATCAAAGTAGGCATGTACTCGATTGTCGGATAAAGAAGTTGCTTTGTGAATCTCTTGTTTTGTCTCAGGTGAATTACTGTGATACAGCCTAACTACGTTTGATTGCAACAGATTACAAAAACTTCAAAATTCCTGTATTAGATTAATTTTTGGCATTCGTCGATATCAGCACGTTAGTCATAAACTTAAAGAGATCAAATGGTTGAGTATGAAGAACAGGCGCTTGTTGCACTCGGCCCGTAAGTTTTTTGACATTATTTTGCATAAACATCCTCCCTATTTGTCTGAGCGTATTACATTTAGAACCGATGTGCACAACGTGAACGTGAGATTCAGAGGAACCTTGACAATTCCTTTGCATCACACGCAAATATTTAAGTGCTCATTTTCCTACAACATTGCAAAAACTCTGAATTCTGAAGCTGTGTCCATCAGAATTGTCCGTACGATTGAAACTTTTTCTAGCAAGATGTTCACCTTGTTGTTGGGTGGGCAGTGAATGAACCTCGGGTCGATGTGCAGCATTTCAGGTTTATTTTAAATTGTGTTTTGGAACGCGTCATATATCCCTTCTTCTCTGTCTATCCATCTTCTACTGTCTGTTCCGCTTCCCTATCCACTACTCTATACGTGGCCTACGAGAGCATCAGGCCGTACTGCTCGATCGTAGAGCGCTAATGACTCACACTTCGCGGACCGTCTTCAAGACCTTCCCGCCGTTTAAATGCACAGTACGCATCAGACAATGGTTCGTTAATGTCCAAATCGTAGTGATTGGAGGGCCTTTAAAGGTGAAAATGAGTACTTACATACAATTTCACATGCCAACTATGATATTCACAACCAATTCGCCCATTTAAAAATGTCCAATAGCTAGGTATAAAAACAATGATTTTAATTAAAATCTTTCTCTTATTATTAAAGTTCGGAAAGGTATAATTTTGTTGTTATAGCATAATATGCGTACCTATTACTAATATATGTTCTATAACATGTAGTTAATATTTTCCGACTTTACTATTTGGTAGAAATTCATGATGAATTGAAAAATTACTACGCGTACTACCAATATAACGATTTATTATTATAAACTGACCGGTTTCAGAATTCACAACGATGATGATGATGATGGAATCGTTGTGAATTCTGAAACCGGGCAATTTATAATAATAAATCGTTATATTGGTAGTACGCGTAGTAATTTTTCAATTCATTGTTCTATAACAGCTTTATTTATTAGGAACAATTTTGAAGTAGATACCTACATACTTACCTATAACTATAAATATCTTTATTTTGTATTAATTAGATACCTTCACACTACTGCTTCCCTGGTTGCGCAAGTAACTACGAATGAGTAAATCAAGAAGTCCCTAAATCAGTGATTTCACTTAAAAAACCCAGAAAAGACGAAGAACTGGGTAAGGGCTATACATCGCGAGGATTTTGTTCCAACAAAATCGTCAGTCGTATGTATAGAACATTTACGTACATTTCATTTTCTTTAAATATAAGGTAGCCTGCCTCAGTTTATTTATTTCTACCTTTAATTCAATAATTCCCATTTTATATAAGTACCACCATAAATTAAATAGATACCTACTAATTATTGGGCACTGTTCGAACTAGCAATGACGTACGTATGTATCTAAAACTTTAGTAGAGCTATTAATATACTTAGAAATACAAAAAAAATGCAAATGAAAACGTAATAGACGTTTGCCATTATGTACATATTTTAACATCCGAAAATTGTAATTTACAACTGCATAAAGTAGAAGGATGAATTTCATTTCACAGCGAAACGCAATCCACTAGTCCCATAAATCGGTCCGCGACGGCCGCCATTAAAAACCAGCAGTACGGCCTGATGCTCTCGTAGGCCACGCTCTATATCTACTTTCCCCTTACCTTTCTTCCGTGGTTAGATGGAAGAACAGCTGGGTGAATCCTTGTATCCACTCAAGCTGAATCTCGCCATGGATGATGACGTTTCATTTTGTCTATTTTACTTAAATAAAGACAATTTATTATTATTATTATTATATAAACATCCGATAAAAAACTACTGAATTCTATACAGGGTGTTTCAAGCGGAATTTTACATACTTTAGTATGTTACAGTACCGTTCATTTTGAATCCAAAAGTTCATATAACAACAATTTTAATGTAGAGTGCATTGCAGAGCAATTATCCAGTACGCTGCCGTAAAACAATTGTCATTTGACATTTAGCTATATTAGGATCGGCCATGGTGGCCCCATTAATTGGCGAGCTAGGTCTCTGGACTTAACTTCATTCGATTATGGGTAGGGATGAAAAATGATATTTATAGACAAAAATAGGCACGCATGATGAATTAATTTCCCGTATTATGACCAGCTCTACAAGAATAAAGGAGCGTCAGAAAGAACTGAAGTTTGGCGGTGGGATTTTTGAGCCACTGCTCTAAAATCTATTATTTATTTTGTAAAGGGTGTCCAAATTTGACCTTTCGATTTAATTTAATAATAGAACACACGAAACACTTTAAATGTTATTATTTTATTTTGAAATACAAAGGAAAAAGCAAGATGGCCCGTCCAGACAAGGAGAGGATGGAAAAGGTAGGATCAACCAGGAGAGGCGGCCCAAAGCAGATGGACAGCTCATGGTATGAGGGGGTATTAGTATCAGAGACTAAAAAGAAGAAAAGCATCCCTAATCGAGGATGAATGGAATAGTATTATCTGCGATGACCTGCACTGAATTCCAGAGAAGATAAAGTAAGTATTGCTTAAATTGTTAGTGTCAGTACATACGTCTATTCATGCTGTTATGAGTATCAATAAACAACATTTCGTAGCTTCTCCTCTTTGATTAAGATAGAAACTTCGTCAAAGTTGGCTGTAAGATTAGATTCAATGCAATGTTGGGCCAGAGCAGTTGCCAAGAGATCTCCTGACGTCACTCCTGTGGGAGGCGAGACGAGCAATCAAATATTGACAGGTTTGGCTTATGTATACCTGGGGGCTGTCAGAACATTCAACCTTGTACACCACGTTAGAACTGCGAAGTAGAGGAATGCGATCCTTCGGATTACTGAAAAGATTCGTTATCTTAAAGTTATATGAATGCACACAATTCTCAGGTGTGTCTCGTTTTTGAAAACAGAGTTTATACGATATGATAACTCTTTTATAATCCCTTATATTATAAGGGATGGTGATATAAATTTCCGCAGGAAGACGCTCACGCAGTTCATGATCCGAAGGGGGAGTAGTGAAAAGTAAGGTGTGAGTAATTTCCTTGGATAGGCATTTGTCAGAAAAACATCCCGGAGTCGATACAACCCAGATTGGAGGAAAGTATGGTGAGAGATTCTCTGAACTCTATTCTTCATACCCAAGACCAGATTAATCTTGATGGAGTGCTTGCGGTGGGAAGCAAAATTAAAGAACCTGAATTAAATAATTAGTTCCTTTCTAATCACCTATAGCATTACGATCCCATATCTTAATTACTCTGTTTACTCCAAAACTAAATAAAAACCCCCTGTACCTTTTTAGGAAATTCATTCCTAGTTTTAGACGCATAGTTAGCGTATGTTGTACTTACAAATAATTGTAATAGTTTAAGTTTGCAAATAAATTAATTTTTAAAAACAAAGTTCGAGTTATAAACAATATAATTGGCGCTGCGAACAGGATCCGGAAGATACAGCATTCATCGAAGAATCCATCTCCGAAGATCCTATAAGAAAGCAAGAAACCACTGGAATCCACCAAAGGAAAATCGTGAGTCCCTCTTGATCCTTTATTTTTCTTATATTGAATTGCATTTATTACATTACTATTTTAATTATTATTTTAAAAGAATTATAAAGAGAAAAACTGTTATATGTCAACCGCTGACGACAGAGAAATAGAATTGTTGATAGATAATTTGAATTCGTTGTCCGTAAACACTGATTATCCTACAATGCCTGAAGTAGCCACTTTACAAGCTGCCAAAGAAATTGCTCGCACCTTGCCGGTATTCGAAGGTGAACCGACTCATCTAGAATATTTCATTAAGCATTGTGAGACATTTCACACTAATTATGGCACTAGTAATGATGTTACATTAAGACAGTTTATATTTTGTTCAATCACCAAAAATATACAAGGTAATGCCGCTAATTATGTGTTAACGAGACCTGATATTGATACCTGGCCCAGATTACGTGACGCCTTACGCGCACAATTTGGCGACCACACCGACTATAATACACTTAGCCAACAATTTCAATATTTATTAAAAAATAGGAATGAATCTTTATTTGAATTTATTAACCGCATAGAGCAAGAAAAACTGCGCATTAACACTAACATAATTGCTAATAATACTCTTACACAAGAACAAAAAATGGTTTACTACCAACAACACGAAAGAATGGCAGTAACTATTTTGACAAACAATGTTCCAGAAATGTTGCGTGCTGTGTTCATTATGCAAAATCCTCAAACCTTAGTTGAAAGTATACCGATCGTAAAACGTTTCGAAGCCTCTCAAGCGCAATATCAACAATTTTCTCAAATCCGAAAACCTCATCAACAGCAACCACCACAAAAATTTAATAAACAATACAGACCTGTTCATCAACCCGCATACCGATCTTCCTTTGATCGTACACAATCATCCTTTGGACCTGTTCATCAACCTACATACCGACCCTCTTTTGATCATATACCCTCATCTTTTGTCCCACCTCCACAACAATCTTCTGGATTTCAAAATTTGCCACCTTTTAGATTGCCACAACCAAGACCATCAAATCAAAAATTCTTTTCAAACCAACAAGTGTTCGGCAAACCTGTGAACGTTTGGAAACCTTCAAACCAAACTCCACAAAATAAACCAACGCCAATGTCAATCTCGACTAGAAATACATTCAAAAGTCCAAATAAACAAAACGATTTCCCCTTCAAATCGACTGGTCCGCGAAATTTCAGTTCGCAAGAAATTTACAATATTACTACTGAAACCCCAGAAACAACACTACCAGAATGTTCTTACGAAGATAATATCCAAAGTAATGAACAAGAAATTAGTAACAACGACTCCTTCTATAATGAAACCGAACAAGAAAATTTCGATGAAAATTTTTGTTACGACCCTTCTCCCCAAAACCCAGAATAGACTTAAACCTACATAACATTAATAAACTTCCTTACATCAAAATCCAAAATCCACCTCTTAATCTTTTAATAGACACAGGAGCACTGTCATCTTTACTTCGCCCTTCAATTGCAGAAAAATATTTCCCAAATCAAATCATTAAACAACCATTTGTCATAAAAACACCTTTCGGCGAAAGCGATTTTCAATTTCAACTCGACATTCCAATATTTCCCGAATTTAAAACACATACAAACATAACGTTCCTATTGTACGACTTTCATGAATTTTATGACGGCCTAATTGGTCTCAATGACCTTAAGAAATTAAAAGCAATAATCGACATTCCCAAAAAACAACTAATGACTGAAAATACGTCACTACCGCTTCACTCTGACCGCCCACTACACCACTATCGTTATGAAATTGGCCCTTATGAAACACTATTAAAACATTTTCCTGTCACCTCCGAACAAGGCGAAATCATTATTCCAGCACAACTTATACAAGGCGTGCAAATTTCCGAAACACTGACGACTGCTAATGACTACAAAGCTCGATTTGCAATTACAAACAATTCTCCAGACCGAAAAGTAATAACCCTCACTAAACCCATAGAAACTATTCCCTTTTACAAACAAAGCTATGACCTATATAACATAGAATCCTTCACGGGTCCACCACCCTCTACTTCGAGACCAAAGATCAATCTGCAAAATCATTTGCGCACTGACCATATGAACTTAGAAGAGAAACGACACATCCTAAAGTTATGTTCTAAGTTTTCTGACATATTCCACTTTGAAAACCAACCTTTGACTTTTACTAACCAAGTAAAACACGAAATAAAAACTACTGATGAAATTCCTGTTCATACGAGATCCTATAGGTATCCCTTCGTCCACAAAGCTGAAGTTCAAAAGCAGATAGCCAAAATGCTGGATGATGAAATCATTAGACCCTCCGAGTCCCCCTGGTCCTCACCCATTTGGATAGTCCCAAAAAAAATTAGACGCCTCAGGAAAACGCAAATGGCGAATTGTTGTAGACTATCGGAAAGTAAATGAAAAAACCATTACAGACAGATACCCACTTCCCAACATTACCGACATACTGGACAAGTTAGGAAAATGCCAATATTTCACCACAATCGATTTAGCTTCTGGGTTCCATCAAATTGAAATGCACCCAGACTCCATTAAGAAAACAGCTTTCAACGTAGAAAATGGCCATTACGAATTCGTTCGCATGCCATTTGGCCTCCGAAATGCCCCCGCGACATTCCAAAGAGTTATGGATAACGTACTTCGCGATTTGCAAGGCAAAATCTGTTTGGTATACATGGATGATATAATCATATTTTCAACCTCATTACAAGAACTCATTTCAGATCTAAACAAAAACCTGTGGAAAAACAAAATTCCATTTTGTTTTCCCAACTAGGACGGGAGGAATTAAATAATTAGTTCCTTTCTAATCACCTATAGCATTACGATCCCATATCTTAATTACTCTGTTTACTCCAAAACTAAATAAAAACCCCCTGTACCTTTTTAGGACAATCATTCCTAGTTTTAGACGCATAGTTAGCGTATGTTGTACTTACGAATAATTGTAATAGTTTAAGTTTGCAAATAAATTAATTTTTAAAAACAAAGTCCGAGTTATAAACAATATAATTCCTGCCCGAGCTTGAGGGCTTTCTGTACCACTCGGATCTGAGAATGTTGTCATGACGTCTGTGCACAAGAGTATCCAAGAATGGAACAGCGCAATCCGTTTCCCGTTCCACATACTTTCCCTTACACATACTATCCTATCCTGAACTGTCGGGTAGTTTAAGTCATATTATTATAATTCATATTCATTTTCACCATAAACCCTCGTTTATAAAAGCGTTTATTATTAGTCAGTCCTGATCTCTGATCTCTTGACAGTATTATGTGTATTGTTCATAATTTCATAATTTATCAATCAAGTTGGTAGCCATTCATGTTCATAGTTACTTTTCATTTTCTCTAGTTTTAGGATTTACAAATTGTGAAGAATTGGTTGAACTTTAATAAATTAAAATTACATTTAACAAAAACAAAGTGTATGGTTTTAACAAGTAAAGCGAAACATGCAAACTTTATACAAGAGTGACATAAAATTAAAATTGGTGACGAAATTGACTTTGTAAATAGTATAAAATATATAGGTGTAGTAATTGATAAAGACTTGAGATTAAGAGAACACGCTAATTATGTAGCGAAGAAAATGTCATGAAAAGTTAGTGTTCTTCGTAGATCGAATTCTCAAATTTCGCGCAATACGGCCATAAGGTTATACAAAACAATAGTATTGCCACGTTATATATTGTCCTACAGTTCTTTTTATGCTGTGTAATGAAGACTTAAATAGGCTGCAGAGGTTGCAAAACCAGTGTATGAGAGTGATGCTTAAATGTAACAGATACACTAACATAAAGGGAATGCTGGAGAGTTTGGAATGGCTGAGTGTAAGAGAGTCGGTTGAGCTGCAGATACTTCATATATAAAGTAATAAACGGATTAATGTCAGACTACATGTCTGGAAAATTGACAAAAATATCAGATGTGCATCATTATGGAACAAGGCAAGATGGCGGTTATTATTTGACCAGAAAAGAGAAGTATAAGACAATGAAGTCTGTTTTTTGTAGTGAAACTTCTTTTGTCTCGGTAGAGTAAGTTCCTGTGTTAGCAAATGCGAGCGACACGAAAAGTGAAACGAATGGAGGGGAGCAAACTAAGAAGACGGGCAGAGGAGAAAGGGAATATCAAACGCCCCACTCTTTAGCGCACGCTCTCTCTCATGCTTCGTGCTCTTTTCTCAGGCAAGCGTCAGTGAGGCGAAACCACAGCGTTTCATTTCTCGTGACGCCGCCCCACTCTTTTGCCACGCTCTGCCTCATGCTTCGCACTGTTTCTCTCAGGCAAGCGTCAATTCATTCCTCTAATAACGTTGAAGTTTCACTTCTACCGCGTGTGGCGACCACGCACCCATAGCCCAGGCAAATGGTGGTTTTCCCGTAACAAAATTGCGGAAGTTTTTTTCTCAACGGTTCTATTTGTTTTTTTGGGGTGCTGAATCCGAATTTCAAGTTTGCTGCCATGGCTTCACAACGAAAAACGCAAAAACCTTAAAATTTTCGCAGTTTTTTCAGTTTTTCACTTATATCTCGAAGACTGCATTTTTCGAAGATGCCCACTATACAGGGTGATTCAGAACGGGTGTGCCAAATTAAAATGGGTGCTAGAGGAACTCCAAATAAGACGAAAAGTTTATATGAACATATGTTCTAAAGTGACTACTAACAAAGATACAGGGTGTAAAAGTATAAAAAAATTTTTCATATCGCAATGTAATAATTGATGTGTTTTCTCATTCTTCTTGTTAGTTTTGTTAGTGTTATTCATAGTAAACTGTTTTTTTCAATTTTCACTTTGCTTGCATATCGGTGAAGCCATTATTGCATTATGGAAAATTTCAATGCATGTGCACGATTTCACAAAAAAACTATTTCATTCAAAAATTAAGCATTTTACGAAAAATTTTGAAGATACCAATTTCTTCCCAAATTGAACGTAGATTTCAAATACATTAATATCACCTGCATTCGCCAGTGGCATAACGTTGGATTGGAGAAATAAATAAACGCCTACCCCGTATCAACACTACTGATGGGGCTAGCAGGGCAATTTTTTTTTGAAAATTATAACTTGGCAAATGAAAACGACACCTTAAATTCCAACTCAATAACTTTCCTAGTTACTAAGATAATAAAAAAGATATTAAAAAAATATTAAAACTTTTACACCCTGTATCTTTGTTAGTAGTCACTTTAGAACATATGTTCATATAAACTTTTCGTCTTATTTGGGTTCCTCTAGCACAAATTTTAATTTGGCACGCCCGTTCTGAATCACCCGTATACAAAATTAAAGTAGGTAGACAAAATTTTCTATTAAATTCACTAGTCAACTTTGATTTTCTGATGTCCGGTATCGGCGCTAGAGCGCGCTGAAAAACATAGATTTTTTGGCCCGTCTGCGTAAACGTGAAAAACGCCCACTCCACTCCCAACCCCTACAACTCGAAAATAAACATGTTATCAACGAAAACCCTTATTCCACGTGAAAGTACATTAAATGTCCTAGAAGAGACGTCTCTAACATTCAATTTTCTCATAACCTACAACCAAAACGGTACCTCCCACCTGTCTATCTCTCATCGGCGCTATACTTTCGATGTATCACGCCTGAAAGAGGTTGTTTTGAATGAATAGATGACAAAGCATGTTTGATAAAAACATTAACAAATTATATTTACAACATGTTAGGTACACGACACTAAATATAAAGCTGAATATGAAATCTGTACGTAGCAACGTACATGTGTCATGAAATGAGTGAAAGTCGAGCCCATCATCGTCATCACTTCGAGTAGGTTCTCCATCTGGAAAAGAAAGAAGGCATTTAGTCAGTGGCGGCTGGTGAAGTTTTGTCGTGGAGGTTCACGAGTAATGGGCGAAAAATAAAAAAATGCGATGGAGGCTACAATTCGAATTTTGTCAAGGTCAAACTTCTTAAATGGGAGATCAGAATGTCTTTTAAATAAGTTTGCTAAATTTACCTACTTATACCGGTTGACCCACATAGGAGGGCCACTATTGGTATCTTGAACACGGTGGGAGGTAGAAGGTTGGTTAAAAGAGACTAAAGTTACCTATTTCGATGCACAAGCACTCGAGCAGTTGATAAAAACAAATTGATAATATTTCTGTTGGTTACTGAAATATCCCGAAAATAATGAAAATCCGATAAATCAGTTATTATTTCACCTAGTTAGCTGAAAATTGGCATTCGGGCATTACTATGCATACAGATTTCAAATCTGCAATCAGAATTTGTATCGCTTCCTCCCTTACTGAGATGCGATAGTCAACTTTTTTTTCTTATGGCCGCCATATTGGATTCTTGCTTCAGGGTAAATGGAATTGAAGTAGGTAATTGATAATACAAAAATCCAATATGGCGGCCATAAGAAAAAAAAAGTTGACTATCGCATCTCAGTAAGGGAGTAAGCGATACAAATTCTGATTACAGATTTGAAATCTGTATGCATAATAATGCCCGAATGCCAATTTTCAGCTAACTAGGTGAAATAATAACGGATTTATCGAAGTTTTTAAAAAATACCGATTTTCAGTTTTTTCAGAATATTTCAGTAACCAACAGACATTATCAATTTGTTTTTATCAACTGCTTGTGCATCGAAATAGGAAACTTTCGTCTCATTTAACCGACCTTCTACCTCCCACCGTGTTCAAGATACCAATAGTGGCCCTCCTATGTGCGTCAACCTCTTTTCAAATTCATTGTAGTCACAGTATAAATTTGAAGTAAATAATTAGGTACAGGTGGCGTAAACGTAAACATTTATTTAAAACTTATCTATGTACAATACTTAAAGGTAAAGTTCATCCTTCTGTCCTTTTTGGAGACTAGTTTGTCTATAACTAAGTCATTGAAATTTGGTAAATCATGGATTAAAACTTTCTCGATGGATAACATTGCTAAAGCTGTTAACCTTTCTTGACCCATTGTAGAACGTAAAAATGTTTTATCCGTTTTAACGATAAAAGGCACCTTTCTGCTTCAGCAGATGTCATCGGAATAGTAACAATAACTTTTAGAAGCTGAAGAGTAGCCGAAAACAAATCTTCAAGATGATTTTCATGGATGAATTTTAAAAGAGTTATTGCTCCAGATATGTTTCTGAAGTCCGGTCTTTTGTATATTATTTCTAATTCAGTCCTTAGCCTTACACTGTCAAGAAAAGGGTATGCTTCAATTGCAGAATTCAAATAGTTTATGGGAAATTCTTTGAACAGCTGCCGACTAATACACCCGCTCAAACAACTACACCTCGAGCAAATACTCCGCCAGGCATTGAATTACAGAACGGGCCTACGTCGGCAGAATGTACATTAGGATGCACACAAGAGGCCTACCCCAGCAAAGCTGGCCTTGAAAGCCTCCATACGTGCCCCATCGTACCACAGTGAACCAGGTTCACTATTCAAGCTAGAAGCCTGCATGGTGTGAATGTGCACAGCAATCCGCAGACCGGTTTCGTCCTATTGGGACTCTTCAGTACGGCGCCGCTATGCACAAACACACCCTGCCCAACGATCTCCCTATGAATAACTGCGATAGTCATCCATAAGGGAGAGCCAAAATCACGCCATCTAGAACGTAAATTGTTGAACAGCTGCCGACTAATACACCCGCTCAAACAACTACACCTCGAGCAAATACTCCGCCAGGCATTGAATTACAGAACGGGCCTACGTCGGCAGAATGTACATTAGGATGCACACAAGAGGCCTACCCCAGCAAAGCTGGCCTTGAAAGCCTCCATACGTGCCCCATCGTACCACAGTGAACCAGGTTCACTATTCAAGCTAGAAGCCTGCATGGTGTGAATGTGCACAGCAATCCGCAGACCGGTTTCGTCCTATTGGGACTCTTCAGTACGGCGCCGCTATGCACAAACACACCCTGCCCAACGATCTCCCTATGAATAACTGCGATAGTCATCCATAAGGGAGAGCCAAAATCACGCCATCTAGAACGTAAATTGTTGAACAGCTGCCGACTAATACACCCGCTCAAACAACTACACCTCGAGCAAATACTCCGCCAGGCATTGAATTACAGAACGGGCCTACGTCGGCAGAATGTACATTAGGATGCACACAAGAGGCCTACCCCAGCAAAGCTGGCCTTGAAAGCCTCCATACGTGCCCCATCGTACCACAGTGAACCAGGTTCACTATTCAAGCTAGAAGCCTGCATGGTGTGAATGTGCACAGCAATCCGCAGACCGGTTTCGTCCTATTGGGACTCTTCAGTACGGCGCCGCTATGCACAAACACACCCTGCCCAACGATCTCCCTATGAATAACTGCGATAGTCATCCATAAGGGAGAGCCAAAATCACGCCATCTAGAACGTAAATTGTTGAACAGCTGCCGACTAATACACCCGCTCAAACAACTACACCTCGAGCAAATACTCCGCCAGGCATTGAATTACAGAACGGGCCTACGTCGGCAGAATGTACATTAGGATGCACACAAGAGGCCTACCCCAGCAAAGCTGGCCTTGAAAGCCTCCATACGTGCCCCATCGTACCACAGTGAACCAGGTTCACTATTCAAGCTAGAAGCCTGCATGGTGTGAATGTGCACAGCAATCCGCAGACCGGTTTCGTCCTATTGGGACTCTTCAGTACGGCGCCGCTATGCACAAACACACCCTGCCCAACGATCTCCCTATGAATAACTGCGATAGTCATCCATAAGGGAGAGCCAAAATCACGCCATCTAGAACGTAAATTGTTGAACAGCTGCCGACTAATACACCCGCTCAAACAACTACACCTCGAGCAAATACTCCGCCAGGCATTGAATTACAGAACGGGCCTACGTCGGCAGAATGTACATTAGGATGCACACAAGAGGCCTACCCCAGCAAAGCTGGCCTTGAAAGCCTCCATACGTGCCCCATCGTACCACAGTGAACCAGGTTCACTATTCAAGCTAGAAGCCTGCATGGTGTGAATGTGCACAGCAATCCGCAGACCGGTTTCGTCCTATTGGGACTCTTCAGTACGGCGCCCAGAGTCCCAATAGGACGAAACCGGTCTGCGGATTGCTGTGCACATTCACACCATGCAGGCTTCTAGCTTGAATAGTGAACCTGGTTCACTGTGGTACGATGGGGCACGTATGGAGGCTTTCAAGGCCAGCTTTGCTGGGGTAGGCCTCTTGTGTGCATCCTAATGTACATTCTGCCGACGTAGGCCCGTTCTGTAATTCAATGCCTGGCGGAGTATTTGCTCGAGGTGTAGTTGTTTGAGCGGGTGTATTAGTCGGCAGCTGTTCAACAATTTACGTTCTAGATGGCGTGATTTTGGCTCTCCCTTATGGATGACTATCGCAGTTATTCATAGGGAGATCGTTGGGCAGGGTGTGTTTGTGCATAGCGGCGCCGTACTGAAGAGTCCCAATAGGACGAAACCGGTCTGCGGATTGCTGTGCACATTCACACCATGCAGGCTTCTAGCTTGAATAGTGAACCTGGTTCACTGTGGTACGATGGGGCACGTATGGAGGCTTTCAAGGCCAGCTTTGCTGGGGTAGGCCTCTTGTGTGCATCCTAATGTACATTCTGCCGACGTAGGCCCGTTCTGTAATTCAATGCCTGGCGGAGTATTTGCTCGAGGTGTAGTTGTTTGAGCGGGTGTATTAGTCGGCAGCTGTTCAACAATTTACGTTCTAGATGGCGTGATTTTGGCTCTCCCTTATGGATGACTATCGCAGTTATTCATAGGGAGATCGTTGGGCAGGGTGTGTTTGTGCATAGCGGCGCCGTACTGAAGAGTCCCAATAGGACGAAACCGGTCTGCGGATTGCTGTGCACATTCACACCATGCAGGCTTCTAGCTTGAATAGTGAACCTGGTTCACTGTGGTACGATGGGGCACGTATGGAGGCTTTCAAGGCCAGCTTTGCTGGGGTAGGCCTCTTGTGTGCATCCTAATGTACATTCTGCCGACGTAGGCCCGTTCTGTAATTCAATGCCTGGCGGAGTATTTGCTCGAGGTGTAGTTGTTTGAGCGGGTGTATTAGTCGGCAGCTGTTCAACAATTTACGTTCTAGATGGCGTGATTTTGGCTCTCCCTTATGGATGACTATCGCAGTTATTCATAGGGAGATCGTTGGGCAGGGTGTGTTTGTGCATAGCGGCGCCGTACTGAAGAGTCCCAATAGGACGAAACCGGTCTGCGGATTGCTGTGCACATTCACACCATGCAGGCTTCTAGCTTGAATAGTGAACCTGGTTCACTGTGGTACGATGGGGCACGTATGGAGGCTTTCAAGGCCAGCTTTGCTGGGGTAGGCCTCTTGTGTGCATCCTAATGTACATTCTGCCGACGTAGGCCCGTTCTGTAATTCAATGCCTGGCGGAGTATTTGCTCGAGGTGTAGTTGTTTGAGCGGGTGTATTAGTCGGCAGCTGTTCAACAATTTACGTTCTAGATGGCGTGATTTTGGCTCTCCCTTATGGATGACTATCGCAGTTATTCATAGGGAGATCGTTGGGCAGGGTGTGTTTGTGCATAGCGGCGCCGTACTGAAGAGTCCCAATAGGACGAAACCGGTCTGCGGATTGCTGTGCACATTCACACCATGCAGGCTTCTAGCTTGAATAGTGAACCTGGTTCACTGTGGTACGATGGGGCACGTATGGAGGCTTTCAAGGCCAGCTTTGCTGGGGTAGGCCTCTTGTGTGCATCCTAATGTACATTCTGCCGACGTAGGCCCGTTCTGTAATTCAATGCCTGGCGGAGTATTTGCTCGAGGTGTAGTTGTTTGAGCGGGTGTATTAGTCGGCAGCTGTTCAACAATTTACGTTCTAGATGGCGTGATTTTGGCTCTCCCTTATGGATGACTATCGCAGTTATTCATAGGGAGATCGTTGGGCAGGGTGTGTTTGTGCATAGCGGCGCCGTACTGAAGAGTCCCAATAGGACGAAACCGGTCTGCGGATTGCTGTGCACATTCACACCATGCAGGCTTCGGGAAATTCTTTGGCAAATTTTGAAGACTGCGAAGCCAAAAAGAGGTTGGAAGCACTAAGATGACTCGCAAATGAAAACCGCTCCATTGCCTGATGAATAATTGTATCGCAAACTTCTTTGGCAGCAACAATCTTTGAAAGATACGCATCTTCATTTTTTCTTCGTCTTTTGAAGTGAATTACTCCAGAAATATCATCCTCGACAGTCTCAATAATATTTCTTTCCAGCACGAGGCTAAAGGAAACTATCAGCCATACTAAGCACTACCATAGGGACAAGTTGGCCGCCACAGAATATCTGGCCGCACGGGTCATGAGATCAAGTTTGAAGATGCCAGGATTTTGAGGAAGGAGTCGCGGTTCTGGCCTAGACTATACAGAGGGAACCGGATAACTTCAACAGGGACCGGGGAATCGAAATACCGCAGATATGGAAACCGCTAGCGGTTCATCGATCTTCTTATAAAGTTGGTGTAGGAACCAATCGAGAATCAATAAAATAGACGTTTGTAAATTACTCTTCATCAACATACATGGAATTACGAAGAGTAAAGTTGATTCTCTTCTGCAGAAGCTTCGAGAATCGCCACATGGTTTAATTAAATTTGATTTCAGAGGCAAACATGTACCGATAAACAAATTAGTCGATGAGAGAAAGGAGATACGAGCTTTCATAGATCAATGCCCTAGACATATAAGCCATTATTTAAGAAGGGACAATGCAGAAAAGGTTTAGTAACCTAAACGACCTATAAAAGTTTTTATTGACAATTTTGTATTTACCTATATAAATAGTTTTTATTATTTGAGAAAAAAATGTTGTTTTTGTCAAAAGTTTTTATTGCCAATTTTCTTTTATACCAAATAAATATTGACAAAGCCCCCGGACTGGGGCGAAACGTCGATATTATACTGTTATTTATGTACATATATGCCAGAACTTCACGAAAAATTGAAATATTTACTAAAAAGCAACATTACATAATAATTGATCAGAAGTTTTTGGTGCCTGTTTACGCTCTGTTGGAATGTGATAGTGATCATGCAAGAAGTGAAAGGGCCAAAAAGCAAATTGGAGATGATTTAAAAATAATGGTATAAGTGTGTACGAATAATTCGGTGAAAGAAAAAAATCAACTTTGTTGAAATGTCTCGGGAGGACTTTCTCGCATTTTCAAATCTCTTGAGTGGTACACTGGTAAAACGCATTTGCATAAAACGCAAAAGATAAAATGTAGAGTGGCTCAACATAAAGTGGTTAAGGTTCACTAAAGAATTTGGAATTATCTTACACTCTTAATGATGATGTTCCATTTCGAATTTTAGACATAAAACCAGCAAAAATTCGAGGAAGGCCTTCGGACTACGGAAAACCAACAGTTCCAAATCCATACAAGGGTCCTTTGGGCATTAATCCTCTAAAGAAAAGAGAAATATCAATTTTAGACCTGCTGGATGTAGGTTGCCATGATTTCAATAGGTACGAATTTACCCTCCAGTTCTCAGTCAAAAGAATTTGAGGAGTTAGATGACAGTACATCAGACTTCGAGGCTCAATAACTTCTATCTTTTTTTAACGAGGTTTCTTGTTGAACATTGTATTATTTTATTGAATAAAAGGCTTATTTTGAACTGATATTTAATTGTCCCGACTTTGAAAATCGCAAGAAATGGTGTGGTAAAAGATGGAAAAACAATATGTTGAGAAAAACAGGAAAACCCCTGGAGTGGTTGATTCCATAACATAATTTATTACAAAAACATTACAGCATTCTCCACAAGAGAACCGATGATTACTTCATTACAATGAAAACGTGTTTTTTACCACATAACTTTCAAACCTTCCTCCTGTAAAATTTAGTTTACCGAACATATCTGCTTATGTCATCTAAATACAGAAATGGATACAATGACTTGATTGAAAAGCAATTCCCTTTACCATCTTTAGAAACTTTAAGACGAAGATTAGAAAACATAAAATTTGAAAGCGGAATATTGACCAGATGTGTTATGTATTTAAAATTAAAATTATATAATTATTTGTGCCATTTTTTTAATAATTTTAGTAATATTTGTGAATTTATGGCAAATGAAACACTATGTAAAAAATATTATCGACGTTTCGCCTCTGGTTGGAGGCTTTATCAAGATTATATATTTAAAAGTTTACAAAATATATAAAAGTGACAAAATACTTTCTTAATAAAAATGTAAATAACAGTAACTAAGAACTTATATTAAAAATAGAAATTATACGTAGCACACATGATTTTGTAAAAAATATGAAGGAGGAAAGAAATGTACATAAATTAGAATCAAGTGGTAGAGAACAGATTTACGTTATTATGTCACTGTAAATTTGACTTAAATTTTGAATGTCAGATCTGTCATTCAAGGAATTTTTATCTTTTTGGATGTGTATCATTTCTAAAACCAGTCTAGCTTTTAAGTTTTTTTCTTGTTCTAAAATAGTAGTATTGTGAAAATCGAAATTGTGTTTAGTATCTTTTATGTGTTTACTGATAGCTGAATTACTATTTTGGTAAGTATGTTGTTTTAACCTAGTTTCAAGGTGATTTTTGGTTTGCCCAATGTATGCTTTATTACAGTTATTACAATTAATTTTGTATACAATATGAGTTTTCATTAATTTTGGAATTGGAGTTTTTAAACGAGAATATAAAAATTGTAAGTTGTTATGCTTTTTATGAGCAATTACAAAATTATGTTTTAATAATAATTTATTGATGTTATGTGATATGTGTTTTATATATGGTAAAGAAATGTAATTTTTAGGTTCTTTTTGGTTTTGATTGTCGTTATTGTTATTATAATAATGATGTAGTCTATTTTTTATAATTTTGTAAATAAAATTTCTTGGGTAGTTATTTTTTATTAAACAATTTATGGTTTTGTTTAATGCATATTGTCTGAATTGTGGACTGGAGAGTTTGATTGCTCTGTCAGTCAAGCAAATAACGATACTTTTTTTGTGACAAGTGGGTTGTTTGGAATTAAAATGAATATAACGGCCAGACCAAGTGGGTTTTGTGTACCATTCTGTTTCTATTGAATTATTAATTTTGTATAGTGTTAAGTCTAAGAAGTTAATTTGGTTATTTTTTGAAATTTCTATAGTAAATTGTAATTTGGGATGATAATTATTGAATTGATGAAGAATTTCATTTTCTTTGTCGGGAGGAATAGCAGTAAGACAATCATCTACATAACGTACAAAAAAAGGAAGATTAAATGATAATTTAGGAATAACAGTGGTTTCTAAATCTTCTAAAACTAATTGGGCAATAGTGCTTGAAATTGGAGAACCCATAGCACAGCCATCAGTTTGTTTATAAATTTTATCTTTAAATTTGAAATATGTAGTGGTTAAGGTAAGTTCAATTGCTGTAATAAAATTGTTTAAAGTAAGTGACGTGAAAGGTTCAATTTTATTCCAGTTTTTTTTGATTATTGTAATTGCTAGATTTATTGGAATGTTGGTATAGAGAGATACAGCATCAAGTGAAATAAATATATAATTTTCAGGGAAATAAAAATTTTTGCTTTTTTCTTTAAATGACCAAGAATCTTTTATGTAAAATTCATTTTGACCTGTGATGTTAGATAAAATATTAGATAAATATTTTGATAATTTATAAAAAGGACTTTGTATACATGATACTATTGGTCTAAGTGGGATATTAATTTTGTGTAATTTTGGGAGGCCATATATACGTGGGGGTAGGGAATTTTGTATTTTAAGTTTAGTGCTAAGTGTATAAGAGATATTATTTTCATTTAATAATTTAGATATAAAATTATTATTTTTAGTTTGTAAACTAATAGTGGGATCTTTAGGAAGAGGCATATAAATTAATTTGTCGTTTAATAGATTAAACATTTTATTTTCGTAATCAGTGGAATTCATTATTACTGTTTTGTTACTGTTATTTACATTTTTATTAAGAAAAAATTTTGTCACTTTTATACATTTTGTAAACTTTTAAATATATAATCTTGATAAAGCCTCCAACCAGAGGCGAAACGTCGATAATATTTTTTACATAGTGTTTCATTTGCCATAAATTCACAAATATTACTAAAATTAAAATTAAAAGTGTTGCGGTTCAGGGATCATGAAAAACTCTGTACCTACATGTTATAGATGAATTGGCTGTCACATCAGCTAAAGGGTACGACGCAGTAAACAAGAAATTTTGTGGAAATGTTACATTACTGAAACATAATGGTACAGCAACACATGGTCATTTTCTCATTAGCTGGTAAGTACAGAAACTATTTTTATTACAGTGAACTTATAACTTGCTGCGCATTATAGGAGTAACTTCCATATGGAAGCAAATTGTAGCATATTACTACACTGGGAATTCTGTGAATGGATCTGTTTTTAAGGAAATTGTAAACGACATAATAAAGAATGCCATAGAAATCAAATTAGAAACAATAAGATGCTCATCGAATATGGGCGCTTCTAACAAAGCCATATGGAAGTCATTTGGTATCGTAAGCAATCCGAATGAGTTACGTTCATCCAACACCCAACTGACTCTTGTAAAAACTTTTCTTTCTCGCAGACATTCCGCATCTTCTAAAAAATATTAAAAATGCTTTAGTGTGAAATAAAAGTTTGTGATTCCTGAAAATGTGCAAACAAAATACCACTTGCCTATCAAAGCTGTGCTATTATCAAATTTGCTTCTTTTAGCTGACCACGATAAGAATCAAATCTTGAAAATTGCTCCTCATTTACACAGGTCTAATATTCTTTCATCTCATTTCCATAAAAGGCAACTTATATGCTCAGTTTAGAAATAGCAAATGCTCTCAGGTATTTGTCTGAGCTTTTAAATAAACCACAATTGTGTACTAGAGCATAGTTCATTGAGTTAGTTAGGAAATGGTTCGATCTGATGACTAGGCATCCAAAGTTAGCTATTAGCAAATTCAAACTCAATAAATATAATAAGACGATTGAATTTTTACGTGAGGTTGTCTGTTTAAATCAATTTCGTTTGGAAAAACAAAACAGTTCGGAAAATATATTTTCAGAAGTGCGTTCAAAGCAACTTATCCCAAATGCCCTGCTGTTCAAGGAGTCTTTAAAGTTGCTTTCAGTTCTACAGTACTTAAAAAATATACCAGCTGGAAGTTATTCCGCAGACGATGACTTTTTATTAGTTTTCTAGAGGTAAAGACTTCAACTTATTTTTAACAAACTAATTTAAGCGCGTTACAGGTGTGTAACATCGTTGAAATAAATTTAACCTTCCGGACGTCGCGCGCGAGCTCTCGCTCCCCAAGTTCAATCTTCTTGTGATAATTCGGTAATGCGCAAACTCCTAATGTGGTAGGCTTCGGTAGTCTCGTAAACTGGCGCAATAAATACCAGTATGCAGTTATAGATAAGTGCGTGCAGTTTTTGTGTCAATTACCCTAGTGTCAGTTCGCACACGAGCATTTCATACAAACAGAACGGAATTTGAAAGTTATTCCGCAGCTGTTTTTGCCTAAGGTAGGCGCACCATTTTGCTTTGAGACGTTTCTGGAAAGTTATCTAATGATTTTTTAGGTGTACACGAGTAAGTTTAATACATATGAGCAAGAGTATTAACAAAAACTTATGGATAAATGTTTGGCAGAGTCTGGTATAGAAGAAACTGCTGTGTACGAGGGGTTAATCACTCTGTGAATTATGGGACATAGCGATGTGCAATACTTTTGTCATTTTATGAAATGTTTTGAAATACCTATAAAATACCTATGAAATGCTTTGAAATACCGTGTGACAAACTTCCATGTGTACATGGGGAAATAACATGGACAATTACATTTTTGGGGATTCCTGCTCCCCATGTGTAGTTACAGTGGTGGTAAAGGTAGCAATCGAAAGACTATTTTTTCTGCGTATGAAGATATCAAAAACTCTGCAATTTTCCAATTTATTAAAGCATTAAAAGCAAAAATTACACTAATAATTTTCAAATTAAAACACGGATATTCATCAGATTACCTATGACAATTTAATTTATTCTAATCAAAGACTCCCTTGATTCTAATTTCTAATTCGTCTGAACTGTCAACATTATTTATCGACAATTTAAAATTTGGGTTTCAAAATGAACAAAAATATTTATTCGGTTGAAGAAAAGGTTTTCATTGTGAAAACATTTTACGGCGGCAATAGTCTGCGGGTAGTCCGTGACTTATTTTCTGTAAAATTCAATAACAGTCCTACTCCTTCGGTAACAACAATAAAAAATTTAGTTAAGAAATTTGAAGATACTGGGAATCTTTCATTGAAAGAAGGTAATTTTTACTAATAAATTTACTTGGTTTTTATTTAGATAATTCTGATTCGCTTCTTATTATTACCTAGTTGCTAATTCCTTATTGTTCGCTAACTTAAATTTTACTGGGATTATGAGAAATTTAACAAGTGATAACGTGGAGTGATACAAAACTAAAATTAATCTTAGCATTTATATTTTTAGTCGTTCTAAGAAATCTAAATGTTGAGGTAGAGGAAATGGTAATAGGCCTGATAACTGCTAGTCCAACATCTAGTTTAAGGTCTATTGCCCTAGAATGTAATGTTTCAAGAGAAACTGTCCGTAACATATTAAAAAAAAACAAATATCATCCCTTTAAATTCCAATGTCACCAAGAGTTACTTCCTTTTGACGAAGAATCAAGGCAAACTTTCTGTGAAGAAATGCAAGAACGGGCTAATCGGGATCGCAGCTTCCTCTCATCAATTTGTTTTACCGATGAGTGTACCTTCACTTTAAATCAAGAGCCAAAGTCACAAAACGTTAGGCATTGGGCCCAAGAAAATCCCAGAATAGATCTAGCCACTACAACGCAATACCCTCAAAAAATCAATATTTGGGCAGGCATTTTTAATAATCGCATTATAGGACCATTTGAAATACAGAGAAATTTAAATTCAGAAGCTTATTTAGATCTTTTAATTAACCATATTGGCCCTGCATTAGAAGTTGCACATGCGAATCGGGAGGTCTGGTTTCAGCATGACGGATGCCCAGCACATTTTGGAGCACAAGTGAGGGAATTATTAAATGAAATATTTCCAGAGAGCTGGATTGGTCGAGGTGGTGCTATAAACTGGCCAGCCAGATCTCCCGATTTGGCACCGTGTGACTTTTTCTGGTGGGGTCATTTAAAAAATAAGATTTATAAAACTCGTCACCCAAATATAGATTCTTTAAGGATTGCTATTTTTGCGGAATGCAACTTAATAAACGATCGGCAACTTGCGAATCTGAGAAATTCTTTCTATAATAGGCTGGGATACTGTCTGATACAGAATGGGGGTTTATTTGAATATTTGTTATAGTTATTTTTCTTTTTTTATGTTACTTTAATTTCATTGTATATTAATAAGTTTTTGTCCTTACCTAGATATGAAATAAATAAGTATTAAATTGCCAGATTTGCTCATTAGAGCAAAATAAACAAATGTTGCCGCTTGTTAAATTTTTCATAATTGGAGTAAAGTTAAAGTAATTTAATTTTTATTATTTCATTTTACTGCTTTAACATTTTCCCATAAACTTTTTAATAGGTTAGGAGACACCTACAATTTACCCTAAACTATGGACCAGCATTCACCAATGAAACATCCACACCAGTAATGAATTAATTGTCAACTATAGGTATAGGTAATAATAATAATGTGAATAAGAATTATCTAAATAAAAAAACAAGTTTATGTATTAGTAAAAATTAACTTCTTTCGATGAAAGATTCCCAGCCATCAAATTTCTTACTAAATTATTTGTTGCTATACCGAAGGAATAGGGCCGTTATTGAATTTTACAGAAAATAAGGCACGGACTACGCGCAAACTATTGCCGCCGTAAAATATTTTCACAATGAAAACCTTTTCTTGAACTGAATAAATATTTTTGTTCATTTTTAAATGTTGACAGTTCAGAAAGTCCATAAAAATCAAAGACGTACGTGATTAGAATAAATTAAGTTGTCATGGATAATCTGATAAATTTCTGTGTTTTAGTTAGAAAATTATTAATGTAATTTTTGATTTTAACGCTTTAATAAATTGGAAAGTTGTAGAGTTTTTGATATCCTCATACGCAGAAAAAAATAATCTTTCGATTGCTACCTTTACCACCACTGTAAGTACACATGGGGAGCAGGAATCCCCAAAAATGTAATTGCCCATGTTATTTCCCCATGTACACATGGAAGTTTGTCACACGGTATATGCAATGGCATGCAATACCTGCGAAATACTTTGAAATACTTGTGAAATGCGCTGAAATATCTGTGAAATACTTGTGGAATGCTTTGAAATACCTGTGAAATGCTTTGCAATGCCTGGGGAATTAGTTTTGAAATGCCTTGCAATGCCTCTGAAATATACGTATGGAATGGTAACTCAACTGGTTGTAACGTGTAAAAGCTCCAATAGACGGCCAACGCTTTGATCACGTGACTACATCTGGTCACTCTTAGCACTTAGTAATTCGTAATCGTAATTTCGTAATACAGTTGCCTCCAGTTCACTGACCGCGATACCGTACGCACTTCCCATCCCATTGGAATACTGTTGTGTTGCTTACTATGCACTCTCTAGGTACATTGTGCTACTGCATTGTTTCTAGATTTGGTTTGTCTAAGCAGGTAGGTAAATAGACGATTTGGACTTATCTCATTTAGAATCTCAGTGGACTGTAATCATGATCTTATTCCAAATTATGATGATTATATTTTCTCCAAGATTAACAGAAGAAATGGTCAATAACTTGGAAACTTTAGTACAAAACCATCACACCTTATTTGTACAAGAATATTAACATCATATTACTCCAAAATTACATTTCATGATCCACTATGGTAGTACAATTCGACGAATGGGCCCCCTAATCAATCTTTGGTGCATGAGATATGAAGGCAAACATGCCACATTAAAAAATCTTGCTTCAAAATTTGGAAACTTTAAAAATCTTCCAAAGACTTTGGAAACCAAAATGCAGCAGTTAACTATATTTGGCTGTAATCTTTTTTATAACCAGTAAATTTACAACTCTAGAATTTAAGTCAAAATTTAATGTTTATAAGCTGTCTGAAGTCCCGGCTGGGGAAAGTGTCGTAGATTTAAGTTTACTTATACAGGGTAGTCCACTAAGCGCGCGTCGGTCAATAGTCGCTAAACCGTTGAACTTATGGGAATTTTTTTTAAATAAAACTTGTAAGGTTCCATCTTTGCTGCAACTGAAAATTATTTTCAATTATACAGGTTGTCCCATTTCTTCTGCGCAGTGCCTAACTCTGTTTTTTTTAATGGAACACCCTGTATTTGATCGCATTTTGGAGTTCTTTGTTGAATTTAAGTGCCACTTTGTTAACCGTACATTGGGTCTAAGTCTTACGGCTTCGGCGTTATGTGACGTTAAAAATCGTCATTTTTCAAGTTTCGCCATTTATAACTTCGAGATAAAGAAAAATGACTTACGTGTCCCTATCTTAGTTTTTAATCCTCTATCTAATGGTGTTCGAAAATACTGCTTCCTGATAGGTCGCTTTTTGCCATTTGTTGACCAATCAGGAAGCAGCATTTTCCAGCCCCATAAGATAGAGGATTGAAAACTAAGATAGGGACACGTAAGTCATTTTTCTTTATCTCGAACCTTTTAAAAGTTATAAATGGCGAAACTTGAAAAATGACTATTTTTAACGTCACATAACGCCGAAGCCGTAAGACTTAGACCCAATGTACGGTTAACAAAGTGGCACTTAAATTCAACAAAGAACTCCAAAATGCGATCAAATACAGGGTGTTCCATTTAAAAAAACAGAGTTAGGCACTGCGCAGAAGAAATGGGACAACCTGTATAATTGAAAATAATTTTCAGTTGCAGCAAAGATGGAAACTTACAAGTTTTATTTAAAAAGAATTCCCATAAGTTCAACGGTTTAGCGACTATTGACCGACGCGCGCGTAGTGGACTACCCTGTATACCGGGTGGGGATTTAGTGTGTAATCGGCCCATATCTCTGGAACTATTTAAGATATCAAAATGAAATTTTGCACGAATGTGGGGAACCACACGGAGCATTTCCCGAAATTATTTAGGTATATACAGGATGTTCACATTCTGAGTACCAGACCAAAGTTCTATTTTTTTAAATGGAAACCCTACGTGTCCTTGCATAAAATGAATTCCCCATAAAATTCCATGAAAATTGATATACTACATGATGTGGTTTTGACTAAGGAATGTTGAGATATTGACATTTTTGTGCTATTATGGACCCAAATTTATGACGCTACTAACGCATGCTAAGCAAAGCCACCTAAAATTTCTTTGTTGAAATAGGTTCACACACACTGCTCTATTTTTGAAATCTATAAATAATTTTATCATAATGCTTGAGATAATACAGGGTGGTTAAGTTATGCAAAACAGAAGTTTTCTCAAAAATTTCAAATGGAACACCATGTATATTATTTGTACAATTGATGGTCATTTTACTAAGCTTTTTATTGATGTGATATTGCCAAGTCTACCAGTAAAAGTTTCGGCAGAATGTACAATTGAATTATAAAAATGTAGAGTTTCGTCATTATTTTACATTATTTTTGATGATCTCCCCTATTTTGTCACCCAAAACTCCAAAAAAGGTCTGTATTTTGTTTCTATAGAATATTTAGCAAATGAAGTTTACATTAACACAAGAAATCCCATCGCAAGATTATTTCTTAAAGATAATATTTTCTTCCATGGCACTCCTTGTTTGAAAATTATACCCGACTTTAAAGACATTATACATTTATGAATATAACCATCAAGAAACAAGTTTACAATAAGATTTATTGTCTTTATATTGATACAAATTTGCAGATACAAAATATAAACATTATTGTGAGTTTTGAGCAACATAATAGGGGGAATTCGCCAAAAAGAGTATAAACTAATAATGAAATTCAGTAATTTTGATGTTCAATCGTAATATCTGCCGAAACTATCAGTAGTAGACCTGGCAATATCTACATCAATTAAAAGCTTAGTTAACTGACTGTCAGTTGTGCAAATAATATACATGGTGTTCTATTTGAAAGTTTTGAGAAAAAATCCCTTTTGCGTAACTTAACCACCTTGTACAATCCTAAGTATTATGGTGAAAGTATCTATAGATTTTACAAATACAGCAGTGTATAAACCCCTTTCAATAAAAAATAATTAGGTGGCTTTGGTCAGTAGGCGCCAGTAGTGTCATAAATTTGGCACCATAATGACACAAAAATGTCAATATCTTAACAGTCCTTACTCAAAACCACATCATGTAGTATATCAATTTTCATGAAATTTTATGGGGAATCGAAATCACGCAAATACTTGTGGGGTTTCCATTTAAAGAAATAGAACTTTGGTCTGGTACTCAGAATGTCAACATCCTGTATATACATAAATAATTTTACGAAATGCTCCATGTGGTTCCCCACATTCGTGTAAAATTTCATTTTAATATCTTAAGCATTACCAGAGATATGAACCGATTACACACTAAATCCCCACCCGGTATAAAGAACCGTTTAACATCCACCAAAGTCATAGTGGTACCGAATTTTATGTAGTCCCAAAGTATCATTTCGTTTTTTAACTTTATGTTCACTCAAATGTTTGATGTTTTCTTTAAATAAGTTCAAGTACGTTGTATTATAAGTATATTTTATAGTTCAAGGACTAACCACCTTATAAATATTATATGTTTCATAAATGTTAATTTTTCTCAACCAAATAAATTTCTAATTTTTTTAATGGGTTTAATTTTAAAAATGCCGCTTTTTTAAAATTTACTCTATTTAGATGAAACCTCACAGGAATTCAATATAATGAAATCTGTTAAAAGTTGACAGTTGGTGAACAAATATAATTATTTCATGTGAAATTTTATCTCTATTCAGATTGCAGTTTATAATAAACTAGTGTATTTATATTTTATTAACCCCGACGCAAAAAGAGGGGTGTTATAAGTTTGACGTGTCTGTCTGTGTATCTGTGTGTTTGTGTGTCTGTCTGTGGCATCGTAGCTCCTAAACGAATGGTCCGATTTTGATGCAGTTTTTTTGTTTGAAAGCTGATGTGATCGAGATGGTTCTTAGCTATAATTTATGAAGATCTGTTCAGGCGTTGTGTCGGGGGTTACTTAAAATTTTGAATTTTGTTACTTGTTTCACTCTAGAAAAACCTTCACATTAACTCTAAAAAGTGCACATGTTCACACTACAATTTATTACTAATTACTCTACATACTTCGAAATTAACACGAATATGTGAACATTTTACAGTAAAATTTATGAAAATAATCCTCTATCTAGAGTTAAAAACTAAAATTATTCACACTATGCCTTATTAACAATTACTCTAACTTCTCATAAAATACCAGTGTGAATTTTGTACACTAAATACATGAGGTGAGATACCAAAACGAATTGGAAATTTATTGACTGTTCGACGGACTGTGACATGGAAAAGACTAAAAAAGAACTAATGACTCGACTAATGGAGAGAGTAATGGTGATCTAAACTCAGATTCAGAAGACAAGGTCGAGAACGAAATAACAGATATTAGGTACCACACAAGAATTGTTAAAGGACTTAAGCGTTCTTCAATCTGGTCAGGGTTCTTTGGAACTTAAGAGTTAAGACTATTCTAAGGAATTCTTAAAAGGTGATCGCAACCAAGACAAGGAAAATTATGAATATGTAGCTAGTGCTCAGTGACAGAAGTCTATTTACTATTGTGACGGATTCCCGCAATGTGAAGCACGTAGCCAGAAAATCCTCCATATGTTAACCATCCACATCGTTTAAGTTCGGATTGGTTACAAAGAGTGAAAGATGACATAGAATGTCAAGAACGGGAAAGATCAAAGAAAAGGAGGAGAATGTGAAGAAATTATAAAATGGAACAACAGAAAGAGTACTCGAAAACGTCTGCAGGTACACAAAATAGAAATATTGGAGCTCTTTGGACTTGGTACGAATTACAGGTTGAACTTAATGATCAAGATAATTCGTCATCAAGTTCCAAAATAAAGCTGAACTGAAAGATTATCGAGTACAACTTTTTTCAACATTACATACTTTATATAAAGCTACTTTACCCCCTCCAACGTTAGGAAATTCGAATTTGATGTATTGTATTAGTACTTTCCAAACCGATGAAGAACTCCTCAAACGTAAACTACTTTTTTAATTATTTATACTATGTATTAATAATGTCATATAAAGTGGCTTTACACCGGGAGTGTCAAACTCACCACAGAGACTGCGGCCCGCGGCCCGCGCCGCGTCGCTTTGAATTTTTCATTTCCATTATTTTGGGGAAGTAAATCTACTACTCAAAAAACTGACATTGGATCATTTTAATTAAATATTGCAAATTATCAAAAATCCAGTCGAAAAACTGCTATGGTTATATTTTATTTCATAGTACTCTGAAAATAGAATAATTATGTAATAGTATATTACAGTACAAGTGGAGAAACTGAAAATTTCGCTCACGTAATTTGCCAGATTTGCACACGAGCCGCCAGGCGAGTGTGCAAAGGCAAATAAGTGAGCGAAACGGTTTCTCCACGAGTGCTGTATAACGTTTTGTTCAATCCTGCCCCTGAACTAAATATTATTCCAAAAATATTCAAAATTAATAATTCAAATTGGTCTGACAATTGGGCAGATATACAACATAATAACATAGAGAGCGTGTTTCAGCATTGTTATGGTTACCGTTACTATAAATAATAAACAAGCTAGAAGAAGTCAATTTTTGTACGTTTCAGCTAAATTTGTACCTAAAATAAGATTTTACTGAGAAAATATGGAAAAAATTTCGATTTAACGTTACCAGAGGATATTAAAAGAAGCTGATGCCGCTGCATACAATTGCCTCAGAAATCTAAAGGAAGGTATATGAACGAGCTGACAAAATTCCGTGATTTGATGCATACAAAGAAAGTTCATCTTATAACGGAGGAAGTGATCTTAGCCTATTTTAATGGATTGGTAGAAAATTACGAGCGATCTTCTTTGTGGTCCACATATTCTATGTTGAAGACAATTTTATTTGTTTTTGAAAAAGTAAATATTACTTACATAGCAAGTAAGTTTCATTGCTATATTTTTTAAAAGTATTGGCTTTAACTCTGTAAAAATGTTCATATTACCTAATAGAAATGTTGACAGTACCTACTTAATATTAAATAAATATCTAATTAATTTTTAATGTATGCCCAAATTTATTAAAACACACACAAATAAAATTTTTTGACAATTGAGCTAGTTTATTGACAGAAACCATCATAAATTGTCATGCCAATTTGAATGATTAATTTTGAATATTTTTGTAATTTTATTGAGAAATGGAGTAGGTGAAAGTAATAAGAGTGAACGAAAGTAGTTTCGCTCACTGCTTTCGCCCACCCGTTGCCAAAGAAACGAAGTGAGTGAACAAAAGCAATGCTTTCTCGCATAGTATCTAAGGGTGAAACAACATGTTTCTATGGCAGGATTGAACAAAATGGATTTGTTGAATTTTAATTGCTGCCGTAAGATGACGAGAATATTCTCACGTTTCCGTATTTGATCTTACTCTTTCTTACTATGGTTGTGTGAAACAAAATGGTTTCAATATTAATATGCTTATTTTGCAATATCCAGTGGTCACCAAGCAATTTATTAAAAATTATCGCCTTTCAAATAAAACTGTCAGTTTGATTGTCAGGTGTAACGATGCCTGGAAATGTTTTTACCAAACTGTGTCGAGAAGTTTTACGAAATATTTTTGAATACTTTCTCGAGAGAATGAAAATAATGGTCCCCTATTGCCTTTAACTTGTGACCAGGAGCGATTGGCCGATGCATCAAAAGTAAGTCTACGCAGCGTGCCGCGCATAGTTGGAGAGGAAAAACGAGATTTGTCTGCTGCAACACCCGGAAAAAGGCACAGCAAATCAAAATTACAAAGTGAAGATGTAACTGACAGCATTAAAACCGAAGTAAGAAATGCTATTTATTCCATGAAAGAAAAGAAATAACACATTACATTAAAAATTTTAAATAACAAATTAAAAACAAAACAAATAGTGGATATTTCTGACACAAGTTTGTGGCGTTTATAACCAATAGCAGATTTAAGTACAAACTAGAAAATAACCGGTGTCTTTTGTGTGAACGGGCTAATGTTATGGGTAAAAGAATACATTTCTTGAGGGAAAACGTCAAAATGCTCATTGCCGTGTGCCGTGTCCAGAGTCGCGGCGCACACGCTTGTCGCGGTTCCTAGCAACAGCAAAATTTTGGAAACTACTGAACTGCTGGCGGTTGCTTGGATAATCGGATATGGCGGCGCAAACGCCAACAAATCTGAAAAATACTATACACATATTTGTTAACAAATTTTCTCTTTAATGAAATTTAAGAAGACGCCCCATCGATCGCGGCTTTTTAGGGTTTTAATTTTGTCAATCTTTTTTAGAATTTTGTTTGTGTTTATTTGTCTTTTGAATATGATAATAATAAATGTTATAATTAATTTGACGTTATTTATATTATTATTATCTGACTGCGGCCAACACTTACATGCAAAAATTTTAATTGGCACTCCACCTTTAATGAGTTTGACACCCCTGCTTTACACTATCTGATTTTGCATTTGATTTTCATGACAAATCTGAAAAAATATCTTCAAAAATTCTCAAATACATTATTTTTCGATATTTAGACTATCTGATTTAGCTTTCAAGTTTTCATTCAAGTTAATGGTAGGAAATACTCGAGAATTATGTGCAATACCAATGAAATACTATGCAATGCTTGTGAAATTGTACTCGAAATTGTATGAAATGCCAGCGAAATGCTATGCAATATTTATAAGTATTTCAAGTGTGGGACGCCTTATCACGGAGTGATTAACCCCTCGGCTGTGTACGACGATGAATCGAAAAGTGACAAAGATAATGTGGAACCCCACATTCTTGATAGCGGCACAGAACAGGAAATTTCAGAAACTGTCGCCATTTTCAAGACGAAATCAATGCAACAACAAATAAACCTGAAATGATAATGGACTACAATTCGAGTAAAGGAGGAGTGGATTGTGTCGATAATTTGTGTGCCGCGTACAATGTATCAAGAAACACCAGAAAATGGCCAATGGTTGTATTTTATTCTTTACTCAATATTGCTGGAATAAATACATTTGTCGTATATTCAACAAACAACTCCAAATGGACAGTTGGAAGAAGACAATTTCTACGAATGTTATCCTTTCAAATGATCGAGGGTCATTTCCGCAGATGTGCCACTCAACAAATTCCTAAAATCATGCAACTTCGTATAAAAAGTATTTTAGGGACAGAAACAACCCCAGAAGTTCCTACGGTTGCCGCTGGTCAGCGCGGGCGTTGCACATACTGCGACCGTAAGAAAAATCGACCAACAAGCTTTTGTTGTGAAAAATGCAAAAAATTCATTTGCCTGCCGCTAATGTTCAGTGTCTGAAAGTGAAAGCGAATAATGCTTAAGTTAAACTACAACTCAATAATCGCTTCAATTTTATAGAATTTTAAATTTATATGTTTGTAAGTTTCAAGTGTTTTTTTGTTCTATGTAAGTTAATTTATCTTTAATAATAACAATAAAAGTGAAATAAATGATTTGTGTCTGTTATTTTATATTTTATTTTTTTTTGTGAATTGCTGGCACATAATGCAAATAAACACAGGATAAGATCAACATTTCGCCCCCGTTCGGGGGCTTTGTCAAGATTTATTTGTGTAAGATAATATAAACTTGTCAGTAACACTTTCGACAAGAACAAAAAAATTTTTGTTCTCGTCGATTTTATCCTGTGTTTATTTGCATTATATGCCAGCAATTCACAAAACAAATCGTAATATCAAATTAAAACTGGCACAAAATAAACCAAAATTTTGTTTTTTTAGTGAAAAAAGTTAATTTATTCGACCTATCTGAATATGGACTGATAGTCAGCGCGCGAGTATTCTTGTCCAAAAAATGAGCGCGACCTCTGAAAGATTAAACATATCTGAAAAGAATTCATTGTATAATTTAGCAAGATATATCTTAAGTAGAATTGAAAATTGCAATGTGCATTCTCATAAGTGCTTAAATACTTGTAGCTCAAAAAATGTAAGAAGCAAGTGTTTTCAAAATTAGTAACATTAAAATGTTATAAAAGACACATTATTTAAAAGTAATTATTCACATTTTGCCTGCAAAATGTCGACTTGTTTCGTATGTTTGTCGAAATGAAAGCATTATTTAGAAATAATTATTCACATTTTTTATGTGCACTTGTTTAGAACATAATATCAAAAATATGTTCAGTGCAAACATGTACTAAAAAGCCATAATCTGTGTAGAAAAATACAAAAACGTTATGTTCGGTTATACAATGTGTCCTATAAAGTTCTCTGCATATGGGAAACTTGTTTATTATCCACTTATGGAAAAAAATCATAAAAAAACTCTGAATTGCCCAAAAACCAAAATGCACTCCAACATTCCAAAAATATTGAACAATATACAGGGGATATCAAAAAATAATAATTTGACTGCAAATTAAACTACCCTTATTTTTGAAAATAATAAGAAATGTTAGTTAGGAAAGTTATTCAGAATAAAAGTTATTGATGATTATGAAATAACAGTCACCTATGATCAAATTTATTTTTCTGATTTCTGTGATAATTTGTGATAAGTCCGAAAAATTAATTTGATCGTAGGTGGTTGTTATTTCATAATTATCCATAACTCTTTATACTAAATAACTTTCCCAAGTAACATTTTTAATTATTTTCAAAAATAAGGGTACTTTACTCTTGAGACAAATTATTATTTTTGATCTCCCCTGTATATTATCCGATATTTTTGGAATGTTGCTAGTGCATTTTGGTTTTTGGGCAATTCAGAGCTTTTTATGACGAATACTTTTTCATAAACTGATAATAAAAAAGTTTCCCATATGTAGAGAATTTTACAGGACACATTGTATATTAGTTCACAGGAACGACTTATTTCTGAAAAGAAACATGCATTTGGTAGCAAGTCACAAGCAAAACATGAAAAGGTATTATAGAAACTGTAATATAATAAAAATTGAATATTATGATGAACATTTTAATAGATTTAAATAATTTTTGTTGTTTCTTTGCATTCTATTATATTTTTATTAAAATTATGTGCCTAAATATAAAATGCAAACAACCCACCCGGCAATATGAATATAGGTAGTTTTAAGGTAAAATAAGTAAATTCTGAAAACATAAACTAGTTTTGAGCTCTGTGCATGAAGTTTGGATAAATATGGCCTTCGCTGCACAGACTCTTATCTTGTAGGGCCTCTAGGTATTATAATACCGCGGACCATGATTCTACAGCTCGTTCTACAGGTTGGCCAAGAGATCTCAAACACTCTGTGTGAGTTTGCACAGTGCGAGTTAATTATTGCTTTAATGCATTAAAAGATTCGCGATTCAAAGTAGGAATATCTAAGGGAGCTTGAACGTGACTATAAATAATTTTTCGTTTGTTATCATAACGCCTTTTTAAAGTATCTAAAACTATGCTATGATTCTGATTTATATTCTTTAACGATCGTAATAAAACTAATGTCACACACTGCAGAGATAATTTTAGATTATGACAAATTTTGTGCCTCAGTAAGTAAAGATTTAAATGGGTCGAAAAATGTATGTCACAAAGTGAAAGTACCTTCAAACGTGGGTACCTAATTTGATCGTTAGTAATTTTACATTTCTTCTCTCATTACGAGAAGCTGGAGTGCTTTGAATGTTTTCACCACTAACGCCAACACTCTCAAGAGACTGATATTCACATTAATTGCCATATGTACCTACTTTGAAATAATGTAGCTACATTGACTCTACTTGTTAATTAAAAGAATCTTCAAGTTCTGGGTTATTTTTATCGAGATTTTCATTGCTAACCTCTTGTAGGAAAAAATTTCATGGAGAATTTCAGTAAATAACTCATATTTTCTGTTCTGTTTCAATTTTTTTTTTATATGAACTAAATCAATTTCCAATAAATTTTTGGTATCTAGCCTCTCAAAAAGTTTGTCAAATACTGACCTACTGTCAGTTGTTTTTTATGATTAACTTTTTTTTGTTCCGAATTTTTGAGTTGTTTGGCTATTTGAGCCATGATAACTAACAATACAATTAAAATTGTTTGCAAAATGTGTAGAATGAATGATCTGAGTAAACATTACAAGCTTTCAAAGGAGACGGGACTTACATAGGAAACGCTATGAAGTTTACGAGTTGTTTCTCGCCGTTCAGTGTGAGCTGCTTCGTGCCATCGAGGAAAATGGCCGTCTTGCCGGCTTCGTACTTTGTTTGGAATAACTTGTTTATGCGGCTCGTTTAGGACCAATGTTGGGTTGATTTTTATTACACCTTCGAGTTGACACTTCTTTTGCTTGATATAGGTTTTCAGTTACAATATTCATGAATAACAACACGTACTTTTTAGAATTACATTAACAACGTAGTCGTTTGCTCGCAATGTGAAGGCCAACTGACCCACGGATAGGGATGGCAAAAATATATCGATATATTCAAAATATATATCGATATATTTATATCATTCTTAATGTTCTAATCTGTCGATATATATATATATATCGATAATATATCAGTTCTATATATCGAAGAGTTTACTGTCCCTTTTCTGTCAAAGATGTGCTATTTTAAAATTTACACAAAATATACACACATCAGACATTAGCTTGAGAAAAGCACAAACTGTGAAACTGCATGGTTATAAAGTGATATTAGTGGCAATGCTGGAGGCCTATTCTAAATCATAATTTCGACTCGAAATCTTTTCAAGTTGAAATAATCGCGTCGAAATGCGACGTTTTCTATCTATCGGATTCCTTCCGAAACGGTACATGACGTCATTACTTTTCGATTCGTGGAAATGCGGTTTCGAGTCAAACTGCGAGTCGAATTCAAAATTTCGAGTCGAATTACGTGCGTCTGGGTTGTAGGTTATGAAATTGTATTATTTATGAAGACAACACGGTTATGTATGTATGCTAACGACCCATTTTTTTCGTTGTTCACTTCAATTGACCTGCCTCCATCTTTACCCACAAGTAAAACAAACTCAAATATATATGTACTATATTTCTTCAAAATAATTACAATATGACAAGATGACCATAATTTAAATATCACCAAACGATCAAACCGGACTCTCATTACCAACACAGCATCTGTAATCCACTACGAAATACTCAAATATTTCGATCGGTGTGGTCAGGAACAAAAATGCGCTTTTCGACTCGAAATTACGTTAGGTCGTTTCGATTACTTTTTGTCGAAATGAATTAGAATAGGTCTCCTGTACGCTGATGCTCTGTTAGGCGTTTATTTATGTCCCAACTAGGTTTTGCCAAGTATGCCACTTCCACTTTCACTCGCCTTAATAGACTACTTACCTTCATGCTAAACAAGGAACGAACTTGGCTCAGTAGCAAAACGCGCAGGGAGTTTTTGTTCGAATCTAAGCGAATCGTTTTTCTTTTTTTCGTATAAAGTTTGTTGTAATTTACAGAATTTTGCATTCCATGTGTTGTGTCTAGCGTTCCGTCACGAAAGGTATTTCTTTAAAGAAAATCCGCTATTACTAATGAAAACAAGGGAATAATAGCACGCTTTATTCCTGTATGTTGTACCTAGCTTTTGGTAGGCAGATTTTTGTAATAAAAAATATATCTATATTTCAAATATATCGATATTTTATTTGCAATATATCGTACGTATCGATATACCATTTCAATATATCATATGATACAATATATCGATATATGAAAATATTTTGCCATCCCTACCCACAGAATATAATTATGTAACTGGGATGCACTCTCGCGTCACGCATGCGCAGTCATTACACAAGAACAAATTATAGAATTAAATACAAAATAAATCGTTACAATTCTTAACACTGGTGAAGTATTGACGTTGATTGAATCGTTGGATGTAAATGCGACGAATTATATCGCAGCATGGGATTTTCTTAGGTAAATAATCAGAATACTAAGTAGATAGTTCACAATCACATAAAAAAATATCTCAGTTGCCATCTGTAATGTAGAAACCCAAAAGAGACTCTTAAAAGACGTATACATATATAGAGTATAGAATTAGGAGAAGCTCATCGAAAAAGAATAGAAGCATTTGAAATGTGGTGCTACAGACGTATAATACCGTGGGTAGATAAGGTTAGCCGTTAGCAACTCTATCATGATGCCATCTGTCCATCTGTACGTAATAGAACAACTGACTTTGTTAGACGGACCTGAGACATTTAAGGGGACAGAAGACACTGAATATACCAGTAGACACCTGGGATGATTTGTTAATAATATCTATGATTCGCGCAATGAGTTCGAGAAAAAGACGAATGAAAATACTGTTAGGGACTTAGAGGTAGAATGGAATTGCATTAAAAATGGTTTAGCTGCAGCTAGAGATATATTGGGTCACAAACAGAGTTAAAGTAGAAAACTCTGGATAACAAGGGATATTGTGACTCTAATAGACGAGAGACGAAAATATAAAAATAGGCTAGATGAAGGACGGAAACAAAGGTATAAAGCGGTCAAGTGGGAAATTATTCGGAAATGTAGGAAAGAACAGTGGATTGATAACAAATACAAAGAAGTGAATGATAAGTTCGAAGTAGGAAAAACTGACGAAGCGTATAAAATAATTAGGAGAAATTTCAGCGAAATTGGATCTAGCAGCAAGAACATTAGAAACGAGGCAGGTGACTTCCTAATCGGAAGAGAGGAGAAGGCAGATAGGTGGAAGGCATATTTGGGAATCTTATATGCAGGACAAGAAGTAGGAGATATAGGTATTAGAAAAGGAAATCAGTGTAGAGAGGGATAACCTAGGCTGTTCCATAATAAAAGAAGAGTTTGAGCTAGCATTAGAAAGTCTAAAAACAATAAAGCACCAGGTGTAGAGGGATTGCAGGCAGAAATGTGCAGGTCAAGAGGTAAGAGAGCGTTTATTTAAACTAGTGAGCCGTATATACGAGACAGGTGAGATTTCAAAAGATTACAAAAGGAACATCATAGTCGCTTTGCCAAAACGGAAAGACGCGGATAAGTGCGAAAATTTTAGAACTATCAGTTTAACTTCCCACTCGTCAAAAATTTTAACTAGAATTGTGCAAAGAAGATTGGAGAAAAGGGCGGAAGAAATATTACCAGATCAGTTCGGATTTAGACTAAACAGAGGAACGCGTGAGGCCATTATAGCTTACGAGTAATTACAGAAAAAACAATAGAAAAATGAAAGAGCGTCTGCATAGAATTTGTAGATTAAGAAAAAGCACTCAACAACGTAAAATGGGGGAAGATGTTCGAAGTGCTCAGAAAGGTAGGTATGAAATATAGGGACAGAAGAATAATACATAATCCCTACAAAGAGCAAAAGGCAGTTACAGAATTTGAGCAGGAACGAAGAGAAGTAGATATCCGGAAGGGAGTGAGACAGACATGTGCATTGTCACCTCTAGTTTTCAACTTATTTACCGAAGATGCGATTTATATTGTTAAAGACAGAACAGCTTTAGGGATTAATGTACAGGGTCAAACTATTAACATGCTCAGATTTGCGGATGATATAGCAGTGTTAGCATCTAGCAAAGAAGAATTAGGGACGGCTTTGAATGAAATGGGAGCAGTTTTGACACATGGATACGGCATAAAAATCAATCAAAGTCGCGGATTTCTGATATTTACGAAGTAAAATAGCTCGAAATGGTAGGAGCACTAAAGATATAAAACAAAGAATAGCGCAGGGTCGAGTTTCGTTTAACAAAAAGAAACAACTGTTATGCTCGGGAACGGTTAATGTAGAAACTCGGAAGAGACTCTTAAAGTCGTATGTATGGAGTACAGCATTATAATTTGGACAACAGGAGAAGCGGATCGAAAAAGAGTAGAAGGTGCATGATGAAGATACCGTGGATAGATAAGGTTAGCAATAGGGAAGTATTAGAAACAGTTGGGGAAAAGCGAAAGGTATGGAAGACAATAAAGAATAGGAGAGATAGAATGGTAGGACACCTTCTAAGACACGAAGGAATAGTTCGCGACATACTAGAGTCAGAGATAGGAATAAAAAGAGGTAGGGGTAGGCCTACATTAGACTACTGCTCTCAAATAGTTAGGGATGAAATATGTTCTAATTTTAGGAAAATGCGTAGGTTAGCTCAGGATGGAAAAGGATGAAGGTTCGCGTCCAACAGTCTTTGGACTGAGAACCTTATGATGATGATAATAACTTCGAATATCGACTTTTCAGTCAGAAGGATTGGGAAGAACATGTTGTTTTACACACACTTCCTAAAATGCAACAACTAACTATATTTTTGCGAAACAAATGTCAATTTTTGGAGAAGCTTCACGACACTATTAGCTCACTCGTACCGCTCTCATCAAATCAATCAACACAAAATAAACCAAATTCTCAAATGGGTATCTACCCCATCGCCAAATAGGGACAAACAATTTGAACAGGGTCGATATTACTTGAGGTCCTCGGTGAATCTTGCCAACGTTCTTCTTGCCTCTTACGCAAAGAAGCACATTTAAGTTATACAACTGTGAAAAGTTTTTGAAAAATGTCGATTCCAGATCGTCGAGAGCACGTAAGAAATTTGAAATCATGTTATAAACATTGTTTGAAACCATATGAACACTCTCATGAATGTCTTATAGGTAGATGCTGCAAGAAGAAATTTCGTAGAATATAATAATACGTTACTCCTTGACGAGAGTTCTCAGAAATTTACAGACCTCAAGCCAAGATCCAGAAGCAGAACAAATTGCTACAACAGACCTGCGTTCTAACCAGTGCGACACCGTTTTGTTGGGAATGCACAGAGATAATAATGCCTAATTAGTAATTACTCTAACAAACTTAGATTGGCATTTCGCAATAATTGTTCTACGAGACCGCTACCTGCAAATCAAAAGTGAAGGAAATTCTGAATAAATCGCCCGTGTACGCAGGTACCGATGAGCGAAGTGACGTAGAAGATTAGAACGCCCACCTTCGAGAATAAACCAGAATAGTTGTATCTAGAGATACCAATTCTACTTTGGCTTTCAGGCTTCCGTATCCGCGTGCGCGTTACTTATGTCGGTAAATGACGTTTAAGTATATCGTTATCGACTTGTGACACTAACGGTCTTCGTGGGTGTGGGGGTATCGTACAGAATTGCCATTTTGTTCTCCTACGGCTAGACGAGTTCTGATCCCGTAGGGGTTTCATATATTTTGGTTGTTTTTATATCATCTTTTTTCCAAAAAATGCGTGTGTCTGGTGCGAGAGGGCAACTGAATGGTCTGTTTCAAAAATGCGTTCTCTTGGAATATAAATTTATTAGGACATTAGTCTGCACTATATTATATATGCGGAAGCCTGAAAGCCAAAGTGGAATTGGTATCTCTAGAATCAAGTGACCAGAATGAATCTTTGCACACGAGGCCAACAAGTGCCATAGGAAACTAAGACGTCACGCTACCGCAAATAGCCCCTCCCGGATGATATAAAAGAGAAGACCGCAGTGATGCCAAGGGCTATCCTCCTCCGATCCGAAACAGAAGTACTTGATTGAACTTGCCTAAGTTCGCCGTGTGATTAACTGATATTCAACGAGTAATTAATTTGAGTAAGTGGCCGGTGTATGATAGTTATTATTATCGAAATATTAACAATCAGACACCCAGTTTTGAGTAGCGAGGGAGTAAATACAGCAGGAGCTAAGGGTGTCTGCTGGTGTGGGTTGAATCGATTTGGCAATCTCGTGCGACATATGTCTATAATGAGACGACATACCGGCGGACATCAATCACACCTGGCTGAACCGGCGGCCTTTAATACAGTCCAGCTGCAATACTGTTCATTTCCCCGATACGTATAAGCTGGTGGCGTATGAAAGGAGATTGTACCCTGGTGCTACCACGAAAATCACCTACCGAAACCCAGCTAAGGTGTGCACCGATAATAGTTGAGTTTGATCATACGACGAGCTCGTGGCGTGTACAATCAGGATACACCGCGAGAACCAATTTTAATTTCATGTAAATACCGATTTTCATTTAAATATTCCTTGTCCATTTCAATATACCTTTTACATAGCTAAATTAATAGGATCCCATTATAATGTTGTTTATGTGTTGTTAGTTTTAACTGTCGTTTAGCAACAGTAAAAGAACCCACCCTTCTGCGACTGAAAGGTAAGGGTTTAACGACGAATAAGTCTCATACCGACCAGAGTATCCAGATACAACGAAAGAAGTCGTTCATAAGCGAACGAGATCCCCATAAATATACAGTGTGTCCAAATATGTGATACCGAGGGATACAGTTGTATATTTAAGGGCCCGAATCCAGAGGCACCGCCGAGGATTAAGATACGTCATTGTATAAGTGGCGTCCGAGAATAAAAAGAGACTAGCAACGTTGTAACAAGTAATCGATAATCATAATAGAGCTGGAGTATGCCAAGCCTCATTGGACGTACTTAGTAACACAAAAATTATATGATTAACTTTAATTGAAAACTCAAGCAACAAACGTCTTAATATAAGAGGTGTAGCGCAAATTCCCATAAAATCTCAATTTAATTCATATTCTACAGTTTTATCTTTCCTAGTCGTTCCAGAAATAAAAGAACAATTGCCATCAAAAGAAGTTGAGATACGAAGTCTTTATATCCGACCTTATGTTCAAATGGCATATATGGTCTTTAATAAACCTGAATACATTGACGTCTTAATTAGAGCGGAGCTCGGTTTCGAATACTTATTGGAGGTTGATGAGAAAATTCGAACTACAAACTACAGTTTTATCTTTCCTAGTCGTTCCAGAAATAAAAGAACAATTGCCATCAAAAGAAGTTGAGATACGAAGTCTTTATATCCGACCTTATGTTCAAATTGCAGATATGGTCTTTAATAAACCTGAATACATTGACGTCTTAATTAGAGCGGAGCTCGGTTTCGAATACTTATTGGAGGTTGATGAGAAAATTCGAACTAATAAAGAGACACTAATTTACAAGCAAACTTTACTAGGCAGGATAACTAATTGTAGGAATCCTAATTTTAGCGGCTTTGTTTTAAATTCGCGATAGTGTTGTGCGGCGGCTTAGTTTTGTTTTTAAAGCGCGAGTTTCGGCTAGCGAATATTATGGTTTAGCAGAATGATTGTGATTGAGTTGTTGTAATATGAAAATATTTTTCTGAGAGCAGTCTAAGATCGGGCAACTCAAAAGGCGATGCTTCTATTTTTTTAACTCGAACCTGTATTAAGTGAGATCGTTTTAATTTGCTTTCGCTTGTTCAATTCAATTAATAAAGTTTTTACTGTCTGCAACGATTTGTTTTTTCTTTATCTCGATAAACCCTACATAATTTCTTTATGTAACTAGTATGCGTTATTATGGGGCCTCGCCTAGGGCGCCCATAGGCAAGGGGGGGGCAAGTGCCCCCCCTTGCCCCCCTGGATTGCTGGATTCCTTAACCTACGTGCCTGATACTTTATTTTGTAACTTGCAATTCACATCCTGACCTTAAAAATTCAACATTTTCGCCTGCAGCGCATTGACAATTTTTGAATTCATATAACATATTTTTGCTTTGCCCCTTCCTAGAAAATTCTCTATGGGCGCCCTTGGGCCTCGCTCGACTAGATTCGGGTCAATTCTTCCACCACAACACGAGTTGTTAACTATTTCTACCTTAATTCGAAGGTGTCGGGCAACTCCTACCGTGTCCGGATGGCCAATGCGCTGGCGCTGCGCTGGCCCAGTAATCGAGATATCCGCGAATCGAACCTAGTTTGCTGCCGTTTTTTTCGTTTGTTGCTGGTTTTTGCATTAATTCCGAATCAATATTTAAAATTTTACAGCTCAGAATCACATTCCAAGAAAACAGTTTATTTCTTGATTTATAACACCTCAGATCGCTCGAATCCAACCGAGTGGGTCACTCATACACATACTGGTTACATAACGAAATCACGCGACTGAATAGGTTGTTGGACGCCTTCTGGAGAGCAAAACGAATAATAAGTCAAAAAGTCATTGCTTCAATAATGAGCCAAGCAAGCAGTGTTCAAGAAATAATCAGTCTGCTAAGAGGAGATGTTCTAACAATCCAAGAACTCACAACAAACTATAGAGATTCTGAACGTAGCTGTAGAGATTTTGAGAAATTCTACTGTAACATAGTGGTGAGCGTGTGCGCCGTGCTGTGCTGTATGTCTTGTTACTATTAGCAGCCGAATTCCAGAAAGCTGAAAGCAGCATTGTTAATTGTGACCCAAGAATGTATGGGAGACCGAACCGGGTACCGATCTAGGTATCTGAAAAACGCAAATGCCCTTCAGAAGATTCGAACCCTGGACTTGGCAACCAGAAACTAGGTCTCTTACCAATACTAATCAATATTGCTGAAACTTGAAATATAACAATAAAACTAATACCTATTTGACGGCGACACCAAACATTGATAGGTTTTTAATTCAGAATTTTTAACTTTGTAACTTCATTTCTCGGACCCACACCTACAAGATTTTTTCTTAATATTAACACAGGAATCACCTTCAGAAATTTTTTGGTGTAGTTTGTAACACCCTGTACACTTACAATGTATGTAGGTACCTATGCATATAGGGTGGTCAGGTGTACAGAATGCTAGGGCCAGTTATATCATCAATCTGGCTACTCGTTGTGCACAGGGGCGTAACTACGGGCCCGCGAAGCCCGCCGCTGCGGGCGGGCCCCGGCGCTTTTGGGGCCCCGTGCTTCGCTTAATAATTCTGGGAACAGATGTTTTCAAAGTTAAAATTATGAAAACAATTTCGAAAGAAATAAAAATACTGTACTAAAAACTAAATTATTTAAGATTTTCTTTAAAACGTGCGTATATTAGGTGTGAACACATTAGGTTATAGCTGTGAAATGCATGCCTTTCAATTACTCGAAAATTTAAATTTTAATCGTCAATTCTTTGACTATTTTCTTAACGATTCGGAAGCAGTGGATAGCGGCTATGCTAGCTGGCACGCTGACAGCCCCCAGTGCCGAGTATGCGAGTACCTCAGTCGCCGATCGTGGATCGTCGTCGGCAGTCTGTTGTCTCGTCTCGTGTTGTGGTGACCGTTACATCAATAGCATTTTAGTGCTCAATTTAATTTCTCAGGTTGCGGAATTATTAAGGTAGGTGATTTTATGCAAGTAAAGCGGAAATATTTATTTTCCTTGTTCCTTCTACATCTCTACACTGAAAAAAGTTAATACCTATCAATATCAAAAATCAAATACATTATTGATACATAAACATCTTTTATCATCTTTAATCTTTTTTCTTTCTAACGATCTGATAACTGAAACGGGTTGCATAGTAATGCTAAAAAGTAGAATAGCAATAGGGAATAGGGAATGTAATAATAAACCATTTTGTTTATCCGTTTATCGGTACACCTAGCACCTTCCAATTCAGTCTGACTTTTATTTCTTGGTTCATTATTTGAATCGCTAACTGCAGAAAGGGGACATGTCACATTTCTAAATGTTCAGAAAATGAAAAAAATGTTGTAACTTTGTAGAAAAATGTTTTTTTAATTCAATTTCTTGTTTGCATTATCCCCATCGCTTATGCTATGGTTTATGACATGATAAATATAAAAACATTTTTTTGAATAAGTGTAATTGGAAAATTTTGATTATGGACATGTCACCTTTCTGCAGTAAAAAAATTTTAGAATAAAGAAAATAACGTGTTATAATATTATTGAGGTTTATTTTCATACAGAAGTATTTCAAACTTGTTATTCATTATTATATTCACGATCTGTGGTGGGCCAACTTGCTATTGCTTGCCAAAATTCGGAATGAGTATCCGGAATAAACTTTATAGTATTCATTATGTCGTCCATTTTCTTCTTGTTAATTGGAATTTTTTCGGGATATGCCTTCTTGTTGGCGTCATATAAGTTTTTTTCGGTATTACGTAGACGAAATGTATGCTCCACAAAGGAATTGATGTACTCACCACAAACAACTTCAAAACTATTCAAAATTTTTATGTGATGGTAAGAAGAGAGAAGAAAAGTTCTTTTTTGACTTCTTGGGACATTTTTCCCATACGAACCGTTACTGAGGCACGTTTTTCTATAAAACTGTGGCCACCAATTTTTATAGTCGAGAATCATGTCTCTCTTAACTTCTATGGCTGAGAACTTTTGCGTGTTTTTAGATGATTTGCAGGTTATTTCAATGTATTCATCGAGAGTATAAAATCGTTCAGTTTTATTAAGTTGCCTTTTAATTAATCCAAAATCTCGATCGCATGGCATAAAAGAGTGACCCCTCATAGGAAAGTATAGCTGAATTTCTTGGAATATTTTGGTTTCCACCAAATTCATCAGAAAACGAATCATTGTATTATTTTTATTTTGTCCGCAACAGTTGTCACAGAAAATGTACAATTTTTTCTTACTTTTGTCGATATAGGTATCAATGTAATGTTTTAAAAACGAGCATACATCATTTGCACCTTTACCGGCTTCCCCTTCATGATACACAAAACACTTCATTTCTTTTGATTTCAAATCGTGAATGCCAAAAGTGTTAACTGTAAGTTGTCGAAAATAATACAAATCCTGCACAGGAATTTTGGGTAAGGAAACGTTTGCCATGTAATCAATGCAAATGCCTGCATATTCTTCGCTCTCTTCGCATAATTTTTTGACGGAATTTAAGCTCACGTAGAATTTGTTGCTTCGTCTCTTATGCACAAGCAGTTCGGCAACTGCTGCCCTTTTGGCATTTTCGTTTAATTCCTGGTTTTTTATCTTAGTATTCAGTTCTTCACATGTGGTGCAAGTATCTTTTGCTGGCCTGCCAAATCTCAAATCATAATTTTCCTTGAAATAGGACCAGAAAAATTTATATGATATTTTATGATCAGGATGTTTCTGTTTAAACATTTCGTACATTTTCTTCACCGTAAGATTGGCGTCCAAATAGTGAATTTCAGTAGTTGTGTAATGCGATATTTTGACAGGGTAACATTCAATATGATTACGAATATTATTAATGACATGGGTTTTTATTGCATTACCACTAACATTTTTACCACGCATATCTCGAGGACTTTTATGATTTTTTAATAGAAAAATAAGACGTTGACAACGTTTTTTAGATACCCCATAAACAGCTAAAAATGCTTTCTTGCACACTGCTTCTTTACGCGATCCATTAAGAACAAAGTATTTGGTAGATACAGACTTTGGTTTAGCTTTACCAATAATATCTTTCCTTCCTCTTTTTCTAGAAACTGATGTACTAATTTCTATGAGTCTTTGCAAATGCATATCTTGTTGATTTTTATTTTCCATCTCGCAGAACATTTGAAGCATATTTGTTTTCTCAAGATCATCAAAAGCTGCCAGACATTTGCGGTAACAACTACAATATTATCGGAATAAGCCCATACATTTTTTAAATAACTCTTAAACTATCAAACTTACCAAGTATTTCCAGCAGCTTCTTTAGCAGGCACAAGTTTTCCGGAATAATTGGAATGTTGCTCTCCACGCAGTTTAGAGTTCTTGATAATATTTCTCTTGTAATTTTGGCTATTAACAACGCCCTTTTTTCTTTTTATAGGAATGTTCATTTCACTATCAGAACTAGAACTCATTTTTAATCCAGCACAAACACACCAAGTACAAAATGAGCGGGCTACTAATATTTCTTTGGTTATGTTAGGTACACTCAGCTGACATTAGCTAGGTTTACTACAGAAAGGGAACATCTCCTGGACATATCCCCTTTCTGCAGTAAACTGTAAATACCAACGCTTATAACTTATAGCAGAGCATTAATACATGTCCCGTTTCTGCAGTAAATTGTGTATTTTGCCTTCTAAAGTAGAAAAATAGCAAAATGTCAATTTTGCAGAAAATTGGACATGTCACCTTTCTGCAGTAAGCGATTCATTTATAGATTAACCAATGGATATGGATAATATATTACCAGAGAAAAAGCGGCATATAAGTGGAGCAGCTAAACGAAAAAAAAGAGAATTATTGCAAAAAAGAACAGACGAACAGTTAAAAAAAATACCAAAATTAACAACTTACTTTAAATCACCAACAACTACCAACGTAATAGATCGACCGTCCACATCTAGACTTGCAAGCAGTAACATACGAAATAATGAGATTATTGACACAGGAATAAATATTGAGACTGAGGTAACTGATACTGACACTGAAAGAAATAATGAGACTGAGGCCATTGATACTGACACAACCCTTTTGAATACCACTGACGCTATAGATGTTCTTTTAGAAAGCGACGTAAACCCACAGATTGACACCAATATTAACGTTATAAAGAACCTACTTAAAACAGAAACCAGCACCAACCTATCTTACGCCTCAGACAGAGCCAATTTTCCAGATGTGCCATCAGCCGGGGAAAAAAGGTTGATTTTAAGTATGGATCCTTGTCGCCCGAAAGGGCCATTTCCAAGAGATGCCAAAAATCGCTGTTTTTCGGAAGCTTATTACGCAACTACTTCAAAATCTGGTATACCTGTTGAAAATAATTGGTTGTGTTATTCCCCAAAATTAAATGCTGTCTATTGTGAGCCTTGCTGGCTGTTTGCTGATAGACAAATATCTGGAATGTCTAACTGGACGTCGGGCATAAACGATTGGCAAGGTCTTAGCAAGAAAATTAGGAGGCACGAGATTTCGGATATTCACACTAGAGCATGTCTTGTTAAGGAAGAATGGAAAAGGGGACGTGTAATAGATGCGGAACTGGAAGAACAGGAGAAATATTCATGTAGTTTTTGGGCCCAGGTATTAGAGAGATTGATAAAAATAACGATAAAAATTGCAAAAAATTGTGGTTCTTTCCGAGGGCACAGGGAAAAATTTAATGACATTTATAATGGAAATTTTCTTTCTGATGTTCTGTTACTAGCAGATTACGATGATATCATGAAGCAACAGTGTTGTGCATTATCTAGATAATATTATCTAGATAAATCATCTAGATAAAATTTTGTTATCTATCATCTTATCTAAGATGACTCTGTAATCAATTATCTATCATCTCATCTTAGATGAAAAAAACAGGTTATCTGGAGGTATTAGATAACAGATAATATTTCGAATAGATCGAGAATAGATTTTCAAACGAAAAAAATCGTAGCTTCATAAAACGCGCAAAATCCCTCTTTTTCAGTAAATTTGTTTTATTTAGGTCGGCATCTTTGTAAGCTATATTAAGGTTATTATTATGCCTAATAATTTACAATTACAGTATCACAATATGGGATATACAGGGTGATTCTTTTAAAGCGCACATTAGAAAATTTTCGACTTCTACTTTTAACTTGGAACCTAGCCATAATCGACGATTCCGAGACGAAATTAAATATTTACAGAATGACGTCACTCTTAAAAATGGCGGAAGTAGACGCCATATTTGTTTTTTTAAATGACAATCGGCCATTTTGAGTTCATATTTGAATTCCGCATTTAATTCCGAGTACAACTAACCAAATTGTCATACTTTTTGACATATGCCACATTTTCTCTTCAAATTTTCAGATGCAAGGGTTCATAAAAAAATTGATATCTCTTGAACCGCTGAAGATAAGTCGATGATTTTTTTTACTTCGATTCCCTAAGCTCCAAGGAATGTTTTGATTGATAACCGAAGTCACAACGAGTTTGCTAGCGGTTGCTACCATTTTTTGAATACGGGCATCGCAAAATGTCAAAAACTCAATTTTTTTCAAATTGCACGTGTCAAATTGTATGTCGCCGTTATTGATTAGGGGATAAATTGCCACCCATGCGGATCCCGGTTGCATACAATACGCATGCGGCTTGACCATTACACTTTATCAGTAAAATGATGTTTAAGTAATTCGTTATTGGAAAACATCGCCAACGATCTCGGTGGGTGTTCGGGTATCGTACAGAACTGTCGTGTTTTTCTCCTACGGCTAGACGAGTTCTGATCCCGTAGGGGTTTGATATATTTTGCTTGTTTTTACATCATCTTTTTTCCAAAAAAATGCGTGTGTCTGGTGTGAAAGGGCAAGTAAATGGTCTGTTCCAAAAATGCTTTCTCTCAGCTTTAGTTTTTCACACTTCCAAAATGCGTGCATGCGATCCGCATGGGTGGCGATTTATCTCTTCCTCACCGTTGGATGTAAAATATAATTCTAAGGAGAGTTATGTAAGCATGTGCTATACCTAACTCCAATCGTTTTGGAGTTATTTACAGTTTTTGAGTAAATTGGTGTCAAAAAGTATGATAGATAAGTACTTAGTGACAATTTGGTTAGTTGTACTCGGAATTAATTGCCGAATTCAAATATGAAATCGAAATGGCCGATTGTTATTTAAGAAACAAAGATGGCGTCTACTTCCGCAATTTTTAAGACTGACGTCATCCAGTAAATATTTAATTTCGTCTCGGAATCGTCGATTATGGCTAGGTTCCAAGTTTCATAGCTCTAGCATAAGTAGACGTGCGCTTTAAAGAAATCACCCTGTATATTCTGGAACCCGAAATCCAATACTTATGTACCTAAACTAGTTTAAATTTATAAATATAAATACCTGTCGTGAATTTTTCTACGATTATCTATAGAATTATCTAGATAATTATACTTCATCTATTATCTTTATCTAGATTATCATTTGCTAAATCATCTTTTATCTGTATCTAGATAATATTTTTCGTAATTATCTGTTATCTTATCTAGATAAAAAAACGGTTATCTGTGCACAACACTGTGAAGCAAGTCATTAATTTGCCAAGAGGAACAGTAATGTATCTAAGCCCACAAATCCAAAATGAACTTGTTTTAATTTTAGGAAAACATTTGGTAAATTGCTTATTAAAACCAATACTTTCTAGCCCCTTTTATTCTATTATCGTAGACACTACTCAAGATCTTGCCAAAGTAGATCAGTTGAGTATTATCATTAGATATGTGAAAATAATGCACGACGATAATAACAGGGCAGTATTGATAAATATTGTACAATCTTTTATGGGCTTCTTTAAAGTAGAGGGACAGTCTGCAGAGGAAGTGACTTCTAAGATATTAGAAATAATTTCTGATTTTAATTTAGATATAAAAAAAGTGCAGAGGGCAAGGGTATGATGGTGCGAGTGTAATGAGCGGGGCGTATTCTGGAGTCCAATCACGGATAAAAGAAATTGAAGAATCGGCAACGTACATTCATTGTGCGGCTCATAACCTTAATCTTGTAGTAAACGATGCAATGAATGGGGTACAAGAAGTATCAAATTTGTTTGCGGTTTTGCAAGACCCATACAGCACATAATATCTCATGGATATCCACCCTTTGTCAATAATATCCACCTGATATCTAATCCATACAGTAATATCCATTCCTTGTCTAATGGATATCTACAATATCCGATGTCTACCCTATATGTCTTGTAGACATCTTTAATGTCACTTTTATGCACAAGTTTGAGATGGTTACCCACCGGTTTTAAATAGGTGCCCATTTGTATTTCGGTATATTATATTTAATAGAAATTATATATTTAACAGAAATTGCAGCTGCATTAGTTTGTTTAATGTGCTTATATGAACACCAGGGTATATCTAATGGATATCCATTTCATGCTTTTACTCTCACCTTACTCACCTGAACTGACCTGTAATGCTGTAATACACACGATATAAAAAACCACCTGAAACTACATCCAACATGTCAAAAAATATCTATGTTTTGCGTTCCGCACACAAATAATCTCGAAACAGAAATACAAATTTCTAATGGATATCTAATGGATATACCAATACGGCATATAATAGCCCACGTGCTGGTTCTTACAAAATAATTACTGATGTCACCTATATTTTGTTTTTGTCGTTTATACGGATAAATGAACTCTACTCTAAAATACTTAGTAACACTGTAAAACATACACAACGATCCTTATTTCGTTATTCATTTGTAACCGTTGGCAAGGCCACAGTTGGATAAAACATAGGGATGCGCATATCGCATTGAATTCATTCATGTTATGTATCGATATGTTCTCCGGTGACGATTGTAGTATGTAATTTCGAAATAAATCCCAAAAATCTTCTACTCAGAGCACAGAAGCACTTAAAATAAACATTAACAACATTTGTAAGCGAAGTCGATTCTTTAAAATATCTTAGATCGAATTTCAACCATCGGTGTTGGAACATCGATTCGCCAAAAACATATTCGATGTACAAATGCGCATCCCTAAACAAGCATCAAAAGTCAAATTAATTAGTCTGTGATCTGTCATTTGGTTGCTGGCGGTTATTTTCGGAGCGTGTGTGGTGTTATAACTTATTTAATTAAAAGTAAAATTGTGTCCGTCTGTAGTGTTTTAAGAGTGAAGCTTATCAGCAAATCAAATAGTTGGTTCTTTATTATTCTCTTGCTTCTTTTTGTATAGGTTAGGTTGTGTTGTATAGTCTTGTACGCTTTTGTACAACTGAGCTATAAGTAGTTTCGCGCCTAATAATTTGTGGTGGATCTAATAAGTAATAATGGCAAAACGTCTAAAAACCAAAGAATTAGTGGATATATCTCAAAGACATATCAGAAGACTAGTAAATCAACAGTGTAATAGTACAAATCAGAGAACTTCAAGTAACAGTTTTGAAGATAATAGTGCTTTTAATAAAAGTCTCCTGGGTCAAACTAAAAGGGTGTATCGTCTAGCTTTTTGTAGAGAAGAATTGTATTGTGAACGTTCTGATAGCAATAACAGTGAAGGTTCAGTTGACGATGATAATTCAACACCTGTTGGTAGTGATTTAGATTTTGAAGAAAATGTAGGTGACGATGTGAATATTGATACTCAACCTGAAAGTGAGATTCATCGTAATGAAATTGGAGATGGAGGTTTGGATAATAATAACACCGTTGATGCATTTATGAAGGAGCTTTCATTTTGGAATACAAAACATCAAATTTCTCATGTTGCTTTGGCAGATTTACTACAAACTCTGAGAAAATTACCAGAATTATCAACGTTGCCCAAAGATCCACGATCATTATTGAAAACGCCAAGAAATACTGAAATACGCGTTGTTTCACATTAAACATTAAAAAAATATGTCGGTGTATATGACTTCGCTGAAATAAAAATCAAAGTTGGGATTGATGGCTTACCAATTTCTGGCAGTAACAGTAGTCAGTTATGGCCAATTTTGGGATGCATACTTCCCACATAACATGTTTTTTTAATTGGAGCTTATCATGGTTTCTCAAAACCCACAGATGCTAATGATTTTCTTTCAGACTTTGTAAAGGAAATCTCCATTCTTATTAACAGTGGTATTATGTATGAAGGTAGACGATTAAGTGTGTTGCTTCATTGTATTGTGTGTGACGCACCTGCAAAATCTTTTGTGACAAAGACAAAAGGCCATGCGGGGTATTTTGGTTGCACAAAATGTATTCAAGAAGGACAATATCGTGACAGAAGAATGTGTTTTCCTGAAGTGAACAATCCAAAAAGAACAGATGAAAGTTTTCTTAATCAAGATAATGAAGAATATCATTTAGGAAAGACTTTATTGGCGGACATACCACAGTTTGGAATGGTTTCGCAAATTCCATTGGATTACATGCATTTAGTTTGTGTTGGAGTAGTGAAGAAAATAATTGGAATCTGGTTGAGTGGGAAACTCAGTGTTCGTTTGCAAAATGCCAAAGTGAAAACTGCCACAGAATCATTGTTGCTACTGAAATCTTCTATTACAGATGATTTTGCTAGACGTCCACAACCCCTTGAAAATTTAAGCCAGTGGAAAGCCACTGAATTACGACAATTTTTACTTTACACATGCCCTGTGGTGCTTTACAGGGTACTGTCAAAGAACATGTATAATCATTTCATGACTCTCCACGTGGCTGTAAGAATATTGTGCGGAAAGTCAAATGACAACCAACTGAATTACGCTGAAAAACTTCTTATTCATTTTGTAAAATGTTTTATACCGATTTATGGCGCAGAATTAGTTTCGCACAATATACATGGTTTGATCCATCTTACTGACGACGTACGAAGATTGGGTTCACTTGATTCATTTAGCGCTTTTCCATTCGAAAATTTCATGAAATCTTTAAAGCGCCTTTTGAGAAAACATGAAAAGCCATTGCAACAGATACATAGGCGATATAAAGAACAACAGCACCAAATAAATTTAGAGAAGGTTGAGGAGACACCACAAGAGATGAAGTTTGTGGAAAATCACTTTGATGGCCCTGTCATATGTAACTGTGAATGTACAGAAAAACAGTTTAAGTGCCTGCAAAATAAGAATTTTAAATTATCGGCTAAAGCACCAAATAACTGTTGCATTGTGAATGGAAATAATGTAGTCTTGATTTCGAACTTCTTTTTCTGTGAAACTAAATGTTGCTGGATTTTGGTGGGGAGGAAATTTAAAACTCTCAGTAATATTTACACAAAACCATGTGCCTCAACTGATATGAAATGCTTTTTTGCAACAAATTTATCTGATGGAATTGAAATGTGGCCCATTACAGACCTTGAAAATAAATGTTTGATGTTACCATTTGAAAATGGATTCGCTGTATTTCCAATCATTCATGGTAATCAGTTCCTGTAAATCTATAGTGTGTGGTGTTAAAACTCTGTTGTTTGTAAGCAGGTGTAATCGTCCATTTTATTAGGTACTCTTAAAAATGTTTTTTATGTTTTGTATTTTAGCTTTTTAAATTGGTGATGTGTTTATTGTGGCACTAAAAAAGTCAACTTGTTTCAGATGCTGGTTAAAAATTATCACGTCGTGATTTTCATAATTGATGACAGTGTAGAAGTGGTGCCAGATATATGGATCCACTCTGATGGCCGTTGTTACTGGCCACCTAGAAAGTTAAAAAAAAATTCAGGAACCATTGCCGTCTTGGGAACTATATGAAATTAAAATTTTAGGAACTTATTGTAGGTTCTTGTCTTTATAAAAATATTTGCTGCTTCAATAATTTCATTTTAGCAACATACGAGAAAGCACGGTCTAAATTAAAATTAGCGGAAAATACATCAGACTTGAATACCACGGATAACGAAAACGATGGTAAGAAGCATCGGCGACTTTCAAAGAAACGAACATTTTCAATTTCAACAGAAGATGAGGATAGCGACACTCCTATTCCCTTCCCCTCGCCGCCAAAAAAAATCTTCCAGCAGGTATGTGCTGTATAGCAGGAAGGTAACAAAGATGCATAACAGTATTTTGTATTATGTTATAGAAAGACGATGTACCATTCCAGCCGCTTTAGTGCCACCTAAAAATGACACGCAAAGTATAAATTTGCATAATCCTATACGTGAAAGTACCACTTCTAGTAAGTAAAATATATAATCTAATGTAATTTTTATACTAGAGCTAGACATATTGCTTGTGATCGTCACGTATAAAAGTTTAAACATAAAAGATGCGATCTGTCGCAATTTATGATCACATGCATTTTGTCGCATCTAAGTAACTGCATTGTAAAAATTTTAAATACATACTGGATTTTATTGGTGACACGTTATATTTGTTTTAGAGAAGAGATTAAATGTCTCAGTCTCCTCAGTTGCATCATCTGAAAGCAGTACGCATACAGCAAATAATGATTATCATCTGATACATACACATACATCAAGCAATTCACCATCCTCAACTGCATCATTTATCACGAAATATAAAGGTATATAATAATATTTAGCTGCTGAAAATATAGTGTGACTATAATTTTTTGGTTTTCTTTTTGATTTTAGATAATGAAGAGACAGCTGATTTAAATGCAGGTAGGCGAGAATGCATTGTTCTGCGTTAATTTATTCTAATTTTCAAGTCTGTGTTAGAATTTCAAAAGAAGGTATATCGAGAATTTCAAGCCCTCAAGACAAGTTTCACTAAACTAGTCCAATGCGTTGAACGAAATAGATGTAAATGCCATACAGAAACAAAGAGCAATGATGTAAATGAACCTGAAGACGTTCTTGAACAGTTTCCTTTAAAAACTGTTGGGGAAATGGAGAAGATTGAAGATTCTTTACAAAATAATGGCAATTTTAAAACCAATTTAGTGAGTAAATTTCACGAACATTTGCTTAATCAGTAACATGTTATCCCATTTTAGATTAGTGCATTAAGCCGTATTGGAGGCTATAAAGTAGATGAAATTACGAAGCTGATACTTCGAAAAGTACTCTGTGATGAATTAGCGTATCAATATAGTTGGCTCGGTGCCAAGAAAAAACTCATTTTTCTCATCTAAAACTCTCGGAAATGATCCTTAGTAATAAGCAATTAAACCCTCAAGTTTAACAAATATAAAAACTACTTTCAGTGTAGATAAAAGTTGTAGTACTGAATTCATGTTTTGATATTAATTCTTTGAATTCTTGCAGAAGCTATTCAGAAGAATCCTGTTGGTAAAGCCTTTACTGAAAAAGAAATAATAGATTGTATTAAAAACTGGCTAAGGCATGCATGTGCCCGAAATGAGAATAAGTAAGTTACAAATTGTTCACACCCTGTAAATAAATACATTTCTCGCTGTTTTCAGAAAACGTAAAACCCAAGATAAAAACAAGTGAGTATAATAGCATCAACAACACATTCAAATTTAATAATAAACGCATTTCTTTTTAAGGAAAACTGAAGCACAGGTGGATCAAGGTGAATCACTGGTGGAGCAAGGTGAAGCACGGGGGGAGCAAGTGCATCTAAATGAATAAAATGTGTGAGTTGCCTGCATTTAAATAACATTTTTGTTAGAATTAAAATTTATTTGCTTTATGAGAATTATTTATGTTGGTTTTAGTTTTTTAAATTTTATTGTACCCTGAGTACTTATTTTTTTAAGAGAATCTATTTTTGTTATGTACTCTTAATAATTTGAATAGCATTTTTGTGATAATTACTATTTATATTTCTTTACGAGAATTATTTCTGTTTGTTTTAGAATTATTTTTGATTTTATTGTACCTAGGTACTTTATCAATAAAATATTTTTCTGAATAGGTGTTTTTCATGTTTGTGGGGGGGGGGGGATAATATATACATAATAAAACATAACTATTAAATTTCTAATGAACATCCATGAACATTACATATATATCCATATGTTGACTAAAGCATAACAATTAAACATCTAATATACGTCTAAACATTAAATATCTATATCCATACATTGACTAAAATACAACAATTACACGTCTAATAAAAATCCATTAGGTTATGGATATTGGGCGGACATTTGGACATCCATTATACATCCACAGGATCGCTGGAAACATCCACTGGATGTTTTGGATATCCACACGAATTATGTAATAGATATCTAATGGACAATTTTGTGCTGTGTGGGCATGGCTTCTGCGATGCATCTGTGGAAGCATATGGGTCCTGTATTTATGTTCGTACAATTTCAGATGGGGGTCAGATCACGGTTAGATGATTATGTGCAAAAACAAAGGTGGCTCCACTTAAGTCACTCACTGTTCCCAGACTTGAATTATGCGGGGCTTTGCTTCTTGCACAGTTACTTAACAGAATTCGAAATTCGATGACTATATCTTTCAATAGCTTGTTTCTTTGGAGTGATTCCACTGTTTGTTTGTCTTGGATAAGAACCCAACCAAACCTTTTGCAAACCTTTGTGCAAAATCGAGTATCTCAAATTCAAACATTGACACAAATTGATGATTGGAATTATGTTCCAACCAGAGAAAATCCTGCGGATCTTCTGTCCCGTGGGGTGTTGCCTCAAGATCTTGCAGACACATCCTTGTGGTGGTCAGGTCCTGTTTGGCTGGAGAAATCCAAAGAAAATTGGCCTAAATTTTCTTTCAAATCTCCGGCGGAGATGCCTGAATTAAGGAAACAGACAAATTCCTTTCATGTGACACCCAACATAGACGTCATTAACATAAATAAATATTCTACCCTTAGCAGGCTTCAACGCGTTACGGCTTATTGTTTGCGATTCATTTTAAATGCAAGGTCTACTGTTGCAGATAGGAAGGCTGGCCCTCTCACTGCTACCGAATTGTCAACTGCCTTGACATGTCTGGCAAAATTGTCACAAGCAGTGCATTTTTCGAATGAACTATTAGCTTTGCAAAGGGGAACAACTAATAAACAGAGGGTCAAAATTATTGTCTTTAAACCATTTTTTGGATAGTGAGGGTATTATAAGAGTTGGAGGGCGATTGCGAATGTCCGATTTCAATTTTCAAAAAAAACATCCAATTATCATTTCAAATAAGCATCATCTCACCAAACTTATCTTTCATGCGGAACATATACGTCTGTTACATGCGGGTGCACAGCAAAAAATACTTTTTTCATTGCGTGATCGGTTTTGGCCTCTTTCAGGGCGAAACTTGGCAAGAGCAACTGTACATTCGTGTATACGATGTTTTCGTTGTAAACCTGTGCAGCAAACTCCAATAATGGGCGTACTTCCCGCATCTCGAATTGTCCCTGCTCCGGCTTTTCATACCACTGGCATAGATTATGCTGGGCCGGTTTTAGTCAATAACAAAAGGGGTAGAGGGGCTAAGACGTCTAAGGCTTACATTAGTCTCTTTGTTTGTTTTACGACAAAGTCAGTTCATCTAGAACTGGTAAGTGACTTAACTACAGATGCCTTTATCGCTGCATTTAGGCGTTTTACTTCGCGGCGTGGTAAACCGGCGAATGTTTATAGCGACAACGGGACTAACTTTGTCGGGGCCCGCTCCGAGTTGTTAGTTTTCAAAATTCATTAAAACAAACCAAACTAAGTTGCAAGAGAAACTTTCTCATTCTGGCTTAACTGGCATTTTATTCCGGCCTTCTCTTCTCACCCCACTTTGGTGGACTCTGGGAGGCTGGGATAAAGTCCGCAAAGGGTCATCTTCGAAGAGTGTTGGGCAATGCGCGTTTAACTTTTGAAGAACTTTATACTGTTCTTGTTGAAATCGAGGCAGTTCTGAATTCGAGGCCATTAAGTCCTCTCTCATCTGATCCTAACGATCTTTCCTCACTTACTCCATCTCATTTCCTAATCGGACGCAACGCATCGTCGCTTCCTGACCCAGATGTAAGGGAAGTTCCAATTAACTGGCTCTCTCGGTATCAACTATTGCAACGAATTCAACAACATTTTTGGGCTCGTTGGTCCCAGGAATTCATTTCAGAGCTGCAAGTGCTTAGCAAATAGAAGGAGGCTCAGCTGCAGCTCCAACTGGGTTCTCTAGTAGTCATTAAGAAGGTCAACACCCCGCCATTAAGATGGCCATTGGGTCGCATAGTTGCGCTCCATCCTGGTCCAGATGGAACAGCACGGGTAGCAAGCATTAAAACCTCAAATGAAATAGTGAAAAGAAGCTTTGCTAAAATATGTGTAGTGCCAATCGAAAAATAAACTCATGTGCATTGTGATAATAGCGTTAACGTATAAGTTTTCCAATAGAAACTTTTAATTTTATATTTGATAATTTTGAAAGCTGACTCTTTCAAGGTCGGGGGCATGTTCCGGCCCTTAAAGAATACTTCTTTCGTTTGAAGTCTGAGGAGGCGATTACATTTATATTTCTGTTAAGGATATTAATATGAAATAAGTATCAGGGTTGTGAGTTAGAACAAATGTAAAAAAAACGTTTATATATAATACATAGCAACCAACTTTTGTCAATACAACAGAAAAATTTTACTTTTTCAATTTGTAAAATTTGCAAAATAAACTGGATCATCAGCAATAATAGTTCTTTTAACAGTCCTCTTCAATTACATTCTGTTCTAGTACGAAATCATCATCTATTGTTATATTATGTAGCACAGCACACGCCCTAATAAAATGCACAATATCTCGCACACTTTTTAGCTTAATATGATAAAGCTGTCTAAATTTTTGTTTCATCAAGCCGAAACAATGTTCAGTTATGTATCTGTTTGTAGATAGCAAATAATTATAGTTTATTTGTCGCCTGGTTAAATTACCCGTCTTTAAATGGTGTCAATAAGTGCTGCGTGCAGGGATATCCGCTATCTCCAATAATAAAAAAATTACCACATGTTCCTGGTAAAATCCCACTTAATGGTGATGTTCGAAAGACCCGGCTGTCATGTACTGAGCCTGGATATATATCCTATAAAAATGTCACGGATTCATTTTGTATGATCACACACAATACTTGCGCATGCCCGACAGTGTTCGAACAAAATTTTAGGTGACTGGCGGCCGGAGCAGTGTAGTCACTCCTCCACTTCAATATTTTCAACTCTAATTTACACCATTTGAATGGAATCACCATCGCCGCCGCCGCTGCTGCTTTCGCTTTCGTCTCTACAAAAAGAAACATGACAATTATAACACAATATTATAAATTTGTTAGTTTCATTATACCTTATTAATTCCCTAATTATAGCAAGGCCGCGATTTCTCAATTCAGCTGTTTGAAATCTGATTTTGCATGGTCTCATGGAACGAAACGTAAGGGTTATATTCCTTGTTCCTGTTTCCCTACACCCTCTCAAGTGCATTTCCGTATAAACAAGTCCCGGCCTGCTTTCATCGTACGAGACGATGATTATTTTTCCGTTGGTTATCTCCATAGCACCTGAAAAGAGTCTTGCTGAGAAATTTCAATTTGTATTTCCAAGTTGTCCATTGTTCGTTTTGCTACTCGCAAATGTTGGAATAGTACCCAGTCTTTTATTAAAAGTGAATCTTCTGAAGTTCTCCATATTATCGAGGTATGTTCTTGTATAACAGGGAAGTAAAAGTCCGTTTATGTTCCTCGACACTTCTTATTTATTTACTAATAAATGCGACCGGTTTCGGGTTCATCTACTAACAACCCATCATCAGGCCGGAGACTACATATAATAATTTCAAATGAAAACAAAGACAAAAATAATCTCAACACTGCATACTTACAGTGGTCACAAAGACATTCTAAAGTCCCAAAATATCTCCATTTACGGCACCAAATACGTGTATCGAAGACAAACTATCGGTACAATGATCAAAAATTTCGCAAAAACAAATTATAAATGTAAAATCGATAGGGAAGCTATCCGATCTACAAGGTTGCACGATGGCCAATTTTATCAAACGTGGTAAATCACTTGCATGAGGTGAAGCCCCATTCCAAGCGTGATCAAAAATCTTCGGGAATGCAAATATCTGTTGCAATCCACTATACAGCCAAACATCTGGCAGCACTCATTCTTTGGTCTACAATATAAATTTTATCACTTATTATTAAAAGGTCTAGCTGATCTGAAAACAAAAAATTACGTGTTTTTACAATTTGGTTGGAGATAATATACCTACGTACTTTTACTTTCCATCTCTTGATTTACGGTAGTTCACTTATAAAAAAAAGTAAAAAGCAACGGAAAAACTCATCTAAAACTTCCTTCACATTGAATTTCACTTCTGCTGTAGCGGAACGATCACGGAACATAAAAAAATCAACGTAAAAACGATGGACGATGAAAGTGAAAAAGCATTTACACTTACAGAAGACGAGAACTAGCGCCTAGACAACATAAACTTTCTCCAACTGAACGTATCCTCCGACGGTACCCAAACTGGTTACCTTCGACCCCCCAAATCCACTTAACTTAGATTCTTCAGGAATAATGTTCTGGTTTTGAGCCGCTTTCTCTGTAATTGTGCAAACAGCGCTCCCTGGGTCAATTATAGCTTTATAATCAACATTATTTATTTTTACTGGGCGGACAAATCGCTTGAGAGTGTTACTTGCATCAGCAGGAAATGTTCAGTTAACTAACTGATTCGCTTCTGTACAATGCTTTTTAATATGGCCGGTTTTGAAACATTTATAACAAACATTAGCTCTCGGTTTGGTGCAATTACACTTTGTGTGATCTACATCACCACAATTGTAGCACCTAATTTTACTTTCGTCCTTTCTTTCATTTATTTTCTCTTTTTCCCTACTTCTAAAATCCCTATCTCTATCAAAATTTCTACCTAGACTCTTTTTTTCATAAACTCTTTCTAAAAGTAATATGTCTCTCCACCATTCATCTTCATTTATGTGACTTTTAAACATTAAATTTCCTGCAATATCTGTTCGCGCTAGCCCTTTCAAGATTTCAATTTTCGCATCAGAAAAACACAAATTCAGGTTCGCAGAGCCTAAAATTACGGGAGAAGCCCCCTTGCCGCCAAATTACCTAACCTGTAATTAACTCGACTGACCTCTCTGTAATAATTCGTCCGCAGTTCGCCACCACTTCTGATATGTTAGCTATGTACAGGAACGAACCAACAAAGTGCATTTAATCAACAAAATGTTTATTAATTTAAAGGATATGTAAATATTACAAAAATAAACTAAAAGTTACCTTCCGCCACGATCTGTCACTTTTCGCATCGTGTTGCCAACTTCAAAAAAACGTAACCACAGAGTATATATAGAGTATAGGAGAGCAAATTGTTAAAATTATAATCGAGAAAAAGTTTTCTGGAGTATACGTTTCCTGCCAATTAAACGTTACTAAATTATGGAGGATGTATAACCAAAAATATACTGAATCAAAAGTCTCATTGTCTTCGTTTAAGAGAATATTTTATAACGAATTTAATATTGGTTTCTCATCGCCAGCGTCGGATGTATGTGGTATTTGTCTCAACCACAAGAATTCAAGTAAACAAGCTTAAGATCCACAAATTAAAGCAGAGTTAATGACAGAGCTAAGAATCCATAAAATAAGGGCAAATGCCTTCTATGAGCTATTGAAAAAAGAAGTTCCTGATAGCGTATCCTTGTGTATTGACTCTCAACAAGTCCACTCACTACCAAAGACCCCGATTCAAGATGCATTTTACTCACGGCAGATAAGCTTTTATACATTTTGTTGTGTTGGTGTGAAATCCAAAGAACCATATTTTTATACTTGGTCTGAAAACCAGGCTGCTCGTGGTTCTACACAAATAGGCTCATCTCTAATTGCACATCTGAGAACTCTAAATTTACAAAATATAAAAACTCTCGGACTATTTTGCGACGGCTGCGGCGGCCAAAATAAAAACTCGCACATAATTCATAATTTGGCATTTTGGTTAAACATGAATCTTCTCCTGAGTTGAAAGAAATAATTATCCCTTTCCGCATTTTTGGTCGTGCAGAAAAGATACCGAAGAAACATACTATCATTTCCAACCCTGAAGAATACAACGAACTATATGCTGAAGTAGGAATAGTAAAAGAATTGGGCAAAGAATGGGAACAATGTGATGTCAAAAGCCTTTTGGAAATTTACAGGAAAATAGAAGGATTACACATTACAGGAATTAAAAAAAATGCATCTAATAAAGGACAACAAAAATAAAATCAAATATAGAGGAAACACATTCTTTAGGTTTGATTCAATATCTGGTGTCAAATATCTTAATTTGCTCAAAAGGAACTGCAGTGATGACAACTTTGAACTTAAAACATTAACTTTGAGAAATCCTGTATCAGCTGCAAATAATGATGATAGAAGCCTTTTGGAGAAGCAATTTAATAATGAATTTAATAATGATAATACTCCTTGGGAAGAACTACCGGGATTGCAGTTTTTTAAAGGCATCTTGAGCGAATTCGGAGAAGAAATAAATGGAAATGAAGACAACGTGGAAGAAGCAGGAGGGGATGAAGACGGGACTTGTGACTGTTTAGGAAGTGATCATGCCCTGTATATCTGAGTATTTTTTCTAATCTATTCCAAATTCGATTTTTTATTTTCTTGCAATTCCAAATACGTATAAACATTTTGTATTTTTCTATTTGTTTAGTTATTTTTCTCGTCGGATTAAATAAAGTTCTTCGAATTATTTGAAGTTCAAAACGCTTACTAATACATACGAACAAAGGTAGACATATCCATCACTTGTCCAAACAAAACCAGGCATCTTCAAAGAGTCCGTGCAAAAGTAGTTATATCCAAAAGTTTTTTTAATAATGTACAAAGCGCATAACTTAAATGAAAACGCCATTAGGCTATTACTATTATATAACTAAGCTGTAGTTTACACATGGGTATCAGTTTTTTGCTGTTATTGAAAAAACATTTAGTGGGTATGTCCCGTTTTGAATGAACACTCCTCAATTGTGACATAGGGGGTAGTAACAGAGGCCTTTGCTCTGATCTGAACATTTCAGAAACTGTCAGTAACAAAAATATTTATGTTTTCGCAGACGCACTACATATGATCAAACTTTTAAGAAATCATTTCATTGATGCAGATTTTGTCATAAATGGGAAAATAATAACCTCAAAACCGATCGTTGATTCTCTACAAAGTACAAAAAATTTGAATATCGCTCATAAAATCAATTACACATTCTTAACTGTTAAAGGTGCACAGCGACAAAAAGTCATATTGGCCACAAAACTGATTTCCAATACAGTTTCGAAAGCTGTCTCCAGATTGGAGTGTTTGGGTTTATATACCTCTGAAAACAATTGGTTAGAATGTTCAGACTTATTAAAAACTAGCTGGACCCGGCGCGTTGCTGCCGTTTGACGTTTGCTGCAATTTTTAAATTATGTTGAAAGGGAAGAAGATATTGTAGAATTGCAGAAATATTCTTTCAAATACATTTCCCGGTACGACGCGCGCCACCTATTGCCGATTGTCAATTGTCAATTTTTAAATTATGTTGAAAGGAAAGAAAATATTGTAGAATTGCAGAAATGTTCTTTCAAATACATTTCCCGGTACGACACGCTCCCCACCTACTGTAAGTTAGTTGTACTATGCCTATAACCTTCGCGTAAGTGCGAGCACTAAGTTGACTGAGTTTTATCGCAATGGGATGAACGGTATGGCAGCGCATACAATACGAACAAATAAATATTAATTTTTATCTTATATAGCAGTACCCGGCACGCGTTACTGCGCCAAATAAAGAAGCACAATGGCAAATATTTATATTTATTTATTTTACTTAATTTATTAATTAATTTATGTATTTATTTGTTTATTTATTAATTTGTATTTAGCCGTGGGATCTTGCTGGCATGCGCGAGTGAGTAGTCGTTAATGCTCAGCAACAGTGCCCGCGGTTTGGCTATGGATGGGTGACCCATTTCTGCGCTGTGGCTAGGGCGCGCCTTGGATCGCCTATCCAACTTTACCTAATGAGGTTTTCCAGGTTTTCCTCATTCTCGCACTAAATGGTGGGTAGAGTACTAACAACTGTAGGTCGTTCCTGTGACGCACCTGCGGCCAATAGTAATATGCCGCCTCCTCCGTCCCGCACAAGCTATATAGTTAGCTTCTGGGGCTAACCTTAGGGTTAGTTTGGAGCGAGTAGAGATATTATTATTATTATTAGATATTATTTATTTACTTTATTTATTTATTTATCTATTTGTTTATTTTATTTATTTATTCATTTATTTATCTATTTATTTATTTTATGTATATGAACGTAACATGTGTTCATAGTACGCGCGTGACACAATACGACCCCTAATTTCTACTTTTTTTGTTAATTTCTACACAGGAAACCTGACTATTTCCGAAATAGAAAGTAGTCTATATCAATCTCTGAAAAGTCCTTTACCTGATAATGAAAGTCTCATCAAATTCGGTTCAGCCATTTCCGAGATTAGCCCAGACAAACAAACAGACAGACAGACAGACAGACAAAAAATTGAAAAATGCGATTTTATGTTTTGGTAACGTGCGAAGAATCATATGAGCTTAGAAAAAAGCATTTATTTCCAAATCACAGACAGACCCTTCAATTTTATTTATATGTATAGATGTATAGATGTATCGATTACTAATGAATGACTGGTTTGATGTTTTCAATAGTAAGGTTCCGCAAAGTGATTCATGAGACCGAGCGAAGGCTAATGGTTTGGCATTAGATGAACAAAATAGCATTCTAAATAAAATGGCGGTTACTATGCGTTGTTTGCGGAAAGTAGGTTCAAAGAACTTACTGCCTTTTCAACGAGGCATTTTAATTAGCATTTTGTCATTACAGCAACTTTTTCAAAATTTGAAAGCTGACTTTAATGTTATTATGTATTGACATATAACTTAAATCAAGATCGTCTGGAGGGGTTTTTCTCAATAATTGTGTCAATTTGAGGTTTACATGACCATCCAACTGCATTACAATTCAAGTATCGCGATCTGAAATTATATAATGAGAAGAAACGACAATGTTATTTCTGAATCCTCAAATGTGGAACATGAATCAAATGATGTGCCTAATATTGTAAATTTGCAATGCATAAATGAGAGAGATAATGCACAAATCAGTTGTTAGAAATTTCTGGCACTGAACATAATGGGTTAACGGAACAATTGTTACAAATTTCCGAACCTAAAGATGACTTAACAGAATTAGAGTGGGATGGGTTAGAGAATTTAGCAGGATACGTCACATTTAAAATGAGGGAAAAAGCAAAACTGGGTTACACTGTTTAACAACATCCAGGGAATTCAAAGATGCACCCAACAAAGGTAGTTTCATTTAAGGAAATAAAGTGGGGTGTTACGCAGAACTGTATCAGTGAATATTTTTCGAATTAAGAGCAGTTTTTTGAAGATTTTGGCAGATGAAGAGGCGTGTTGAAAATAAAATAAGTATCTCGGGATTGAATAAAGCTGTATCAGTGATATTTTTGTGAGATGAAAGAAATGTCCAGGAGAAATAGTAGCTACATTATACGGGATTTCTGAAATTAAATGATCAATAAGTAAGTAATATAATTTTTGTTAATTTTGAGTTTTGTTTTTCCTACGTGTGGAACTTCTAGATTTGCAGAATGTGTATTGTTTTTGTTCCCTTCAGTACGTAGGTTAGATACATATAATAAAGAATTCACTAAATTTAATTTCCACATTTTTTGAGTTCAAGTTCTTTAATAAGTCACTAACGCTCCCCAGTGCCAATGATTGGGAAAATGCATGCCAGCTACAACTGGCAGTTGATATGCCAATAATTAGAATATTTGGTGCGCCAATGTTTAGACAAAAGTGCCAATCACTAGGATATTTGACATTTTCTCTTCTTATTACAAATTATTCATCTAAAGTGAACGAATTTATAATAATAAACATTAAACTAACTTGTGTTAAGGTATTTCTTTCAATAACCCCATTTATTGAATTATTACAGTAGAAGAAACCAAATATGTACCTTAAAGTGCCAATCATTGGGTATTTTACCCTATGCATTTTTTGAGCAAATGTAGTTTTTAATGTGCTGCGCTTCGAATAAAGAGTATGAAAACTTATACTTAATAAAAAATAATTAATGAATGTTAATAATTTAATATTATTTTAGAACAGCATCCAACTTTATCGAAGGACAAGAGACGCAAGTCTCAGTATTAGAAGAAGGTGATGCTATTGATACTTCTGCAACACTCGAACCTGTTCCCAAAAAAAGACGGTGACGCTCAAATTGCTGAATTATTAAGAGCAAGTCTCAGTCGATGAGAAACAAGTAAAAAAGAGTTGGATAAAGACGAAGACCGATATTTAATTCTTTCTCTTCTTGGCGATTTTAAAAGAAAGAAAGATGGACGTCAAATTCGGAATTATCCAAGCTATTAGAACTGTTATGTTACCTACTCAACCTTCTCCTAATAATTCCTAGAGCACATAAAATCCCACTCAACAGTATTTTCCCAATCATCCAGCTTCTACACCTTTAATTCATTCTCAAAATTATTTTGTGAGTACGTCTTAGCAGCCATACATCATCCAACCTCATGCTCATCACGTCATTAAATCGCCTGTTTTATCCCCTTTACTTTCTCATTTAGAACCATGTTGTCAGCCACATATGATCTCCTTCTTATTCACTTAACTCATCTGCTGCTTCATCAGTTGGTTCGATATTAGATTTGCTGACAGACTATCAGGATGAAAGTCAAAGTTTTGATAAATAATTATAATGACTAAAAAGTGACTTATTTACAATAAAAATAATGTTGATAAATAATAAATAAAACCTGAATATGTGTAGAAACTTTTTCTTACCTCAAGATCATCGAAGTCTTTCTTTTTGTGGAATGCTTTTACGCACAATTGTGTCTTTTAGATAATTTTGCTTCCAAAATATTATGAAGCTCTTCAAACGATTAAATGGATATCTTGCAGTAATTTTTGATAAAGTAAATTGTAGGTTCCCTTAGCTACTCTTAGTTGTTGCATTATTGGAAGAACCCACAGCGTTCTTCTCCTTTGTACCTTCTTTATCTTTAAGATAAACCACACCATAATGCACTCTTCCACGTCCATAATGCACTGCACTATACTCTCACCTGACTCAGGGCAACATGTCTCCAATACAGTAGCCACTTATTTTCTACTGCGATTCTGTATCCCGCATACCGGAACGAAATTGTTAATCAGACCTTGCGAACTGCTACCGTGTCATCCAGCGTTAAAATTTAAGAGCACTAAACTGAGATATAAAGTCAATAAAGTAAACTATTTAATTTAGGAAAGGAGTATTCAGGTGATGGAGAAAAACCTGATCCGGAGTATGTAAAAGCAATTCAGAAATTGGAAAAAACCTAAAAATAAGGCATTAGGGATGGTTAATTATCTCATAAAGTGCCTCCCTAGTCTATCTGAGTTGAGTGCTTCACTGAGAGAATTATCGAAAGAGAATGTGAGTTTCAATTGGAGTATTGAACAAGAAAATGCATTTTGAAAAATAAAGAGTCTTGTAGCTAACATAGCTACTTTAAAGATTTTTGACCCTAAAGTGCCGATAGTGTTACACGAAGGAAGCCAGTCGCATTTTGTTCAAGAAGTCTCATTATTACGGAGAAAAGATGGGCACAGGCTGAGGAGGAATATCTAGCTATAACATATTGTTTGGGGAAATTTCACCAACTGGTATACGGTGAAGAAATCCTAGTTAACTCTGATCTTAAATCGTTAGTTGCTATTCAAGGAAAAAACATAAATTCAGTAAGCATGAGATTACAGAAAATGAAACTTAAAAACCTTAATTATTATAATTCATGTCTCGTTCTACGAGTTTATATTGTAGTACTGCTACTTACATCAGTAGACATATAGAGCCGGTTCTAGGCCATCACATGTAATTTCTTATGGATAAATTGTTTGCAGCGCTTTTTCATGTGATGGCCCAGAACCGGCAATTGGCCCTGAACAGGCAATGGGCCCAGAACCGGCTGCCGGTTCTTAGCCATCACAGGAAAAGGCGCTGCAAACAATTTGTCCATAAGAATTTACACGTGATGGCCTAGAACCGGCTGTATATGTTCTGGGCCATCGGTGATGGCTCAGAACCGGCTACCGGATCCAGATCCAGAACTGGCATATTGTTTTACTGATGTTTAATTTCACCGAGCATTTCCGAACTCCACCGATCGAGAAGTTATTGGACTGATGTTGAATTTCATGGAACTTTTCCTGTAACAGGATAGGATGTTGTCAATTTACATCAACGTGAAGGTTGTTTGAAAGTCACATAGATCGAGTTACAGTTTTGCTGCCTGTGTAATAAGATGTATGGTGTAATAGCATAGCCGGGTATCATGTTCAAGGTTACTTAGCATGTAATCCAAACTCTGCCGATTGAGAAGTCATTGACAACACCAGATGTGAAAAATGTTGCAACAGATTATTTGAAAGTCAAAAGGATCATGTTACATCTCTTGGTAAGAGGGGGGGATTCGAATTACTTATATATGTATTGTATAGCTTTTTATATCATTTATAGTGAGTAACGCAAAATGTCAGTCTTCCAAAATTTAAGCGAGCAGTCTTACATAAAACCTTGCTTAAATGCAAAAGATTTGGTTGAAAATAAGAAATATGCAGTGGAAAGTTTTAGTATGCTTAATACTAAATATGGTGAATCGAATCCTTCTTTGTAAAATCAATTTCATAGTTGCACTTAATTTCACTTCGCAGAGTATTATTATTTGCACATATATCCAAAAATACTGGAGGCTTTCTACTCTCACTGTTGTAAGCAGTGTAAAAGTTTTTAGTCGGATTCGATACATAGTTTTGCTCTCCGAAGGTTAGAAGTATCAGTTTCTATAGATTTGCGAAGCTTTTTAAAAGATGTTTGCAGAAACTCATTAATATCGTTAACTTCGTAAGATCCTTCTGGTATTTCAATATAATCCCCGCGTTGACCATAATAAAACTTGTTGCATCCCCTTTCTATATTCGGGAACGAATTGTATGCTTCAAAGTTTATTAACCCCAACACGTACTGTGCATTATCTTCGTTTAAATTAATTGGTGGGTATAAGTTTGCAGTTAAAATAGACGTGTTTCCAGTTAGAGTAAATGTAAAAGACATGTTTCTTACCACTCGTTTATTACGTAATGACACAGTTTTCTTTTCTTAACCTAATTATACAAAAACTTTAAGCATAAGTGGCCACAATTTACCGCATCGAACGATTGGAGAATTTCATGATTATAGAGAATTTTGCAGTCACCACCACCACCAGTTAAATATTCTATTAAGTCTGTGGGCGGTCTCAGATTACCGTAACTGTCGAAATATGTTGCAGAACTCGCATCCTTTTTGTATGCGGTCCAGTGCATCCCAGGTCCTTCCTCATCGTCCAGATTTATAATACCACATTTTTTCAACCGAACTTTACGAGGCAAATTATTTCGCATAAAAACACCTCGGAGATATTTGATTTTTAGTTTTTTAACATATTTCTCCAAGTCAAAATTAGTTAGAGAACGTTTAGGTAATTTTATTGGTAGTTTTTTGGTTGAGACGGAGAGTTTAAAAAAAGACCTAAACCTTTCTTATATGGTTTCAGGTACAATCCTTTTCCCATCGCGATAGTTTCCATCATTTTGTTATGACGAGAACTTTCATTCAATTGGTCTTTTGCAGACTTTGCATCATTAAAAGCTTTTGCGATTCCAGCAGCTCCACCGCTGAGTGCACCGAGGGCACTTAATCCTGCAAATATCGGTATTAACGGCAAGAAGCCTCCAGTTTTCGTCAAAGATATAATCCTCTTTGCCTTAATTGTTTTCCTCCTTTTCGCTCTTTTCACTGCGTTTACAGCAATTTTTATTGCATCGCTTATACCGGCATATTTGCCATTTTTTAATGCAGCAGTTGCTTTTCTAGTCACGTCTGTAAACTTCAGAGCTCCACCAGCTTTCTGGGCCTTGCGTTTCGATTTTCTTATACGTTTAGAACTGCAACCCATTCCCAATTTCAATTTCGTTTTCATAGCTGCAGCCACCCCTGATGCAGCTGTTTTCTCCCTCCAAGAAGAATCTTTGGATTTGAATCTTTCTGCAGCCTTTTCTGCTAAAAGTTTATCTGCTTTATGTCGATTAGCTAAATTGTTGGTTTCTGAATAAGCTAAGTCGTGTGTCTTACAAGCTTCGTCCAAACCGTTCACACCAATATCACCTCGACGCATTCTTTTTCTTAGTTTTGTTCCAGGTCCACAAAATTTATATCCAGGTATATGGAGTTCAAATGGTAATTTATTTATTGCAGAATTTAGTAAACTACCACCGCTTTTACTTTTGCTTGTCTTTGTATTACTTTTAAACTTTCTGCAGTGTTCTAGCATTTAGGCAGCGCTAGTTCGACGAATATATTTGTACTGCAGAAGAGTTTGGTGTTATCTATTTATATATTCCCCCATCTATATCCTGCAGCATCAGTATAAGAAAAGTAATGCGTGGTTTAAAGCAGACTCTCACTTTACCAATTAATAATCATGATGATGGAAAATGTGCAAGTTTCAAACGTCATGTGCTCTTATTACCTACATCGATTCGTTGCATAGTTGTGGGTCCATCAAACTGTGGGAAAACAAATGTTATGATTAGTCTCATAGAGCATCCTAATGGGTTGCGCTTTGAGAATGTTTACGTGTATTCCAAATCGCTATTTCAACCAAAGTATCTATATTTAGAAGAATTATTGAAACCTATTAAAGAAATTGATTACTACACATTTAAAGATTGTGAGAACATTTTACATCCAACGCAAGCCAAAATAAATTCTTTATTTATATTTGATGATGTAGCTTGCGACAAACAGAATGTTATTCGAGATTACTTCAGTATGGGTAGGCATAAGGATGTAGATTCGTTCTACTTGTGTCAAACGTACTATAAATTCCAAAAGTGGTGTTCCAGTTTGCGATGCGAATCGTTTATGCCGGACGTTGCTATGTTTTCGTCGCCCCGCCCCAAATAGACGATGTGATTTTTCGTTAAAAGAGCAGGATTATTTATCTATTTCGCTGCCCTTTGTTTACTAGTGCAAGGCTAACACGTTTGTCGTCATTCAAATAAAATCGTTTAGATCCGCCTTCAAAACATTAATTGGCGGACAGTTGCTAAGGTTTTTTTTACCTCAGAATGCAATTGGTTATGGCATTTTAAACGGAATTGAACCGTAAAGTGGAACAGGAATTTTGGCGTTGATAGTACACTCGTATTCCCAAACATTTGATTCGAGATAATGCAAATGTTTTAGTTCTTTTCAAGCAAGATGATATGAATTTGAAACATGTCTATGAAGACCATGTTAATACGGATATGAAATATGATCAGTTCAGGAATATGTGTGAAATATGCTGGAAACACAAATATGGATTCTTAGTGATTAATAAAGATTCCGAGCTGAACAGCGGAAGGTACAGAAAAGGTTTCGATCACTATATGTATCTTTAGGAGTACAAATTGATTTAGACGTCAAAGGAATTCTTGACTGGTATCAGTATCCTTATATATTAATAGCGAAAGTGATTTTACATTGAAACTTTGTTAGCCAGATATCTCATCGAGGACTCCATCGATTTCAACAATTTCGGGCTCTACGGAAAGCTCTAATGCTGTAGATGTGCCTTTTTGGGGTTCTCGGGGTTTAAAAAGCTATAAATAGTGTCTTTTTGCAGTTTAAAGTTCATTACTTCGACGGAGTATCAGGCAGAAAATTTACAGTTTTTTGTTTGGTGTAACTTAGCAACAAACAAATTGGTGGAGACATTTTCCATCAGTCATCAGTAAAAACTTCAAAAAACAAACCAAGGTACTCTTGCAATCGAGAAAGACTGCAAAAAAAATAAATATTAATGACTTTTTGAATATGGATCATTCTGAGAAGACGTGTGGCGTAGCCCACGGATTCCACTTGTTTTTAATATTGCTGTGTCTGACTACTTATTTGTGTAACAAGAGTTCGCAAGTTGTGTAACGGATTACAGAAAATGAAAAATATTGACATAGAGATAAAGAAAAGGCTAATAAACAAAAGAAAGGATGTAAAAGGAAATTAGAGGCTCTCAAAATTGGAGAACTTTATCCCGAGGAAGTGTTTTTACCTATTACAAGAAGACTTCATAATATAGCAACAACACTAAATAGCGGCAACAATAGGGTCATTTAATAAAATCCCAAAATTTCGATTTTTTTCATAGCTTGTTAAGTATTGCATATATATATATCACCACTAAAAAGTTTCAACCCCATCTGACAAAAACTACCGAAGATATTCGCCTTAGAACATTGAAATATTTTGCCCGGCGGAATTCTACCCTCTGACGTAATCGGATCTCGCGAGTAAGCAGCTGCCGTTGCGCTCGTCTTCGTACATAGCAAGAAGTAATATAATCCAGCGACTGTTGGTAAAATTTTTAAAGCGTTTTCCGCTTTATTTGTAAATTCTGATACCAATTATTATCATTATATATTTACTTGTATTTTATATAATATTCGCAATGTGTGATGCTAACGATATTAAAGCCCATTCTTCGAATTTGCCGGAAGTGGATATTATAATGGTAATGGATTATATTTTAAGTCCAGAGTTTATAAGTGCTGAAATGAGGGGTGTAAAACTTCAACAGCAAGTTTTTGTTATTACGTAGGCAGCTTACAGAACAGTATTGTTGAAGTGTTCCATAATCGAGGTTATTTAAATAAAAAAAGGTGTAATTGAAATCCGATTATCCTCGACAATATTTGTTTCGAATATAAGTGTTTGTTCTATGTACGTACTCCATAAAATTATCCAATGCAAATTGAGGAACTAAAGTAACTAATCTATGATCTGATATATATTATCAATCTTCCTATATGATTTCCTAATCTCGTCCCTTGTCAAACTACTAGCAAGAAAATTTGCAATCCTATCACTTCTAAATGAACAACCGCGGTTAATACGAATATTTATGTACCTTGGGATCAATTTCTGTCTTCTACACTCCCTGTTGAAATGCACATTGGTGTATGTAATGGTTCTTGAAGTATGCAGCTCTTTATATTTTCGTAACAAAGTAGCCGGACCTGCCTCTTGAACAAAATAAAGAGTGTCGAGGATAATAGGATTTCAATTACACCTTTTTTTATTTTTTTTTTTATTTAGAGAACAGTATTTTGTTGATTCGTTGCTTAAGCTCAGTTCTACGCACAGCACGCTGCCACAACTTCCTCGCCTGTACATTTTTGGGCAAAGTAATAAATACCTTTTCCGGCGTGGTCACAGTTGTGTTATGGCATTCGGGAAGTATACAGTATTTATAATTTTTCTTTTTCTGATTATCCATTACAGCGGTAGCAACACAACACACAACCATCCGAACAAATAAAGTATCTAAGTAAAGAGAAGACGTCGCGTCAGAGATAACGTGCTCCCCTGTTCCGCTAGCTAAGCGATGCGCTGCACAGATCCGATGACGTCACGTCTCTCCAGCTGCCCGCGGTAGTTGTTTCGCAGAGCGGCAACTTTAATAATTTTTTTAAATACGAAATCGTCATCAGAAAATTTTAAAATTTTATATCGGTACTGAATCAAACACGCTTTTTCAGAATATGCAATAAAAAATAATCATGAAATGAGCCTATTCCAAATATATTAAAAAAGAAGTTAAATAAGAAGGTGACTTAAATTCTGATGATCAAGACAAAATAGAGTTCCCTAATGAACCGAAATTTACATTAGCTAGAGACATGGATGATGTACGGGACGCATAATAATATCCTTTACAGACCTACAGCAACGGGCGAGCGACTTGTAAATATGTGGGACTTATATATCAACAGTAAAAGTGAAAATGTCCAGGCGTTGATGGTGATGACCTTTCTGACCTTTTGGACCTGAGATCGTATTTTTGTTCATAAGAAAAAAGCCGAATCACTAGAACAAAACAAACCCACGGCAGCAAGATGCGAACTCGCAACTTCGTTGTCGACGAATCTCCCACTGAGCCATGAACGTGTTGCCAAGCCTCCTTAACTAACTGTTATTTAAGCACTCGCTTTCTTAATTTATGCTCCTATGCTGTAGGTCTGTAAAGGATGTTAATATGCGTACGGGGACAACGATTTGAACGTCTGCGCTATAGAACACACGGATAACTTGAATAGTTCAGCAAACGTTATTGAAACTAAAGTGAATCTAGAACAATTTGCTCCGCTGCCTCGAGAATACGTAAATTGTTTGCTTACAGATAATGTAAACAAATTTGACTTTAAATATGGTGCAAGGTTTATACCAGAAACTACCCAGTTTAAAGTTAGAAATTCAGTTATAGCATTCGAAGGTTCGGATGTAACTATTGCAGAGTCAACATATAAAGGACACGCGGTTTGTATGAATTGCTGCTTAAGAAGTATCCAGAAGGTTATAACCATAGCGAATTGCGAACCTACTTATCAATAGTTAAACACACTAATGCGCATAGACGTCACTATAAAGACGATGGTCAAGTCGATGGAAATGCATCATTGAAATATAAAACCATTATATCCCATTCAAATGTTGAACCATCTACACCTAAGAGATCGACTAAGACGCAAAAACCTGGCACAAAATTGGGATTCGGACAAAACATGATTATGGAAGTGTCCACAAAATCTGTGGACTATATACATTGGGATAATCCAAATGAGCTGGTAGATCGTCTGCGTCTGTTAGTAGCTTCCCAACTTGCGGGTCATACAGGTCACAGAAACGAAATCAATTCAATCATTGAGGAATTACGTGAGGCTCAGATAGTAGCTTAAAATGAGTATAGACAAATTTGGCAGATATATAGGTCATTCAAAAACCCACTATTCTGGAAGTGTGGAAGATATATTCTCTATAATTTTCGATTTATTGCGGAATTTTTATTACGATGCAATTGTAACTTTCCAAATGAACTGTAAAGATTCTGTATGGATATTTCCATATCACTCAGCATTTATTGTTGATATTCGATATGCAAGACCATCAAATGTAATTACTGTAATAAACGATAAAGAATTCGCGTTGGATGATCTAAAAAATGTTATACTAAAGTTTGGAGATGGCATAACTTTTCGAGGTATAAATGATGACTTCGAGAATATTTTCGTTGAGTTCATACTCAGATGTCCGTTGGTATATGTTCCAGAGGATTAACAATTTGTATAAAGCATGGCTCATTTGCAAGAATCTGAAATTAAACGTGATGTTGTTAACGAATTACACAAAACTGCTCGAATTAATTTCAAAAGGCGAAGAGTTATAATTAAAGGTTTGAATGATTTGTTTCAAGCTGGCTTAGTAGAAATGGTTCCATTTGCAAGGGAAAATAAAGGATATAAATATATTCTAGTAGAAATAAACTGTTTTTCAAAATTCGTTTGGTGTGAACCAGTAGAAACTAAATCTGCAACAGATGTTGCTACTGCAATGGGAAAAATATAAGAACAAGCTGAGAAACCTCCAAGACATCTTCAAACAGATATGAGAAAGGAATTTTATAATACTATTTTTAACACGGTCATGAAAAAATATTGCATCAACCATTATAGCGTTTACAGTACTAAAAAGGCTTCCATTGTTGAGAGGGTAAATAGAACCTTAAAAAGTATCATGTGGAGGCAGTTCAGCTTGCAAGGTTCTTACAAGTGGTTAAATATACTCAAAATTTTAGTTAAAATGTATAACAAAACGATGCGTTCGACTATACGCATGAAACTGTCGACGTCAGCACGAAAAATGAAAAAGTTATTTTGAAAAAAGCGTATACTCATGTCAAAATGGCTGAAAAAAAATAAAATTTCGTGTGGGTGATCGTGTGAGAATAAGTAAATATAGGGAAGCTTTCGAGAAATGTTATACGCCAAATTGGTCCAATGAAATATATACCATAAAAAATATTGTACGTACTTTTCCTACAACTTACTTATTAAAAGATGAAAAAGGTGAAGATATACGAGGAGGATTTTATGAACTGGAGCTGCAGAAAGTTAAACATCCTGATGTTTATTTGGTGGAGAAAGTGTTGAAAAGAAAAGGGAATAGAGTATTTGTGAAGTGGTTGGTTTTTGATAAAACTCATAACAGTTGGATAGACAAGAATAATCATATTTAATATTGTAAAATTATTATGTACCTACATAAATAAAGCAAAAAAATTATTGTGAGTGTTTTTTATTCGACTTTTGTATTTAACGACAGAATAGTGTACTATAATACATGATAGTAACGAACCTATAGAGATAAGAAACACTAGTGTAGAATAAAAATAAATAGGAATTCTTGTATGATTCCATATAAGACATTTCCATTCTGATTCGGCTAAACTTCCATTTTGATACACATATCGTATTTTCACATGCAAACACGTATTGTCAGACGTTTCTGCTCCCAATTCATTGACGAACACTGCAGAATTGTTTAAGATATCTTCATATGACAATCTCCATCGTTCGGGCCATTTCGGTATATTCCGCTGATTTATTTGACAACTTTCTGAAAACCTGATGCTTGCGAACGCTTAAACTACATCATCAGGCCTTTGAACAACAAGATGTTTTTCTGGGGTTACAGTTGCTAGAACTAGAGCAGTAAGTATAATATTACTCATCTTCTATAACTGAAAATGGTATATTAAGCTCTCGGAATATTATTTTATAAGACGTTTCTCCACCCACTGGAAACAAACCACTGCATGCATTCTTAGAATCCCCTCATGCAATATGAAACATTGTCCTGTAACCTTCAGATGACCTGTGGTGTTGGATTACGTTGAATAGCCTTGAACATGATTATGCATATCTTCTTATACAACTACATTTAAATTACCTCAAGTGGAAAACAATATGGATCTGACTTTGAACAATGGCCTAGAACCGATAATTGTCCCAGAACACCTGTTGCAACATTTTTCACATCTGGTGTTGTCGGCCCAGAACCGGCAATTGGCTAAGAACCGGTAGCCGGTTCTAGGCCATCGCGTGTAAATTCTTGTGGACAAATTGTTTGCAGCGATTTTTCATGTGATGGTCCAGAACCGCCAATGGGCCCAGAACCGGCAATTGCGCAATTGGCTCAGAACAGGCAATGGGCCCAGAAACGGCTGCTGGTTCTGGGCCATCACATGAAAAAGCGCTGGAAACAATTTGTCCATAAGAAATTACATGCGATGGCCTAGAACCGGCTCTATATGTCTACTTACATCATCTACCTATGTCACCTACATTAAATATCAAAAATTGCCGTCTTTGAGTACCACGAACTATCGGTATATTCGCACCGTCATGCGCCTTAGCTTCATTATGCTTTCTTGTGCGGTCTGTGCTACACGTGTTGAACTTTTGAGTAAGAGTAAGATTTTCAGGGAGTATTCGGCATTTTTAGGTATGAGAAAAAGACGTAGACGCAGTTCGCGTCATCTAATTCTGATGACGAAGTGTTAAAGGAATTAAGAAAGTTAAAAGCTAAGATAAAGAGTATGAAAAGGAAAAGGAAAATCTGAGTATGAGCGGTCGAAAGGAGTAGTCGATGTACTTGCGCTCTCCACTTTTTCCGATTTTTGAGCAGAAATTACCACAGAAATATTTCGAGGGTGATATAGTTACGTGACTAGAAATTCGTGGCATAAGTGCTTATTCGGGTTGACTTGAGGGTGTGTTTGAAATTTGATTAAACGTTTCTAATAATCGTGACATGACGGGTAGAAAGGCAACAAGATCGGTCTGTGTCAAAAACCATGAAATAAAAGAAGTGGTACAAGAAATACTCTGCAGTGATGTTTTTGTGGAACGTTTCAGGAGTTTAATTTCGAACAAAATAACCGCAAAACTGGAACACATTATTTAGGGCATGCAGGTAGGAAATAACAACTTGGAAACGCAAGTGAGAGACCGGAGACTGCCAATGCGTCACTGAATTTGGTAATTAACACGCATGAATAATATAGCCGCAGAAATAATATACCCATAATGGGTTTAAATGAATCGCCAGGTGAGGATACTGATGGGATGATTGTGCAGTTTTTTCCAGACAAGCTGGGTCTTCAATTGCCCGCATCTTCGGTCGATCGATCTAATCGCTTAGGGAGTAATGACTGCAATATCAGGACCGACAGTTATAGTGACGTTCACCAGTTATACCTACAGAACTGTTTTTCAAAGCAAGAAACTTTTGAAGAAGACCTAGCGAAGATTAGAGCGTCATTACGCGAGAAGGCGGCTTCTGCTTGGGGGCCCAGAAACGTTTGGACTACTGATGGCCGTATTTTTGTCAATGATCAGCAGCTGCAGAACCTTCACAACAAGCCTTAAAGGGAAGATATTATTGTTTGTGCATTTTTTTAAATGTTTATTATAAGTTGGTTCCTGAACCCTCGAGATTTTCTTTTTTGTTTTATCTTTAATTTTTTCCTAATGTACTTTTCATACTCAATTAATTTTATTTTTAACATTTATTGTTGTTTCTTGGAGAGTACAATTCATTTATGTAAGTATCTTTTGCGGGCAAAATTGCGCAGATTTTTGTTTCTCATTTGAATGTGCGCTCACTGCTGTCGTATTTTTTAGATTTTAACCAGCTTGTCCAGGAAAATGAATTTGACATGATTACCTTATCGGATACCTGGTTGGCGGCTGACATTGATGGATACTATTTATTTCGTTCTGACCGAGGAGGGGAGGTGGTGTTAGAATTTACATTAGGAAATAATTAAAATCGAGGTTGTTGACTGTTGATGCTCCGTCAAGTGGTTTTTGCGAGCAAATATGGATCACGTTTAAGTTGCGTGGTAAGAACTTTGCGATGGGCACTATTTATCGTCCGCCTCAATTCAGGGTATCTGATTTTATTGAGGATCTTGATAATACACTATCCGTTGTAATTCCTCAGTTTAATGAAGTTTTGTGTTTGGAAGATATTAATGTCAATTTGTATGAACCGAATAATAAAGTATCTAACTGTTTTAATTCGTATAATAAGACACAAGTTATTAACGAGCCAACAAGGGTGACTGCGAGTGGCGCTGGCACTCTCATTGACCCCATTTTTGTATCTAATTCTGATTTTGTGACTGACTCTGGTACTATTAACGCAGACACGCTGTCTGACCGTAGACTTCTCTACTGCAAGCTGAATGTTCCAAAGCCTATAATGAATCAAAAATTCCTGACATATCGTAACTCGGCTGTACGCGTCTGGTGATAAGCAGAAATTGTGGAGCGCCTTGAGGCAGTTTAAGATCGGCAGTAAATCGAAAACTGATTTGCCTCAGGATCTCGGTGATTGTGAGAACCTTCGATTATACCTATGTCATTTACACCTAATAAATGCAACGAAAAATTAAATTTTTATAATAATAATTTATTGAGTGCAACTAGTCATATCAGGTTTGGTTTGGTTTCTGTGGATGCCGTACATATAATAATAATGAATTTAAAATCCATCTCACCTGGAGTGGACGGTATATCTACTGATATGTTGAGGTACTGCAGCCGTTTCTTGGATCAATATGTAACTCATATTATTAATTTTTGCATAGAAAACTCATGTTATCCGGATGTCTGCAAGATTGCAGTTGGTGGTGCTATACCATAGATTGAGAACCTTGCTAGTTTTTCGGACATCAGAATAATAAGTACATTTCTTGCCTTTCCAAAGTTATGGAGAAAGTTATGTTTTATCAGTTGTACGAGTACCTACTGCAATTCGGCTAATATTCTACCAGCAAATCAATTGGATTTCAGGATGGGCTGCAGTACTACGATGCCGTTGGTGCAGGTCGCGGACGACATTATTACAGCTGCCGATGAGAGGTTAGTGAGCGTGCTAGTACTACTCGACTACTCTCGGGCTATTGACACTATTAATTTTGAACTTCTCTGTGCTAAGCTTCACTATTATGGACTGAATAACCCTTCCATGAATCTTCTCATGTCATATCTCTATAAAAAGCAGAGGTAAATATTCCAAATTTCAAAATATTACACAGGATGTCCCTCAAGGTTCCATTTTGGGGCCCTTGCTTTTCATTATTTACACTTCAGAACTGCTAGCATCTATACGAACATGTAATGCCCTAGCTTATGCTGACGATACGCAACTATACTACAGGTTTCTGGTTCAAAACCTTCAACGTGCGGAGAGTATTATCAATTCTGAATTAAATGCATTACATAACCTTTCTTCTGAGCACAATCTACTTTTGAATCGGAGAAAATCGAAAGTAATGGCGTTTGGTCCCAAATATCATTCTGGTTTTGTCGAGGAGCATATCAACATATGCATAAACAATTCTAAACAGCCTATTGTCTCTTTGGCCAAGAGTTTGGGTTTGGCTTTTGATACGGACTGGAGATTCAGGTTTCATATAGAACGTATTATTAATAGATCATATATCTCTGAAAACTCTACTCCAGTAGGCAATTCTTAAATTTTACCTTGAAAAAAATCTTTCTGAACTACCTGTCCTTTCACTGTTTAACTATTGTGATTTTCTGTATGGTGCCTGCTTGGACTCGATCTCTATAAATCGAATTAAAAAAATACGGAATTCGTGCTGCAGACTTGTTTTCGGTTTGAGGAAATATGACCATACTTATATCTAACAAAATTAAAGATCTGAATCGGCTAAATATGAAGAATCGTAGAAAGTTGCATGTTGTAATGTTTTCTCACAATATGTTTATGTGTCTAACAATGCTCATCAGTCACTCAAAAACAGATTTATTGTTCGTTCTGCTGTTCACGAAATTAATGTCAGACAACCAAACATTTTTACGATACCTCAGCATGCTACCGCATTGTTCCGACGTTCATTCACGTACAACACCATCTCCATTTATAATGCTGTGCCAATTTATGTAAAAGAATTGTCGACGACTTCAAAGTTCAGGTCATCTGTGAAGGGCAGAGAGTGAGCGCCCATTTTGATTTTAATTGATTGGTTTGCTAATTGAGTCACTTGCTCATCCATTTCTTCATTTGAATTAACCTCAAATTTAATTATTAAATTTAAATATTGTTTTCTTTTTTTGTAGTTCGCTATTAATTTGTTTGTTTACTATTACTCAACTCTGATACTTCTTACAAAATATAATCTTGGGGAATCTGGGGTTGAGTGTAAGAGTAGCCTTTGGCTAAACTCCGCCCTAGCCTCCCCCACTGAAATATGTCATGTTCCTATTACAACCGTAACAATGTACTAAACTGATAAATAAAGACCTGTTATTATTATTAAAATACGGCCAAAGGAGGAAAGACGTGAGAGCCGTTCTAGTAAATCTCGCACACCCACTAGGTCTTTTACTCCAACATTGACGGCTGTAAATATTTTGATAAACAGTCAAAGTAATAGTCCGGGTGAATCAGATTTCTGCAGTAGCAGAAATACATCAGTCAAATAGAATTTGATACACCTAATAGTCCTCAAATAGAGGAAGATTTCCTATTTAAAAACTCAAATCAAGAAGACTTGAAAATACTGGACGAAGTAGATGAGCAGGCACTGTTAGTTTTAGGGAAACACCCAACGGAAGAAATTTCAGAGGGTGTGACACTACAACCACAGTTAGTTCGTAGATGGGAGGCTTACCCCAAAAAGGGGCTTGAGACTAAAGAGAACGAAGAATTGTTAAATAAACACATAATAGCAAGTAATTGCAAATCTCTGGACGGGATTAAACCCGGAATTTAAAAAATGCGCTAAACGAGTTGACAATAAAAAGGGATAACAAATTTGCTAAGTTTCAGGTTCAGTTAGGACCAGCTTTAACAGCTGCAGCAGAAGGGACTTCTATGTTACTTTCCAATAAAGGTTTAGATAAATTTAAATTATTGAAAATGTTGAGTGACTCAGGTAAACTGTTATCCGACTTGCATTTTGAAGAGTCCAAAGTTCGTAGAGTTTATACAGGGTGAATTGTTAGCCTCTTTACAAACTTTGTCAAAGGGAAGTAGATGGAGTTTCATGAGAAAAATGCCCCGATTTCCTTTGTTTAGAAGTTATAGTGTTTTACAGTTTTTAAAGACTAGAAACTTAGTAGGTATGATTGAATAATGTCGATCAAAAACAAAAGTTTTTTTATTCGTGTCAATGTGCTTTGTCAGTTACATTTGTCACATCAGTTTGTCGTTTTATCACTTTAAAATAGCTTTCCGCAAAAAGATCCAAGAAATTGTAATGAATCCATTCTCTAACGAAGAATATGCAGATACTATTTTGTCTATGGATTGTGCAATGGAAACGCTCATCAAGCAGTGAGAGAATACTGAAATAGTTTTCCTGGTAGACGCCAACCGGCACATTCTGTGTTCAGCACATAATTTAGAAGAGTGCGAATGACTGGCAATGCGGGTCCTCAAAGATCCATTCGTCCAGTTACGAAATCTCCTTTGTTCATTCATGGAGAAGATAAGAACTTCCGTTACAAGACACCAGCACACAAGCCGATCCGAATTGCTGACCATCAATAGCCTTCAAATTTATCCGTTTCTTACTTTGCATATATTGTTTATAAATATAACTACTTTGGAATTGTTATTCACTTTTGCAATATTCAATCGCGAGTTATTGTAACTGTCAAATGTAATATTGGGTAATAAAAATTGATTTTTTTTAAAGTCAACCAAGTTGCCTAATATATCTGGCGCAGTCGGTAGGATCCAAGCAACCATCGTGGTTTTCAGTTTTAACTGTTAACTTGGAAACCTACTTGTCGTGTAAAGTCTAGTCGTAGAAATAAGAAGAGCCCAGGACAAGAATCGCCAAAGCTCCGTAGAAATAAGAAGAGCCCAGGACAAGAATCGCCAAAGCTCCGTAGAATTAAGAAGAAAGAAAAATAAGCATGAAAGTGTAAGTACACATTTAAGTATCTCTTTTTGTTTGCATTTTTTTGTTTATGTGTACCTCACCTTCTGATCCATTAATTGAAGAAATACTTGATAGAATAAGTCAATTAAGCATAAGTAATAATTCAGGTAATTTAAGTAATAATTTAAGCAACAATTCAAGTAATAATTTAACAAATAATTCAGATATTAATTTAAGTAACAATTTTGACATTCCTCGTAGTAATAAAATAAATATGGAACAATTTAATAAAATGCATATCGATGCAGTTCCGCATTACAATGGGGAACCTGCAACGCTTTCAATGTTCATTTCTGCTTGTGATTATCTAATGACATTCGCAGACAGAGTCAATGTAAATAGTCCGTTAAACCAATATCTACTAAGAGCTATTTTATCAAAGCTCACTGACAGAGCAGCCGTACTGATAGGTAATCGAGAAGATGCAAGTTCAGGGCCTCGAATACGCGAACTATTATTACAATTTTTTGGTGATCAGCGTGACGAAAATTGTCTTTTACGCGATCTAATATGTTTAAAAATTGAAAAAAATGAATCGCCATATCAATTTGGAATGCGTTGTCAAGACGTTCGTAGCCTTTTACTTTCACGAGTAAAAATTTACGAACCTGATGCAGCTACTAGACATATTAAAACCGGAATATACGATCAAAGAGCACTAGACACATATTTAGCAGGTCTACCAGGTACAATAGGTTTAGCAGTACGAGTTCAAAAACCAGAAACTCTCGAACGCGCTATGGCTTTAGTCATAGAAGAAGAAAATTTTTCTTATGTAAGAAATCATTCAAATACTTCTTACAAACCTGAACAGCACCGAAATTATAATTCAAAAAATTCAAACTACCTTTCAAATCAAAGAATGATTCCTACTTATCCTCAATTCAATCAAAATCCAATTAATTATAGAAATCAGTTTACAAATAATTTTCCAAAACCCCAATTTCAATATAATCCTAATAGTTTCCAACAACAACCCCAATTTCACCAAAATCGTTTCCAACTAACTCCGTTCAATCAAAACCGTTTCCAACAAACTCCGTTTAATCAAAATCGTTTCCAACAAAATTCCCAGCCGAGACAATTTTTCCAAAAACCTCAAAATGTCTTTGCACCCGGACATCAGCGTCCTCAAACCAATTACAAACCTACCCCTATGGATACCAGTTCAGGTAACACCAGAAGAACTCAACAACCCATTCGTCAATCCCAAAATAAACCCAATTTTATCTCTCAAGAACTATTTTATCACGATACCGAACCGTGGTCTGAACCAAGTAATGAAGTCGTCCACGAAGACCAACAAAATTTTGAAACAGAATATTCCCAAGACTTTGACAGTCAGGATTTTCAGAACAGCTTTCCGAACAGTCCAGAAACCTAGTAATCGAAGTAAATGTCGAATCCCAAAATTCACTACCTTTTATTTTAATCCCCGAAACAAAATCTAAATTTATGATTGATACAAAAAAACATTCATAAGTCCTAGTTTAGTCGAACAACGTTTTAAAAATTTTATACAGTCTGACCCATTTCAAGTCAGTACTGCACATCAAACGACAAGTCACGAATATAGCGTAACTATTCCCTTACCTCCTATGTTTAATACCCCAGAAACCCACAAATTTTACGTTTTCGAATTTAATTCAAAATATGACTGATTAATTGGTCTTGATTTATTAAAAAAATTAAATGCAAGTGTAAACATTGGAAAACAAGTTTTAGAAACAAATAATTCAATTTTACCACTTTGTGTACCCCATTCAGAAATAGAAACCACCACTAAAACAAAATTATTTCATATAACAGTAGAACCTCGAACAGAACAAAAAATTGAAATTCCTGTTGACAAACACCTTCCTTATGGTTACATTCCCCAAATTAAATTTGATAATGATCTTATAACACCTTCAGCTTTAGTTAAGATTGAAAACAATATGGCTTATACAACTATTTTAAATCCGACAGACAAAACTTTAACTTTGGAACTAGATTCACCGATTGAAATAAATGAAATCGAAACATATTCTAACCAACCCGGTCCTGAATTTGAAATTACTCCCGACCAAGACAGGCTCCTTAAACAAAACCTACAAAATTTACGTTTATCCCACATGAACCAAGAAGAGAGAAAAGCTATTCAATCCTTATGTTTGAAATATCGCGACATTTTTCATTGTGAGGGAATTCCATTATCTTTCACAAACCAAATTAAACATCATATCAAACTCAAAAACGAAACGCCAATTGCACTAAAACGTATCGCTATCCACACGTTCATAAAGAAGAAGTCCAACGTCAAATTTCATCAATGTTAGATCAAGGCATAATCAAACATTCAAATTCCCCATGGTCAAGCCCAGTTTGGATAGTCCCAAAAAAGATGGACGCATCCGGTAAAAAGAAATGGCGTATGATAATTGATTACCGTAAGCTAAATGAAGTAACCGCCGATGACAAATACCCGTTACCTAACATTTCAGACATTTTAGACAAACTCGGTAGAAGTCAATATTTTTCAACTTTAGATCTTGCTTCCGGCTTTCACCAATTGAGATGAACCCTTCTGATACGGAAAAAACCGCCTTTAGCACGAAACATGGAAAATACGAATATTGTAGGATGCCTTTCGGTTTAAAAAATGCCCCGTCCACATTTCAGAGAGTTATGGACAATATTTTAAGAGGCTTTCACACAGACCAATGTTTAGTTTATTTAGACGGCATAATTATTTATTCTACTTCATTACAAGAACATATGGAAAAATTAAAGAAAGTATTTGATAGACTCAGAAACGCAAAACTTAAAATACAGTTAGATAAATCAGAATTTTTAAAAACTGAAGTTGCATATTTAGGACATGTTGTAACACCTGATGGAGTTAAACCTAACCCGGACAAAATTAAAGCAGTTTCAAATTTCCCAATTCCAAAAACCACAAAACAAATTAAATCATTCTTAGGTCTTTTAGGATACTACAGACGTTTTATAAAAGATTTTGCAAAAATTACTAAACCGTTAACTAAATGTTTAAAAAAGGGCGCAAAAATCGAATTAAATTCAGAATATGTCGAAACTTTCAAAAATTGTAAAGAAATTTTACTCAATGATCCCATACTCCAATATCCAAATTTTATTAAACCCTTTATCCTTACAACAGATGCTTCAAACGTCGCATTAGGAGCGATTTTATCACAAGGCACTGTCGGATCAGACAAAGCTGTTGCTTACGCATCACGCACCTTAAATAATACAGAACAAAAATATAGCACAATTGAAAAAGAACTTTTGGCAATCGTTTGGGCAACCAAATATTTTAGACCATACTTGTATGGAAGAACATTTACCATTTACACGGACCATAGACCCCTGACTTGGCTCTTTTCTTTAAAAGATCCATGTTCGAAACTTGTTCGATGGCGTTTAAGATTAGAGGAATTTGATTACAACATTCAATATAAAAAAGGAAAATTTAACACTAGTGCAGATGCACTATCACGAATAGAAATTAAAGCTAATCCAATAGATTCAGAGTCAATGATAGCAGAGCCAGACACCAACCCCCACAGTCAATTAAATACACCAACTCCAGACGAAGTCAGACAAATAATAAATCCTAAAAAACAAAACCAAACTCCTTCAACTGTCCACTCAAACGAAACCTATGAACCTTTAGTAAGCATCCCCATAAAAGATGAAGTCATAAACTCCTATCCAAATCAAATATACGCAGCAAGAACAAACACCTTCAAAATAAGAATTGAAAAAATTGATAACAGACAGATTATTCATGTACAAATGCCTTACATAGACTCAGATACACTTATAACTCAATTTTATAAAGAATATCTTGTACCAAAAATATCATACGCATTTTACACCTCCAGCGATTACCTCTATCAACAATTTTGTAAAATTTATTGTCAAATATTTACTTGCGAAGCACCAAAATTAACTCGTTACTTACAAAAACGTTTAGAAGTACCAAATGAAGAAGATAGATTAATGTACATTCGTAATTATCACGAAGGCAAAACAAATCACCGAGGAATCAATGAAACTTACGAAAAATTGAAATTAAGATACTACTGGCGTAATTTAAGAAAAAGCATAGAAAACTATATTAATAAATGTCAAATATGTAAAACTTTTAAGTATGATACAAAACACTATTATATTCCAATAAACATCACACCCACACCATTCAAATCTTTTGAACAACTACATATTGATACTTTTTCATATCAAAAAATATCGTTCTTAACAATTGTAGACACATTTTCAAAATTAGCTCAAGCCTATATCATCCCGAGCAAAAATTCAATTGATATTTCACTTTCTCTAGTCAATTACTTTTCACATTATGGAACACCTGTTCGAATAACCCTAGACAAAGGAAAAGAATTCGATAACAGAATTATTAAAGACTTATTAGCTCTCCATAAGATCCAAATTCATCATTCCTAAAATAAGGAAATCCAAAACTTCGAAACCAGAAGCCAGTCTCAGGGACATCGAACTTCGCTAGCCCCTAGTTTCTCATCTACGGTGGGAGGAGTTACGAAATCTCCTTTGTTCATTCATGGAGAAGATAAGAACTTCCGTTACAAGACACCAGCTACAAGCCGATCCGAATTGCTGACCATCAATAGCCTTCAAATTTATCTGTTTCTTACTTTGCATATATTGTTTATAAATATAACTACTATAACTATTTTGCAATATTCAATCGCGAGTTATTGTAACTGTCAAATGTAATATTAGGTAATAAAAATTGAATTTTTTAAAGTCAACCAAGTTGCCTAATATATCTGTCCGATGAAGTTAGCATCCAAGATGAAGAAAACGTTATCAACGCTGTAATCGACAATCCTGCAATTAGCACCTGACGTGTGGTAAGTAATTTAAGGCTCTCACAACATTTTGTATGGCGAGTATTAGGTACATCTCGAAGTGCTACATCGTTATCAACGTCAGAACACATAAGCATTGCAGTGGAGATGCTCAACAGCGATTGCAGTTTTGTAGTTGGATTTTGCAGCAACACGCCCAAGGTAATAATTTTATTCCTAAAAGTTTATTGTCAGAAGCTGAGTGCACTTTTTCTAGAGACGTCCATGGACAATCCACATGCCGTCAGTTCACGAAATTTTCAGCAGAGCTTTAGTGTAAATGTTTGGGGTGGTTTAGTTAATAACACATTACTGCCCTTAAATGAATTTAATGGAAACTTTAATACAGGAATGTACCACCAATTTTTAGACAACACACTTTTTGATTTTCTGGAAGATGTCACACTTCATGTTAGACAACATAATATGTGATATCAGCAGGATGAGGCTCCGCCTCACCGAGGAAGGCAAGTAGTAATCGAATGGCTAAATACTTATTTCTTTAACAAGTGGATCGGTAATGGAGGGTCGATACCATGGCCACCCAGATCACCCTATGTGACTTTTATTTATGGAGTCATTTGAAGCAATTTTTTTTTCAAGTGGAAATAAATAATCGTGTTCATTTAATACAGAGGATTCAAGATGCTGCAACTCATTAGAAATAATATGAATCTACTACGAGTGCAAGAAAGTTTGGTTCGTCGTTGCGAGTTATATATTCAAGCAGACGGACTTGCTTTTGATTTGAACATTTATTATAATTTTGTAATTTGCTCTCTCTAACATTTAAATAAATATTTTCTATTATTAAGTTAAATCTACTAATATATATATTTATAAATTTTAAAACAATACAACTTCGGAACAAAAGGAAATCGGACCTATGTTAATAGGACATTTTTTTCATGAAATTACATCTTCTTTCCTTTCACGACTACTTATATGGTAAACATTTGTCGGAATGTTTAAAGGAAACAAAATTGCTAGAAAAAGTTGGAGCGGAATTAAAATTAATGCCGAAACATTCTACCTCGGGCAATAACAAACGTCAGTTTCCGTGGTCAAAAATATATCAAACTGATACAAACAAGCAGTTACAAGCAGTTACAAGAGGACGATCAACCAGAAGCAGTACAATCAGAAACAGAGGAAACCATTCAGGTAGGTTGTGCAGGTAGACTAAGCAAGTTTTTATCAAAGTGGGAAAAATTTACAAAGGATTCATTTATATTGAACTGTATAAGAGGAGTCAGGTTAGATTTTCAAGTTCAACCCTATCTTACTCCCGGTTATATAAAACCTAGGAGGTCAAACGAAAATCATGCGTAGTTGAAACGAGCCATTAATATGCTCACAAGAAAAGGTGCTGCATCTGTTTGTTGTCACTGCGACGGAGAGTTTTTGTCTAGTTATTTTTTAGTTCCAAAACCAGATGGAACAAAAAGATTTATTTTAAATTTAAAGTGATTACATTCGTTTATTGATACCTTACATTTTAAGATGGAAGATATTCGAACAGCAATCAAACTTGTTTCCAAAACTTGTTTTATGGGTACGATTGATTTGCAAGGTTTAGTCCTATTTCGTGCGTTCCCGTTTCGGGGGTCGATGAAATTTGTGCCCTTTCGTGCGTCGTCCTAAATCTCTACCTGTTTGAGTGCCGTTTCGGGCGCTGATCTGCTGATAATGCAGTAAGCCCCTAATTCCAGTCTATCTTTACAACACAACGCTGTTAATAACTTCAATGCGGAATAATTGTATGTTGATTTCGCTCCTATTGTTTTCAAACCATGTTCTTGTTTTAGGGGAAGGGGGGGGGGGAGACTTGCCCATAGACCAGAAATAGTGGGCCGTGAAACCACTTTTTTGCCGTATTCAGTGACGGGCAACTATAAAACAAAGCAGTACGTTTTGTATGCCTTTATTGCAACAAGTACCTATAACGCATGAACTGGCACTATTTAATTACCCAGTAAATTCTTGACGCTCGAATCGGCACGAAAACAGGTAGAAACCCAAAAACGCCCGAAACGGGAACGCACGAAACGGGAAGATACTGATTTGCAAGATGTTTATTTTTCGATAGCGGTCGACCATGAAAGTCGAAAATAGTTAATGCTGAAACAAATAATTACTCTGCGAACTACCAATATATAACGTTTTATTTAAATATTTGACCGGTTTCAAGATTTTTTAAAACAATCTCATCATCAGAAATCAAGTGCAGCCTTTGCCGAAAACACCCATCCAAGACGCATTTTATTCGAGACAAATTTCATTTTATTCATTTTGTTGCGTTTCTTTGGATGGGAGGTTACCAACATTCTACACCTGGAGCGAAAATGAAGCGGGAAGAGGAAGCTGCGAAATTGGATCCCCGTGGATTTGCCATCTACGCTCTTCAGATTTTGAGAATGTCTCCCAGTTATTCTTGTTTTGCGATGGCTATGCTGGCAAAACAAGAATTCCTTTATAGTTCATGCTTTGTCGTACTGGCTAAGGTTGGAAAGCCCAGTTCAGCTACAAAGTATTCAGATTATCTACCCCATTCGCGGGCATAGTTTTCTACCTGCTGATCGCATCTTTGGACGGGTGAAAAAAATTTTAAGAAGGAGTGAAATAAAAAATAAGGAAGAATACGTATCTATTTACAAGGAAGTTGGTTCTGTAAAACAACTGGGAAAGGATTGGTTTGTTTACGATATTAAGAAACTAGAAGAGTTGTACTCAAAAATAAAAGGAATAAGCAACGTCAAACGTGTTATTATAAAAAAATCCGTGACAAAAGAGGCCGATTAATAACAAAAGTGAGATTGTTGGGACATTTTCGGTTTGAAACGGACTTGGACGTTTTTCGTTCTATTGTAAAGAAGGGCAAGAAAGAGGACCACATTGAGCAACTTACTCCCGTTCGCCTGCACCATGCAATTTCGAATGAAAAAAGGCGATGTTTTAAATCTTTTGGTGAAACACTTCGGAGAGCAGTGGAGAGTTATGGAGGAGCTGAAGTGGTACGTTCAAATTTTGGAAGGTGATAACACCGATGCCGGTACTAACAACGACCAAGAGCCAGAACATGTTATTTGCGATTGCCTAGAAGACGATTGTGCTTTACACATTTAAATATTGCATTTCAGTGTTATATTCTTTCTTAAACGGCCCACACACTATGCAATTTGTTGTACGACAAGTTGTACTATAGGATGGACAGACAATCGGTGCAACACGTTGCTTAGTATTTTGCCCACACATTGTTGAACGACAACGCCACAGACTATGCAATTATCGTTTCGACGATCGAATCTACTTGGGTTGCACAACTTGTCGTACAACAAGTTGCATAGTGTGTGGGCCGTTTAAAACATGTTTTTAGTTTCATTTTGTATTAGAGATATTTATTTTATTAAAGTTTTTTGAGCAAAACTGCACATTTCCTGTGGGATTTGGAGCAAAACTCAACATATCAATTGTTTTCAATCAAAATTGAACAAATCCAACACTTTTTTCAAAATATCTCGTAAACTTTTATGGAAAAAATGCCAAAATTTTAAGTCAGAATTACGTATTGATACGAACTTTTGCCCTGCAAGCGACGCTCATGGTTATGAATCACGCCCTTCGTCTGTGGAAGCCGCTCGCCGAAATGATTTATTGCGGCGTTGGCCTTCTGTTTATGGCTTCCGAAGAGTTCGAGAAATAAAAGAATTTTCCAATACTGGAATCTTCGAGAAATAGATCAAAGTTCTATCACCAGCAAGAAGCCGAGTGGACAGTCTTACAGTTTGAAGTCTGAAGTTTGGAAGTTTGAAGCAAATGCGATAAGAACCGGGAGATTATAGACGGCGCGAGAACTATTGTGTATACGCGACTAGTAAGTGTCGGTACGGTACGCGAGTGTGCGAATTCTTTGATGGCGTTTTAAGTGTACCGGGGCGTCTTCGTACGTGATTAACCGTCGGTTGAAGACGGGTGTTTTAGAGAGTTTGAACTGTTGATTTGTGTACTGTGGGTTGTTTAGGTTAGGTAATTAACTGTTTAATTGTTCGCTAATAATTGTTTAATTTTCACTGCTTCTTGTTATTTACTGCTTGTATATATTTCGCTGTTTATTGTTCATTTTGTTAATTTTAAGTTCTCAAATCACTTTTATCTGTAAATATTTGTACATAGTCACTGTTAATAAATTGTGTAAAAACGAAATACCTTACAGTATATTTCTGCAAATTTTTTAAGCAGACGCCATTTTTCCGCGACATCGATGTTGCTTGATGTACATTTTTGGCCTCTCTTGGAAAAGCTGTTTAATGGATATGTTAAGTTTTGAAAAAAAGCTCCTCAAATGATAATGAATTGAAAATTTTCTATAAGTTCAAAGATGGGATTTTACTTAAAAATGACATTTTCTATCGCGGGGAAAAGATAATTATTCCTAAAGAACTGAGAGATTACAAGCTACAACAGCTACAAAAGGCACATTTTGGCGTGGAAAAAAACAAACACAGAGGAAGAAAACTATATTACTGGCCAGGAATATCTTCAGAAATTGGAAAATTGAGAAAATGAGAAATTTGGTGGGGCCAATGTAAAAGAACCACTTATAAATTATGGGATTCCTACTGTTGCGTTTGAAGCAGTAGCATCAAATATTAGAATTCAGTTTAATACCTTATTTGGTATCAAAGTATCTGTCCAGTTATGCGAGGAGAACTGTGTACAACACAATTGTGTTGCCATATGTTTGCTGCTGTGGGTCTGTGCTATACAGGGTTCTGCATCTCACCTCCCGTCTTCTACTACACCTAAACGATTTGTTTTAGAAAAATGATTGAAATGGGACAATAGACTGTTTGTTAGAGAGCACATTTTAAAAATATTTTTGAATATACGGGTTGTCCCGAAAATTGGTGGTGCATCAAAGTTGTACTTTTTTAAATGGAATGCCCTATAGTCTTATTGATTTTTGAGACCCTTTCGAGCTACTGTACATACCCCTAGAATATTATCAAATTTGATTTGATAGTTCCAGAGGAATAAATTAAAATCTAAAAAAAAATTTTCTTTCGTCGTATTTTAAAAAAATTATAAAAAATAGAAGAAACATCTTCAAACCAAAACTAAGCAGCAGGTTGCTTATAATAAAAGGTCAGTTAATCCTACTATGAATATCGTAAAAATAACTTATACAGGTTGTTCAAAATTCAATGCCAAACTTTTCAAAATGTAATGCTATTTTTCTCCATTTTTCAAATGGGACACCCTGTATATTTTTATCCCGCCGGATGCAGAATTAAAAAATTAACATGTTTTCTAATTACAATTACCTCGACATTTTCAAAGGTTTCAGAGATATTCGTAAAATCGTAAAATTATTATCTAATAAATAATAATTTAACTTAGCAGTTTTCAAATCAATGACTAGAACATTATGTTCATAATTATTCCGGCCACAATCCAAAGATTTTTAGGCAGGTGGGGGGGGGGGATTATTGGTGAACATATTATTGGTACTCAATTTTTTAACGGACATTTGAACGGTGCTATGTATTTTGATTTCTTGCAAAGTCAATTGCCAAATTTATGCCAAAATTTACCAATAGCTTTGATTTGAGAGATGCAATGTGGCTGCAGCACGACGGAGCGCCAGTACATTATTCATTACGAGTCAGGGGCAATCTCAATACAACCTTTTCAAACCGGTGGATTGGAAGAGGAGGGCCATGTAATTGGCCGCCCCGATCACCCGACTTAACTAAATTGGATTTCTTTTTGTGGGGCTACGTTAAGGAAATCGTTTATAAGGAACCTCCAACCACACCAAAAAACATGCAGCAAAGAATCAGAAACGCATTTCAAAACATTACACCCGAGCTATTAGGAAGAGTAGCAAGGTCATTTCATACCCGCCTCCGTTTGTGCCTCCAAGAGAACGGAAGACATATTGAACATATGTTCTAGTCATTGAATTGAAAATGCTAAGTCAAATTATTATTTATTACATAGTAGTTTTACGATTTTTACGAATATCTGTGAAACCTTTGAGAATGTCGAGGTAATTGTAATTAGAAAACATGTTCATTTTTTAATTTTGCATCCGACGGGATAAAAATATACAGGGTGTCCCATTTGAAAAAATGGAGAAAAATAGCATTATATTTTGAAAATGGGGACAATGGGTATTTTGGGCCGATGGGCTAGCTCGTTCGTGGATGATAATAGGGATGAAGTTTTGGGTTTATATATATTGTTTGGTAGGTTTATTTAGGAATAGTATTTTGGAAGATATTTGTAAGATCAGGATGTTCGTTTAGATTCGTAGTTTGTTTGGTATTTATAGGATGTTTTATTTGGATTATTTTGGGAGTTGTATTTTGGATAGTATTTGTCGTTGGGAAGTTTGTTGTAATTTGTAAATTGTATAGGAAATAATTTTAGGAAACACTATGGGATGCAGCCTCACACCCCTGGTTTTATGGCTTGGTTATAGTGCAGGTAGGTAGTAGCGATTAACGAAACTTTTATCATTAATTTCGATTTATTTAAAAAACAAGAATTTATATATATATCACAAAAATAGCTTAACAATTAATTTTGACCTAAAGAGGAAATAAAATTTGCTGATTAGTTAGATGTCGACAGTTTGTAGTATTAAGTACTGCATTGAAAATTAAAAGCTTGCATTCTGAAAGAAATAATAAATTGTCGTTTTGTTGAATAAGCTTAAAAAAGTACTTGTGTGTTCGCAACCAGGAAATAGATATTTCACGGCTAGCATAAAATTAATAATGAACTCCAAGTAGGTCAAATTAGTTTCGGAATTTACAGAAAAATAAAATAAAGATAATTATGTTTAATGGTTAAACAATTTGGCATTGAATTTTGAACAACCTGTATAAGTTATTTTAACGATATTCATAGTAGGATAAACTGACCTTTTATTATAAGCAACTTGCTGCGTAGTTTTGGTTTGAAGATGTTTCTTCTATTTTTTATAATTTTTTTTAAAATATGACGAAAAATAATTTTTTTTTCGATTTTAATTTATTCCTCTGGAACTATCAAATCAAATTTGATAATATTCTAGGGGCATGTAAAGTAGCTCGAAAGGGTCTCAAAAATCAATAAACTATAGGGCATTCCATTTAAAAAAGTACAACTTTGATGCACCACCAATTTTCGGGACAACCTGTATATTCAAAAGTATTTTTAAAATGTGCTTTCCAACAAACAGTCTATTGTCCCGTTTCAATCATTTTTCTAAAATAAATCGTTTAGGTGTAATAGAAGACGGGAGGTGAGATGCAGGACCCTGTATATGGCTCAAAAGGGTGCAATTGACAAGTTACCGAGACTGCAAAATCGTGCAATGCGTGTAATTTTAAGGTGTTCTAGATACACAGCAGTGGATGTTATGTTGAAGCGGTTGAATTGGTTAGGTATTGCTAATTATTTGGAATTTCAGTGTTTTGTTTTTATTTATAAATTGAGTAATGGCCTTTTGCCTAGTTATTTTGACAAATATAGTTTTATTTTCGGATGTCCATGGTTATGATACCAGGGGAAGAGACAATTTATTTGTATGTATTGTTAAGACGAGGATGGCATTCGATTCAGTTTTTATTAAGGGTATAATAGCGTATCACAGTTTAAGCAGAGAAATTAAGGGTAGTAAAACTGTGGGTACTTTTAAGAGGAGGCTGCGAGATAATTATAATTGTAACGTTTGAATAGGTGGCACATGTAGATAAATACTTATGATTTGTTTTTAGATTTTGTTCTATGTATTAGCTATATTTATGCTAAATAAATGAATTATTATTATTATTATTATAAATTGAATTGAGCTGAAGAGGATGAAAGGGAGACAACTATGGCTGAGGTTATTTTAACGCTAAAATACATTTTTGTATGTTATGGGATACTATCACGATTTGCGGCCGATAATCAGCCTTACAATAGCTGGGAATTACAAAAATTTGCGAAAGCATTAAATATGAACCTAATGTATACCAGCCCTAGATACCGTAAAGCAAATGGTTTAGCGGAAAAGGCAGTGGGAATTTGCAAAAATATGCTAAAGAAGAGCAAAGAAAACAATAGATACTTTTCATTACTTGCTAGAATATAGAGCAACACCACTTCGTCATCTTATTTAATTATTAAACAGTCGGTTGAAGAACAACCCTTCCAATTGCTGCAAGCCATTTAAAACCTAAAATACGATATTGAAAACACGATTTTGAAAACAAACAGTGGAAAATAAAAAGTAATTATAACAAAAATGCTAAGACGCCGATGCGAGATTTTGTGAAGCAGAAAACGTGATCATAAAAGGTGGAAAGGAATCGACGCATGCCACAGTAACAGGAAATGCAAGTCACCAAGGTCGTACATTGTTAGGAGTGATACAGGTTCAGAGTTGCGCAGGAACTCTAGTTTCATAAAACATTCGGAAAATGCTCCGACACAGAAAACTCTACATGATTATTATGAAATAAATGATCGACGTCAGAATGAGGTAGGTTGAGACTGTGAAGTTTGAAGTAGCTCTCGAGAACTCGGTAAATGATTCAGTTAGAGAAAAGAGAGTAGCTAAGAAGCCAGTCAGATCTAAGGATTATGTTTCCTATGTAAAATAATTTATGTTGTTAAGGAAATTTTGTGTTAATTTTAAGGAGAGAGATGCGTCATATCCAGATAACGTATTTTGTTTTATCATGATTTTAGTTGTAGGTATGGTTAGACGCTAAGCAGATAGCAATGTTCACGCTATAGTTCAGAGTTAATATACGCAATTAAATAAAGTAATCTTGTATTAATTATCATCATAAGTAGGGTAAATGTACCAATAGTAGACAGTTTTCCAATAATTGCCAAACTTTTAATTTAAAACAAAAAACAAGGAATCTGTTTCGGTTTGAGTGTTCTACTTCCCTCTGTTGACTGTTGAGCAGTGCCATATTTACTCGATCTTCAACTTCCGAATTAGGTCCACAGATGGTGCTCATATAAGTTATATACTTACAGTAAAATGTTGACCAAACGAGGGCGTTCCAAAAACACTGTTTACCGGTGGTTGCCAGGGGTGGCAATCAATAAATTGCTTCAAGGCTGGCAATTATTGGTAATACATTTTTGTCACACAGATTGCTTCATAATGTCAAAGAAAGGACCAAAGAAATTGTTTTTTCGATATACAGATGAACAAATGCAAAAGGCTAGCTGAAGTTAACTCGGTAGCTAAGAAGTATGGTGTACCTAGGCGAACCTTGGCAAATAAGGTGCAGGGAAAATCACCTATGGAACGAAAAATGGGGCCAAAAACAGTATTAGAACCGCATGAAGAAACATGTTTGGTAAAATGGATAGTTTCAATAGCTCGAATGGGATTTCCCTTAGTTGAAGACGACGTTTTATCTACTGTGAAAAGAATTATGGTAGCAACAAAGAGAAGAAAGCCTTTCATTCAAAACAAGCCAGGTAGAAAATGGTTTAATCTCTTCATGAACAGGCATAAACAGATACTTTCTAAGAGAACTCCTGAGGCATTGACTGCTAGTCGTGCTGCAGTTACTGAGGTTCAAATCCGAAACTGGTTCAAGGAGGTAAAAAGACTTTTTGAAGAAGAAGGTTTCCTAGATATACTTTCAGATCCTTCAAGAGTTTTCAATTGCGATAAAGCAGGATTTCAAACCTGTCCCAAAACAGACAAAGTAATTGGTCCAAGAGGAGAAAAAATGTTTATGAATTAAGCAAAGGATTACAGTGTCCATTTGTATATCTGCGAGTGAAATGATTTTACCGCCATTTCTTGTTTATCTATACAAGCGTATACCAGGAGGAGTTATCCGAAATATCCCAGATGATTGGGTGGTAGGAAAGACCGATTACGATTGGATGACTGGAGAGTCATTCTTCGAATACATCACAAAAAATGCATTCCTCCCGTGGTTACAAAAACAAAATATAAAAATGCCAATCGTTTTATTTCTAGATGGCCACAAATCGCATTTCGCTATGCATCTTAGTAAATTTTGTGAACAGAACAAAATTATACTTGTCGCATTGTATCCGAATTCTACGCATATATTCTCCAACCCTGCGATGTCAGCTTCTTCAGGCCACTGAAAAATGCCCGGAAGAAAACAGTTCACGATTGTAAGTTTTCCCATAATGAGGAGACTTTAAACAAAGTCAATTTTTCATTGCTTTTTAAAGAAGCACTTTCGATGGTTGGTCAAGATGTTGTGAATAATGGATTTAAAAAATGCGGTATATTTCCCTGGTGCCCTGATGAAGTAGATTACTGCCGCACCAACCAAGACCACCGTATGTGAAAAAAAATCAAAATTGAGATTATTGCACCTAGATGCTTTAGACCCATCATAATACATGTTTCCTAAGCGAAATCCTCGTATTTTTACTCTAAGTACTGAATTTTGAAGCTTTGGTAACACGTATAAGCATAAATGTGACCCATTTCCCGTATAACCGTATAACCGTATTTAAATTTTACAAAGGTGAAACCACGTATTTAGATGCAGATACGGTGATTTTGCTTTGATATTTACACATACGGTATTTATGCTTAGGAAATCTTAGCTAAACGCGTACATACGGATTTTTTGTTTAGTAACTAGTGGATAAGCGCGGGAATACATTTCTATCGTGCGGGGTTTGGAATTAGGGCAATCTCCGTTTATATGTGTGTTTTGTGAGGGTCTGTTCCAATTTTTGGTAAGTAATTGAAAGGTTAATGAACTTTAAGAGCATAATAAGTAGATATTACATGTTACAGCACGGACAAAATCACGCGATACAAAAATAATATAGTCTGAGAGATTAAAATGAACAGCAGCCGTGCCAGACGCTTAGTTTACTTGGCAAATAATGTTAAAACACTACAACATGAGAAGGGAGCAACATTTGAAGGTACCTTGGTACAGGATGGTAAGAATGCTACAAAAATTATAAGTTTTCATGTTTATTAATACATTATTTTATTTTAATTTTAGATGCAGGGCCCGAAAATGTAACTGCAACTACAGCTCCAGATATTTCTGGAGTAAATGGTCCAGAATATGTAAATGGGTTACTAGAAAATGTAGAGTCAGAAAATAACACGACTTATTTTTCGAGTGAGCTAATTGAAGGCGGAAATTTTATAAAAATTAACGAAAGTTTTACATTGAAACCGATCGAAGAAGAACAAACTTACACTATGTTAACCCTCAATCATGGACCTTCTGTGCAACCACATATCACGCATGATTATTCAAACAGAAAAAAAAGGAAGGTTCGAAAAAAACACAGACATTTACGTACTTTTTAAAAAAGACAGGAGGTGTTATGACCAGGGTTTGCAAAATATTTTACTTAACTACGCTTGGATACAAGAAAACCAACGACTGGCCAATACAATCTGCTTGGTCCAAAGCTCCATCGAGATGGTCAATTCAAAGTCCACCTGACAAACGTGGTAGAAGATCTCCTGTGAATAAAATACCTTAACGAAATTGAATCCCACATAGAATCATTCAACCCCCTGATTTCCCACTACAGGCGAGAACATGCCCCAAACAGGCTGTATTTGCCAAGTGATTTAAGCGTTAAATTGATGCATCAGGATTTTCTCGAAAGGCATGCCCAGATTGTGTGCTCATATGAAAAGTACAGACAAGTTCTAAAGTCAAAAAATATCTCGTTTGCTAAATTAGGTAATGAGGAATGTGAACTATGCGAATCCTTCAAACTGCATAACATCGAGCATACGCCAGAAAATCTCAACCAAACTTGTGAAGTTTGTTGCAGTTGGGGAGATCATATTCAAAAAGCGAAAACATCAAGACAACGCTATGAAGCCGACAAAGAAATAAATTATTCGGATGATAATGCATTATGCGTTTCAGTCGATTTACAAAAAATTATAATGTTGCCAAGGTTGGAGATGTTTAAAAAAGCAATTTTCACCAAGAGGCTCATTGCGTACAATGAGAGCTTTGTTCCAGTGGGCAAGAAAAGTAAGCAACAATCATTCGCAGTTTTGTGGCACGAAGCCATAAGTGGTCGAAATAAAGAAGACATAGTTAGCGGATTTTACTTATTTTTCTTGCACCATAGAGACAAAAAAAGGTTTGTTTTGTGGTTAGACAATTGCTCTAGCCAAAACAAGAATTGGACTTTACTTTCTTTTTTAATATACATAATAAATAGCGGTGAAATTATTGCGGAATCAATACAGATCAATTATTTTGAACCAGGACATACGTTTATGTCTGCGGATTCCTTCCACCACCAAGTGGAAGAATCCTTAAAGCGACAAAGGAAAACTTATGACTTTACTGATTTTGTTGCTGCTGTTGAAAGATGCAACAAAGGTAAGGTATTTGCAAAACAGATGGCCGTGGGTGACTTTTACTTATGGCAGGATTTTTCATCTACTGCTAAAATAAAAAAGCATAATCCCCGACCTTATCTTGGGAATATAACTGAGATAATGGTAAAGAAGGGAGAAAATGTTGTTTACTATAAAAATTTTGGAGACGAGGATCCGAAAATACTGGACTTGTTATTAAAGAAATATGAACGTAACTGCAGGGGTATTCCAAAACCAAGACCGAAGACAGAGCCCGCCGGTTTCGAAAAGGACAAAGTCCAGAATATCCTGAAACATCTTTGAGGCATTATGCCAGAAAACAGGAAACAATTTTGGATTAATCTTCCAGATAGGAAGAATAATGATTAATACGATCTAATATATTACCATATTTTACTGTTGTTCAGAAGTTTAGTTTTTGTATCATTTTATGTGAAAAGTTAATTTTTGTTTAGGTCAAAAAATGTTTCATTCAAATAAAAACTTTTCTGTGGATGAACAATTTATTAATTATATTAACATAGTTGGACTAAACAATAACACAGTATATGCCAAATGCGGGTTTATTCCTTACTCAATAACCCCAAACTTACTAAGCAAATGACTCGTATGTGCAATACGGTTCTTTTTCTTGGTAAATTAATTACTATTATGTAAGACCAAACCCCGTAAGTGCGTTTTTTCATGTTTGACTGAAAATAATGTGTTTTTTATAATGCCAATCGATTTCTAATACACTGTTTACCTATAGTACATCATAATATCACCTTTGGCCTAATTTGCTAGAGCTAGATATAGAAACAAACTTTAAAATACTTTTTCTCAATTTCTGAATTATTTCACATACGCGGGTCTTCCTTAGGACGGCAGATTACTCAAAATGCTTAAAGAAAACTCCCGGTTCAAGCATTTTACCCGACGAAAATTTTACAACAAAATATAAAAAACTTAAGACCTGTAGAACAGTTCTAGAAAGTTACATGGCTGAAGTAACATCAAGCTTTGAAGAAAATTTTAGCTCCAATTTCGAAAAATGGGAAGGGGAAGAAAAATATTCTGAACTGTATAGAATATGGTATAATATGAAGAATGAGGTTGTTGAGTTGCAGATAATGTTAGGCATGGAAGAGAGGAATGTAAATAGCAGTAAAGAATTGAATTGAATGAAAATGAGGACAATATGAATCTAGATATAACAGTCACAACAACTGATAATAATTCCAATGATACAGCGGCAGTTCCAGGTCCATCATCAACTTAACGAACATGGTGGAGTTGGTCCTTTACCTATTTGACAAATAACTCCAGAAACCTCAGCGGTCACAACAATTGATGATAATGCCAATGATACATCAGCAGTTCCAGGTCCATCATCATTCAATTAACATGGTGGACTTGGTCCTTCATACCCATTCGACATATAACTCCAAAAACCTCACCGGCTAAGCCGTCGGATAAACATATATTTTCCCTAGATAACTCGAGCGTTGACACACCTTTTAAAAAAGCACTTTTCTGGCCCACACCCAAATCGACAACTGCAAAACGAAAAATCAACAAAGAAAAAATTCCATCTGTGGTAACTTCAAAAGAATGGAAAAAATATTATGCGAGAAAAGAAGAAGAAAATTTGAAGAAAGAAAATTTAAAGAAAGAAATAAAAATTTAAAGAGAAGCAAAAAAAAGAGGAAGTTAGAGGAATCTCAGAAGAGAAAAGGAGGAAGTAAAAGACAGAAAATAAACATACAAATTGGAGAGAGCTCCGATGAATCTGAAATATCCGTTCAATATGAGGAATATTCAGACGAGTTTCATGTCTCTGAAGATGAGTTCGAAGTTACTGATAAAATAGAAGACGTTTCCATTATAAATGTTGAAAATGTAAAATATTATGGCGTTTATTACGATGAACAATATTTCATTGGACGAGTGATAGGTACTGATAGAAATCAAATAAAGATGAAATTTTTGAAAGAGACTGGCAATAACTACTTTGTGTGGCCTCAAAAAGAAGATACAGATGTTCTCGACATAAAGTTTGTGTTTTACGGTCCAGGGTCTTTGATTGGAAATGAACCATTTTACATCGAAAATAATACCTTAAGAAAAATTAAAAGTGCATATCGGTCGCTAAAACAAAAGAAAATTGTTTTGTAATTTCTTATTACTTTGTTTTCTGTATGTATAATAAAGCTTCACTTCATCTAGCGATTTATTTTATTATTGGAAATAACAGGATATGGCAATCATTGGAAAATTGAATATTTATATATGGCAATTATTGGAATAAAAAAAATTGTTTTCAAAATTTATTGTGATGTACTGTCGGTAGATAAAAACAATTCAAGTTTTGCACCAATATAATAATAAATGGTCTTTATTGCCACAATCAAAGTACAAAATCAACAAAGAAAACTAAATGTGGCTGGGCGAAGTTTAGTCTACACGACTATTCTACCACTTAATCCAATTACCTAGACAAAATTATCATTTGCGGCACCCGCATGACCGAAAACACAAAAAAACGAAGAAAAGCAAAGGACAAATTGCAAAACTCGCACAACTGCCGTAAGTTACAAAAACTAATCTTAATCAAACAAAAGAAGAAGAAACCAAAATAAAGAAAAGGTTAGTTGCTAACACTGAGTTGACAATTAATAAATAAAAAATGTCAGTAACAACTGCTGTTCTTTGCTTTATTAAAATATGTACTGAAGTAAGCTCTTATAATAAGAGAGTGCCCTTATAGTCCACGGGACAGCAAATCTTTTGAAAATTGATTACCACTCCTCTGTAACGTCGTGTACTGGTGTAGTTTTGCGAGTCTGAATACGTAAGTTCTTGGAAACGCGGCGTTTTCGAGTTCGCGATCGCGAAAGGCGCTAATGTGCTGATGCTTTAAAAATGTATGACCATCACATTTTTTATAAATTTAATTAAAAGTTAATGAAATTACAAACGCTAAAAGATATTTGTCCGACAAAAATGGTGCGCCGTTCGGCGCGTCTACCGCCTATATCTGGTCAAAATAACGACTTACAAGAATTTTACTACCAACCATCTGATTTGTTCATAAATATTAAATAAACATTTCTAAAATCGGATGGTAACATTGCCCGACAAATGTTGTGCGCTATCTTGGCAGCCCGACGATCGGAAAGTGTCAGTTTCGTGATAACATGTTCACTGATTACCAACAATCTATTGTTTTTTTATGTCGTTTGAAATGAAGTATAGAGCACACTGAAACGATTGTCCGATAAGATTACTGCTGCATTACCTTAAAAAATGCTAGTCGATGTTGGACGATGTCAATCACGGGACTATCACCATAATATCTATGTGCCGTGGTTGCCATTTTGTAATAAACGTTATTCAACTTTTTTTAAATACATACACATTGTATTACAGCATTACAGGTTCAGATAATATGGATGATGTAGAAATGTAGATGATACATCTACATCATTTTTGCACTACTCGAAGCTCTGTTTTAATGTGCTCCTAAGCAATACACCGGTTTATTTGATAAATAAAATCACGTTTAGACGACAAATACATGATGTGAATATAAGGTTTGCAACTTTTGTGACTATTCCATGTCACTCGACTACACATTTTCGGGGGTCGTTCTCTTACGTGGCTATGCGCAACAACTGCATGTTTTCCCAGGATCTGCTAAGGCAGCGAACATTTTATTTCCGAACTAAATTTCAAGATCTATGATCTATGTTCTTAATTTGCCTGTAAATGTTATCCAAAATTTTTTTGATTTCTCGTATGTGCAATTTACTTACTTTTTCGGTTACATTTTTTTAATTATTGGACCATGGGGAAGCTCATGCTTGAGGATTGAATTTCAATTTTCATGACTGACTGTGGCCTTTTCTGCAAACACTATTGTTTTACTGCATTTAGAATTCATTGTATATTATGTTTCGGGAATATTATTATTATTATTAATGTTATTGTTATTATTATTATACTACCATACGGATGAAGATGATGATGATGATGTATGTAACGAATCAGTTGAAGAGGAAGACATCAACGGATGAGTATGATGACGAACGAAATACATTATTTCATTTTTGCTTACAAAATAAATAATACATTTCAAATATATTTTGAATATTAATCCTCATACAATCTAATAAACATTCCTTTTTGCATATTTTCCACTTTTTTCACGTATTTTAAGAAGTTTGATAAACATTGATTGTGGGGGTCCCAGGTCCGATCTCATCACATGTTGGACATCATATAGGTATGTTGTTTATACAACCATATTGGTTGTTATGGTTTGATATAAGTACAAATCCCTAATATAATAATGGTCAGACAAATTTGCTGTGTATAAATTTATTGATGTAACAGTTTGCCATTTTTATTGTCGGACTAGCGATACAGCTCAATATTTTTGTCGGCCATTGTCATTGATCACAAAATACGCTCACCTACATGTATGATCTTTGTCCGGCAAGTGGTAATCAGTGAACATGTTATCACGAAACTGACACTTTCTGAGCGTCGGACTGCCAATATGGCGCACAACGTTTGTCGGACAATGTTGCCATCCGATTTTAGAAATATTTATTTGATATTTATGAACAAATCAGCTGGTTGCTAGTAAAATTCTTATAAGTCGTTATTTTGACCAGATATAGGCGGTGGACGCGCCTAACGGCGCACCATTTTTGTCGGCCAAATATCTTCTAGCGTTTGTAATTTCATTAACTTTTAATTAAATTTATAAAAAATGTGATGGTCATACATTCTTAAAGCATCAGCACATTAGCGCCTTTCGCGATTGCGAACTCGAAAACGCAGCGTTTTCAAGAACTTACGTATACAGAACGTGGTAGACTCGCAAAACTACACCAGTACACGACGTTACAGAGGAGTGGTAATCAATTTTCAAAAGATATGCTGTCCCGTGGACTATATATATATACAGGGTGTGTTTTTTAAGCGTCCGCGGAAGATTATGCCTAAATGACGAAAAATATCAAGAAAACATTTTAACTAACCTCACCTCATTTTTTACGCTCTATAATCTAAAAATGTTTTTACTTATACCAGGTTAGTCCAAATAGTTGGAATGATGCTCAACTTTGTTTTTTCTTATGGAATGTGCATTATTTAATTTTTTACTTGATTGAGAACAATATTTTAATAGCACTTTCATAACATAATATTATAGTAATTTTCTTTCTTTTTTGAGATAAAATTATTTTTCTCGATATTTTGGCAGTTATATCATACATTTTAAAAATTCATATTTCTGCACTGGTTGAAGATGAAGTAATGATATTTTTAACAGCAGTCCTCATGATAATCATGATTAACACTGTTTGCTCAAATTTTGTATAAAATATACGAGGAGCATTCAAAAATTTATCATATGAAAGCGACAAAACACCAGAAAAAAGTCAGCTTTTTCAAATGACATGGTATATTTTTTATTACTCCATTTGAAAGAGCGGAAAATTTCGCATGGGCTGACCCAATAAATCAATATTGTTACATAACTATAATTTTTAAATATTTACAATATTAAAATTTTCACTTCAAAAATCAAAAATAAAGTAGCTTTGGAATGTCTACAGTTTTGTTGTTGTTTTACTATAAGGTTTTATATTCTGTGGCTGTATTTTTACAAGGCTAACTTTATTTTTGATTTTTGAAATGAAAATTTCAATATTGTAAATATTTAAAAATTATGCTCATGGAACAATATTGTTTTATTAGGTGAGCCCAAGCGAAATTTTTTGCTCTTTCCATTGGAGCAATAAAAAATATACCGTGTCATTTGAAAAAACTGACTTCTTGATGGTTTTCTCTGATTTTTATTTGATAAATTATTGAATGCTCCTCGTATATTTTATACAAAATTTGAGCAAACAGTGTTAATCATGATTATCATGAGGACCGCTGTCAAAAATATCATTATTCCATCTTCAACCAGTGCAGAAATATGAATTTTTAAAATGTATGATGTAACTGTCAAAATATCGAGAAAAAAAATAATATCTCAAAAAAGAAAGAAAATTACTATAATATTATGTTAAGAAAGTGCCATTAAAATATTGTTCTGAATCAAGTAAAAAATTAAATAATGCACATTCCATAAGAAAAAACAAAGTTGACCATCATTCCAACTATTTGGACTAACCTGGTATAAGTAAAAACATTTTTAGATTATAGAGCGTAAAAAATGAGGTGGGGTTAGTTAAAATATTTTCTTTATATTTTTCGTCATTTAGGCATAATCTTCCGCGGACGCTTAAAAAACACACCCTGTATATATATATATATATATATATATATAGTTCGCTTGACTGCTATGCCGATAAAACTCATTACTATATTCATATCTTCAGTCGTTAAATTAATAATTGTATAATATATATATATATATATATATATATACATATAGTAATGAGTTTTTATAACGGCATAGCAGTCAATAGAACTACACAGGAGGCTCTCTCTCTCGAAAAATGTAAAGCAGGCGCCGACCGGGATTCGAACCCAGATCTTTCGCATTCATGGCGACTGCTCTAACCAATTGAGCTATCCGCACCGCGACACATTAATCGTGAGAGAAAGGCCTTATATAGGTAGCGAAGGAAGATGTTAATAACAATTATTAAGAATCTCATAATTCACCAACAACAACCCACTTTTGGATCTGATGCAGTAGTCGCACTTGTTTGAGTGCTTCGTACAGACAAATGATCGTGTAGGATACATTGTCAGTAAGAGAAACCAAGCCTAGGTAATTATACAAATATTGATTTAACGACTGTAGATATGAATATAGTAATGAGTTTTTATAACGGCATAGCAGTCAATAGAACTACACAGGAGGCTCTCTCTCTCGAAAAATGTGAAGCAGGCGCCGACCGGGATTCGAACCCAGATCTTTCGCATTCATGGCGACTGCTCTAACCAATTGAGCTATCCGCACGGCGACACATTAATCGTGAGAGAAAGGCCTTATATAGGTAGCGAAGGAAGATGTTAATAACAATTATTAAGAATCTCATAATTCACCAACAACAACCCACTTTTGGATCTGATGCAGTAGTCGCACTTGTTTGAGTGCTTCGTACAGACAAATGATCGTGTAGGATACATTGTCAGTAAGAGAAACCAAGCCTAGGTAATTATACAAATATTGATTTAACGACTGTAGATATGAATATAGTAATGAGTTTTTATAACGGCATAGCAGTCAATAGAACTACACAGGAGGCTCTCTCTCTCGAAAAATGTGAAGCAGGCGCCGACCGGGATTCGAACCCAGATCTTTCGCATTCATGGCGACTGCTCTAACCTGCTCTAACTGACAATGTATCCTACACGATCATTTGTCTGTACGAAGCACTCAAACAAGTGCGACTACTGCATCAGATCCAAAAGTGGGTTGTTGTTGGTGAATTATGAGATTCTTAATAATTGTTATTAACATCTTCCTTCGCTACCTATATAAGGCCTTTCTCTCACGATTAATGTGTCGCGGTGCGGATAGCTCAATTGGTTAGAGCAGTCGCCATGAATGCGAAAGATCTGGGTTCGAATCCCGGTCGGCGCCTGCTTCACATTTTTCGAGAGAGAGAGCCTCCTGTGTAGTTCTATTGACTGCTATGCCGTTATAAAAACTCATTACTATATTCATATCTACAGTCGTTAAATCAATATTTGTATAATTACCTAGGCTTGGTTTCTCTTACTGACAATGTATCCTACACGATCATTTGTCTGTACGAAGCACTCAAACAAGTGCGACTACTGCATCAGATCCAAAAGTGGGTTGTTGTTGGTGAATTATGAGATTCTTAATAATTGTTATTAACATCTTCCTTCGCTACCTATATAAGGCCTTTCTCTCACGATTAATGTGTCGCGGTGCGGATAGCTCAATTGGTTAGAGCAGTCGCCATGAATGCGAAAGATCTGGGTTCGAATCCCGGTCGGCGCCTGCTTCACATTTTTCGAGAGAGAGAGCCTCCTGTGTAGTTCTATTGACTGCTATGCCGTTATAAAAACTCATTACTATATTCATATCTACAGTCGTTAAATCAATATTTGTATATACATATATATATATATATATATATATATATATATATATTATACAATTATTAATTTAACAATCCTAATTTGTCTCCATGTATATATATATATATATATATATGTAGAGATGGAGTAAACGGGCATAGCAGTCAAGGAACACTACACAAGGCCCCACTCACGAAAAATGTGAAACAGGCGCTGACCGGGATTCGAACCCAGATCTTTCGCTTTCCGGGCGACTGCTCTAACCAATTGAGCAGTCGCCCGGAAAGCGAAAGATCTGGGTTCGAATCCCGGTCAGCGCCTGTTTCACATTTTTCGTGAGTGGGGCCTTGTGTAGTGTTCCTTGACTGCTATGCCCGTTTACTCTATCTCTACATATTTATAATAATTAATGCAGTCTTAAAATCTAAATATTTGTATATATATATATAGACTTATTCAACCGCTTACACAGACCCATTTCGGATGTTCATCTAACGTACTCAGACCTTATACAACGTTGTCAGACCCGGCTCTGGGTCTGACAACGTTTTAATGTTTTTTTCGTTACCATTTATTAGCCTGACCAATCAGAATGCAGAAAAAAAAAATTGACATTGGGCTTGGGAAGGCGGTTTATCGTGAAATTATATACAATGTTAGTTCAAGCAAGTATATACCAGGGGGCGCTTTGATCGCTGCTGTATGTTGTATATAATTATATACGAACTCTCTCAGACCCATCAATGATAACTTACTTAGTGAAGCCCGAAATCTGGCAACATCGTTTATTTTACTTTAGTATGAAAATTGGGATATGCGTAGATAAATAGGTATCAATTAGCACGTATGTATTTAAATGTTTGGAGTTAAAATGACAAATGTAATTTTGAGTATTATAGGAAGTTTTAGCGCATGCTCAACTTAAAATATTTAAAAATATTTCGTATTTTTTAATAAAATATTGAAATAGTTTGTTTTGAAACCATATTTTTTTATTCCATTTAAAAAACGGGTGGAACAAAATCCATAAAATCCAACAGGTTTTCTGTGGGTTAGGAGTAAAAGTAATTGAATCACATTTATTTTCGAGAAATATGAATTTATTTAACGTAAAACACATATGCTTGCAAAGAAATTAAAATTAAGGGAAAAACTTACAAAGGTAGGTATTAGAAATATCAAAATGAATTAACATATAACTCTTACGATGAAAGTGAAATAATATACAGGGTATCTAAAATTAAGGGTGCACCATTGCTGACTTCGTTATCATTGGGCATACAAGTGGTTAAATGGGCAAAGAGTATTTTTAGAAACGAATAAGACTGTGAAAACTAAAAACAATTGAACATGGAATTTTCGGGTTATTCACATAAACAATATTTTTTTCAATGGATCACCTTGCACATTCCCAAAGATTTAGAAAGAGTATACACTTCTGAATAAAAAGGCCTTAATTAACATCTTTTCCAGAATTTAAAATAACATGACTCAAAGATCAGAACTGCCCGAGTACACCACATTAGATGGGGCATGAAATAAAATTGATTAAATACTTATTATTTGAAACTGAAAAAGAAACAACAGAAACAACACAACACATAACACTCGTCGACAATAATTATTGTACGTTTAACACAAAATTTATTCCATGATCTACGTACCGGAGCAGTTCGGACCTTCAAAAGCTATGTAGACTTTTAATTTTTGAAGAGAATAGGTTAAGTACATTAAAGGCTCATTTTCAACCAAATTCGACATCGGAGTTCGACTCCGAGTGTGCTGCAAGCTGTAATTTGCTATTTTCAACAAAATCTAACTCACGCGTGAGCTTAGGCGTTCGATACAAATTTTGTGGGTTATGATGAAATAAACAATTACACTGCCCACTACCAATATATAACGTTTATTTTAATGCTTTTGACCGGTTTCAAGATAAAAGGCTATCTCATCATCAGAATGATTAAGAAAAATTGTAAACAAATTAATATGACAGTTAACAATTTTTCTTAATCATTCTGATGATGAGATAGCCTTTTATCTTGAAACCGGTCAAAAGTATTAAAATAAACGTTATATATTGGTAGTGCGCAGTGTAATTGTTTATTTCATCATGAACTTCTACCAAGTAGTAAAGCTAGAAAATATTAACTACATAATTTTGTGGGTATTTCTGAATTTATATTCACAGTAGTAGTCTGCGCAAACTGTCACTTTTCGCATCTGCCAATCGAATTTTATATAGTAATTTAGCATTTTTTAACGTTTTTGCAACTTTTAAGGCTCATTTTCAACCAAATTCGACATCGGAGATCGACTCCGAGTGTGCCGCACACTGTAATTTGCTATTTTCAACAAAATCTAACTCGCGCGTGAGCTCAGGCGTTCGATACAAATTTTGTGGGTATTTCTGAATTTATATTCGCAATAGTAGTCTGCGCAAACTGTCACTTTTCGCATCTACCGATCGAATTTTATTGTAATTGAACTTTTTTAACTTTTTTACAACTTTTACACTGTTTTCCCTATTTCGCAAATTGCTAAGTCAAAACCTTTTAATTATTGGAAAGTCCGTCGTAAGATGTTACAAAAAAGAACCATTAAGAAATTTAATGTGTTATTGACTTGACATTGACAACTGACATTTCTCCACGAGTCCGCCACACTCGAGCACGAAAGCTTGCAGTTTGTAAGTCCTGGCACGGGAGTGCGAGTGTGCACGCGATTTTCGAATGTGTGCGTTTTGTTGAAAATGAATGCATTGGATTTCCTAAAGAAAGCTTTGTACTCGGACTCGCACTCCAGCACGTAATTTGATTGTAAATGGGCCTTAAGACTTTTTTATTGAGAATTTCATATTGTCATAAAAAATATTAATTTTTACCCATTTAACTATCCCTGTAGACCCAATAATATTGAAGTTAACAATGGCACATACTTAATTTTGGACACCCTGTAGTACTCACAGAGAAATGAAAATAAGGAAAAACAGTTACAAAGGTATTACTTGTCTCTGTAAGTATTGTATACTAAAGTTTTTACCCTAACCCAGTCCTTTTCTTCGAACTCTTGTGGGTTGTTTACTAAAAGAAATTTCACTTTCCATTCCAACGTCATTGTATTCTTTCGGGACTGGTAGTTGCGCATCTAAGAAAATTAATCGTCTAGTGAAAAAAGAAGCCCTTGAATAGCAAATTGGCACTACAATTACTTTTGATATACAGTATGTAACGGATGGAGTTCCAAAGAGGAATTTTTTTAATGTTCCTATTAAGAAAAAGTAATTCTTGACAAAAAATCTTCTTTCCTCAAAAGCCCTAAAAACCTAATTAGATTTGACTATACATATGCAGGTGGAAACCACAAATCTAATGATCTATAGGTTGGTTCCTTTATCTCTGTTTAAGCGTAATCATCATTTACAATAAAAATCAAATAATCTCTAGATATTAAATATCACTTCAGTATATGAAGTTAATGTGCCAGTTATAATGGTTAAAGTTTGTAGTGAATTCATTAAAAGAGCTGAAAAATGTGTACTAGCTGAATAATGATTTTCTTATTTTTTGTAACAATCTTTCTGTCACAATGTTTTTACAAACCACCCAGAATATTAAATTGATGATACTGTAGGTCAATAGTCATATCTAAGTAATTTTTTTAAGTTTCGAGGAAAACAAAAATTTTTATCAAGAAAAGCCTTCCCGCATATACAAGGTGTCCCAATGAAAACTTGTACCCCCGTAAAACTCGGCAAAATAAACGTTTTGACAAAAGTCCAAAAACACGTCGATTTTTATATCAAAGGGGACCAATTTTTATGCAATAATCATTTTAGCAACTCAAGCCCTGTGCGGGGGGTAGCGACCCCCCAAAATTTTTAAATGGGACGGGGGTCAAATGATACCTACTTTGGAAGGGTTTTTCATTACTTACACAGTCGTATTTGTTTTATTCAATTAGATCAATTTGTTACCGATAAATTGCTTCTTGAAGTTTCCAAGTTAAAAAATTAATAAAAGCACAAAAAGGTTTAAACTATCGAATGTATTGCTCGAAATGACCTCCACCAATTGTAATACAATAATACATTCTGGATTCAACCCCCTAGATTTTTTTCTCTGGGGTCATCTGAAATCAACCGTTTACGTCACTCAACCCACAAATACACAAGAACTGCGTCAAAGAATTATCGCCGAATGCCGACCAATAACTCCTGAGGTCTTGAGAAATGTAAGATCTGGATTTGAATCCAGAATGTATTATTGTATGACAATTGGTGGCGGTCATTTCGAGCAATACATTCGATATTTTAAACCTTTTTGTGCTTTAATTAATTTTTTAACTTGGAAACTTCAAGAAGCAATTTCTCGGTAACAAATTGATCGAATTGAATAAAACAAATACGGTTGTGTAAGTAATGAAAAACCCTTCCAAAGTAGGGATCATTTGACCCCCCCGTCCCATTTAAAAATTGTAGGGGGGTCGCTACCCCCCGCACAGGGCTAGAGTTGCAAGAATGATTGTTGCATAAAAATTGGTCCTCTTTGATATAAAAATCGACGTGTTTTTAGATTTTTGTCAAAACGTTTATTTTGCCGAGTTTTACGGGGGTACAAGTTTTCGTTGGGACACCGTGTATGCATACTTAGAAAGATTTTCTTCTTTATAACCCCCTTCCTTTGACAAATAATTGTATTTTACTTAAACTTTGATAAATTTTTATATATTATCAATTAATAAACTCATACCTGTACCAATCTCCCTATCTCGTGCTAGCGCCACCATTAATTTTATGCGGTTCATCTCAGTGACCCGTAGACACAATAATGGGCCAGAAAGTTTTAATTCTTAAATAATAAGTATTCTCAATATGTTTTATGCGCTGCAAGTCCCGGCAGAATTGACAACGTCGCTGGGCTTGGAAACGTTAGGAGGCAGGCTCCCTTTTTATACGCCGGGTCTGGCAAGACTGTAGAATGTAGTGGGCTTATGAACGACAGTGGAATATATGATTTTTCTTTCCTTACTTTTTTTAAGTTTTCTCTGTCTGCATGTGATTTATGGGTTTAAAGGGATCGAATAGAAACAAAATCTTCGAAATATACACAACCAGGTGCTAAATTTTACGTGGGTCTGAGATAGTAAGGTGAATATGGCGGGTCTGGCAAAGATAGTTGATTAAATATATATATATATATATAGGTTAACAGTATAGTTTGGCCTCTTCGTAAATTTAGATATAATGTATAGTTTCGCATCACCCGAAGAAAGAGATGCCACAACTCCAGGGCTGTCCAAAACAATACCTAAGTAATTCAACACTCGCAACACATTATTACACAATGGCGCGTTGGGTATATTATGTTCATGATTTAAATAAATGAATCAGGGTAACAGGAAATTCAGGACATTAACAGTCTCGGTCTAGGTTTGACTTAATATTTTGTAAAATTGGTATAAGGTATAGTTCGGCCTCTCACTTTGAACGCATGAATCCAGGTAGCAGGAAATGCAGGAGGTTACATACATAAAATTTTGATTAAAAAAGTATGTAAGGTATCGTTTGGCTTCAATATTTTGTATCAATTGTATAGTTCGGCCTCTTAGCATAAAAAGTACCTATGTAAAGTATAGTTCAGCTTCAATATTTTGTATCAATTGTATAGTTCGGCCTCTATACATAGTTGGTGCTGGAGGCTAAAGTAACATTCTGTACGTTGATTTGTTCTCACCGAAAATAAGATTAACTTGCATATTTTATTGAAGTAGGTATGAGATTGCGACTGAAAAAATATAAAAAACAAAACTATCAGACGGAAGTAGTATGTAATATTTGAGGACTGTTATTTTATATCTGGTAGATTAAGCAGATTTCTACAGTCTCTATATCCTACGTTCGTAGTCTTCTTTTCAATTCGATCAACGTTTGAGTGAACTAAATACCATAGCCCTGAGCTTTTGTGAATCCAGCTCACCAATTTTCTCTGGCCGGGCCGAGATTTACGACGGCGCTGAACTGCCATCAAAGATTTTGTATTAAATTTAGGGCCGGTTTTTCGTACGTAGATCAAAATGTAACGCGAGGCTACATTTGATTTGGATTTCGTTGCTATGATATAACCAATCACGAAGTCAGTACCTTAGCAACGAAAGCCGAATTAAATGTAGCATCCTTGACCTCCACCATGACCTTGGTCCTCACACAGAAGATGACCTACCTGTCTCTCACCTCAAGGGAGCTGTGGGGGCTCAAAAATCGTTCTCTGCATATATTCTTCACAAAATTCTACATAAGTAATTAAGCATTTTCTGTGAATTAGCTAAAGAATTTGTAAATATCTAAGCACGGCATTTTTGGAAATAATTAAACTTTATTTGATTAAAATAATTTTTAGTTCTTGCAAACAAGAAGAAGATTAAAAACAGAAGAGTAGTTGCTGGTCATTTATTTTTGATGCTAAAGCATCACGTTAGTTTTCGTGATGTTATTCTTTTTTCGTTAAGTTAAGTTTTGACTCTTGAATTTTTTATATTGTTTTGACTATATTTTTGAGTTTTCTTATTGCAAACGGCAACATTCACATTTTTCAAGATAATAGGCAATTTCTCCGGGTATATACACTTAATTTTTTATTTTTGTTTAGAAACAATAGGAACAAGATTCTAAAACTGTAAGTACAGAATAGAAAGCAAAATAATCATCTGACCCTTATTTCATGATTACTTTCTAAAAACTGAAAAATGTATGGAACTTCTTTTTCAATATGTGTTTTACACATACAATGTAGTTGGATCAAGAATTCTTAATAAGTTAACCCCATGCACATGCCAAAAGACGTGTTTCGCTGACACCGTCAGCATCTTCAGGAGTTGAAGATTAATCTTAAACTCCTGGGGGTGCTGATGTCAGCGAAACACGTGTCGAGTTTAATTACTGCCACTATCTTGGCGTGTGGGGTTAACTTATTAAGAATTCATAATGGCCTCAAAATGTTTCACATTTCGTGCTCGGATATTTTCAAATTATTTGGATAATTCACAAAAATATTTATTTGATCACAACTTAAAAAACCGTTCCAGGAATATGTTTATATGAACTTTTTTATTCATAAGTATTGATACTCTTATGTGTCAAAATATTGCTGCTTCCTCCTGAATCACACTGAAGAGATCAATTGCTTGTTAATAAGATAGATCTCAAATTTGGGAAGGTTTTTGGTAGTTGAGAAATTTGCATTAAACCTCATTTGCGCCACTTCCATTCTACTAGAAATAACTTCATAGTTTGATTTTTTAATGGAACACCTTTATACTGATTATGGATAATAGCAAGAAATATACAGCGTGTGTCCCATTAACGAAAAAAGGTAATTTTCATCAACATCAGAAGTGGCACAAAAGTGTTCACAAGCAGATTTAGTGCACATTTTCTCTTATATTAACCCCTCCCAAATTTCAAATAACTCATTTAATAAGCAAAATATTTATAGGAGCAAGCGAAGTTCAGCTGGCAGAAACTCTAGAAGTATTTTAATTTTTCTCTAAAATGCATAGCAGATACATACGAAACTGCCATGACTAGTATTGTAAATGGCGGATATTACCATTCGCTTATTTTTTTTACAAATTTTAAACTTGTTAACTTTTTCTAAAGCAGTAACAGAGGTACTTTTAGTTTGATGTTACTTGAACCTGAGAGACTTTTAGTTTGATATTTAAAGAATATTTTTGTTAAATTTTTTTATCTTCACTGGATGTCCCATCAGGAACTTCCACCTCAAGTATCTTGAATACTAACAAATACACTTAGTTTGAGCAATGGATCTTTGATTGCGGCAACAAAAGCAGATCGGTATGAATCAAATCAATGCTGCATTTGTTGCCAAGCAGTTGCAGTGGCGTGCGATGCATGAGAAAAACTGCAATATGGCATTTGAGCTTAGGTACCTAAACACTCATAATTTTTCTTGCGGCAAACGTATAAAACACAAATCGTTGATTTAAAAGAAGGCAAACATATGTCCCAACTGTTGAAAAATTAAACGAAGCATAAATAAAAAACTACAATCGAAATTTATAATTTATTGAAGAAAAACATCAAATTTTAATACGTACATGACTAAAATTTCGCAATTAAACACAAATTCAGTATACAAGTGATCATTAGGTGTTAGCGATCAATAAAGCTTCCACTAACTTTACAAAAATAATCTTGAAACTGGCGATACCACTGACAGTAAGAGTAAGCAGCTGCGCCATCTATTGTATTGGTCTCCCGACGAATTGCGCATGATGCGCTGCGTATCCTAGATTGATTCATTTGCGAAAGATGTATGCATCAACAAAATGTTGCATTCGTGTCTGCTTCTACGAACATACGCGAATAAAGATCCATTGCTCAAACTGTACTTGAAATAAACATTGTAAATTACATCAAAGTGGAACATATTTTACGGACATCAGTATTTTCACCCTGTAAGTATGAGTCACCTCATTCCTAAAATCTTAAACAATAATGAGTGGTACTGGACCGTTCCAACAACTACTCTTCGAGTAGGATTCACTCTATAATTCAATGCCTGGTGGGGCGTTTACTCTAGGAGTAGTTGTTTGAACAGTCGATCAGCAATTTAAGCACTTTTTGTACAAGGCTTATTAATTGTCTTGAATTTTGGTTTTGATAATGATGTATCGCAAGGGGTAGGTATGTTGGATTTAAGACCTTAGGTGTTGGAAGTGTTAGAATATCGGTGCCACAAAGTATGTTCCCCATTAGACGCTACTGGCAACAATATTTACTTCGTCATGTATTTTTTGGCTTTCGAGATATTTGGGTTAAAATTTTCAATGGCGCACTCAGTATACAGGGTGATTCAGAAATGGTGAATGAAACGAAAATGGTAGATTCCCCATGCGAAAATAAGACAAAGAGTCCCCTGTCCGAAGTTGTACCCCTGAGGAGATATAGCCCTCCAAAGTATCCCCTTAAATTTCGATAAAAATTAATTTCTCAGAAACTATATGACTTACAAGGTTCCAATTTGGTACACAATTTAGGAACTTTATAAACCATAACTGATGTGAAGTTGAAGTTAATTGAAGTAATGCAAGGTGTTTATTCGGGGTGGGTCACCCTTAAAATTTCATTGAACTATTTAATCCATTAATTAATTTGAAAAAGTTTTATGGCATTTCATGCAAAATTTCATTTTCAAACTTTTTTTACTCCTAGTACTTTTAACTAAAATGAATAGTTTTTGAGAAAAACGAAAATAACTTAAGTAGGATTCTAATTATTTTACTTAAAAATTAATCGAAACTTTCACTAGTAGGCTATTACAAAGAGGCAATTTTTAATAAATCTTAATATTTTTGCATAACGAGTATTTCAGAGTTTTTAATAAATATCAATTAGAGTAATTGCTCAAATTGTTGTCCATGAGTCTACTAGTGAACGTTTCGATTAATTTTTAAGTAAAAAAATTAAAATCTTACTTAAGTAATTTTCGTTTTTCTCAAAAACTATTCATTTTGGTGAAAAGTACTGGGAGTAAAAAAAGTTTGAAAATGAAATTTTGCATGAAATGCCACAAAACTTTTTCAAATTAATTAATGGATTAAATAGTTTTAAGAAATTTTAGGGGTGGCCCACCCCGAACAAACACCTTGCATTACTTCAATTAACTTCAACTTCACATCAGTCATGGTTTATAAAGTCTTTAAATTGTGTACCAAATTGGAACCTTGTAAGTCATATAGTTTTTGAGAAATTAATTTTTAGCGAAATTTAAGGGGATACTTTGGAGGGCTATATCTCCTCAGAGGTACAACTTCGGACAGGGGTATATTAGACTCTTTGTCTTATTTTCGCGTAGGGAATCTACCATTTTCGTTTGATTCACCATTTCTGAATCACCCTGTATGCGATGATCTTGATATAATTTAGGGAATATTTGTTTTGTTTTCTTTTGTTTGTTGCACGTTTATAAATAAAATTGTGTCCAAAACGAAGCTTTATTTATTTATTTATCTTACAATAAAAAACAAGTTGCTCTGAAGCAATCTCAAAATAAACATGAAATTACATTAAAAGAAAAATGAATAACAATCGCCAGCAAAATAGCAAATGAACTAACCCGTAAATAACATACATAGCGTCCAAATTTAGAGGTGTCAGCATCAGCATGGGTAACTTGATTATTATTGAAGACAAAGATGGTTCATCATCATAAGGTTCTCAGTCCGAAGACTGGTTGGACGCGTACCTCCATTCTTTTCTATCCTGAGCTAACCTACGCATTTCCCTAAAAGTAGAACATCCTACATCCCTAACTATTTGAGAGCAGTAGCCTAATCTAGGCCTACCCCTACCTCTTTTTATTCCTATCTCTGACTCTAGTATGTCACGAACTATTCCTTCGTGTCTTAGAAGGTGTCCTACCATCCTATCTCTCCTACTCTTTATTGTTTTCCATACCTTTCGCCTTTCCCCAACTCTTTCTAATACTTCCCTATTGCTAACCTTATCTATCCACGGTATCTTCATCATGCGTCTGTAGCACCACATTTCAAACGCTTCTACTCTTTTTCTATCCGCTTCTCCTATTGTCCAAGTTTCGCACCCGTATAATGCCGTACTCCATACATACGACGTTAAGAGTCTCTTCCTAGTCTCTATATTAACCGTTCTCGAGCATAACAGTTGTTTCTTTTTGTTAAACGCAACTCGGCCCTGCGCCATTCTTTGTTTTATATCTTTAGTGCTCCTACCGTCTTGAGTTATTTTACTTCCTAAGTAGCAGAAATCCGCGACCTCCTCTATCTTCTCATTTCCAATTTGTATTTCCATTTTAGTTCTATTTTCACATCCCCTACATACCTACAAAGATGGTTAAGTGGATAAAAGTTTATCAGAATTTTATGACCACTCCAAATCTACAAGCAAATTTTACTAGCCTTTTTTAAGATATCTCAAGAAAAGAAACAATTGCAATTTCTTTTTTATTACTTATACATTTTACATTGTTGGGATTTAACCGTTTTTAAGGCACTTTTTTAACACACGCTTGGTGGCCTTATAACTTTCTATCTATTAATTACCAAGATTCGACTACTAACTTTTGTTTTTCTTTTGGACCTCCTCTATTGTTTTGTTTACATTTTTAAATAGCACTTTTTATTGCCTTGTCAACGATGTATTACAACATACCAAAATTTTCACTTCAAAAAATGAACAATTTATTTTCTAACAAAAGAACATTGTGGTGCATTAATTATTGTCGACGTTCTTTCGTTTGAAAATAAATTGTTACTCTCTGTTCTCGTTTTCTTCATTTTTGGAAAAAATGCTCTTCAAAAGCGCAAACAAAACTATTGACATCCACAAGAAAAACAAAAATTAGTAGTTCCATTTCAGCAATAAAAAACACTGATAAGACCACAAGACGTATTTTCAAAAGTACCTTAACAATATTCAAGTTCCAACAATGCAAAATAAATAATAAAAAGAAAGTCGATAAAAAAACTAAAACACGCACGCTTTTTACAGCAGTGTTGGTAGATAACTCTTCGTACAGCTCCCTCTAGCGCATGACTTTTTTCCCTCTTTCTGACAAGTTTTCCCTCCCACTGTTTTTATCGAGGTTTTTATATGACAGGCCGTAATAGATTTCTTTATGTAACCAGTATTCGCATGGGTGACCCGCTCGGTTAAATAGGGGTGACCTGAGGTATTATAAATCAAAAATAAATTGCTTTTTTTTCTTTTGAATGTGATTCCGTTATCTGACGAGGCACTAGAAACACAGATTCTTAGCTGTAAAACTTCAAACACAAGTTCGGAGATAACGCAAAAAAGCAACAAACGAAAAAATCGACAATAAACTAGGTTTGTTTCGCGGATATCGTGATTACGAAGCCAGTACATTATAGCCATCCGGGCACTGAGGGACTTACCTGGCACCTTCGAATTCACATAGAAATAGTTAAGAGCATGTGTTGAGGTGAATAAATTGACTGGAATCTAGCTGCGCGAGGTTCCATAACCCATACTGGTTACATAAAGAAATTATGCACGTAGCGCACGCATTTCTACAGACTGCTCGTTTGAATTTAACCCCATCCCCCCTGATACTCGCTCATAGATCAAGAACTTGACTAAATGACTATGCAGTTATAGAGAACGGAAGCAATACGTACATAGAATAGACAGAATTTCAACTAGAAATAACGCATGGGATATGCGCTTTTATGAGTATTTTAAGTATGTGTAAAAATCCCTCTTTTGACTTTCAATTTCCCACTTTCGGCCAAAATTCCCTCAAAAAAGGGAATTTCCTTCCCATATACCATCACTGTTTTACAGTCGACTTTCGTTTGCTTTTTGATGCGTGATTATTTATATCCCAATTTATTAAAGAGTCCACTGCAAAAACGATGAATGTCACTATTTTGCTCGAAATGGGTTAAAGGTTGCCTACAATACTTCAAAACACGTGCGTCTCATTGCAGTAAAAATTTTTCGATCCATGACATGGAAACTGTTATCTTACATCGTTTTTATATCAAATGACCCAGACTCGCTCCGGCCTAACGGCCTCCGCTCAATTGTCCTTTTGACCTGACCGATTTTTTACGTAAAAAGATAAACGGTGGAATACAAAAAAAAAGAAGTTGTTGAGATTGGGATCAAACCCAAGCGCACTGGTTCACGAGACGAAAGAACTATAACCACCGCGCCACATTCGTGCTCGGCGGTGCTTGTCAGAAACTAGGTACAAATAGTGTAAGGCATATGTGCAATATTATGTACTGCCATGGATCGAAAAATTTTTACTGCAATGAGACACTCGTTTCAAAACTAGTAGATTCTTGTAGCCTATCATTCAGAGCAATAATGGTGATAGTCTGCTTGTAAATTAATACACAAAAAATGCTGTACAGGAGACAGAGTCAGAACTGTCAAACTTTAAAATTGATATTACGGCAAATTTGAAAATTCTGACATTCATCGTTTTTGCAGTGGACTATTCAATTAGATTTACCAATGCAATGTCTTAGCGTGCTGTTAATTATCCCCTTGTTTTCATTAGTAATCGAGGATTTTCTTTAAATAAATATCTTTCGTGACGGACCACCAGACAACACATGGAATGCAAAACTCCGCTTGGATTCGAATAAAAAATCCCCTCGCGTCTTGAAAGTGCCCGCGCCTTCCGGTACTGCAGCAAGCCTGTTGCTTGTGTGGCAAGAAGTTTAAGAGTCCGGCAAAACCCCTTTAAAATGAACCTGAAAACTGACTTCTTAGTACTACGCTCATTTCTGAACGGTGAAAATTGAAGTGTTGAGTTTTGGACAGTGTATAAACGAAACTTTATTTTAGGCTTCTATAGAAAGGAAATTTAAAAAATTTCTCTTAGAAAGTGTCAGGTCACTTATGAAGTTGACCATCTTCACACGTGCATAGCGCCAAGAGATTTACAGTTTTCGAAAAATTGTTTCGATAGAGGCATAAAATATACCTGCTACCATAACCAGGCCTTCGTTTTGTTAAATTTACTAGGATGATCGTAGCACAGCGAAAGCACTACAAACGCAAAATATGCCTTGGTATGTGCTGCCACCCCGTGTATCGAGAGAGCGTAAACTCAGAGCGGCGTTGTCACACTTACTAGGTACCAAATGCGCGGGCTTTGAATGTGTGTTGTTCTTGTGTCTATAATGTGCTATAATGTGATTAAAGAATCATGTCATCATCGGTGTTGCAACACAGCTGATAGTTCGCTCCGTTTTCTAACGGATACCTCACCGACCCGCTGCCCCGCAGGTGTAACTTTTGGCCTGCTTTGCTGGGCTCTTAACAGTCTATTAAAGCGCGTGAAAGTGGAAGTGGCCTACTCGGCAAAACCTAGTTGGGATATAAATAAACGCCTTTTATGCAGTCTCAAATGCCGACGCCATTCCCTGCAACTCGGATGAGCCGGAAAACATTCCACGATCCGGATATTATTTACTTGAACCCGGATTGATCTAGATTCAACCCTCTGAAAAATCCAGATCAGATCCGGTTCTGATTCAAATTTCAAAACAATCCGAACAACAGTAATAATCTAATAATGAACAACTTTAGGGAGTTTGTTAGTCATTACAGTAGTTTCATTTCCAAGGGCCCAGGTCCACCCTGCCCATCTACCTATATCATTTTACAAATGCTTAATCCAAAAATAAGTGCGCACATGATTATTAACATGAACAACAAAGCTCGCCAAGGCTCGTACAGCAACTTTTATATTCCTGGGACATGAGTACCATTCCGGCTCTCTGTTCAGTATAAAAAATTGAATGCACTTTTAAGTTTTTTAGTTCACTGTCTAATCACTTTTAAAATTGAAAAACACTAGGTGTAACATCAAAATCCTATTCAGAATAAAAATACGAGACGAGAAATCAGAACCAGACAGTAGGCGTATGCATACACTCTAGGATGCCTTTGTCCTGAAGTGATGTCTTATGTAGAATTTTGTTAAGAATATATGCAGAGAACTATTTTTGAGCCCACACAGCTCCCTTGAGGTGAGAGACAGGTGGGTCATCTTCTGTGTGAGGACCGAGGTCATAGTGGAGGTCAAGGTCACAAGGTCACGACCAAAAATTTCGCTTTTCCGGTTTTTCCAATTTGTTTTCGGATTCTGCTTCGAATTATAAGACCTTTTCGCCTCTTGGCATTTTCTCGTGAGGTGAGCGCTTTAAAAGTTAGAGCGGGGTTAACCTTTGCGTGGAGAATTTATAAGGACAAGTTCCACCTGCTGCCAGAACGATGGAACCTGACAGTTTGACAATAAATCGGTATGAAGTCTTGAAATTTCCGGTTTATATTTGCTAACTCAAGAGGCGTATAAGCCCGAAGATTAAGATTTCAGCTCAAACTAATTGCTAGTATAACTATAAATCAATAGTTACAACTGTCAACTGAAATTTTGAACAGAAAATAGAAAAATAAACCTGATGATGACTGCAAGTGTATGAAACGTCAGAGACAATTTTTTTAGAGTACTGTAGAATATGAGGGTTAACCAACCATTTAAACCTGTTTTTACAAATCATCAAAATCTTAATAAATAAGGAAGTTATTAACAAAAAACCAAATTGCGAATTTTTCCTTTTTCAAATATCTTGGAAACCAACAGAGCGAAGTCGATTTTCGTGAGGGCATATTAAAGGGCTCCAAATCGTAAAACTTTTTCTCCATTTAACCGTGTTTGTATCTTTAAAGGTAATAGTGAGATAGCAATGTTGTCGAGGATTATCTGGGACACCCTTTTCTATTGTTTTTCTATATTATTACTCGTAAAGCTAGAATGGCCTCGCGCGTTCCCCTATTTCTTCTAAATCCGAACTGATCTCCTAATATTTCTTCCGCCCTTTTCTCCGCTCTTCTTTGCACAATTCTAGTTAAAATTATCATCATCATGATTATTATTATTATTATTATTATTTACGTACTATCCACTACAAAAATGCTATATTTGTTAAATGTTTGTCGAAGTATCAGTCCAGTCTGTCACTCACACAGTGTTGCCAGATGAGTTTCACATTAATAAGTAGAGGGCGCAGGGCGCTTAATTAATTAATTTGTTATAGGCAAATTTAAAATGAAAATATTAATTAACGTTACACTGGTATAGTACCCAAATGAATGTGATATTTTTACCTACTATGCTCATTATTAGGTTTTTCATGTTTATAATGCTGACAGTACTATTTGACACAAAACTCACCTTCCAGATTCATTTCACTCTTTCATTTTTCTTTGTATGAAGAAATGCAGTTATTGGCGCCACATAATAGAAACTTCAAGCAGAATTTTAACATTGAAAAAGTTTTAGTATCCTAGCATGGTGCATGGGTATGAAATTCACCGAAAAGATTGTGTTGCATTTGCCACATACGTCACGCGTGAGACTCGATCGGAAGCGGCTAAAGTCAAGCGCCAGGCGCTAGACCGCTCAGTTTGAGTAAGCTTCATTCAGAGTGGGAGCGTCTAGCGTCGCAAATGTGAGAGAATGCCACAACAGGAATCCAGTTATTATAAATCGACGCAGGTGTGATGAATAATTATTTAACACGCTATCTCGTATGCGGAAATATCCCAAATGCACAAGGGTTACAGTCTGCTTCGTCATTTTCAGTGTCTCCCCCGGTTGCATCTTTGCGAAGGCTGTGAATTTTTAGTTTTTACAATTAACTTAAAAGTCATATAATTAATAAGACTAGAAGGAGCTTTGCCTGGCTTTGTCCGTAAGGCCAATGGGCGGAAAATGTGACTATCAAAAAGAGATGGGAAACAACGGACTCACAGCGGGTACATAAACTTACGAACACAGCTCCACGCGTCAGGACTCGGGCGGATGCGTCTGAGAAAAATTTCTGCTTGCGGTACTCTCTTAATTCAGTAACTCTAATCAGAATCAGAGCCAGTATATACTGGCTCTGAACAGAATCAAGCAGTAGCACCATCTGTCAACACGTGACCGAAACACACTGCGTATAATAGAGGCGTTTATTTATATCCCAACTAGGTTTTTGCCAATTCATAGTTAAGGTGGCTTTAGACGATGCATCTTTTGGTGCGGCAATGCCACAGAAGGCAGAAAACGCATGCCCTTTTCTTCGTGCATCATAGTATTTAAACAGGAGTTCGTTTCACTGCGCTAGTTGCAAATATGGATTCCGATCTACTATTTGGAGCAGCACATACACCGCCGGCGCCGTCTAGTACACATCGTCGGTCAGGGCTTGCTCTATAATTCAATGCCTGTTGGGGTATTTGCCCGGGGAGTAGTTATTTGAGCAAGTCCAGATCGTTTTGTTATTGTCTTTATTATAATAGCAAAGAAGCTTGCATGGTGTGAATGTGCACAGCAATCCGCAGACCGGTTTCGTCCTATTGGGATTCTTCAGTACGGCGCCGCTATGCACAAACACACCCTGCCCTAATGTACATTCTGCCGACGTAGGTCCGTTCTGTAATTCAATGCCTGGCGGAGTATTTGCTCGAGGTGTAGTTGTTTGAACGGGCCTATTAGTCGACGCGAACGAAAATGTTGAACTCGAGAATTTTTAAAAGAAAAGGGCGACTATTGCTCGTTAGAAAAAATGGTGATGGATGGTGGCTGTTTTTTTCAAAATTTCACTAGAATGTCTTCGACGGACTTTGACAGACATCTTTGAAGACCTAAAAAAATGTTTTGGTTTATTATATCTCATTGTTAATTTTTACGGTTTGATAGTTGGTAGATACTGTTTGTTTTTGCCATTGATATTTCCTATTGTTTGTTTCTGCGATTTAGTTGATAAGTACAATTTTCTTAACCCCTGCAAAGCTGTGCTCTTAAAATTGTTTATTATTGATCTGCATATTCTCGGCTATTATGTGGAGAAGATCCAACTTGCAAGTACTCTTATTAGACGGTACAGTTTTGTAGGCCGATAATTTAATTAAATAAGATAGAAAATCTAAAGTATGGCAACGTTGAGAACTACAATAGCAAACTTAATAACTGATGCCCAGCACTCGCCTGTGATTACACATATAAAATCTACGAAGCTTTATCTGCAGCCGACGGCTCCGATTTGAAATTTTTATCTTCTGGCTTTGGGTTAAATATGCAAAGGCTACGCATTTTAAACAGACCCCTTAGCTGCCCTTTCGCACCAGACACACGCATTTTTTGCAAAAAAAGATCATGTAAAAACGTTAGAGAAAAACTAACCTCTGCGGGATCCGATCCCACCCAGCCGGAGGATACCAAACTATCAGTTCTATGCGATACCTCCCTACCTACCACCGCTGCTAGTTCCGCTCTTTGCTAACGAATTACTTAAACGTATAACTATGATAACGTTTCGCGTGGTGAGCGAGAATGGAGCCATCGGCTGCGAATAAAGGCTCCATAAAATCTCGTTGCAAAAAGCGAAGGAATGCTATTTAATTTGTCTTACATTTTGGAAAGGCTTCAACTTAAATCATATTTTCTAACTTTTGGCTATCTATCTAGTGAAAAAATTAGGCAAACTCAAAATATGTTCCTCGTTTGGCAACGCAACCAAACGTACACTAGTAGATTAGATGAAGATTCTCTTCATTCCTTCGCAAGTTTTGATTAGGTATTCCCAAATAGTTGATGTAAAATGAGCAGGAGCTCCATCGTGCATGAACCTAAACCAAAAGTTCACTTCAATGGCACTTCTTGAAGTGATGGAAGCAGCCTCTTCGTTACAAAATTAAAATATTATTATTGTAGCGCACGAATGATGCAAGTGGATTCCCATCTGACTCGGGACATACTTGCGTCACCTTGCCTCTCGGTAAAATGTGTGGTGCGCTATAAAGTAACGCATGCAGTCGGGCATGCGCTTGTTTGCGCTACGATGCATGCATCAAGATGCACGAAAAAGCGCATCGTCTAAAGCTACCATTATAGTAATCGCGGATTTTCTTTAAAAAAATACCTTCGTGACGGGACACCGAAAATTCTGTAAATTACAATAAACTTTAGAAGAAAAAAAGAAAAAGGATCCGCTTGGATTCGAACAAAAACTCCCTGTGCGTTTTGGTACAGAGCCAAACTTCTTGCTCCTTTAGCATGTAGTTTAACAGTCTATTAAAGAGCGTGAAGGTGGAAGTGGCATGCTTTGCAAAACCTAGTTGGGATATAAATAAACGCATAATAGAGATTTTCTTGGCAGTTAATTACGACATGGTGTCGTAAAAACAGTTCTAGTCACATGTTCTTGCTGACTCGGGCTTCGAAGATTCCTATTATTTTTGGGTTCCCGACGTAATTGCTCAATTTTGCATACCTTACAACCGTTATAACTACGTATTAATACAGGTATGAAGATTTCAAGTTGAGTTTTATGACAATTTTCTCATGTTTCCAAAAAATATTTCATGTCTCTGACAGCAGTTTGACTTTTATCTTAGACCCCTTTCGAAAGGGAGTTCTTGTCGATTTTGAAGTTTTTTTGACCATAACAAGTCCACGACTGTTGACGGCCTTTTTAACACCACCACTTTTTTGGCCGACCTCTGCGCTAAGAAGTCGCCAGTGTGAAAGTGGACTTAATATCAATAGCCTATAATTTTGTATGCTGTGTTCATATTTTAACGCATTGAACAATACTGTCCACAGTGCCTCGCTTCGCTACGAAACTATTCGGAAATAACAAGTCATAGATATAATTAGTATGTACCCACTAATATAATTAAAAATTCATAAGTGACACATTTCGTTATAGTCGAAGAGAATAGTAGTTTACGTAACGAGTATCATGGAAAGTGACAAATTTCATACGAGCGTGAAAGTTTATGCACGAGGCGTAGCCGAGTGCAGAAATCACGCGAGTTTATAGGAAATACACTTTCCATCGAGTAATGTACACTATTTTTCCTACGACCCCTTCACAAGACAAATTTATTCATAAAACAGTAACTTCATTAATTTTTAAGGATTTGTTGTCTATTTTAACAGATGTCAAAATTTCCAAGTAGCCTACTAACTTACTATGAGCATAATATTTTAATAATTCCGATCAGCTCATGAATGACACGTTGATTTTTTGTACTCTTGTCCGCCAATTCATCAAATGACCAGTTCGTACCTATAAAATATTTAGGTCTTCCACGGAGTAGCCATTAAAATGTTCAACTGCCGTACCTTTTAAGAGGTTTTTCTGATAAAAAATTATTAGATTTAAAAAGTGACAGGATATTTATTCAGTAAACGTCAAAATCTCAAAGCAGACTACAAAATATGAATGAACTGTGCGATTTTCAAAAATTACAGCACTGTTTGGAGTTTAGCGCACGGTCAACGCAATTGTCAAGCTTCCGGCCTACTATGCTGTATGCAACGTGCCGCTTTCCTAGGGAGTCGTAGGAAAATATCTTTACATGACTAGGTACAACTTTAATTCCTGCCTTTTTATTAAAATGACGTGTTATAGAAATGCAATGTGTGTGATGTGTATTGTTTCTTATTTCAAGAAATTCAATCCCCTATGAACCTATGTAATTACATAGGTAAGTAAACTGCTAAACACAATTAAAAATAAAATTTCAATATCCGATTTCCTTATTTGTTATATTTTTGCGTTCATTATAATAGGTGTCCTTCCATATCAGATTAGGTGGACATCAAATAATATTTCACTCTCCTGTAATGTGACCACTCGTCAAAGCGGCCGTTTTTTTTGATAGAGCCACTACTTTTGGCTTTACAGAAGTTTTATTGTAGGTACTAAAACCTAAGAGGCAGAACTATACTTTTTATATAGTATATTGAGGCCAAACTATACTGTTCATAATATATATTTTGATGTATGAGTACATCTACTTCCTTACATTTCTGTTACCCTGATACCTTCAACGAAAATACATGTTGGCGGTGGAACAAAATTCTGAAAATCTAGCCCAGTCTGAATTCTGAAACTTTCAGAATGAGTGGCAAAATGGAAAAATAGTAAAATATTAAATTTTTAAATAGGCCGTTACGCCGTAAAGATGGAATTTGTAAAATTTTGAATTTGAATCATACGGAAAATGTCTTATTTTTTTCTACTAATTAAATTTCTAAGGAGTTTCTACATTCATGGGCCACTTCTGAAACAATAACAATCTAATAATAATATACTAAAACAATAAATTGCCCTATCCCGTATATTATTCTCCGTGTTGAAAAATTATTTCCCCCCAAAACAAAAAAGGCGATGATATTATTCATAAGTATTTTAAGATTTAAACCACGTTTTTAACATGCATTTCCAACTAATCACTTCCGACCAATAAGAGAGGGCTGCCGCTTAGAAAACAAAAGGAGCGCTTTCTGGAACATGTAGGTAAATTTACATCCTTACATTTCCTGGAGTCCTGGTACTTCAGTCACAGACACTTCAACGAAAATTTACGTTTATGTCGAGTTTTTTTGCCATTCAAATTCGTGTCTTTGAAGGGACATTGGACACCCCTGGTTTGAATACTCTTCAGCCTGCCTAGTGGAAAAGTTGAGAGAGATAGTTACATAACATAATATGACGTAACGGGAGTCCGAACAATACATTATGAACAGATATACAGGTTGTTACTTTGGCCTCGAGGCCAAACTATACACGAAGAGGCCGAACTATACACTTTTTACAAAACTTTGAGGCCAAACTATACTGTTAACCTATATATATGAATATATACAAATATTAATTTATCGACTGAATATATGAAATAGTAATGAGTTTTATCGGCATAGCAGTCAAGAGAACTACACAGGAGCCTCCTGTGTAGTTCTCTTGACTGCTATGCCGATAAAACTCATTACTATTTCATATATTCAGTCGATAAATTAATATTTGTATAATTACCTAGGCTAGGTTTCTCTTACTGACAATTTATCCTACCAGGATCATTTGTCTGTACGAAGCACTCAAATAAGTGCGACTACTGCATCAGATCCAAAAGTGGGTTGTTGTTGGTGAATTATAAGATTCTTAATAATTGTTATTCCATCTTCCTTCGCTACCTATATAAGGCCTTTCTCTCACAATTAATGTGTCGCGGTGCGGATAGCTCAATTGGTTAGAGCAGTCGCCATGAATACGAAAGATCTGGGTTCGAATCCCGGTCGGCGCCTGCTTCACATTTTTCGTGAGAGAGAGCCTCCTGTGTAGTTCTCTTGACTGCTATGCCGATAAAACTCATTACTATATATATATATATATATTTGTAATATGCTAAAATGACCTCCGTATGGATACGTGCGTTACACAAACTGGCCTCAAAATCCGGAGGCAAGTACGTAAAATCGGAGGCCAGTAGGAATCAGTGTGTATTTCAGCTTTAAACCATTTATGACGTCACGAGAAAGCCACTGGCAAATTTTATGGTGGAGGCGACTTTATGCATTACACATATACAGTTATACAGTTGAGTTTTAGACATTGCGATCAGATGGCGCCACCGACTAATACACATATATTCAAATTTATATGTCCATGCAGTACATGCCTCCATGTATGCGCCTACTTCATTCACCTCCGAAGTTTGGCAAACGCGCACGGAGTCGAGTTAGTACTTTTATGTCACTAAACAAATATATAGATTATAGCAGATATTAGGTATAATAATAAAATAATTTTGTAGCCACTTAATATAATTCTCTTCTATTTCTGGGATAACGAGGCTAGTGGATTAAGAGTGTGAGTGTTTATATAATTTTACATACGCTGTACTGAACAACATTTTTATAATACGAGGCGTGTTCGAGAAATAACGTAAACTTGCTTTAACATTAAAAATGTTTAATGAATTAGAAGTGTGACGGTATACCGGGGTCCCAGTAGCGATTTCTGTGGCGGTTGGAAATTTTGCAGTTCTTGCGAATTTTTGCAAGTTCTACGTTTGCCATGTCAATGTTTTTGGTGCCATTTTGAAGATTTCGTCAAATGCGAACTTTGGGGGGGAGGTATAGAAAATGTAAGATTAGAGGGGGCGAAAATACGAGGGTTAAAACCATTTTTTGGGCACGGAAGCATTCCGTGCTGTTACATCGCATACTTTATGAAACATCCAGCTTTGATTTAGGGTTAGTTGGAAAGAGGATGAACCGGCCAACATGGCATGGGTTGGTTTTGGGGTTTGCGATGCACGAGGGCAAAATTATAGGGGTGTAAACTTCAGGTACGTTTTTAGCAAACTTTAAACATTCGACATTGTTATGTCGCATATTTCTGTAACACCCAAATTTAATTTTGGGCTGGTTGGAAAGAGGACGAAGCAGAGCACACCTAATGAGTTGGTTTTTGGGGTCCTTGATGCATGGGGGCGATATTTAGGGGTGCAAAGTAGAGCTACCTTTTTAGCAGAGCTGCTATACTGAGTACAGGAAGGTATTGCAAGTCCAGTACTCAGTAAATACGATACTTACAGTACATTACTTCAAGTACTTTCAAAAATTATTACTTGTACTGGGTAGTTGCAATACTTTGATGCTGAGGTACTTGTATTTGGTACTGGATTGAAACATTTAAGTAAAAGTAATTTACTTGAAGTTTTTTTGGTATCGTAAGTACTTTTTGTACTTGCAGTAAAAAAAGTACTCCAAGTGCCTGCATTTTGCGTTTTAAGTGTTTATACAAGTATTAACAGGTTCAAACTGGAAACTTCAAATTTTAATGTCTCTTCCATCGGTGTATAGGGAAACGGTATAAGGGTTAGTTTTTCTCAGTCAGTGCAAGTGCATTGCCGAATCAGTTTGAGTTGGAATTTTTAAAATATTTGAATGACAGAAGAAGCAATATTTGTATGCTAGATGATTATCATCATATTAAGCATCTTTTCATAAAATACAATACCATTTTGCCATCTTCTGCTTCTGTAGAACGCTTGTTTTCATTCGCCAAATAATTAATAATCCACGAAGACACGCCTTAACAGACGGAAATTTCGAAAAGTTAGTGTTGTTAAAGGCCAACAAAAATTACTGACAACTAATGAACTAGTGTCAATTGAACTTTATTTTTTTATGCAATTAAAAATGTTGTTTACTTTATATTTCTTATTTCAATAACAAGTATCATTATGCAATTTGCAGTTTTTTTAAGAAGTACCCAATATAAATGCTCTACAGATAAGTGCATATATGTAGTACCACAAGACAGTAAACCTTACAATTATTTACTTAATCCTTATAGCTCTTTTTCCCTGTCATCTATTTGTATAGTAATGTCTTATACTGGAAGTAACTAGTCCTTGGTACTTGAAATTCTTTCATGTACTTCAAGTTTTGTATTTAATTCAAGTACTGATAATACTGCAAGTAGTCTGTACTGGATACTAGGTACTGCATTTTAAAACTTTCAAGTAAAATACTTATTACTTGCAATACTTCTCTAAAAGTAGATTACTCGGTACTGGATACTTGCAGTACTTTCAGTGTTTACTGGATACTGGTACTGGAAGTACTTTATACTAGTACTTGTAGCAGCTCTGCTTTTTAGTAAATTTTAAGCGTTTGGTGCTGTTACATCGCATAAGTTTGTAAATAATAATAAATACATTTGTGCACGAGGCGCAGCCGAATCCAGAAGAATTGGAAATATGGCAGAATACGGGGGTCCCAGTAGCTATTTCTGTAACGCCTAGAAATTTCGCAGTTTTTGCGAATTTTTGCAGTTTTACGTATGCCAGGTCAATATTTTTGGTGGCATTTTGAAGATATTGTCAAATGCGAATTTTGGGGAAGGGGGGATAGAAAATGTAGGATTCGGGGGGGGCGAAAGTGCGGGGGTTAAGACGATTTCTTGGGCACGGAAGCGTTCGGTGCTGTTACATCGCATACTTTATGAAACATTCAACTTTGATTTTTGGCTACTTGGAAAGAGGATGAACCAGCCAACAACGTATGGGATGGTTTTTGGGGTTTGTGATGCACGAGGGCGAGATTATAGGGGTGTAAAGTTGAGCTATGTTTTTATTAATTTTAAGCTTTTGGTGCTGTTACATCGCATACGTTTGTAAATAATAATAATAAATAAATTACACAAGTGTATGGAATACACGTTCCATAGAGTTTTGTACATTATTTTTCCATGGGCCCTTAAGAAAGTAAAATACTAAAACAGTAACTTTATTTAATGATTTGTTATTTATGTTAGTAAATGTCAAAATTTCCATTTGAAATGAATAAATGTATCGTCTCTGGATGAGAAAAACAACAAAATAATAATGAATTTGTTAACACCACTACCTACAAATTTAAAAAAAAATATAAACACAGTCCCCACTGTTTGTTTGTGTGCGGACGTCTGTGTCATTGTTTCGATTTCAAGAAAATGTTATTCTCATTTTTTACAAATTGTTACGTTGATTTATACTGAGTATACTTGAAACTTAGCCAAGTTCATTTTCAATGCCTTAACGAAGGTCGCTAAATTGCAACTTCTGTAAATTTTTTGTTATAGAAACAATAGTTGGCTATGTATGACGCTATTGAAAAGACATTGTTTTTTTATTACAGTGACAAGGTTGTGTATAGCTATTTCAGTAAAAGAAACTTGTTTTTTCTTATGATTTCCATTAAAAAACAAGTTTACGTTATTTATCGAATACGTCTCGTATTACACAGTAGATGGATGAAGAACTTTGACGTAAATTCACTATGAATTAACCTCACACGCCAAAATACAGTGACACAGTAATTAAACTTGACATGTGTTTCGCTGACAACGTTAGCATCTTCAGGAGTTGAAGGTAATCTAAACTTACAGTACATTGCTATAAATACCCAACAACCTGAAGTGAAAGGGATCGATAAACCTATAGGGTTTCTTAGAACAATTTTGAGCAATAAAATTGGTTTAAGTGAAAAGGTTCGATAAACCTATAGGGTTTCTTAGAACTATTTTGAACATAAGAGCAATAAAATTGGTGTCTTAGAACTGGAGGGTAAGTATTTAAGACTAGTCTTAATTCTATCTACCTGATAAATCTATACAGGGTTGAGTTCGGAATCGGACCATAATTACTGTTAAGACAACTACCTACGTTTATTCTTATATATGGCTATACTTTCCAAGGCGTTTAAACAAAATTTATTATTTCCGGGTTTTAAGAGTTTGAGATTATTGATACTGAATTTATGACCCGTTTCCAACAAGTGTGACACCATGCTAGACTTATCAGTAGGGCCCGGGAATCTCAATCAAAGATATAGCGAGATGTAACGGTTTCGATCCAGAAATTGTCAAGAAGTTAATTAGGAAGCGAAAATTTAAAATGCTATTGCGAAATTCCACCACTTTAAATGGGGACAATAAAATTACTAAATTTATAAAAATACCATATGTACCGCAGATAACTAGAGGTATGAATACGATTTTCCGGAAAGCAGACGTCAAAGTGGTTCACACTTCGAGCAATCATTTACAAAATCTACTTGGAAATGCGAAAGATTAAACGGAACCCATTCATAAAGCGGGAATTTACGAAATTGTATGCGGAAATTGCAACAAAAAATATGTCGGGCAGTCAACTCGGTCTATTTTAACTCTCTTCAAGGAGCATTAAGCATTTTACAAATAAGGCCGTACTGATAAGTCTAGCATGGCGTCACACGCGTTAGAAACGGGCCATAAATTCAATATCAGTAATCTTAAACTCTTAAAACCAGGAGATAATAAATTTTATTTAAACGCCTTGAAAATAATATACAGGTTGTCCACACGTTCTGCCCATATTCAATAGGGCCTCTGTTTGCGGAGTTACGAAAATATGTTTCATACAAAAGTTACTTGGATTTAACTTCTCTATTTTTCCAAAATTATTTTGAAGTATACATGCCGTTCCATTTCTTCTGCAAGGCACCCAACTTTACATTTTTAAATGGAACACCCTGCATCTGATTACATTTTTGAATTCCTTGTTGAATTTAAACCAAACCAAACATTGGGTTTAACTCCCATAATTTCGGTGTTACTTGACGTTAAATATTGCCATGTTTCAAATTTTATCAATTATAACTTGGAAACTGTACGAGATATTAAAAAATGTCCCTACCCTAGTTTTTAATCCTCTATCTAAAGAAGGCAGAAAATACTGCTTTGGAATGGGTCAAAAATGACCAAAAAATTACCAATCGGGAAGCAGTATTTTCCACCCCCGTTTGACAGAGAATTAAAAACTAGGGTAGGGACATGCAAACCATTTTTTAATATCTCGTGCAGTTTCCAAGTTATAATTGATAAAATTTAAAAAATGGCGATATTTAACGTCAAATAACGCTGAAATTATGGTTGTTAAACCCAATGTATGGTTAACAGGGTGTCCCTTAAATTCAACAAGGAATTCAAAAATGTAATCAGATGCAGGGTGTTCCATTTAAAAATGCAAAGTTAGGTGCCTTGCGGAAGAAATGGAACGGCCTGTATACTTTTAAATAATTTTGGGAAATAGAGAAGTTAAATCCAAGCAACTTTTGTATGAAACATATTTTCATAACTCTGCAAACAGAGGCCCTATTGAATAAGGGCAGAACGTGTGGACACCCTGTATATAAAAATAAACGTAGTTGGCCTAACAGTAATTATGGTCCGATTCCGAACTCAACCCTGTATAGATTTATCAGGTAGATAGAATTAAGACTTGCCATAAATACTTACCCTCCAGTTCTAAGACACCAATTTTATTGCTCTTTTGTTCAAAATAGTTCTAAGGTTTATCGATCACTTTCACTTAAGAAACCAATTTTATTGCTCAAAAGAGTTCTAAGAAACCCTATAGGTTTATCGATCTCTTTCACTCCAGGAGTGGGGGTTGGGTATTTATAGCAATGTACTGTAAGGATAGATTTAGATCATCTTCAACTTCTGAAGATGCTGACGTTGTCAGCGAAACAGCGAAAAGTATATGATAATGATAAAAATTTATTATTTAAAATATAAGAAAGATATGATCAAACAAAATAATAAACTTTAAAAAAAAGCTGACAAGAACAGAAATTTTATATTTTAAAAAATGTTAAGTTTATACAAACAGTGTCGCAAGCTATCGTAATTCGTCCATAACTCAATTGGAGTTGAAGGTAAAAAACATTTCAAATAAAAATGTTTGAAATTTATTATAGATTATACAGGGAGTACCAATTCTTCTGTGCATTACCAAACTCATGTTTTCAAATTCAACACCCCGTATTTTATTGAATTTTTAGATTCTACAGCTACTTTGAGTATTTTTATAAATAGACGGACTTTAAGAAATTTGGCAACTGAAGACTCATTTCAACATTTAATATCAATCTCAACTAATAAACACTTCGACTAAGAGAAACTGTAAAAATAGTTCATCTAGCATATATGTAGGTACCGCAAATTGGCACTTCTTAAAAAAGCCAATTAAGTGGTCATAACATTTGTTTTTCAAATGGAATGGTGCATTTATTTTTTCACTATTGGTTTTGTCATAAAATTTTCTATAGTTCGAGTACCCACTTGAGGTATTTAGGACAAAACATTTTCGAAATAAATTAATTTAGCTTACTTCTAGCAAGTAGGTCCTCAAATTATTGAAAATTTTAGGACAAATTCAGAGGTGAAAACTAAATAATACCATTCCATTTGAGAAACTAAAGTTTCGATTTGCGGGTACTTACACACACAATTATTTTTAGTTTCGTGACTGTCGGACCACAACTGCTATATTGTGGTGTTGAGTATAATGTTTAAGTTAAGCTTAATATAACTACAATGGCAACACTGCCGGAGTCTAGTGCGTCGGTTACAACTGTCATTTTATATATACCGGAGGCTAATATGCCACGGTACAACTGGAAGCCAGTTTTCATTTTGTATGTGTGCTATATACATTTTTTTTTCAAATAGTTTTTCTTTACCCCTCTCATGATGCCTTTGTTGATACTATCATACCAAACGTTATACAAAGGAATACACACGTCAAAATAGACTCCTTGAGGTGGAGGCCTGTTCGCCTTTCCCAAGTATGGAGGTGAGTAAGTTAAACGTGCAAATATATATATATATATATATATATATATGGCGCAGTTGATGATGAACCAATTAATAAGTAAAGAATACCCTGGTAGATTTGTCGTGAAAAACGCCTAAAGAGTTAAAAAATAAGTGTGGTTAAAGTAAGTAAATTTGAGGGAAATCTCAATGACAACTTTAAGAAGTTCATACAGAATTTTGAAATGTACTTGATAGCAACAGAGCGGGACACAAAACCTGACAAGGCAAAAATTGACATGTTACTGAACACTATTGGGAGTCATAAGTGTTGAGCTATTCAATACATCCAAATTTGCAAGTCCAGAGGATAGTAAGAAATATACAACTGTTGTTGATGAGTTTAAGAAATACCGTGCTCCGAGGAAAAATATAGCATAGGAAAGATTTGTGTTTAATAATAGAAATCAAGGGACGGATGAGCCATTTGATCACTTTTATAGTCAGCTAAAGAAGTTAATACAGTCGTGAGAGTATAATAGTGGAGCTCGTTTGCAAAACTTGACAAATCTATTTTAGACCAAAAATGAATTATACATATATGACATCACGATATTCAACCCTAGGCAAATCCGAATTTTCAACTATATTTTGTCTAAACTCAACAAATCCTATAGAAATTAAATGCTGAAAACTGCATTTGTCATAAAAACTCGACAAATCCGCTTGTCGCATAGAAAATGCAGAACTAGGGCGTCAATTTAATTTTATTTTGTATCAATGATTTTAACAGATATCTAATCTATATTTGATGTTTTATTGTTTTCACGCCAGAGGCTAGAGAATAAAAGTTTGTTTACTTGCTGGAATATTGCATCCTTGCAGCCCCAGAGCAGAGATTGCATCATACAGCTGAAAGTTGTTAGTTGATGTTTGCGGTGTTTGCTTGTTACTAAAAGTTAAGTACCTAAGTATGTATGTGGATTTTGCATTATTTTTCAGTTTTCATTAATGTGTTATTTAAATATTAGGAATAATGGATAAAACTGTTGACGAAATTAATGTAGGGGTGAGAAGAAAGAGAAGACCCCCATTAGAAGCCTGTCCAAAAGCTCGCAAAGAAGCAAAATGTCTAAGGTAAATTTTTTTTGAAAGTGCTGTGTTTTTTATACCAATGCAGTTGTTTATAGATACTCATTAAAAGGCGAATTTGACATGCCATGCAATCACAACAAGGGATCAAAAATGTATAAATGTTCAAAACTGCGTCCTTGCGATGTAGAATTCAATCGATCAAGATTTTTTACTACAACCGACAAAATAAAACAAGACACCTTTTTATGCCACCTTATGGCACCTTCTGAGCCTGTTCGACGAAGTGTTCCATTGAAACAGGCAATAAATAAGCGGAATGTTTCTGTTCTATATCACGTATGTATAAAGCTTTTTTATTTCGTACCTATTATTAAATGATCAATTGACTTACCTGTAAGGAAAATTGATCCAAATTATACGAGTATTGCCGTTCGAAGAATTACATACTTGTAGTTGCAGTTTTTGTGCAGCTCCGATCACGAAATTTCAAAGACCAAATAAACACCTGGCAACGCCGCACCATACACTCGCGCCTACTCGGCTTAGATTATTCATTGCATTTTTGAACAGACTTCTTAAGCCTAGATAGATAAGGGGGGTCAAAACTAGTGGTGGGATGTAATTCTTCGAACGGCAATACTCGTATAATTTGGATCAATTTTCCTTACAGGTAAGTCAATTGATCATTTAATTATACTTCGTATTGCCGTTCTCGAATTACATACTTGTAGATGTTGAGAGACGAAAGCTATCTAGGCTACAGAAAGCATTGTTAGAAAGGATGTAGATCAGGCCCGTGCAACCTGCGGCCCGCGGCACAGGAGTAATGAACTGAATATTTTAAAAAATAAAGCAAAGTAATGTCTGTTAAGGAAATGAAAAATCTCCCAACAAGGAACACATAAAATACACAGTTTTATGTACAGCCCATGCAGTGATTACACATTTTATGAACTGAATGTCTGAATACAGTTTCTGTCATGAAAAAGCTTTTTTCTAACACTCCGTTTCGCGAAATGAACCTTTTCATGAACTGTACAGTTACGGTAAGTGCGTGGAACACACAGACATGGTGGTGTCTGTGATGCGACATAATGTGCATAATTTCGTTATGTAACCAGTATGCGTTATGGGAACTCGTTTGGCTAAATTCCGGCCAATTCTTCCACCGCAACACTAGTTAAGTATTTCTACGTTAAGGTGTCAGGCAACTCCCTCCATGTCGGGATGGCTAATGCGCTAGTTCTGTAATTGAGATATCCGCAGATCAAACCTAATTTGTTGCCGTTTTTCCGTTTGTTACTGTTTTTTGCGTTAACTCCGAATTTGTATTTAAAGTTTTACAGCTCAGAATCTGTGAGTCTGGTGTGCCATCAGATAAGAGAATCATATTCCAAGAAAACAGTTTTTTTTTTATTTATAACACCTCAGGTCGCCCGAATTCAGCCGAGGACGCTTACTGGTTACATAAAGAAATTACGCGCACAATATTAACTAATCGTGGTGGGAGTATGCAGACGCAGTGCGCGCACAGTGGTCGTCCATTCAGTCTTGTAATTTTTGTACACGTTTTATTGAAGTACCTATAAGGTTTGTTAAACATTGTTTGAAGAATAATTTTTTTTCTCAATAATTTGGGTATTGATGGGAATTTTATTTATTTTTACACACACAAATGTGCAAGTTCATAACGTTTTTGTTTAATGTTTCTAGTAAAAAAGTGTGTTTTGTTAACTTTTTCTATTATAAAATCGAAAATCTCAATATTAACGTGTTCCTCTTCAATTATTCAAAATACTCTGGACCCACCACATCGAGGGAACACTTGATAGACGGTAGTTCAGTAGTGCGGCCCACTAAGATTTCATAAAATTTGCAAATGGCCCTCTCGCGTAAAAGGTTGCACGGGCCTGATGTAGATAATAGTAATACAGGAAGAATGAAGCATAACAAAAGGTATAATAATATGTGATAAACATACATTATAGAAAAAAAAATTAAATATATATATTTATATATAACTAATAATACACTACAGGTATAATATCTTAAATATTCCTGTAACTGTACTTCACGACAGAATCAGTATTGTGTGTAGAAAGAACACCCTCAGCAAAGGCTGTAGGATTGGTAGAGAGTGGTCTGTTATAAAATTTGTCAAAAGCATCCGACCTCCAAGTCCAACCCTGAAGCCTTCCTAATTGCTTCGATGTTAACTCCGGCTCTAAACGCCGCAGAAGTAGCAGCGTGTCTCGTACTGTGGGTGGAAAAAATGACATGTTTATCCACTTACAGACAGGGCTGATTTTACCCACTGATTAATTCTTTGCGCCGAGGCCGCATGCAGGTATAGGTTTCTTATGTTAATAATATTTGATCTTCCCCTGTAGGGCGTATACTGTAGTTCTCAATATATAAGTTTCCTGGATATTGGAAATTTTGATAAGTTTAAAAGTTTGCGCCCTAGGCCCTGTCATCAAATTTTAACTGTAATCATTGCCATAGAAATATCATATCATGTGAATACAGATGATCTGACAAGTATAAGAGAACCAGATGGGGTCCCAGGAAACCTGGTATTGCCGATGGCCTTTGATCGTAAATTCCCTTCAGAAATCCCTTTAGTAATGCTTTATCATCGCTTGGGGTACAAGATATGAGCATTAGTGCTGATTTTTGAGAGTTCAAAGTGCTATATAACGACCCTAATTGAAACTGTTCGTTTAAAAAATCAACCACAAGTTGTAACTCATAAATGTAAGGACATTTTCTCCCGATAGTACAAAACTTCCACCACTTCCTAAAATAGCCGTCCTACTGCTTAGCTGTATTAGGAGCAAGGGAGTATCTGATGGCGTCCATCCCATCAACTGGAGGAAACCCTTTCCGAAGAAACGCTTCTCTGATACCACTCTAACCTCCAAGGAAAGATGCTTCCATATAGGATGAGGTGTCTTAAGTAAATTGTGATGTGGTCCCAAGAGCAACGGTTTTTATTTTTTAATAACCATCTTTCGATATGTTGGATACCAGGGCTGGCTACTCCAGCTTGGTACCACTAATATGCCTTCTGTTTTTTGTTTTATTTTGTTTTTGTTTTTGTTTTTTTTTTGTTTTTTAATATATATAAACGTTTTCTATTTATATATATTGCAAACAGATAAACTTATGGGTAACCATATTCTGCACATATATCCACAAAAGCCCAATCAGCCAGTTCGTATTCTATATCAATACAGTTAGAGCGTGACTCTAAATCTGCCTCGCGATTAAGTATTAAGTTTAATATTAGGGAGTGCCTCCGTAGCCGGCGCCGGCCTTGCGTATAGTCGTCGGCGCGCTTCCATTTGGGAACGAAAAAGACTGATACAACGCATACGCATTTTAAACAGACCCCTTAGCTGTCCTCTCGCATCAGACACACGCAGGCTCCGGCAACAATACACATATAAAACTGTAGCCGGCGCCGGTTACGGAGGCACTTTCTTAATATTAATATAAGAAGCTCTCCGAAAAATATTATGCATTTCGCAACATTCCCAGGTACTCCGTGTAACTTTATTAAGATTTTCGAACCGAACGCTAACCATACTTTAATGTACACAATAGCTGTACCCTGTACCTACTGTTATCTGTTCTGAGAAGTATTCCGCAGTCTGAATGATTGCGGGCCACCGATTTTATGGCGTACAAGGCGGCATGTAATTCGAACAAGTTAATATGTTTAGCGCTGTCTAAAGATGACCAGAAACCCTGCTTTTCTTTTAATCTTCTATACTACCATACGAAATCCGGTTTCAACTTCTCCGAGACCAACATACCATGTCTATAGTTACCATTAACTTATTTTAATGATTTAAACTTCTCCATCTCGAAACTTTTAACATACAGTCATCCATATTTGTTAGCCGGACAAGCCGCTAATAGATTGCCAATAACTTCTGCAAAATGTACCACTTTAGATCTTTACATTCTACCTAAATCTCAAAGTGCTGATGCACAGCTAAACTCTTTTCTTCTGGCAACTTGAGAATCAACTAACAGAATCCAAAAAACAGCGCGTGTAGCACCGTATACGTGATAGAAGTGAAACTTCTACAATGCGTGGTATCTCAGCTACTCATGCTACTCCTTCTCTCAACGTTATATCTTTCGTCTTTCTCGTGCAACGAGATGCTCGAAAACGTGACCCGTGACGCGACCTTGAAAATTTACTCTCAATATTCGGGCAATTTTCGAGGTGCCGCTAAAGAAGTTTCACTTCAAAAGGAAACCTAACTATATATATTTCTGACTGGGTTCTATGTTGCTTTATTCAAAATTTATTAGAAAACCTAATGATTTTGAATTCCAGCGCGCTATCGACATGTTGTCTCAGCACTTATCGTCATGATACGCTATGCAATTTATACCTCTGTTCCTCAAAAAACTTAATACAATTCTCATTATCTTTGTAAATATGTAGGGAGCAGTACACAGACCGAAAGGAACACAATTAAATTGAAATAATTTTCCTTCATATTAAAATTTTAAGCACTTTCTAATTTATTTATTTTTTGTATTGGTAGGTAATGCGAAGAGGCATCTCGCAAGTCAATAGTTGTAACAAGGCATTTCTTGTATATTAATTTGGAAAGTGTACGAAAATCTTCAAGCTTAAAATGAACCTATTAGAACCATTAGGTTTTTTTTTAAGTACGCCAACAAGAATTGATTTTTCTCAAAAGGAGATTCAGAGACAACTCCTATTTGGAGTAAATTAATCGCACAGTCTGCAAGTTCTGATATCTGACGTAAACTCATTGAGTAAGTATTCAGTAGCGAAGACTGAAAAGTTTTTGTAGCCTGAGATCCACGCCAGTAGGTATATAAGACGAGCAGGAAAGTAATTTACAACTGGCAATATAAGAGCCAGTTGGCCTGCGTATGAACCTTGTTTATCTACGCATGGGGCGCCGAACAATGTCCCTTCTTCTCTCAGACCCGCATTATCTCGGACGAGTTCGAGTTGCAGGGCGCTTGAAGTTTAAAGAAGTAGAAGGCCCGTTCAACATAGGCACTAGCATCCTCCCCGTTGGTAGCTTTGAACACCCTGAGCGACTTGCTTTCTTCTTCTAAAGAGCTTCTCCCGTCCTCTTTCTTCTTTGGAAAACCTTAGACTATCCGAGAGATTATTTCCGAAAATATTATCATCATTTGGGGCCTTCTGCAACAACTGTAAAATTAAGAGTCTCTTATGTGTAGAGTCGAATGAAATAGGTCAGCTAGAAGTTTAACTGGCATGCCCTTATCCTCCAATGATTTCTATTGCCTTCGAAAGTATCTGCAAGAGTTTTTCCGTGATTTAATCTTAAAGGAACCACTGAGGGCTGCTCCTAGCTTCTGCTGCAATGCGATAAAAACTTATCTGGTTTCAGTATAATTGTCATAAACACCTAACAGTTCTTTGGAACGGTGTAGGCTTGAATGGCATCCTTGCGTGAATCATCATCGATCGCTGTATGTATAATCTAGGCATACCGTTAAAAGGCAACCTGTGTAATAGTAAATATGAAAAATACTTCATATTTTGTAAGCATTAAATTAGGGCTTTTTCTTGCACTCAAATACGAGCGCATTCCAACGGCTTACGAAACAATAGCAAAAAAGATAAACAAGAGCAGCAGTTCAGGCGAACACTGATTGTTTTTATACCGCCCTGGACTGGACGCTGCCCGACTCGATGAAACTAAAACAAACAAACATATTATGGAACTTACTTGATGAATCCTCCAAAAGAGAATTAAGAAGGCGTCTCAGCTTCTTCTTTAAGCCTAAATCAACGTCCGCACGTTTAGATTTCCCCATTTTCTCGTCGAAATTAACACAGCACACAGAAACACGTCTACACTCGGAGCCACGAAAAACTGCAGTGAATAATCTAAGCAGAGTAGGCGCGAGTGTATGGTGCGGCGTTGCCAGGTGTTTATTTGGTCTTTGAAATTTCGTGATCGGAGCTGCACAAAAACTGCAACTACAAGTATGTAATTCGAGAACGGCAATACGAAGTATAATTAATACATATGATATTGTAGTTGTTTTTTAAGAAGAAGAAGCTTCTCCCAGTTTGTCAGAAGATGTTTTCTGAAGTTTTTGAAATAAAAAAGTTTCGGCTACTTAACATTTGTAAGAAATACATTTTACAAGGAAAAGCACCCATCGAACAACATGGAGGTGACAAAAAATCAGGATTGTATCGACCAAAGAGGCAAAGTGTGAGGAAGTTCATTGGAGGGTTACCAGCAGTTGAGTCCCATTATTCAAGGGGAAAATCTAAGAGAGTGTATTTAGCTGCAAATCTTAATGTAAGGAAACTTTGGAAGTTGTATAACAAAAAGGCAGAAAACAACCTGAGGGTAAAGTACGATATTTTTAACAACATTTTCAAATCTGACTTCAATATTGGGATTTCTTCGCCATCATGCCATGCGTGCACTACCTGCGTAGAATTAAAAAACAAAATTAATACTGAAAAAAATACAGCTGAAAAAGCAAAACATATGGGCAAAGAAACGGGCAAAAGCTTTTTATGATCTTTATAAACAAGTGGTAGATGACTCTCTCACATTCTGCTTTGACCTCCAACAAGTGCAGCCCATGCCAAAAACGCCTATACAAGAGGCGTTTTATGCAAGGCAGATCTCCTTGTATGTATTTTGTTGTATTGGGATGGATTCTAGAAACCCTACATTTTTTTGTGGAGTGAGGATCAAGCAAGTCGCGGATCTGTTGAAATTGGATCAACCTTGATTCATCATTTATATGAAAAAATGATTGACTCGAATAATATAAGCCACATCAGATTGTTTTGTGATGGATGCGGGGGCCAAAACAAGAATAGTTTCATAATACATGCATTAATGAATTGGCTCACCGATGCACCACAAAACATTAGAAGAATTGAGTTGTATTTCCCAGTACGCGGACATAGCTTTTTGCCTGCCGACCGGGCTTTCGGTAGGGTTGAAAAAGACTTGCGAAGAGAAGCTGTGACCATTGATAAAGCTGATTATATTAAGCTGTATAAGGAACATGGTAGTGTTAAAGAGCTTGGGAAAGACTGGAAATTGAGAAATATAAAGGTTCTTGAGGAACACTATAAGAAGTTGAAAGACATACAAAAATACAAGCGAATCTTCATCCACCGAACTATAAAAGGTAATGTTTGGGTAAAAGGAATGATGTTCTATAGATCTAATTGCGAAGAAAAGTATAGTTCCCTTGTTAAGCGTGGACAAAAGCAGAAGTTCTATGATTTGCCTGAAATTTCGTTAGGAAGAGCTCTTTCACAAGAAAAGCTGAAAGATGTCAAAGATTTGCTGAAGAAACATTTCGGGGAGAATTGGGCAGAAAATGAAAATTTATCTTATTTTAATCGCATTATTAACAATGTAGAAGAAAATGTGCAATATGAAGAACCAGAACCAGAAATATGTGACTGTCTGCAGTCAGATTGTGAATTACACGTGTAAGAATTTAATTTTATTTGTGACTTGAAAATAAAATTTAAAGAAATAAATAAATTTGTTCAACATGTTTACGAGTTTTTTTAATTCAAAGCTTGACATAATATTGATGTTCTAAACTTGACACATCCGGTGCAGGTTTTCAAAACTCGACAAATCCAAAAGTTTTTTATTTTTAAAAAAATATTCCCTGAAATTCAAAAGTTCATATACGTCCTATTTTAACACAGAACATCACAGCTACTGATTGATCCCAAACATTAAACAAAAATGTATTAGTTCTTCAGTCTGTAGGTTTTTTGCCATTTCTGAAAATATTGCTACTGTGGATTTATCTAGTTTTGCAAACGAGCTCCTCCATCAAGAAGATTCGATATTAGTAGACCGAATTATTCAAAATGATTCAAAAGGTCAAGAGTAGTTGCTAAATATTCAAGATTAAGACGAAACAGTAGTGCAATGCGAAAATCATTAAGCAACAGTCAAATAGAAAATAACATTGATTTAAATACCTACTGATATTAATAATAAGCAATAATGATTTTGATTGTAACACGCATGATAATAGAGAGCCAGAAGTTTCTTTGAATAATAAAACGGCTAAATGTGAAAAATATATTCAAGGAAGTGGAAAGCCTGTTAGAGAAAAAAGAGTGCCAAATAGGCTCACTGATTATGTTGTATTTTGTATACGAACTTTAGTGGACGGAGATGTAATAATAGTTAGTTGGTAACACTGAGTAGGGTAAAACACCCAAATGCCGGCACTCGACCATCGATTGGCACACTTACTTTTAAACTGTATTAATAAATTTGTTCAAATATTGCATGTTTTGAATGTGTATGGAAAACCGCAGACCAACTGGTTTCGTCCTTCTGGGACTCATCAGTACGGTGCTCTCCCCCACACACTCAAACCATGCAATTTAAACTTGCTATATATGCTGCCGCTCTCTGGACAGATATCAGCAAGTGACAACTACTTTGAGTAATTATCTAATATTAATTTTTTTTGTACTACGAGACGTTTCAGACTGCTACCCCATCTAAGATGGCTTTGAAACAATCCTAATTTGTCTCCATGTACGTACGTGCTTTTAAGCAGGTCTTTGTTCAAAACATGCAATATTTGTACTACGAGACGTTTCAGACTGCTACCCCATCTAAGATGGCTTTGAAACAATCCTAATTTGTCTCCATGTACGTACGTGCTTTTAAGCAGGTCTTTGTTCAAAACATGCAATATTTGAACAAAGACCTGCTTAAAAGCACGTACGTACATGGAGACAAATTAGGATTGTTTCAAAGCCATCTTAGATGGGGTAGCAGTCTGAAACGTCTCGTAGTACAAAAAATCTGGATTTAGTTCTATAATTCAATGCCTGGCGGGGTATTTGCCCGAGGAGTAGTTGTTCGAACGGTCCAGTACCACTAATTAATATTAGATAATTACTCAAAGTAGTTGTCACTTGCTGATATCTGTCCAGAGAGCGGCAGCATATATAGCAAGATTAAATTGCATGGTTTGAGTGTGTGGGGGAGAGCACCGTACTGATGAGTCCCAGAAGGACGAAACCAGTTGGTCTGCGGTTTTCCATACACATTCAAAACATGCAATATTTGAACAAAGACCTGCTTAAAAGCACGTACGTACATGGAGACAAATTAGGATTGTTTCAAAGCCATCTTAGATGGGGTAGCAGTCTGAAACGTCTCGTAGTACAAAAAATCTGGATTTAGTTCTATAATTCAATGCCTGGCGGGGTATTTGCCCGAGGAGTAGTTGTTCGAACGGTCCAGTACCACTAATTAATATTAGATAATTACTCAAAGTAGTTGTCACTTGTTGATATCTGTCCAGAGAGCGGCAGCATATATAGCAAGATTAAATTGCATGGTTTGAGTGTGTGGGGGAGAGCACCGTACTGATGAGTCCCAGAAGGACGGAACCAGTTGGTCTGCGGTTTTCCATACACATTCAAAACATGCAATATTTGAACAAAGACCTGCTTAAAAGCACGTACGTACATGGAGACAAATTAGGATTGTTTCAAAGCCATCTTAGATGGGGTAGCAGTCTGAAACGTCTCGTAGTACAAAAAATCTGGATTTAGTTCTATAATTCAATGCCTGGCGGGGTATTTGCCCGAGGAGTAGTTGTTCGAACGGTCCAGTACCACTAATTAATATTAGATAATTACTCAAAGTAGTTGTCACTTGCTGATATCTGTCCAGAGAGCGGCAGCATATATAGCAAAATTAAATTGCATGGTTTGAGTGTGTGGGGGAGAGCACCGTACTGATGAGTCCCAGAAGGACGAAACCAGTTGGTCTGCGGTTTTCCATACACATTCAAAACATGCAATATTTGAACAAAGACCTGCTTAAAAGCACGTACGTACATGGAGACAAATTAGGATTGTTTCAAAGCCATCTTAGATGGGGTAGCAGTCTGAAACGTCTCGTAGTACAAAAAATCTGGATTTAGTTCTATAATTCAATGCCTGGCGGGGTATTTGCCCGAGGAGTAGTTGTTCGAACGGTCCAGTACCACTAATTAATATTAGATAATTACTCAAAGTAGTTGTCACTTGTTGATATCTGTCCAGAGAGCGGCAGCATATATAGCAAGATTAAATTGCATGGTTTGAGTGTGTGGGGGAGAGCACCGTACTGATGAGTCCCAGAAGGACGGAACCAGTTGGTCTGCGGTTTTCCATACACATTCAAAACATGCAATATTTGAACAAAGACCTGCTTAAAAGCACGTACGTACATGGAGACAAATTAGGATTGTTTCAAAGCCATCTTAGATGGGGTAGCAGTCTGAAACGTCTCGTAGTACAAAAATCTGGATTTAGTTCTATAATTCAATGCCTGGCGGGGTATTTGCCCGAGGAGTAGTTGTTCGAACGGTCCAGTACCACTAATTAATATTAGATAATTACTCAAAGTAGTTGTCACTTGCTGATATCTGTCCAGAGAGCGGCAGCATATATAGCAAAATTAAATTGCATGGTTTGAGTGTGTGGGGGAGAGCACCGTACTGATGAGTCCCAGAAGGACGAAACCAGTTGGTCTGCGGATTTCCATACACATTCAAAACATGCAATATTTGAACAAAGACCTGCTTAGAAGCACGTACGTACATGGAGACAAATTAGGATTGTTTCAAAGCCATCTTAGATGGGGTAGCAGTCTGAAACGTCTCGTAGTACAAAAAATCTGGATTTAGTTCTATAATTCAATGCCTGGCGGGGTATTTGCCCGAGGAGTAGTTGTTCGAACGGTCCAGTACCACTAATTAATATTAGATAATTACTCAAAGTAGTTGTCACTTGCTGATATCTGTCCAGAGAGCGGCAGCATATATGGCAAGATTAAATTGCATGGTTTGAGTGTGTGGGGGAGAGCACCGTACTGATGAGTCCCAGAAGGACGAAACCAGTTGGTCTGCGGTTTTCCATACACATTCAAAACATGCAATATTTGAACAAAGACCTGCTTAAAAGCACGTACGTACATGGAGACAAATTAGGATTGTTTCAAAGCCATCTTAGATGGGGTAGCAGTCTGAAACGTCTCGTAGTACAAAAAATCTGGATTTAGTTCTATAATTCAATGCCTGGCGGGGTATTTGCCCAAGGAGTAGTTGTTCGAACGGTCCAGTACCACTAATTAATATTAGATAATTACTCAAAGTAGTTGTCACTTGCTGATATCTGTCCAGAGAGCGGCAGCATATATAGCAAGATTAAATTGCATGGTTTGAGTGTGTGGGGGAGAGCACCGTACTGATGAGTCCCAGAAGGACGAAACCAGTTGGTCTGCGGTTTTCCATACACATTCAAAACATGCAATATTTGAACAAAGACCTGCTTAAAAGCATGTACGTACATGGAGACAAATTAGGATTGTTTCAAAGCCATCTTAGATGGGGTAGCAGTCTGAAACGTCTCGTAGTACAAAAAATCTGGATTTAGTTCTATAATTCAATGCCTGGCGGGGTATTTGCCCGAGGAGTAGTTGTTCGAACGGTCCAGTACCACTAATTGTATTAATAAAGACAATAAGTCAAATATCTAAAAAATGTATTTTTCTTAAATTTGGCAACATGTCTCCTTTTTAGTAAACGACTGCGCGTGCCCCTTAAAACTAGTATGGCTGATGTTTTGCGTGTTTGTTATGGTGACGTTACCAAACAAGGTAAGATTTTAAGTTTTTCGTAAGGATAGTGCAATGTTAAAGCGCTTTGTAACCTATGGTAATTCTTGTTATATATAGCACAAATTGTTACACACTTTTAGTGACCTTATTAGTTTTGTTTTAGCATAATTTCAGTAATAAGAATTTCGATTTAGCACCAATTTATAGGGTGCCAACATTTGGAAAGCACAACTTAAGAAATCTAATTATTGGCATCGGTGCCGAAATATAGAATTGCCGTTAACTTTATTGTTCCTAACATTGGCACCCCAACAGTAAAACTTAAAGTTAGGTACCTACTTAGGTACCTAGGTAGGTACCTAGGTAGGTACCTAGGTACCTACTTAGGTAAAACTTAGGTAAAACGCATTTTTGTGATTTTGTAAGTATTTTGATTCAAATAAATGCTTTTTTTAATTCTGTTTTTATATCTTAAATAAAAATACCTAGGTAGGAACTTAAATCAAAACATTAATTATGGAAGTGTAGGTAATCATTTAAAGTAGGTATTAATATTCAGTTACCTACCTAGATAGGATTTTCCACAAAATATTTGGTGCCAATAATTGGAAAATATATGATGCCAATAAATAGCGTACGAGTGCCAATAATCGGAAAAATGCAATTTTTAACAAATTAAATTAAATTGGGCTTTAGCAGTCAAGATATGGGAACAAAAAATTCAAATAAATGATCTTAAATTGATAGATATTCGGGAAAAATACATATAAACCGTATGGAATGCACCTTATTATTTTAGAGTTAGTTTTATTAATACGATTCCCTTAGAGTGCCAATCATTGGGTAGTTTACCCTAGTTGACAATTAATTAATTAATTAAAATTATAAACTGATTTTATTTTTTTAAATTTAGTATAAATCTTAACTTCCCGTTTTATTTCTCTTAAGAAATAGGGCGGCAAGAATAAATTGATCTTCAGTTCTGGAGCATTCGCTTACAATGCATTTTTTCGGCTAGTTAGTTAATTGATATTCGAATTAAAGCTACGTCCTGACTTGGTAATTTTTGTAACTGACGGTTTGTCTGACAAGGTTTCCCAGAAAATTTTACCTATTTTATATTCTGTTGTCCAATTCAGAATAGTACAATTGGTTGTTACTAATTGCCAATTGTTATAAAAGTATTGTGAGCGGCAGCTCTGTATATGTTTTACCTGATTTATTTCATCGGTGATAATTCCTGTATCGCCTGCGTTGATCCTGGGCTGGTGGTTGTTGTCTCCTGTGTATTGTGCTTTCGTAAGGACGATATGGCCACCTCTCTGTAGCTCTCGTTGTGGGTTCCTTGCGGAGGGACATGGGGAATTTAAATATTTTTGAAGTTGGAAATTTGCTTGTTGAAGATTTTTCTTTGTAGTAAGTGCCAAGGTCTTTGGTGGTTTTGTCGGCAGAGCGGGCGATTTTGACTTGCAATTTTTACAACAGTTACGCTAACAAAATCCAAATGTAAGTGTGGTGTTTAGCATTCGGCTCGTTTTCTTTTCTGTTATGAGAAAATGAAAGATTGATTTTAGAAGAATAATTTTATTCCCACAATACCGTACACCGCAAAACATGAACTTAAACTGTCCTTCAAACGGATCACTTTTTCCCACTTTCCCAAAATCGTGCAAGCGCACTACAACTCAACAAATATACCACATTTCCCCCCGAAAAATATTATAATATTATTCATATGTTAAACGTTCCATCGGTTTTACATTTCGCTTAGGTCTATTTATCATTAAGTCTTCGTTAACTTCCGGCTTCTGTGTTTCTTCATTTTCTGTAACGTCAGAAGAACTTCCACTTTCATTTAACACCCTTTGTTCACAATTTCTAATATTAAAATCTACTTTTGTCGTTGCGTCCTCTGAATCAACTGTAGTGAATTGATCAGGTGGTATAAAGTTTTCACTAAGGTTTATTTTATTTATTTGATTCAGGTGGCGCTTCCACATTACATCATCTACTTTAACTAGATAAATTGTTCTGCATACCTTCCTTGCAATTAATGCTCTGGTCCACGTTGGTTTTTTAACATTATGCCTATAATCTTTAACATAAACAACTTCACCAACTTGAAATTCAATGTTGCGATTGCCTTTGTGATATAATTTTTGTTTACTCTGTGCTTTAAGCACACGTTGTTTTAAATTGATGTCGATCTGACGTTTTTCGGGCATTAAACTATCAAATCTGGTACCGTAGAATGGGGTGACATTGATTATACGAGGTGACTTTGATAATTCGTTGATTATTATAGATAATGAAGTAGGCAACTCATATTGCAGTACTGTTGTGCGTGTTTCGGCGATTTTGTAATGGCTCAATTATGGGAGAGCTCACATGGTAGTGTTTGCGCGCCAATGCGACTGTGTTTATGTCTAAAAAATAGCTCCAAAACTGTAAGTGATTTAGTAATTTAAATTGTCGCTGTAAAAAATTTGATGCTGCAGTTGTTGTCATTACATTACAGGCAATTATTTTTGTATAGTATTAATGGTTGTTTTATAGGCATGGTATAAAGTTTGCTAACCTTAAATTTTAACCGTTTTTTCCAATCAGTTTTATCTTCTCTACTTGCAGCGGTCACTTTGATACTTAAAAAGGAGTTAATTTGATAATACATTCTAGATCGTTTATCATCATTTTTTTCTAAATAATAATAATAATAGTACCGCTAATATTATTAACATTTTAATTAAGCTTGAAATGTTTTAGATAATATGATTCTTTGTGCACTCACAAGCGCCACTGTCATAATTTTTATTGTAATTATTATTGGTTTCAGATTTAAATTGGCTAGTTTGTTGTTCTTTACACTGACTCCAACATGCCACGTGTATATAAACGTAAGCCTGGAACTCGAAGTTACAGAAATTTTACAGAGGAGGCTTTAGAAAAAGCACTACAGGATGTTACCCATGAAAGACTATCGATCCTCGCTGCATCAAAAACATATGAAATTCCGTATGGCACGTTACACAATAAGTTTACAGGCAAACATGGCAATAATCCCGGTGGTCAGACAGCCCTAACTGTTCAAGAGGAAAACGCCATTGTGGCAAATATTGTGAAGTGTGCAGACTGGGGATTCCCTCTGTCAAATTTGGATGTGCAATTGTTTACAAAACATTATTTGGAAAGAACGGGAAGATACTGCCAAAAATTTAAAGGTGGTGTAGAACCTGGTAAAGATTGGATAAAAAGTTTTTTAAACAGGCATGATAAAATAATTTCTGAAAGACTTGCTTCAAATATTACAAGGGCACGTGCGGGTGTTACAAAGGAAACTTTGAAAACATATTTTAACAATCTTAAGTCAACGATCGGCGAGTGTCCTCCATCTAATGGGTGACCCATTTCTGCGCTGTGGCTAGGGCGCGCCTTGGATCACCTATCCAGCTTTACCTAATGAGGTTTTCCAGGTTTTCCTCATTCTCGCACTAAATGGTGTGTAGAGTACTAACAACTGTAGGTCGTTCCTGTGACGCACCTGCGGCCAATGGTAATATGCCGCCTCCACCGTACCGCACAAGCTTAGCTTCTGGGGCTAACCTTAGGGTTAGTAGGAGTGAGTAGAGATATTATTATTATTATTATTATTTACAGCACGTTTTAAAGCGTTTTTCACCGTTTGCACTAAATTTTCAGCAGCACCGTTTGATTCGGGGTTAAAAGGGGGTGATGGCAGATGCAACACATTATTTTTAACTAAAAAATGCTACGTTTCTTTCGAAAGAAACGTAGTTGCATTGTCGGTTACTACGGTGCGTGGTAACCGAAGTTATCGAATTAACGGGGAACACTTCTATCCATTTTGAGTGGGCATCTAGTAAAATTAGGAACTGCTTATTTTAAAATGGACCCATAAAATCTAGATGAATTCGCGACCATACCTCTGCTGGATACGGCCAGCTGTTTAAAACTGATTTATTTGGTGTCTTTTGGAGACGCATACAATTTTGGCAAGATCTGCAAGTATCCTCAATCTGCTGTTGAGCCTTGGCCACCAGAAATAAGACCGAGCAATGCATTTCATCTTTACCAGCCCCATGTGAGATGCGTGAAGCTTATTTAAAATATTATTTTGTAATATTTCCGGTATTACTAACCGTGAGTTCCAGAGCAAACAATCGTTCTCCACGGACAGATCATTTTTTACTCTGTGAAAGGACTTTAACGCCTCATTTACATTTTTTGTCCAACCTGTGCGTACAAATTGGATAACCTGGTGTAATGTTTTGTCATTTCCAGTAGCCTTCTGAATCTCCTCAAAATTAATCGGGAAATCCGTATTTGTAGAGAAATAATCTATGAAATTAAGATCGACGTTCTCCCATCTTTCACCCTCAATTGGCAACCGTGATAACGAATCCGCGTAATTTTCTTTCGATTTAACAAACTCTATCTGGTACTGATAATTTGAAAGTATTACCGCCCAGCGACGTAGTCTGTTTGCTGAAAACTGGGGTATATTTTTTGGGGGTGAAAAATAGAAGTTAACGGTTTACTATCTACTACTAGTGTAAATTGTCTTCCATAAAGATATTGATAAAATTTGCATAATCCAAAAATAATCGCGAGACCTTCTTTTTCGATCTGGGCGTAATTCTTTTCGGCCGTCGAAAGTGTACGCGATGCATACGCTATGGGCTTTTCCGTCCGATCCGCAATAATGTGCGATATGACCGCTCACCGCTCCAATACCGTAATTTGAAGCATCCGTGGTTAGTCGTATAGGTAAATCAGGGTTGAAATGTACCTGAAATGTACCAGTACTTCGGCAGATGTCAACAACTTTTTAATTTCATTAAATACTCGATTGCAATCTTCTGTCCAACTCCACCCAACATCTTTTTTTAATAAATTGTACAATGGATGCAATAATGTCGACAAATTAGGTACAAACTTGCCATAATAATTAATCAGACCTAGCAAAGATTGCAACTGAGTGACATCTGTAGGAGCAGGTGCATTATTTATTTCTAAAATTTTATCATCTGACGTGTGAAGTCCAAATCTATCAATGTTAAACCCTAAATACGAAATATTAGATTTAAAAAATTCACACTTATTTAAGCAAATCTTAAACCCAGAATCCTGTAATTTACGTAAAACTTCGTCTAATCTTTTCAAATGTTCTTGCCTATTCCGACCGGTAACCAAAATGTCATCTAAGAAAACTACTGTTCCCTCTAAACCTCCTAATAGAGTATCCATAAGTTTTTGAAATTTCGCGGGGATACTAGCAATACCAAAGGGAGCCCTGTTGTAGCGATACAAACCTTTATGGGTTGAAATTGTCACCAAATTTTTACTTTTTTCATCTATGTAAGCAAATTTGCTGATATGCGTTGGATAGATCTAATTTGCTAAATTGCACACCACCTTGTAATTTTTTTACGAATAATTCCTCAATTCGGGGAAGCGGGTATTGGTCAATTTCAATCGACGGGTTTAAAGTAACTTTAAAATCACCACATAATCTTACCGTACCATTCTTTTTTATAACCGATACTACAGGGGTTCCCCATGAACTGTAATCAATCGGCTATATTACTCCTAGACTCTGTAACCTGTCCAATTCCTTTTCCACTTTCTCTTTCACTGCGAAAGGAAGCGGCCGAGCCCTGAAAAACTTTGGAGTCACCGTATCGGACTTCAAATTGATAGAAATAACACCTTTTTTGAAGGTGCCTAATCCTGGCTCAAAAACATATTTGTATTTTTCAACCAGAAATTGCAAATCATCTGGCATATCGACAAAATTTAAACAAGAAATAGCTAATTCAAATAAACTGAAAAAATCGCATCCTAAAAGTGGAGGACCAGAGGCACTTTTAATTACATAAATATTTAGATTAGCGCTCTTGTTTTGAAACAATACATTGCAGGTAATATAACCTATTGGACGAATATGGTCTCCATTATACAAATTAAACATTTTATTTGTTCCCGTCAAAGGTTTATGTTTAAAATTCGCTCTATAAAAGTTTTCGGAAATAACACTGTAGCTTGCCCCTGTATCTAAATTAAATGTAATTTGCATTTTATCAATAGACAAACTAATTAAAATTGGATTGATTTTGCCACCCAAGTTAAAAAGAGAATTTTCATCAGTTACTTCTAAAAAGTTTTCACTATTTTTGTTTACAAACTTTTTATTTGTTTTGAATTTCTGTGGGCACACTGAAGCGAGGTGACCCTTTTTACCACATGAATGGCAAAAACATTCTCTAAAACGGGCCATACACACAGTTACATGTGGCGATACTCGTATCGATACACAGGTTTCATGAAACGTGCATCAAAGCATCGACGGTCAACACACAGTGATACTCACAGTGATACCGCCTATTGTAGTTTTGACCGTGTACATGTGCATATTATGAATTTGCCAGATTTGCCAATTGAAGTTTTAGTTGCTATTGTAGCGCTAATACCCAGCATTATAAAAAAAGACAAAACAAGAAGAAAGTGGTGTAAAAGATGGCTACTTGACAGAAATAAATTTTCAATTTCTAAATTATTGCGAGCATGGATTCACGTGATAAATCTTTATAAACTGTTCCAAAAATTCACGATCATTCTCCATTTTTGTTAATAATACTGTAGTCTGTGTTAGTTCGTATGGGAAATAAAGACTATTGTGGCGCCACATTGACACACACGCTGAGACTTGCATCAGTTTCAGTTGCGCGGTAGCAAGGAATCCCGGGCCCACCGTGATACTGCAACCAGCGTCGCCACCACCTGATACTGATACAATTTCACTGAAACCATGCCATACACGCTGCAACATGCATCATGAAACCTATGTGTCGATACAAGTATCGCCACATGTAACTGTGTGTATGGCCCGTTTAAAGGAACATTCATCTGACGAATGGTTTTTTCGACCACACACTATGCACTTTATTATTTGCCTGTTGTTGGTACCACTATTTTGAAGACTTCTTGCACTTGCGCTCGTTCCTGATGTTCCGTGAGCACTATGAAGTTGCCCTCTTCCTATACGTTGCTTAGCATGCGCATAATGAAGACTTGGCTCCTTTTTGATAAAAATGGCCTCTTCCCCTACGGAATGAGAAGATGCCGTTTGCGCAGCTAATTTTGCAGATGCTATTTCAACTATCTTTTGAAAAGAAACATTTTTCTTTTCTTCAAAATAGTCTATCACGAACACTACCTTGCCCATACCCAATTATGAAACTGTCGCGAAGAACCATTTCCAATTCCACGACCTCGAATTCACATAACACTGCCAAACTTCTCAAACGTGCAGCCCATTCGCGCGCTGTTTCATTTGGCACTTTTCTGGCATTATAAAATTTACTTCGAGCAGCAAATACCGCCAAACTTGGTTTAAAATGTTCTGTGAGGATTGGTATAAGCTCGGAGTATTTTTTGCTCTCCGACTCCACTGGCAAACACAGATTGTGAATTAATTTGTATGCTTCCTCACTTAAAACATTTAGTAGAATTGTGGCTTTTATTTTATCATCAACGATCGCGTTCGCGGTAAAATAATTGTCAATACGTCTTTTAAATATCGACCATTCTGACGTTGCCGGGTCGAACTCGCGTAGATAACCAACGGCATCCGACATTTTGAAAAATTTTCGTGGGCACTTACTTAACTCAATTTAAATGTGTAAATTATTAGTATGACTCGTCGCCACTGTGATGTTTTGCATTCGGCTCGTTTCCTTTTCTATTATGAGAAAATGAAAGATTGATTTTAGAAGAATAATTTTATTCCCACAATACCGTACACCGCAAAACATGAACTTGAACTGTCCTTCAAACAGATCACTTTTTCCCACTTTCCCAAAATCGTGCAAGCACACTACAACTCAACAAATATACCACAGTAAGTTATAATCACAATGGTTTTCTCCCATTTTTTCCTAAAATTGAAAAGAAAAACGCGTTTCCGTTTAAATTTTACCGCCGCCCCAGGAACAGTACTCTTAAGTAGGTCACTAGCATCGCTCTGTATTTATATGGTCCAGCCGAAATCGTGCCTGCCTGTAACTTTGCTTTCGCTTTGTCGCTCTATGTGAACTGTGTGATGGTATGATCCTTCCCTTCCTGGAAGTGCCTAGTGAGTGGTCAGTTACAATTTTGCGGGGCGGTATAAATCGCGTGTTGCGCAGTAGGGTTAACTTAACAAATTAATATTAAAATTGTCAGTTTTCAGGTATCGTGAATGTTTTTGTTAATGAAACTGTTAAATTAATAAAGTTAACTTTCAAAATGCGTGATTGGATAAAACGGACGATTGCGAATATAAAATAAATTCGTGGTGTAATTTTAACTACCAAAGGATATCAAAGCAGTGAGCTTGTGAAAACTGTGAAACATGGAGAACATGCAAAAATTAAGGTACAACACTCACACTAAATTACGCTTGGAACTTCGCCTTGCTCTTGGAGGTGGCAATGGTAATGTAAGTAATATCATAGTGCGTAAAAAGAACATCGTATTAGACTTCCAAAATCTGAATTTGGATACGATTTCCCAGACAGATTTAATTGTATTGCGTTAAGAGAGCTAATTTTTGGAAATGAAATTACAGGAGAATTAAACATTCTTAACGAAAGAAACAAGCTTGAATTTTTACACAATGCCCAAAAACATAAGGAAGCGTCCCGCTATTTGATACAAGAAACTGGTTTTAATACACCCTCAGGAAATTGTTCCATGAACCATTTTCGGTGTTTAAGTGTTGCAAATATACAAGAAAATGCAAGTCTTAACAGTATATTACTAATTGCCAAAGCTTTGCCTATGGATATTAATTTGAATGCATTAATAGATGAATTCAAATTATTACAGCTGACAGAAAAACTTCCCCCGAGTATTGAAGGAGAGTCTATAGACATTTTTTGGGGAAAATTACTTTCATTAAAGCTCTCGAATAACAGCCCGAAACAAGGGCGTAGCCAGAATTTTGAGTAGGGGGGGGGCAAAGTAACTTGCAAGCAATCCATTTTTAATAAAAACGATTTTTTTGGTTTATTTTTTAAATTTTTATAGGCAATTTGCTCTGGCCAGGGGGGGCACGTGCCCCCTGCCCTCCCCTGGCTACGCCCTTGGCCCGAAATATCCTATTGTTGCTACTGTCGTAAAAGCCGTGCGTTTGAGACTTTCAAGTGGGCAGTAGAACACCGAGAGAAAATTAGAAAATTTATTGCTGTAGCAACGATGGGAACTAAAAAGAGAAATCGGCTCCATGTTACTGAACGCGGCGACTTACGGTTGTTTTTAAGTAAAATCGAGCCTGATATTAACAAACTCCTTAAAATTCATCAAATTCAACCTTCTCGTGAGATAAGTTATAAATTCAATGTCTTTTGAATGTTAATAAAAATACTTCTCAATATAATTAAGTATGCGTTTTAATTGTTCTCATTGAAACACTGCGTCTAAAGCAAGAGACGATGAGCGAGCGGCAAAAAGAAAAGCGGAGGATATCCACAAAACTATTCATAATGAAAAAAATTGTCTTATTAAACAATACGCTAAGAAAACAGATCAAGAAAAAGAGGATGCATGACAAATAGAAAAAATCAGTATGTATGCGTATACATATATCCGCCTGTTTTTTCTTTCTTACTATTATATATTGTTCAGAATTTTTACCTGCCCATCAATCATAATGTTGGAGTGTGCTTCATACGGCTTCATAAACCACTTATTATAAATTCGAATTTAAAAAAACATTTTATTTGGGAGTTTAGAGTTACTTTTTGTTACTTTTATGGAAAATGTGTTTACTAGGTATTTTAATAAATGTTGTCACTATTTCAACTATTTTTGAGCACTTCCTATGCTCCGCGCCCTGGCTAACGCACTTAATATTGTGGCAAGTGGTCCCTCTATTTTAAGGGGGAACTTATCCTTCAGCATTTCCGATTACGTCTGTAGTTCCTTATTCATATGCATTTAAAAATACAGTTCTTCGGAAGCAGGTATTTCAGCGAAAGTACGCCTCATTTCTCTGCGTTATCATCGCCATTGGCAAAGTAGAAATTCCGCATATTGGCTATTGTTGGGTGAACTTCCGTGGCGGTAGAGGCTGTATCGACAGAAGGGTCATCACCCAGTAATGCGATGATATTTGGCCTATAGTTGGTGAGGGTTCCTATTGTCTATCAGGGAGCGGGAGTTCCTCATCCGAGCAGTCGCAGGAAATTATTCTTCTTCGTTTTCCCTGAGGATGGGTGTCTTCTACATCCGAATTGCCAGAAGAACCTAAAACACCATATCGTATGTTAGACGCACCAATGGTGTATAAAATGGATTGCCGGAATAGAACATGAATTGTCTGAGATAATGTAAACTGTGAGAGGGTATCGCATGCTAGAGACGCATAAAACAGGACCAATATGGCAAGCGAGTTATGCCTGTGAACCCCGAGTCTCGAAAAAACGAGCGTCTCTAAAAAAGGAGCGTCTCGATCGCAATTCCGGTCAGGTGACACGAATGAATGAGGAGTTTGTCGACTGCGTAACTAATGTTATGGTCTCGTCACCCTGCTGATTAAAGCTTATATCAGTCAATAATATGTGGTTAAAACTTATACCATTTCTTGCAACATCTCCAAAGGGGTTGACTAAAACTTCTATTAACTGGAGTGGCCGGAATGACCGGCTGAGTGACAACGTGTAAACGGGCAATAATTCGTCCCTTCCAAGACAAAGAGGCGTAACTAAAAGATGCCGAATTTGAGTTATGCGCGTAAAGTGTATGGTTTTTGTGTTGTTTTTCCTTATGCGAAATAGCTTGCCCCCCCCCTAGGGGCTCGGGGTTTTTATTTAAGTTATAAGATTTCATTATTGAGCTCTTCCGTCTGACGCCGAATTTCCGCGTCAGGCATTGTAAATATATTGTATTATAGTAGATTAGTGTCCGAACAGAAATTCGACATGTTAGTGGACAGAAAATGCGCACGCATGCCTCTCCTTCTCCTGAGTTTCGATCTTTCGATCGATCAGCTGTCGTTGAAAGCTCCGTCTATTATTGTTTATACGGCGTATTTCGTAATTTTTGTGCTATTTAGGATTTATTTGAACAGATAACATATTACATTGAACAGGTAAGGAAATGTCCATGTAAGTACGTTACATTAAAACATTTTCATCGCAGTAGTGATTAGTGTGTGCTTCTGGAATGTTGAATGTTTGTTTTTGTCTCTCAGTTGTACCGAAATCGTTGCTTTCTTTTAATAATACCTAATAATAATTCCACAGTACATTGTGCAATCTGTTTCATCGTTGCTTTCTTTTAATAATACCTAATAATAACGTATGTCCCATAAGTTTTGAGAAAAAATACGCTCGAGCTTATCAAACAAAAAATGCTTTCAACCTGGTTGACGTTGGAAACAAAACTTCATAATTAATCACAGTTTGCAATTAAATGTCATTTTTCAACAATTTTGTGGTTACAATGGCTTACAAGCTTGACATTCGCAAAAATATTTCTAGGCTATTTGGACGGCTACCTAAGCGCGAAATTGTAAGATTGTACAGGGATCAAAATATTTCACTGGTCACGACTTATCGAACAATCAAAGACTGTGAGGAGGGAGTACCTGGTGTGAACCTGCCAAAAAGTGGAAGACCTAAAATATTAAGTTGAGATGAACGAAAACTCTTGTTGAATTGGTTAAAAACAGAGTGGAGACATCGTGTATAAATTATCTAGAAGATTTAACGTTTCTCGCATGACAGTACGCAGAACCATCTCCCGAAATCATTTAAAATACAGAGAAAGAAAAAAGGTTCCAAAATACAACGCTACCCAATTCAAAAAAGAAATCCGAGATGATGCCGTGCATGAGGTCGTGTTCATTGATGATGGAAAAGATTTCACTTTGTCCAATTCCGAGATGAAGGGCAACGACGTCTTCTATACGGGTAACATACAGGGCAGTCCGGATGAAGTTAGACCAAAAGGAAAAGTCAAATTTACTGAAACGATTTTAGTATGGTATACCATTTTCGAGGCTGTTGTCTCCCAACGTGACATCGAACCTACCCGTGGTGAAGTCATTAATGCGGACATTTGTACAAGGCAATATTTAACAAAACTTCGTCAGTTTATAACTGCGAATCACTCAAATGACGAAATTATCATTTGACCAGATCCAGCTTTGTGTCACATGTAAAACAAACGACAGACTGGTTAACTGCCAATAACATCAATTTTGTACCGAACGTAGACAACCCTCTAAACGTGCCTCAGACGAGGACTATAGAAGATTTTTGGGGTCTACTAACTGGAAAACTTTACGATAATGGCTGAGAAACCCAAAACGTAACAATTATGTCACCGGATCTACCAGAAAATTCGACGAATCGACACTGTTGCCGCACAAAGGCTAATGGCGCAAGTTTATGTTAAATTGCGCACCGTTGAGGAACATGACCATTATCCGTAGTTTAAACTTAAAGTTTTATAAAACATAGATGTAGAAATAATTACTTGTAGTTGAATTTAATACAAATTTAAACCAAAATAAAATATGACTTTTAATATTTTTTCTCAAAACTTTTGGGACATACGTTAGTTCCACAGTACATTGTGCAATCTGTTTCAGAATAATAGCAATTTTGAGGTTGAATACCAAAATACCATACGGAAATACCTGGAGGCGACCGAGGCAAGTGGAATGTAGAATCTGGAATGTTTAACAAGAATACGATGCATAATCAGACTCGATATCCTTCACGTATATGTGCAATACTCCCCCCTTTCTCATTATTATGGCGCTGCTTGAAAGGTTAGTTCAGTTAGATTTTTACTGTAATTGTCATAAACTTATAAATTTTGTTTTCGTGGCATTTCTGTGACAATTAAAACACAGGATCACAGATGCATAACAGCTTTTGAATGAAAACGAAGCTCGATCAGATGTTTTGTGTGAAGAAAAGTCTTAATAAAAGCGAGGAAGAGTATATGATACTTCGGAAGGAAAAGATTTTTAAGGGAAGGCGCTCCATGGACAAACAAACTCGATATCTAAATATATAAATATAGATTTATACCATACTTTAAGGTTCTTTATGCTCGAAAGATTAGTTTTCTTCTTTTTTATAGGTAAACGCGAAATTAAATGTAAATTCAATAAAAGTTCGAGCAGGTAAGAGTTGTTTTTTTTCCCATAAATAATGCACTTTGGCTCTTGCACAATTAATTCAAAGTGGATTTATGATTTAACAAATAAATACTTCGCGAACTACCAATATATAACGTTATATATTGGTAGTTCGCGAAGTATTTATTTGTTAAATCATGAACTTCTACCAAAAAGTAAAACAAGGAGATATTAACTACACAAAGTGGATTTTTAAATAATTTGACTGGTTTTGTGGCGCTCGCGGCTTGGTCCCTACCAGTCACTTTTTTGCATTGATTGTAAAAATGTATGGTCATGTCACTAAAGCCGGCTCCAAACGATGTGGTCACTCGACAGATATTCGCCATGTGTAAGCAAATGCAGTAGGTATCGTGTGGACGATACGACGTATGCCAATGTGGTCATGTGCGTAGATTTGTCCAAACGCCAAATGTTTGACAAGCGCAAACAAATGCAGCATCGTGTGGATGATGCATGCATGAGCATTCGAGAGGATGTGTGCACTCGTCAAATATTCGCCAAAGCAATACACATGACACATCGTTTGGACCATGGACGAATGTACTTTACTTGATGTGCTAAAGGTTCGCTCCGAGGGCGGTAAACAAGCACACATCAAAGCAGACGAATCTCCGCGCATCGAACCCGAGCACGTGCATGCATTCACTTTAATTTTTACATTTTACCAGATTGATGACCTGATGAAATTGATTATCTTCTCATATTCGCTGCAAATTTAGCGAACTTAAACAAGCGGGTAGACAAGCCAAAAATTGCCAAGTGAGCATATACTTAGTGTGGATAACGTAACGAATACTTCGAGGCATATTTGTCATGTGTTCACATTGCCACGTTAACACATCGTGTGTATGAATGACTTGGTGCTATAAATTTTCGGCAAACAGTCTACAAATATTTGACGCATTTTTACTTGACTAACATTTGACGAATGACCATATCGTTTGGAGCCGGCTTTATACTAATTTCCAATTTGTTGGGTTCGGGTCAAATAGAAGGACAGTATCACTATTTAATAACGCTCTCTGGTTGTAGGTCCAAAAAGGGAGTTACTTTGATGACAGTCGTGGTCACTGTTTAATAGCGATTTGTTTGGTTTAGGTCAAAAAAGGTGTTTCTTATAACAATCATGCCCAAGGAAACACCACATTATGCCAAAATCTATTGTTTGGTTTAGGTCAAAAAAGGTGTTTCTTATAATAATCATGCCCAAGGAAACACTACATTATGCCAAAATGCTGTGTGCTGTCGTTCAGGGACATTTCAATTCACTGCAGAAAAATCATCATAGTGTTGGGCAATACTCTGAAAAGTATCGATACCGCGTATCGATCCGTATTGGTTTGAAGAGGATCGATACGTGTATCGTAGTCGAAAGTATCGATACTCGAAATATCGATAGTATCGAATCGGATTTTTCAATTGTTACTAATAATCGGAAAATTATTAAAGCAATGTAGATTTTTTGTTTAATATAGGTATACAGCTTAAGGCTTACAATAGAAAACGATCCTAGGCATGCAGCATAGGTAAGGAAAGTATGCAATTTTTATTTTCAAGTTTGATTTTTTTAAGGATTATTTATGCGATACGCGATATTTGATACCTGGTTTATTATATGGAAAATATCGGCAGGACAAGAAGTATCGTTACAAAATATCGGGTATCGGGAAGTAAAATATCGATACCTGAAAATGTCGATACGTATCGCCCACCACTGTCGATGTCGGCATCACTGAGACGAGGAGCTATCAGCCTTATGCTGTATCACTTACGTTAAATATAACGTACTGTTATCTTCGCTGTTATGTTATTTTCTCAAAACCGGTATGCTGTATCACAGTTAACGTTACTGCTCGTAACGTGTGACGTCACTACCTTACGTTATTTGTCAACTTAACGTACCAGATTTAACTTCCAGACTTAACAAGCAGTTATGAGATAACCTATGCGATTTCGGTTGTTAGGTGCTAATAAAATTTGTTCCTTACGTTCGGAACCATTGAATTCTAGAATATTTTGAGTCTTGTTGTTGTTGGAGTAACTGGGAAACGTAAACAAAAGATTATTTTTCGCTGATGTGTGATGTGAAAAAATGAGGTTAGGTATGAAACGTTTTATAGAAACCAGGAAAAGAATATTTGATGACGGGGACGGCTACAGCAATCTTTTCCAGAAGAATTTTTCTGTCCCTTTTTATATTTACTTTCTATTTCATTAGAAATCTAAAAAACTGATCGGAAAAATGGGAAGAAAAATTACATATTTGCCTTCAGCCTCTGTAAGAACTGTTATTTACAATTTTGATTTGGAAGAATTCTTATCATGAATGATTTTATTAAAGTCCTGGGATTTTATTTTCTCCTTAATGGAAACATATGGCTTTATTTTAAAAAATTAATAAAGTCCTCTTATTGTTTCACCGCTTAGTTTTCTTTGTGTTGAACCATTTTGAGCCGACACGAACTATGTACGTACCTACGTCAAACTACCAAACAAAAAAATATTGTTTTCATTGCAACTAAAATTTGCCTAATGCTAATACGGGGTTTTACAAATAATAATAATAATAATAAATTTATTGACACCAAAACAAAAACAAAAATAATCACAACAATTGCACTGGTGTCAAATGACAAAGTCTACCAGCTGTTTTAAAGTGGGCGCACGCGGGAGCTTCCTTCGGTTCATTTCTCTCTGACTCATACTAATTTCGTATAGCTTTGTCTCCCTTCACAGAAACTAAACTTCCTTCCCTTTTAACACCTCGGGCATAACGTACTCTGTAACGTATACGTTAAAAGACAGATACAGCATACCGGGTTTTAGACGTTACGTTATCTGTTATGTTATTTCCATACGTAAAATTTAGATAACGTACAAGTGTTAAATATAACGTATGTGATACAGCATAGGGCTGAATAGGTTTGTTCGTGGAGCGAATCCTGGGCCAGTTCTTTACAAATACCAAATTACTTGTACACGACACTGCGCGCGTGCGCGATTTCTAACTGAATCGAAATTTACAAACCTCCGCGAACGAAAAATAGCTCGACTTTGGACTGTCTTGTCTAATTGACAACGTATCGTTCAAAAATTGATCTTCTGACTCGGTGAAATTAACATTGTACGATTATCCGCATTTGTCCAAGAGGTTCTACGAACGCTGGATTTTTGATAACAATGTAGCATTGTTCGTACCACGAACACTTCAAATCGCAATGCGCACGCGCATTTGTAAGGAATTGGTTACGGACCGTCTCCGCGAATAAACCTAATAAGAGCAATTTGTGCCAAACTTGCGCATTTGGCGTTATGTGCTAAGGACGGTTTTTTTGTCCGTACACACGTAGGTTCAAATGATCCAGCCACGCTTAATTGACGGTAACCTGACAAATATTTAAAAAATAAAGTGGAACAAACAAAAAAAAAAACGACCAGCGCTGGTATCGAAAACACAACTACGGTGCATGGTCATCTGATACGCTACCGACACGACACAATTGATTCAACTCACAGCAGTTATATAACCTTACGGGCGTTTATAGTACTACTGTAGTGCACGACTGCATGCGAAATTGATAGGGGCACGGGTGCCACTTGGGCACAGATTGCTCTTATTAGCTCCTAATATCACCGAGCACTAGCGATGGGCGCTATCGAATGAATTTTGCTATCGAATGAGTAGTTTCCACTATCGAATGAATCATTCATTTGCTTATAGACGGCTGCTGGGGTAAAGGGCACGTGTTTCATATCTGCACATGCATTTTATTATTTTTAACGATAACTATTCCTTCGATAATTCCAGTGTTCGTTCGTCGTTCCCTTGGTTCACTGAAGGGGGCTACTAAATAATTCAGTCAGTACGTACATTTTATTCCATTGCTAAAAGATTCAGTTGTCAAAACGAATGAAACGTAATGAAATAAATGAATGGTTTTAGTACTATCGAATTAAGTATTCGAATGGTTGTGTACTATCGAAAAATTCATTCGATGCGCCCAACACACAACACTACTGAGCTAATCAACAAGCAACATTTCCATTTTGTCAAAGTTGTGACTTGGATTTTTCATTTTCATAAGTTTTATTCTGCTACGATTTGTATGTGTGCTGTAATTCGATATAGGATATACGTTTGTACATATTATTATTAATGCAGTGTTTTGGTAAGAGGTTTAAAGGTGAGTTAGAGTAGGAATTTTACAATAGACTGTTTTAGAATGGCCTGATTTTGACAGGCCGCCATTTTCTGTTGGAGGGCTGAGCATGGATAAACAACATTACACACGTGAGTGTTACCAAAATTTGAACAGATTTGGTGCCAAACAAAGTGGTGATGTTTAGAGTTCATGTAATTTAACTCAAAATAACGAAACAACGTTTGCAATAGTGCAACCAGTCATATCATTTTAAGAATTTTCATTCAATTCTCGGCGTAAAGCGACTAAGTTTAAGTTACGCCCCTTTTTTGGTGCCAAATGGTAACACAAACATCTGCTTTGTTATTCATCCTCTTCTTCCCTCCAATAAGCTTCAAAACAAACAAATGTGTGCCCTCCAGCTGTCAATTGTGTGACGTCATTCTAAAATGATCAATTACTTTGCAGTTATAGGTTACGTTTTCTGAACCCTTGAAAATATAAATATAAATATAAATTTTCATTTTAGGTGTGCGTATGCATGGTGATGCTTTAGTAAATATACATATATTGAAAAGGTGAGTAGCAACTGGACCGTTTTAACAGGTACGTTACAAACTTTGGTATTGATCAACAATAATCAGAGGACAAATAAAAAACTAGACCAGAAAGAGATTTAAAGAAAGACGTTCAAACAGAGACAAGAAAGGCAAAAACAAAGACCCAGATTTTAGACCAGAGAAAGATTTAAGTATACATTTTAGACTAGAGTAAAGAAAGCTACAGGTAGTTTGAGAATTACCTAAAGACGATCACAGGCGAAAAACAAGGAGACAAGAAACGCAAAGAAGAGAAAGATTTAAGTAGGTATATATTGTAGAGCAAAAAAGTAACACAGAATTATATATCCTTGTTATAGTGCAACGAGTACAGATTCATAGCACAATAGTAGGGTTAGGTATTGTCACGAAGTATGCCTCGTAGAAAACTCCATCGAGGTCCTGAAGAACAAGAAGAATATATGAAGCGTAGACGACAACAGAAAGCTGAATATGAACGTCGTCGTCGAGAAGCTGAACGAAATACTGCAAGAATTCCACAAATACAGCATCAACGAAATTATCGCTCGAGGAAAAACAATTATATTGATCTCACTTTGCTTGGGTTTGATGATAGTGTTAGTGAACATTATATTGGTGCCATGAGTGTTGATTGCATACATTGTAGTGCGAAACATTTTGTTTCTGAAAGAGTGTCAAATAAAGGCAAATCTTTTAATGATTGTTGTAATCATGGTGAAGTACGTTTACAACCTTTACCTGCTTTTCCTGCTTTTCTGGAGTCCTTGTTCAACGGTTCTCATCCAACACATTTTTTGAACACATCCGAAGTTATAATAGCTCATTTTCATTTGCATCATTTATCGCTAATCTGGTAAATTTTAATTCTGCACGTATAGGTTCATTTTGTTTTAAAATTCAGGGGCAAATATATTATCAAATTAATACAGCACTTTATCCATCCTCTAATGAGACCCCAAGTTACGGTCAGCTGTTTATTGTTGATCCCCATGAAGCAGTAGAATTTCGTTTAAGTCAGAATTCGCAATGTGATTTAGAAATTATAAAACTAATTAAGAATTTCATGCGTGAAAATAATGTATTTGCTCAGTCTTATCAAATGATGGGGGAAGAATTGGAACACCAACGATGTATCAGTTTGAATGAAGAACCTGAACTGCACTTGTTGTTTACGATGAAACCTGTTATGGATCGGAATCGTTATAACTTCCAAAAGGTAAATGAAGTTGCTGCAGTGTTTTTTGAAAAATTATTTTGGATTGTGTCGGTTTTCTGTAACTATTGTTTTTGTCTTTGATGTCAAAACACAAAATATGTCACTTTCGTTTTAAATTTTCAGCATAATATACAGTAGGTCACATTTGAAGATATGTCGTTTTTCTAGAAAAAAAGCGCGACTTACTCCAATGAATGACAGTCCACTACTAAATATGATATTCTTCCAAAGTAGAGCGTGTCAATGTTAGAGTACCTGTAAAGTGACACTTGCCCCATCTATCGATTATTTCAGTAAATATACTTGTCGCTTTTCCATTTAAAACTTTAATTATTTTCTCATTGTTTTATTGGGAAATCTACAATTTGTTGGTTTTTGAGATGTGTCACTTTTCTTTCGGATGAGCGATATGTTTGTATAAACTTTTCATCTTAAAATATCGAGTTCTGTCACATATTTAAGTTTGTCTGTTTAAAAACGGGACACCCTGTATATTTTCAGAAAACGTTAATGTGTTTGCCTTATTGAAAATGAATGTTATTTTTCAAGTTTTACAAAAACGTTGGGGCAGGTATGATTGATTACTTAATACTAAAATGTTTTGAGATTATACTAAGCATGTATTTTCAGGAAAAATCAACACGCACTTTTCGAAAAATCAATTTGATTTAGTATTTTCAGAAAAAGTTAATTTCATTGTTTCATTGAAAATATAGGCTATTTTTTACACTAAAATGTTTTACAGGTTATTTATTACCTAACACTGAAATGTTCTTGACATACATATAAAGATGTTTTATGGCAACTTATGATTCATTCTTTTCAGCATTAATTTATTTAATAATCTGCATTCACACAAATTGTACATTTCAATTAAAAAATTTCCTATGATTACTACTAGGGCAGTAAAGACGCGCGCAGCGCGTCTTGCTGACCTAGTGAATATAAATCTTCGATGACGTGGAAACCCCGTGTCAAGCAGCTAACTGAACATTGTAAATATTCTAGCTGCTGACTGACACGGGCTTCCCACGTCAAGCAGGCTGCAATAGAAAAATTCATAATTCGCGGTGTCGCATTAAGCTACCTGCGACACTCTGGCGCACCATAGCCAACGCAGTCCTGGGCGTTGATTGGTGCGGCGAGCCAATTAAGGGTGTAATGTTCCGTTATATTTGCAAGCGTTCACGGCGTGACAAACTGAAACAAAACGCGTTGTTCGATTTTGGTCAGATAAGTTTTAAATGATATACAGGGTATCCAGTTAATATTCCCTCGGACGATTGTACAAAAACGGCTAAGTTTATCAAAAAACTTTCTTAATGAAACTTTTAATGTTTCATCTCTACTGTAACGTAAAATTATTTTCAATTATACAGTGAGTCACTAAAACGAGTTACACAAAAAAGTATAATTTTTTTAAATGGAACAACCTATATTTGCTTATTGCAAGTGAATCTCCAGCGAGTGCTGTATTACGTCCTAAAATGGTTTTTCCAATAGGATACAGCGTTGCCAAATTATGATTTTTTTTGTGATTTTTTTGCGAATTTCAAACATTTTTTAAACTGTCATATCTAAGGAACTTCTGAATATTTTATTATAAAAATTTGGAATAGTATTTAGTAATGATGTAGTTACTCAAAAACATTTTTGAAATGAATGATTATTATACAGGATGTTCAAAATACTTGTTTACATTTCATGATTTTTAATTACATTTTTTTCAATTTTTTTAAATGAAATGCCTATGGCTTTTTCAGGTAGATAAATAGAGCATTCAATTCCCCATATTTTGATATCATACACTTTACTTTTATTTCAAACGGTTTTTGAGATATGAGTTTTCAAATAAATTGTTTTTGTAAATAAATTATACTTTTTATTTTAGCATTAAAATCTAGTGTCTTTGGTCTTTTGTTTTCCTTTCGTTTTTCACTTTGTGACATTTCTGTAAGGTACTTACTACTTAGTTTAAGATTATTGTGATTAAGTTGAATTAATAATTTAAAAAAATATGAGTTATAATTATTGCCAACAAGATTTGATTTCTATGGTGTATGTTATTGGGGAATGCGATGGAAACTGTTTATTGGCATCAAGAGTGTATTGTCAAAAATATCCCGATAGAAGAGGTCCTGATGTGAGGTCGTTAGAAAATTTGAAAGAACGTTTTGAACGTACTGGAAGTGTTGCATATGAAAAGAGAACGAGACGACGAAACGTCTTAAGTGAAGAAAATGAGCTGGCCATAACTTTAGCGGTAATCGAAAATCCTACAACAAGTGTTAGGAAGTTAAGTAGGGATTTAGAGATCGGTAAATCTAGTGTTTCCGTATGTCTTCGAAAAAATAAGTTTCACCCCTATCGAGTACAGCTGCATCAAGAACTTTTGGATGTGGATTTTAATCGTAGATTAAATTTTTGCCGGTGGGCTCTAAACCAAATTGGAGAAAATGAAGAATTTTTCAAATTCGTGTTGTTCACCGATGAATCAACGTTTCATCGCAATGGATTTGTGAACAGGCACAACTTCCATTATTACGATTTAGAAAACCCTCATGTTATACAGACAAATCATTACCAGCACAACTGGAGTTTAAATGTTTGGGGAGGAATTGTTCATGATTATGTTATTGGCCCTCACTTTTTTGAGGGAAATATGAATGGAGCAGTCTTCTTGGATTTTATGCAAAATATGTTTCCACAAATGATTGAGCATATTCCTGATTATATTAGGAATAATATGTGGTTACAACTTGATGGTGCACCACCACATTTTAGTAGAAATGTTCGTCAGACCATTAGTAACCAGTTTCCTGAAAGGTGGATAGGAAGAGGAGGTCTGATATAATCAATAAACTGTTAAATTATATCTAATTTATTATTTTATTAAATTACGTTAGGTCCTATTGCATGGCCGCCTAGGTCGCCTGACCTGACTACAATGGATTTCTTCCTTTGGGGATTCGTGAAGTCAGACGTTTATAAAGTAGAACCAACGACTCGAGAAGATATGATGGAAAGGATTCGTCAGTGTTTTAATATTATAAATGTTGATATGCTGCAGAACGTAAGACGTTCATTTATCAGGAGACTTCAGTGCTGCATGAATCAGAATGGTGGACATTTTGAGCAATTGTTAGGGTAGCTAAATATCATGAAAACAATTTGTGTGTTTGTCATCATTGTTAGTTCTTTGATAATCAACTTTAACCAGGTGTAAGAATATTATGTCAAAAACAATTCTTGATAGTAGAAATTTACATATGAAATTACATTACCACAGATCCACATTCATAAATGAAATCAACTGAATATTTTGATTAACAAAATCAAATTTGCTGCATAAGGTCCAAATGCATTTCGTTACAGGGATATCGTAATATTGATTAAATTAAATTATAATACAAAAACAAACGCAAAACAAAAGACAAAAGTCACTAGATTTTAATGTTAAAATTAAAAGTAACGTATTTACAAAAACAATTTATTTGAAACACTCACATCTCAAAAACCGTTTGAAATAAAAGTAAAGTGTATGATATCAAAATGTGGGGAATTGAATGCTCTATTGATCTACCTGAAAAAGCCATAGGCATTCCATTTAAAAAAATTGAAAAAAATGTAACTAAAAATCATGAAATGTAAACAAGTATTTTGGACATCCTGTATAATAATCATTCATTTCAAAAATGTTTTTGAGTAACTACATCATTACTAAATACTATTCCAAATTTTTATAATAAAATATTCAGAAGTTCCTTAGATATGGCAGTTTAAAAAATGTTTGAAGTTCGCAAAAAAATCACAAAAAAATCATAATTTGGCAACGCTGTATCCTATTGGAAAAAACATTTTAGGACGTAATACAGGACTCGCAGGAGATTCACTTGCAATAAGCAAATATAGGTTGTTCCATTTAAAAAAATTATACTTTTTTGTGTAACTCGTTTTAGTGACTCACTGTATAATTGAAAATAATTTTACGTTACAGTAGAGATGAAACATTAAAAGTTTCATTAAGAAAGTTTTTTGATAAACTTAGCCGTTTTTGTACAATCGTCCGAGGGAATATTAACTGGACACCCTGTATAAAGATTAGTTCTTTGGCGCGACAGAGCATTTTTTTAAATAAAATGCAAAAAAAAACATTTTTTTGTGTTCTGAAAAATGCCGATATAATAATAATAATAATATGTATTTATTGTCATACAACAAATGAAAAAAAAATATAACAAGGTAACACAAATGGAATATGACAAAAGCTGAAATTCAGCCTCTTGCGAACTGCAAGTGCTGTTCTTCCATTTCAGCCGAAAGTAAACCTTAACATATCCATGAAAACACAAGAGAGGGTTACAACTAGAACATAAACTATAGCTGATCTCTCAAAGAAGGAGCAAAAATAATTGCAAATTGAACAATTATGAAAATATCTGCAACTAAAATAAACAAAATGAAGACACAGATAGGTCACTGGCTTGTCAAAAGGCGATTCTTAAAAGACAACTTAAAAGAACTGCACGGAACAGAAAAGTCGTGTATAGAACAGTCATTTAAACATCTCGCTACATTATAGGAAAATGATCTTTTAAATAGTTCTTTATTATGTTTGGGAATATGTAGTAATAATAGTCTTCCTACGAATATTCAAGTTATGCACATCAGTCCTATACACGACCTCATTAGTCAGGTATGGGGTGTATTAAATTTCATAATTTTATAGAAAAAACAAGTCATGTGCAACCTTCTACGGTTATGCATGTTCAGCCAGTGAATATTTGCCAGGGTATGAGATATTCTGTCTCGTCTGCGTATCCCAAAGATGAGCCTCAAACAAGAATTTTGTGCTTTCTGAATGCGACTGGAGTGAACACTGTCCAAACAAGGTCCATAAATTGAATCGCAATAGTTAAAATGTGAAAGCACAAGCGAGTCACATAGTAGGATTTTAATATTCTTACTTAAAAATTGTCTTTGACTATATATCATTTTTAAAGCAGCATAAGATTTTCGCAAAGTGTGTGTGACGTAGCTCTTGAAGCGAAGTTTATTGTCAATTATAAGCCCCAAGCTTTTGCAACTTTCACTGAAAGGTATAACATTATTGTCTATTTTTATTTTCATAATACTTTCCACCCCTGATCTAGCGCTTTCGTTACCAAATAGTAGAACAGCTGATTTTTTAGGATTAATTTTTAAGTTGTGATTCTCTGAAACTGCCAAAAGACTGCTCAGATCGTCATTGATCATCGCATTAGCCAAGGGCGCATTAAGTGGATGGGACGATAAATATAGCTGTGTGTCGTCAGCGTACAGATGATATTGAAGAAATTTAAGGGATTTGCAGAATTGAGACTTATATATCGTATACAACAACGGACCCAAAATACTTCCCTGCGGTACACCCGACACTATCCCGAGTGGCCGCGAAGTTTCATCCCTCATCACTACTGACTGAGACCTGTTACACAAAAACGACGAAATCAAACCACAAGCTTCTTCCGAGAACCCTACATAATGCATAATAGCCAATAATAACCTATGATTTAACATGTCGAAGGCCTTAGTATAATCTAATAATATTAGTGCAACCATATTGTTATTATCACAGGCTCGTATAATATCATCAGTCACCCGGGACAGTGCCGTCGCGCAGCTGTACCCCTGTCTAAAGCCAGATTGTTTCTCCGGAAAAATGTTATTTAAAGTTAGAAAGTGTCTTATCTGTGTTGCCATAATTTTTTCAAGAATTTTAGACAGTGTAGGAAGCACACTTACGGACCTGAGGTTATTAAGTTCAGTAGGTTGGCTCACCTTTGGAACAGGCGTGACGAGTGCATGCTTCCATGCAGAAGGAAAATATGATTTTTCGAGGCACACATTCATGATATTGGAGATGCAACATGCCCCTACCTTTTCAGTTAAGAAAAAAAAAACTCTCTGTCGCACCCTGTACGTAACCTTTGTCTATAACACCATCACTTCATTTTTTTGATATTTGCATTAATAAGCAAGTGAGTTGTTATTTACGGCGGGGTGTTTGGGTAAAATTTTCAATACAATTGCCTATATTTAGGCGTTTTACTGGGATCGTCGCTAGCATCTAGCCCATATAAAACTTTACGCACGATTGTGCGGCACAGTCAGTTAGTAGAGCGGTCAACATATATTTTCAAATGGACGGAGAAATATAATTGATTTACTATGAAAGCGAATAATTTGTAGTTTCTCTTGCGTAAGTTATTAAAACAAATACTGATTTGAAAAGTTGCATACCCGCCTAAGGTAAGGAGACAAATTCTCACTTTTTATTATCTTCGTACAATCAATTAATTTCACTTCAACAAGTTATAGGTTGACTTCAAATTTATACTACTTTTCTTCTTCTTTATCAGTCTTAACCATCCACTCCTGGATGCTCCGCCTTCACTTCTGGGAGTGCATAAGACTTACAACGCCTCGCAGGTTGGCGAGGGGAGTTCAACTCATCGCGTGGTATTGAATAATAATAATAATAATAATAATAATATCTCTACTCACTCCTGCTAACCCTAAGGTTAGCCCCAGAAGCTAACTATATAGCTTGTGCGGGACGGAGGAGGCGGCATATTATTATTGGCCGCAGGTGCGTCACAGGAATGGGCTCACGGATTTAAATACCGTCCACTCATCCAAACGTAGAGCGCGTTGAGCTCAGGGCTCAGCTTTCGTAAACGAAAGGCTGCCGATGGACCGGTACAGCTAGGCTACTTCAGTAATTGCTTTATTAATCGAAATATGCCCAATGTAAGCTTTAGTAAAAAATCCTGTAAAACTAAAAGATATTATATTGAATGTGCCTATAATTTCCTTAAATTCTTAATTTGACGATTATGCGGGTGCTGTGGATTAATAATTTCCGGCAAAAGGCACTTAAAATAAAATTCGTCCAACTTATGCTTCATATTTGTTCTCCAAAAATCATCATCTCTGAATATCTAAAAAACAATACCTACCTATATTACACATTCAAAAAATCAGAAAATAGTAAAATTACAATTTCGGAAGAAATTCCTATTGGAGTCCATATAATGAACACGCAATATTTGCGATTGGTGATATGCAGTTGTCCTTGCACTTGGAAGTAATAATTGTCAGTTGTTTTTAATTTCACTTTGTTTCCAGTTATTGTAGCAAATTTTAAAATTCCTTTTTCAGCTGCTTCTTGTGGACTCATTTTCGACGCCGCGTATGGACATTTTACCTCCACTATGCCCTCATCACCAATTATTCCATCCGGGGAAGCACCAATATACGGTTTATAGAAATCTATAAAAAACCCGCATTCCTTGATTTCTACATTATTGACTTCTTCATACATTTGAACGGCTATTTTCTTTTCCCCAACTTGTCGCAAAATTTCCGTGAAAAGAACTATACAATATAGCTTTTACCAACGAAGAGCAGTGGGTTTTTGATCGCTGCTTACATATCTGACCAAATTCAGATGCTGTTATACGTTTCCTACGTTTATCTTTCCACAGAAGTGATTCTGCTTGGCCTACTGTTTTGGACTGAATATCTCGTATTTCCTCTTTCGTTTTGGAAATAGATTCTAAAAAGTGTCTTTTCCTCTCGTTGTAAATAGTCTCCTCGAGTTCAAAAGGTGGCAAACCATAGTCTTCATCTGCTGGAGCAATACGTTTAGCTCTTTTAACAAACGTCTTAGGAAATAATAATTTTCTGCCCTTTCTCCACAAATTTTGTTTAGATCGGGCAGTTATTATTTTTTTTGTGTAAACTCCGGGACTACACTTGGCAACTTTCTTATGAACAGCGCGTGGAAATTCTCCTGGTGGTACATTATAGCTAACGGCAGCTGCTTCACAACGCGTTGTGTAAGACCTTAACAATAACAATAGTAATAATAATAATAATAATACTAATACTAATAATGAAGATACGAAGAAGAAGAAGAAGAAGAAGAAGAAAAAGAAGAATATTAATAATACATATGTAATATACCTTCGTGCGGTAAAATTGATTCTCTTACCACCCACAAATTTTGCAACGATAGAATTGTACGCTTCTGCCGCATTATTGTCCATGTTTAGGATAAGGCTTTCTGTATTTCTTGCAACCCTTTCAACGATAAATAGAATGTCTTGAAATAGACCCGAAATTTTCATGTTAGGGACTAAATTAATTTCTTCGTTTTTAGGACCATTGCAAAAATATGGGCGGCATTTCGTATGATCGCTAAAAACGTGTGACGGTCCATTGTAGATGTCTTCTTTCAGCAGTTTGACTTTATCTTCGTGCGAAGTACTTACATTATCTTCAATGACATGCTTTATTGCAGCAAGTACACCGCTTCTCAGTCTCTTTATATTGTTATTGAGTGCATTTCTTTGTTTTATATCAACAACAGTCATCTTGGAACTGATTCTTTTGGTAGTTAGTTCTCGCAACCGGCTACAGTAATTGCGAAGTAAATGATTCCTGCATTCGATTTTTGAGATAACTCTGTCGTACGGATTTGCCCCGTGTAGCTTTTTCGTAACACTACTGTCACCATCGCCAACGAGGTAAGCATATTTGAGACCATGCATCTGTATACTACATTTGAAGCCCTCAACAATAATATCAGCTTCCATTGCTGTAGAAGCTTTGTTCCAATTTTTAAAACAATTATGCTTTGGTTGCATGTCCTCTTTGCCCGCAGCTAAGGCACAAACAGAGCAGTACTTGTTTCTGATACCGACATACAACACCTTCCAGTTCCTTTGCCGACAATTATTCCCTTGAATAAATAAGAAGGTTAGTTCATTTCGTAGGCAATGCTTTGAAAAATTCTTACAACACCAGACGCTGCGTCGTAATTTACTTTATAAAAGCGTTTGCTCCACGCACCATCTGCAATAACTGTTATGTACGGGATACCATCCGAATCAATGTGTCCCTTTTCTATTGCAATTTATTTTTCTTGCTTTCCAGCAACCTCTATAACTTCCCATGCCAACTCATGAATCGAATCAGCTAATTCATTTTGAACTTTTCCAAAAAAATAGATCCCATTACTGGTATATCACAATATCCAAAACATTCTTGCAGTTGAGCATATCCACCTCCTGTGGAAATTATCCCTAATACAGCTGCTTTGTTGAGGCCCATACCAGCATGATTTTTATCAGTCGAAACTTTCTTCACTTCCAAACAACAATTGCATTTTAGTGTGAGTGTACTCTCCAAACCACGGCGTATTTCATTAACAATTTGCAAATTATCATTTCGACAATTGAAAATTTCTTGATGTTTGAACGTTACTATTTCTTGGAAAAAATGATTTATGTTAACAATTCTTCTGCCAGTTGTTTCGTAAGAACTCTGTTCATTTACATGGGTGACAGGAGTAGAGACGCTGAAATATATAGGCAGGTATTAGTCGGGGAGCAGCCATCTCAAAAAGCGCTTATTTAAAGAGTTAGTCCGAAGTCGAGGACACACTTGTTTTGAAGACTGTTTTCTATGTAAAATCACCCGCTGAATCCGAATCCGGAGGGCGCCCGTTCATTTGGGACGGCCTTGACCCTGAAAAATGCATTTTTACGTAAAATTTCGAAAAATTGAAAACTCCCAACATTTCAGTTTGCATCGTAATATCCTCGTTCTGGAGATAGCTAGGAAGCTAATTTTTTTTTGAAATGTTCTCCAGGCATTTTTGATTGCAAACCTCTATACACAATTAACTTTTGAAAAATAACTACGTCAGAAATCTGTAATTTTTTACACCGCGTCATTTTTGTGCACCTTAATTTTCACCACGCGAGAAAATTTTTTATTGTAAAAGATAGATGCCTATTCAATCGAAACAATATGTCGTGAAAAGTATGCAGAAGTTTCTAGTGAAAAAATCATCTCGATATCTGCAATACTGACCGAGTTACAGCAATTAACAAAATATTGCTTTCTGCGCTGCGGCATGGTGTTCTATCTCTACTCTACGCATCTACCTAATCCGTGCATCTGCGCCTGCGGGCGGCTAATCTCCGTCATAAATATGCGGGAAACTCGTGCAAATACCTATTACTTTTCTTTGACAAAGTGATAAAACAGTTTCCGATGTAATGAAGTTTATATTTAATTGTTTACAAATAACAATAACTATGTACGAGTAGTATGTATATGTGGAATTGTTTTGGAATCACTGTTTGTGTAATTTTGATTGAAGTCTGAGGTTAAGTTATAAGCATTACTATTAGTGAAAATAGAAATCAATTACAATTTGTGCAAACAGAACAAGCTGTAACTGAAAATGGATACAACGCATTGTTCAAGGCGGCAGGCAGTGCCGTTTCTGATCCCTTGGCTGCCTCAAAGACTAGAAGTCTGGGCTGCCTGCGTGTCAAATTACGTATTGCCGGATTAGCGCCCTCAACCTAACCTAAGCTAACGAACACTGTTTATGTACACCCCTATACCGTTCCTCATACGAAGAAAAAGATTCATTTTTAAAAAGTTTTTATATTTGTTCTCAAAATAGGAATCCATAAAAATTGGAACTCCATACATGGGCGTAATATAAATTAATCTGATATAAGATCTACATCGAAATGCATAAAAAATACAATGTAAGTAAGAAGTAACTGCATAATATGAAGTTCTCCCTTCTCCGCACGTGCCGCCTTAAGGTCTGGGCACACATGACCGCGCCCAGTCCGCGCCGCGCCCGCACCGAGATACGGCCGCACTACGGCCGTATCTCGGTGGTAAATTATACCCTGTTTTCATATGACATAGTCTTCACATCAACGCACCGCGCCCGCGTGCCGACACCGCACCGCGTCCACGCCGTGTAAAATTAGTTTTGTTTGAATTTTTGACGGACACGGTGCGGTTGCTGGACAGACTTGAAGGAACAAGCATGGAGAGGCTCATAGAGGATGTTAGAAAATATCCTGCATTGTATGAACATCATCCATCAGATGAGGAAACAACGTGCGGAATTCGCCTTCCAAATGTCTCGTTTTCCAAGCATTCTGTATCCACATTTTTCGTTTTCGCCGATTTCTCTCCCTTTCTTCACCGTCCAACGCAATAGCAATTATTGTTGCCAGTTCAGTGTTGCTACAGCTGGTGAACATTTTTAGTGATAATATCTGACACGACCCCAGCGAAGCAAACGGACAAACAAAACCGACTGAGCTTGCAACGCGACAGACTGTTCCGACGACACACGGCCGTGTGTTGGAGATGTGTGGTTTGTAGCGATACAGGACGAGACACGGCCGTGCCTCGGTGCGCGCGCGGCGCGAACTCGGCGCGGTCATATGTGCCCAGACCTTTAAAGTGAATGCCACCTTTAACTTTTAAAGGAGGCATTCGGTAATCCGATTTCGTTTTTTCGGCGGGTGTATACCGCCCGCCGCCTCAAAAATTGGCCGCCTGTGTGTTTGACACCCATTCCCCGCTCACTAGAAACGGCCCTGGCGGCAGGTACAAAAACAGATAGAATTAGTGCAGGTATGTCTGTCGCAGAAGTTGAAAAATTAAGAACAGTTTTATAGTTATGATATGTTATTTGTAAACAGTTAAACTTAAACATAAACTTCATTACATCGGAAACTGTTTTATCACTTTGCTAAAGAAGAGTAGTAGGTATTTGCATGAGTTTCCCGCATATGACGGAGATTAGCCGCCCGCAGGCGCAGATGCACGGAGTAGGTAGATGCGTAGAGTAGAGATAGAACACTACGAGTATATGCCGCAGTGCAAAAAGCAATATTTTGTTAATCGCTGTAACTCGGTCAGTATTGCAGATATCGAGATGATTTTTTCACTAAAAACTTCTGCATACTTTTCACGACATATGATTTTGATTGAATAGGTATCTATCTTTTACAATAAAAAATTTTCTCGCGTGGTGAAAATTAAGGTGCACAAAAATGACGCGGTGTACAAAATTACAAATTTCTGACGTAGTTATTTTTCGGAAGTTAATTGTGTATAGAGGTTTGCAATCAAAAATGCCTGGAGAACATTTCAAAAAAAAAATTAGCTTCCTAACTGTCTCCAGAACGAAGATATGACGATGTAAACTGAAATGTTGGGAGTTTTCAATTTTTCGAAATTTTACGTAAAAATGCATTTTTCAAGGTCAAGGCCGTCCCCCAAATGAACGGGCGCAATCCGGATTCGGATTCAGCGGGTGATTTTACATAGAAAACAGTCTTCAAAACAAGTGTGTCCTCGACTTCGGACGACCACTTTGAATTTAAGCAAGCTGCTCCCCGACTGTATCTGGTGACATTCAAAAAATATTCAACTGACACTATAATTATGTAAAATAATATGGCAAGCGTGGTTAGAGCTATAAATACTGCGGGGCAGGTTTCAATGCCTAGCATCCGCAGTTGATATATTTGATTACTACTACTACTAATACTACTAGTAGTGCTACTACTGCTGCGGGGGGAGGTGTACCCCTACGTAGCGCGTCCTCAGGTGGCGGATAGAGGATTCTCGTCGGGTGTGTTTGGGTGGTGTTCTGCCTCTACACGCTCGAAGGGTTGGGGCGAAATAAAATAGCCCCCGTGGACCAAACATAGGATTGGTTCCCCCTGCGGCCCACCGGGAGTGCCCTAAGCGTCGTTGGTTGTTTCCGCTGGCGACTTGGATGGGCTGATGTGAGCTTGCTCTGCCGAAGTGTTAGTGGCAGCGGGGGACCAGGGACCAGCCCCTTCGGGCCTTGATCAGGGAGTGTGCATTGGATGCAGGTGTCGGAATCTGCATTGCTCCGGGCGAGCCCAGTCCGTCCGTGCATTCCGGGACTGGAAAACGAGGGTTGGGCCTCAGGGAACTGGGGTAGGACAAATGTCTGAGGGTATACACGCTCCCAACCAACTTGGCCCGCCCCCTTACACACGATGCGCTGGATAGTGATGCTTATGGATAAACAAACAGAACGAGGGAGGAAACTGGACGTTGGAAATATGGACGATGGTGTTACAAATGTGGAGGACAGGACACAGGAGGGCTCTTCGATGGGGGTTGGGTGGGAAGGACATCCACTTCGCATGGATCCTTTCAAAAGAAGAGACAGTATCTTGAGACCTCCACCGCGGGGTAGATCGCATTCTGTGCCGAACGCCGCAGAGGACTTAGAAAACCCACCAAAAAGGAAGAGAACGGAGTGCGATTCTCCAAACATGGTACAAGATGAACTTGATGAGACTATTTCGAAAATTTTGGCCAAATCCAAAGACCTTGAAAATTTCCTTAAGCTATGCGCAAACACCAAGACGGAAATTAAAAGAGCGGGCAACGAAATTCTGTGCCTGGCTGTAAAATTAAAGCGCCCAAGTAAGAAAAATCGTTGCAGAGAGGCAGAGCCTCCAGGAGAGGTGGCAGAAAGAAATTCACAGACAGGCCCTAAAACCATGGAATCTCACACCCAGACCGACTACGATGTGGAGCCAAATAGTGAAACAGCCAAAAACAATGCTGCCACACAAACTGATTTCAACATGGATGAGGATGAGCTTATCGAATCCATTCGGAAAGAAATAGACCAGGGTGGAACTCTCCAGGACCTTGAAAAAATTGCAAATAAGAAGTGGCCCAAGGAAGTTTTCCAGAAAGTCCACAAAGAAACTGGAGACGTCATGGCGGCACTGTGGGAGCAGGCTCTGATAAATACCACTACCTGTGACCTAAACATGAAAAAGGGAGTGTCTAGACGCTTTAGAGAGTGATACGGTGGACTAGAAGAGCTCAAACAGCAGAAACAGGAACTTGGAGGGGTGGCATACTTGTTAAACTCGATAAGTGCCCCGTCGATGGACAAGGATCAAACAAAGAAAGATCGGTATGTGTTTCACATGCTTATCGAAAAAGAACCGCTAGAATTAGCGGAACTGGAATCGGTATACAGTAGCGCGATGCTACTGAAGGACCTCATGATAACACATAAAATCAAAGAGGCAGCGATTGCAAAAATCGACACATACAATGGGGAGACATTAGAGAAAGTCCTGGAATATGTCTTTTCCGGAACCAGTATAAACATACGGATCTATACACCACCAGACAGAAATAAAAGAAGAAATTCAAATACGAAGAAAACAGACAGCAGTGGAGCAGAAAAAATCCGTAATAGATCTGACAGAAAACGGAACTTAAATGACGCAGTGATTGTCAGGGCAAATGGTCAAACCTACGCGGACCTAGTGAGAGGTTTAAGAAAGGAAGTTATCCTTGAAAATACGGAAGTCGAGATCTCCAAATGCAAAAAACTCAAAAGGGGGACTTACTACTGGAAATAAAGAAGGGCAAAGTCGAGACACTGCGGTCTGCAATAACAAATAAACTGCATGAAGCGCAGGTTGTAAGTAGGATCAGAGAAAGTTTTTCATATTAGAGGTTTGGATCCCGTCACTACGAAAGAAGAAATTCAAGAAGCTGTGAAAGCGTCGCTCGGAGATACACCCGAGAGTTGCAGGGTTACCTCCCTCAGGCCGACTTTTGAGGGAAACCAAAATGCGACCGTTATCATTGACCATCGCTCAGCCACTGCTGAAATCCAAGACAATCAAAGTAGGATGGATTTCTTGTCAAATACGAGAACGCACTAACCAGATTACATGTTATAGATGTTGGGACACGGGGCACAAAGAAACAAAGTGCCAGGGCCCAGACAGGAAAAACCTGTGTCTAAAATGGCCACAGGCAGGACACATAGCCAACAAATGTGTAAATGCTCCCTTCTGTCCTCTTTGTAAAAAAGGACACCGAGTGGGGGCAGCAGAGTGCGGTCGGAGGCCGCAGACAGCCAGATCGTAAAAATTCATTTTCCTCCAAGTAAACGTGGACAGGGGACGACAAGCGCACGACCTCTTATATGCGACTGCCATCGAATGCCAGGCAGACTTTCTTATTGTCGGTGAACCAAACAGAGCCACCGTGAGTAACCCGGAGTGGTATACTGACGACAGAAGAGATGCAGCCATTAAAATAAGAAATAAACATATCATGGTGTGTTCTACAGGCTCTGGCCCAGGATTTGTGTGGATCGATATAGGCGATACAGTGATCTACTCTTGCTATTTCTCGCCCAATGCAGAAGTATCAGAATTTGAAAGAGCTCTTGACGAACTAAAACTCACTATTAGGAGCAGTAAGAAAGAGGCTCTCCTAGCTGGGGACTTTAACGCCAAAGCAACGGAATGGGGCATGTCAGTGACCGATACGAGAGGAGATATTCTGATGAATTGGATATCGGAACTAAACCTTGTCGTGTTGAATGTAGGAAATCAGCCAACATTTGTGAGAGGAGATTACGGGTCAATACTTGATATCACCCTTGCTACTGCAAAAATTGCAGGCTGTATTAAAAACTGGAAAGTCCTGGAAAATGAAAGTCTTAGCCTGCACAGATATATTTCCTTTGAAATAAACTTAGATAGGAAATGCCCGAAGATAAAAACTCCTAGAGGGTGGGCTCTAAATAGTATGGACCTGGGGAAATTCAAAGCAGTGTGTTGTCGGGGAACAGACTCTAAAACTATAGAAACCGTCGAAGATTTGATGGCTCTGCTGACGGAAGCCTGTAACGCATCAATGAAAAAGAAAGGGGTATGCTGCAAGACCCCATGCTATTGTTGGACCCAGGAAATAGCAGACTGTCTTAAAAGTAGACGTCGTTATACGAGAGCGAGTAGGCACTCAGAAACCGACGAAGTACGGGAATATCTACGACAAGCATACCGGGAGGCAAAAAAGAAGCTAAGAAGCCTGATCGAAAAGACGAAGAAAAACTGTTGGACGAAGCTGTGCAGGGAAGTTGATGACGATCCCTGGGGGCAGGCATATAATATCGTAGTTAAAAGGATGCGCATGAGCCCACCTTGTCATCCAATATCAATAGAAAAGGCAGAAGAGATAGCAGATGCGCTGTTTCCACTGCATCCGCCAGTGGAAACGAGCGGAATTCCAGTGGAAGTGACTCCTTTCACGAACGAGGAACTGGTAATTGCTGCTGCCCGTCTTAGAAATGGGAAATCTCCAGGACCGGACGAGATACCGGCTGAGGTTGTTAAACTTGCTGTCAAAGTGATCCCAGACACTGTGCTCAGAGTGATGAACGCAGCCATTCGAACAGGAGTATTCCCGGAGGTATGGAAGCGCGCAAGGTTATGCCTCTTGAGAAAAAAGGACAAGCCCATGAAGCTACCATCAGCATACAGGCCTATATGTCTGCTCGATTCAACAGGCAAGCTGTTGGAGCACCTGGTACGGTTTCGACTCCAAACAGAATTAGACCAAAAAGAAGGTGTCTCGGAGAGACAGTTTGGTTTCCGTGGAGGTAGGTCTACGGTGGACGCAATCGAGAAGATTGCTAGTATTGCAAGAAGCGCAGAAAAGGTAATAAATCGGCAGAGGTCCATCTGTCTTCTGATTACGTTTGACATTAAAAACGCCTTTAACTCGGCGGTTCGGAGGGAAATAGTGAAGGAACTTCAGAGACTCGATATCAGCGAGGATATCTTTTTCTTAATATGTAGCTACCTCCGAAACAGAACCATTATCTTGAAGGGAGATGACCCTACCGGGGAGAGACCAGTAAGTAGCGGGGTGTCGCAGGGTTCGGTGTTGGGACCAACCCTATGGAACATATTCTATAACGGAGTTTTAAAACTTGACCTGCCAGAGGAAGTCCAGACGGTCGCTTTCGCGGATGACCTAGCCCTGGTTGTGGTGACGAGAAGCGAGGAAGAGGCGATCTGGAAGACAAATCTTGCAATAGAAGAGATCAGTGCATGGATGGCTGATAAAAGTCTGCAGCTGGCATCGGAAAAAACTGAAGCTGTGGTGCTATCGAGAAAGAGGAAAATGGCGCAGATTACTATTAGGGTGGGAGATACTACCATCAAACCGCAAAACAGTATAAAGTATCTCGGGGTGTGGCTCGATACCAAACTTACGTTTGCGGACCATATAAACAAAGCAAACTATAAGGCCGCACAAATGGTGGCGGCCTTATCTAGGCTGATGCCAAATGTAGGAGGACCTATGTCCAGCAAGCGAAGGCTGCTGAGTGCGGTGGCACACTCAGTGGCACTATACGCGGCACCAGTGTGGGCAAGTGCCTTGAAGAAGAAAAACTAAAGAACAAGCTAGAAACTACCTATAGAAAGATGAACCTGAGAATATGTAGCGGCTATCGTACTATATCTGCGGAGGCTGTAGCTGTGATCTCTTCCACGCCACCTATAGACCTACTCATATGCGAAAGAGAAGAGGTGCATAAAGGTATAAGCAAGTGCGTTGCAAGAGATAGACTTCTGTCTAAATGGCAAAATAGGTGGGACATAGCAGAAACGGGGCGATGGACTCGAAGACTCATCGGCGATATTAAAAAATGGACTGACAGGGGACACGGAGAGTTGGACTATTGGTTGACACAGGTTCTGTCGGGACACGGGAGTTTTAGGTCGTACTTGTATAGATTCGACATCGTGGATGATGATGAGTGCCTGTATTGTGGAGAAGTGGACGACGTGGAACATACTATGTTTAACTGTCACAGATGGAGAGATGTAAGGGAAGCGTGTACGCGCTGCATTGGCAGTGCCGTAAGCGTGGAAAATATGATAGAGCAAAAGATCCTATCGGAAAAACATTGGTCTGCAGTGCAGAATATGATACGACAGATAATGGAGACCAAGAGTATTGAAAGTAGGCAAACGTAAGAAATTTAAACCGGAGGAAGCAGAACAACCCGCCTTCTGAAGAAATGCGAGAGCGGTCCCGGAAAGTGGAGGAAGTGAGGTAGAGGTTTTTCTAGTGGGTGGAAATCCCACACTACCATGAAATGTGGTGTCTTTAAAAGATTTTTCCTCTGCCGAAAAAAAAAAACTACTACTACAATATTGCAATAATTAATAATACCATTAATAATTAATTAATAGGTACCTATCTCGCTGGTGTAAAATAGTATTATTGTCTACATTTACAAAGCTCAGTTCTGATTGCACAAGTATATCCTGGGAATTATCATTAACTATTGAAACCATAGAGGAACATGCCAAATTTGCATCACACCCACTAGTATTTGGTAAGTGGTTATCAACATTAGTAGGCTCTCTATTGCTACGAAGGGAAGTTAATTTCAATACTCCATTTGAGTATATGGAACCCCCCTTGATTTTAGCCATATGTGAAAGTTTGAAGCCCGATGTGCAGCAAAGGGCTAGAATTGGACAAAGGCTATTAGATTTAGGCTCCCCAATACGAGTAGAGTTTAATAGACATAGTTCTTATTACTACTACGATTACTTCTAAGCACTGCTTACATTCCACCAAAATATTGCCTCTACAACTTTATTCAATCCGCAGATTTCCAAATATGCAGATCTTTTAAAAATGCCGTTAAAACCAAAAATATCGAAAAATATTCATTTTAGGCAATATATATCGTATACGATCTCATAGCAAAATCAAGTCAGGGCTCCAATAATTCAATCAACTATAGGTGGCTCAATTAAAAAAATTAAATTGGATGCTGTGTGCAAGAAATGGTACAGTTGTATAAGCGAAAATAACTACATATATGCGGGGTGTTAAAAAAATTTACAGCGTGCAGTACTCATCAATATACCTAAGTTAAAAAGTTTATACATATAAACGTTTGGTCTAAAATGCATAAAAAATATATGGAGTTGACACCCTTACTTTTTCCTAAACGGAACGCCAATGATTTTAATAACCAAGAATGAACCAGCGGATCTTATTTAGCTTGAGAAACTAAGTAAAAGACCAAAATATTGTACAGTTCTTCAAGCAATACAAAAAATCGATTTCATCTGAATCCCTTTAATGATGGTTTGTAACTCCCTAGGGTACGTTTTAGGCCATGTTTATAATATAACATAATAATATAATATTTATAATATAAACTTTCTGACTTATTTTGACGAGTACTACACAACACGACATTATTTTTTAACACCCTGTATAATACAGAATAGAAAATGCATACCTTCTAGCTTCACGAACCTTACGCATACGCTGTTTTAAAGTTTGTCTTTTTCTAGAAGATGGATATTTTCTTGGATTTTTGTCCGAGTACCTACCCATTGCAAGATTGCAACCCTGTGTTTTATAAAGATTTATAAATAAAATAATTTGGACGATTAATATTCACAGACCCAATCCCGTTTTTAAAATGGGTTAATTTTGCAATGGAGATTCCTAAATACTTATTTAAAAAATCCCTGCAGTGCTATTCCGACCAGCAGAACGCAAACTAAAAGTTGTAAGATAATGGTAGAAATGAAAATTATTGCATTATTCAAGAAGCGGTGCGGTATTTGCCGCTCCCTTGAATTACAGCCCTAACTTATAGCAGGTGTTTCTCGGCGCATAAATCACACTTTCCTTTACACCACGTCGGCAGCGTGCGTCTACAGTCCGAACTTTATGGTACTCTCTCTAGATTTTCTCGCACGTTAGCAACATTACACCCTTAAGAGTATTTTAAATAGGGCTCATTTGGAAAATGTAAAGTCAGTTCTCCCCGGACAGCCGCGCTGCTGCGTATGCTCATTTTCAATAAAATCGACCCTTGATAACTTCCAATCTTTAATTCCGAGTCCCTTACGCCTCAGCATGTTATTGGAAACAGTCCGAGGTGTTTATTTGATTGGAGAAACAAAAACACTTTCAGACCTTTTCATTTCTGTTTCTTCATTTCGTTCGATTTCGAAGAGAACCGAGAACATTGTGTTGTGGTTTGTGTGCGAGTACCTACCTACCTAAGAATTGACTATGCGAACAGAGTGAAATTAATGAAAAATAAACGTTTTTAGTTAAGTCAGTTACTAGTAGGCAGTAAAAAAATGGATATCAAAAATTTTTTTGGTAAGTTTACTTTGTATGATTATTTTGTCTACTATTTTTAATACTTACATCATCTACTTTGAGATTAGGTAGATTAAGACTACTATTTAGTTATTTTTGTTTATGCTGTAATAAATGTTATCCTCAAAGTTCAAAAATAGTATAGAGTAGGTACGTTTTTTTAAATTTTTTAAACAATTTTGTTTGATGATGTACTTGTATACTAACTACCTATGTAACGTGTTTGTATTAATTCGGTTTACACATAGTATTTCGTTACGTTTTATTTTGCAGTTCCTTTAAAAAGAAAAAAAATCTGATGGAAGTAGCGACGACAGTGACGAACAGGAATTAGTTAAAGAATCTAGTGCAGAGGCCCGCATCCTGGTGGCTCTGTGGACAGTTTGGATCTGTCCTTACCAATACCAAGCTCATCCAAACACTTGACTCCGGATCTTGATTCTACTTACTATAACGAAATTGATATTGGTCGTTTCATTGGCCGGGCTTCGACATTATCTACAGAAAAGAAAATGGACCTGCTTGAAAACTGTTGGACTCCTCCTAAGACATATAACTTTGCGGAAGACGCAAAGCATTTAAAAAGGGAATTCAACTATTCATGACTGGAAACGTACTCTCCATGGTTAGTGTATTCACGACACGAAAAGGGAGCTTTTTGTAAATACTGCACGTTATTTCCGCCAAATCCTATATCTGTTAGAGGCGTGTTGGGGTCATTTATCATCAGACTCATCGAAGACTTATATAACGTCGTCCTCACCGCATAAGGGCGTATCTCAAGATTTCTCAAAATTGAGATAATATGCTTACAACGTCGCAAATGCACTATACTTTGACACAGCAAGAGGGCACATCTAAATATCGCAAACTTTGAAGATAACAAGTTAAGTCACCAAGAGGCGTATCTCATGTAATGTTATATGAATTATCGCAAAGAGGCCTAACTCAAGATGTGCCTTTATGCAGTAACATGAAATAACAAAGTTGGCATACGCGCGAGGCGTAAATAAATGACAATCCATGGTAACTGACAGAATAGCCTTGTTTACTTTTCTTAACAACTATTTATGTGGTGTAGAAGCATAGTGTAGAAGTAGAAGTAGTTGTTCTCTGGGTGTGTGTTTCCACTATTATTTGTTTGGTTGCAGGTTGGTAGGTATTTTCTTGTTCTAAGTTTGTTTTGTCTAATACAAATTTGATATAGCTGGCAGTGATAAAGTATGGATGTAATTGTGAAATGGGATGATGGTTCGGAAAACTGCGTGAATTCTGGAGAGTTACAAACTCTTCATAAAAGTGAAAAAATAAAGGTTGAAACTCGTGTGAGAATGTTGTATAAGCGTAAATGGTATTATGGAATTGTATTGGAAACTGAATTCGAAGTGTCCTCTGAAAGTTCCGATGACGACCTACCGCTTTCTGAAATCCAACGCAGAAGTAGAAAGCATGTACCTTCAAACGTCGAAAATGAACCGAAGCCGAAAATAAGAAATCGGCAAACTGATTCAGACAATCAAGATGCCGAGATTTTTGTAACAACATCAAGAAATGCTTCTAGAACTTCTGTAGTAGATCCACAGAATTCAATTAACCGTTATTATGTACAGTCTTGCGAAGTCGTTTCATGTACGGGGGAAGTATTTAGCGCTTGTTTCCGCTGCGAAATTTTACTCTGTTGGGAACATTTTGAAGAAGAAACTGAGTCATGTGAAATGCACGGGAAGACCAGACCGATTAACACAGTTATTGAAATAGCATCAGGAAACGCTTCCACAGCTATTGAAGTTTCACGGGACCAAAATGACCAGTATCGTGTACAGACCTGCGAAGCTGCGTCATGTACAGGAGAAGTATTTAGTTCTTGTTTCCGTTGTGGAATTTTACTGTGCTGGGAACATTTTGAAGAAGAAATTGATTCGTGTGAGTTACACGGAAAGACCAGATCGGTTAACGCTGAAAGAGCTCCGGAAGATTATAACGTTGAGGGAGGGCCTCGAGAACATCTGATTATACCACAAGTGAGCAGAATAAATAAGCGAAGAATAGCAAAAGATTTACGAAATCACGGCAAACAATACATTTCCTCATCGACGAAAAATACTATCCCCGCCAAATCTCTTGGGCCGTTATGCAACATAAATTTTTGCAAAAAAGCCGGTCGAAAATGTTTCCTCTTTACTGATGATTCCAGGCAAGCAATTTTTAATGCATTTTACAATCTTGATGGTTTGCAGTTACAAAGAGAATACATAGTTCGATATGTGGACCAATGTTCTACAAAACAGAAAACCACCAAGAACGAAAAATCGAGAAGGGAAAAGACTAATTATTATTTTTTGCCATTAAACAGTCAAAGAGAGAAAGTTTGTAAGAAACTGTTCACAAGTACTTTGAGAGTATCTGAAAAAATGCTTCGCACATCCTTAAGAAAGTTAGATGAATGCGGGACAGTTCAAAAAGATAAAAGAGGCGGACGAAGAACTAATGATATCAGGAGAGATGTAAAGTTAAGGAAATCGATTCAGAATCATATTTTAAGATTTCCTAACGTAGAATCCCACTACTGCCGAAAGAGTTCGTCTAGACTGTATTTACATGAAGATTTATCATTAAAGAAAATGTACGCTATGCACATGAATGAACTAGGTCCTTCAGAGGAAAAACCCAGCTTTTCAGTGTATAGAAAGGTATTTAAAGAAATGAATCTTTCGTTTCACCACCATAAGAAAGATCAATGCAGTATTTGCAGGACATACAGAGAAGGTAATGAAGAAGCGAAACTTCTGTGGGAAAATAGATATCAAATACATATTTTGGAAAAAGAAAGGGTTAGGGAGATAAAGGAGCTATGTAAAGAAGAAAGTAAAAAGGACTTGTCTATAGTTAGTGCTTGTTTTGACTTACAACAAGTCATTTATTTGCCCATCAGCAATGATAGTGCAATATATTACAAATCTCGACTTTCGCTATATAATCTCACAATATACGACTTGAGTACCCGTGATTGCAATTGCTTTACGTGGAATGAAACGGAAAGTCGGCGAGGAGCGTCTGAAATTTCAACTTGCCTGTATAGATTTCTAAAAAAATATGATGACAGTGGAACAAAAACCGCGTATTTGTTTGCTGATGGGTGTGCTGGGCAAAATCGGAATTCTATAGTTGCCTCTGCATTATTGTACATGATTCACAATTTTAGTAATATCCAGACTGTATCACTTCGGTTTTTTGCACCCTATCATGGACAAAATGAAGGTGATTCTGCACATAGTGCCATCAGTTACGCAATGAAACGAAGCGGGGAAATATTTTTACCTAGTCAGATGTGGCCAGTTTTTAGATTAGCCCGGCCAAAACAGCCCTATGAGGTCATTAATTTAAAGTTTTCAGATTTTATCAATTTTAAACATTTAGCTCAAAATTTAAGATTGCTAAATATTCGCAGGGATGATAGGGGTAAAGTCATTAACTGGACACAAATAGTGGAGTTCAAAGTTATGAAGAGCGAATCTACAAAAATTTTCATTAAAATGGGTCATCTCGAAAGTGACTACCGCAGTGTCTCATTGAAACGAAACGTTCTGCAATTTTTAAAAGAACCTATTGCACAACTGAATAGGGAACCAATTAAAATTCCAGAAAGAAAATACAAAGATCTGATGGCTCTATGTGCAGGAGAAAAACCGACAATAAAAGTGCCAGAACACGTCAATTTTTATCGCACATTACCAAACTAAATTTTCTTATGTTGCAAATTAATTCAATTTCTTGTAATTTTCAAATTTGTCAAATAAGTGTAAAATTGTATAATAAACGGTTGAACTATACTCTAATTCGTTTTAAATGATTGCTTTAAGGAAAATACTTATTGGAATTAATTGAAAATAGCCTGAAATGTTTAATGTTGTATCTCAGTATTTAGTACCGTATAAAGGCGTATCTTGCAACAAACAGAAATGGGGATGAATCGTTACAAATTCTAAATTTTTGCATGAATCGCTATGACCCACAACAGCTTATTATCACATTTTACCCAAAAAAGTTTATCTCCAACAAGTCCAGTTCTGGCAGTATTACGAGAATTTAAACCAGTTTCTTATTATGTCTCTCTTCTAAAAAGGTTTTAAATGAGATACGCCCTTATGCGGTGAGGACGACGATAAGTTTCGAATTGATGCAGGAGATGAGGTGTTGAAGAAACATATTGAACACGGAAGAAAGAACGCAAGCTATTGGTCGGTTGCTATTCAAAATGAAATTATCAGCGTGTGTGGGGATGTTCTCAGGAAAGATATTATAAAAAAAAGTAAAAAAAGCAGTAGCATATAGTGTTTTAGCAGAGGAAACAGCTGACATTTCTGGAATTGAACAATTATCTATAAGAGTGCGATATTCCATGAGGAAATCAACGAAGTCAAAGAAGAATTTGTTGGATTTGTTGAGCTGAAAGGCCTGGATGCAAAATCGATAGCACAGACCATTGAAGAATTTTTGGGAAAAAGAAGGTCTCGATCCGGAGAAATGTGTCGGTTTAAGATTCGATGGTTGTTCCACCATGGGTGGAAAAGATGGTGGTGTCCAAGCAATCCTGCGCAAAAAAATATACAAGAGGTTTGTTCTTTCATTGCTCCTCACACAAATTAAATCTTGCAATCAATGATCTTAATGCTCTGCCTGAAATAAGGAACACCATAGGGGCTACTAAAGATATTATAACATTCTTTCGAGGATCGGTTTTGAGAAGGAGATTGATATCCAATATTTCTAAACTCTGCGAAACAAGGTGGAGCGAAAAACACAAAATTATGGAGGCTTTAGAAAGCTTATCGCGTGAAGGAAATAGTGCAACTCAGAAAAATGCCTTTCAGCTGTACGCAGCTGCTTCCAACGTTTCCTTTATCCTGTGTCTTACATTAATAGCCTCGGATTTGATTGAGCCCATTGTGAACGTTCTCCAGTCCATAACAATGGACACGATCAAGATCTCGCAGTACATTAAAATAATTTTGCAATTACTGAAGAGCCACTGTGACAATCCAGAACACACCACAGATGAAATTATAAGCGACGCCACTGAAATCGCAAAAAAACTCGGACTAGAGGAGGACGTGACATCAATGCCACGATTTGCTGGAAGACAACGACACCGGAGTAACCACCCCACAGGAACCCCTTCAGAATTTTGGAAGAGGTCATTAGTCATACCGTATCTAGACTCTATAAATGCTTCTCTTGAAGTAGTACGCTTTGTAGTTGAAAACACTCTGTCATTTACGTTATCAAAATTACACCCAGCGCAGATGCAAAACATGTTCCTGAAAAGCCTAAAAGACTACTGTGAAATCTTTGCCCAGTTTTATAATTTACCAAATATAAAACATGAAATCGAACTTTGGCAACAAGTATGGCACGACAAAGTCAACCCAACTGAGTTGACAATTATTGACGTCTTAAAAAAGGCAGAACCATTCTTTCCTGACACAGCAAAGGCTTTGACAATTTTAATAACTCTACCATACACAGCGTGTACTGTAGAGCAATCCTTTAGTAGCCTAAGAATTAAAACTTGGCTGAGAAGTACAATGGGAGAAAGTCGTCTTAATGGATTAGCCATGATGAGTCTACACATGAGGTTTATTATAGATAATTACGAGGATTATAAAAAGTTTTGGACAAATTTTCAAAAAACCGGAGAAGATTAAGTTTTGGTTAAGTTTTTAAATAAAAAATATGTACGGTCCATAATGGTACCCAGGGTACATAAAAAAACTGGGTACATAATGTACCCAGTGTATATTTATATATAGTATTAGCATAGAGTTTTGTATTCATTTTCATATGTTTGAGCAATAAAGAGTTCAATAAATATGTTAATATATCTTAACCCTCACAAATCTGAAATTGTTGTTTTTTCTCGCCCTTCTGCCTCCCCTGGCTCAAAGGCTGGCGACGCCCTTGTGTCTTGGCCATGAAACCGACGGCGACGGTAACATAAATACATTACAATACATTAGTTTATTGGGCGTATCTTATTTTTTATTATTTCATTCCAAGACGCCTGTTCGTCATGGAATGGATTATTACCATTCAAGATCCGCCCGTTCCCGCAATTAGTAAAGTAGATGCCTAATAAATTAGTTCGAAGCAAGATTTCTCAGTTGCCGACGAAATATTTTGTGATACAGATGCCAAACAAATGATTACGCGAGATGTCACTATTCGATTTGTTACGCTTATTAGTGGCAATGTTGATGCGTTTTTGGTTTAAATAACACATTATAACTTGTCAATACCTATATTTTAAGTAAAAACATATATGAGGGTAAGTTCTGTGTAAACCGAAGTTTCTTTAAAGCTGAAATGCTTAATTTCCACTAGAAGTGAAGAAAAATGGATGTGTTAGTTCAGTGGGCACTGGTGCATCTATTGCTGACGCAGCACAAGAATGGCTCAGTTTAAAATTGCCAGAAGGTTTTGAAAATCTACAGCACTTTTTGGAAAAAAGGAGAACTTCTGCATTAAGTATATATTCCTTGACCGCAAACTTTCTAAATCCAAAATATTTTGGTAAATTGCTAACTCCTGAACATAAAGAGCAAATTGAGGATTTTTTACTAGAGGAATTAAATGCAGATTGTTTAGATGGTTATCATAATAACAAGAACAAATTAGGAATTTTTCATAAATTGGAAGGAAAGAACGTTTCCAATATTTACACATATTGGAGTCTAGCGGAAAGAAATTTTCCAGAATTGGCAAATTTTGCTCTTAAATTAAACAGAATACCGGCATCGTCAGCTCAACTAGAAAGACTATTTTCACAATGGTCCTACGTACATTCATCGATAAGAAACCGATTAACACCTGAAAGATCTGAAAAGTTAATCTACATTTATTACCATCTCAAAATGGAAGACAAGAATCTATAGGACGAATATTAAATAATGGTCCCGAAAGTTCTACTATTAATAGGAATAACCTGAAGCCTGCTTTTTGCTATAGAATTTAACAGTTGTTTTGTTTCAGATTTTTTTTACTTTAAAAAACGTAAGAAATTTTACGATTTTTAAGAATTTTATATTTATTAGTTACTTTTTGTATTTTTGCAAAAAAAATAAATAAAAGCACTTACTCGCTGTTTTCTTCTATTTTTTACATAGTTTAATCACTTATATATTCTACGTGTAGAAAATGTAGAAAATTCTTCGTGTAGAATATACATACTCTACCGTATTTTCTACGTGTAGAGTATGTATAATTTTCTACTTACCCAACCCTGACGAAGGGCCCGGATGTTTCGGACGAAAGTCCTGTCACCATTGCACTTTATGAACTCTTCAAATAACAGCCAAAATATATCCTCAGAAAATTTTGATTCGGATGGAAATTCTTTTAATATGGTACATTGTGAAGTTTCTGCATGCAGAAATGAAACATTTAGTGCGTGTCGCAGATGTCTTCGCCTTCTTTGTTGGGAGCATTTCGATAATTTAGGCACTTGTGTTGATAGCCATCAAATGCTGCTATCTGCATCGATTGAAAACCATGTGAGAACTCACGTATCTCCAGAAAATTCTGTTTCGGATGTACCAGAATGTTTTACCGTTAATGGGGATCCAAGCGAAATTGCTGTTGTAGCCGAAAAAAATGCAACAAAAAGAAAAATTCGCATCGGTTAAGGAATGTAGGTGAGAAATATGTTGGTCCCAGTACAGGGAAATTAATGAAAGCGAGAAAGAACGCTCTCTGTCATGTAATCAGCAATCATGTGGAAAATTTGGAAAAAATGTCGCTTATTGTCCAATAAAGAAAGACGAAAAATTTTAGACGACTTCTATGAAATGGGAAATTTGCAACGTCAAAGAGAATTTTTGGTGAGATACACTCATCGAATAAAAAACAAAGAGCAACTACGGGAGAAGTTTCTCGCAGGCAACATACGGTGCAATACTATCTTCCTAAAGATCCAGGATTCTATTTTAGTTTGCAAAGTTATGTTTCTTAATACATTGAGCATATCAAAAAAAAATGTTGCGAACCACTTTGAACAAGAAACGCGACGATACAGGAGTTATCGGAGCAGATAAAAGAGGTGGAAGACATAGTCACTTAAAGGCGAAAGATGAAACAGTCAAACATGCTATTATCTCTCACATTCACAGATTTTCTCGCATTGAGTCTCATTATTGTCGAAGACTAAAATAGAGTACCTACACCCAGATATAACAATTAAAAAATTGTGCGACATGTTCAAAACTGAAAATGAAAATAGACATCATGTTAGGTATCAGACGCATAACAGCGTTTTTGGAACATTCAACATTCAACTACTCTCTATTTTTAATGACGTCTTTTTATTATTCCTCCTTTTTATTTAATTGCTTGTGTTCATTACTAAAGAAGGTATTTCAAAATATCACATTACCATTTGAAAGTTTCATAACTAGTTTTGGTGTATTTGGTTTCGGGGGCTCCAGGCAGTGGGCAAATCTAATTTTAAGTAAGGTGTCTGTGTCTCAGCCGCTATCAATTGGATTGCATTGGAGTAGACATAGCTTTATTTCCCCACCAGAACAGTAACTGCATTGCATTGCTGCAGTGACACATGCACCAACTATTATTAGCTCTACCACCCTTCCACAGTCGGTAAGCGTTAATTAGAACCCTGACTCAAACAATTATTATTATTTGGTATTGCAAGAGTTATTGGACGTGCTGAAAAGCAGTAACCAGGGGAAGTCACTACTAATAAGCTTACAAGAGATGGGGCTTCTGGACAGCATAGGCAGAAGGCGCTTAGGGTCATTCTCCTAAAACCGAGCATTTTAAGGTCCCTTGTAAGAAATGATTTAAATGTAACTACATTTCGAAATTTCAAGGTGTTCCTAGACAACTTTGAAATAGTTTTGGAGAAACTGCGAAAGACCCAATTTCTTACAAATGTTTTATTCTGAAATTTTCGTCTAAAATAGGTCACAATCTCAACTCCATGGACTGTCCCTACAAGGAAATTTTAAATTTTGTTATTAGTATTATAAGCAAAATGAACCTTGATGTTTCTACAAAGCAGTAGCCAACGAAATAAAACTTGTACCATAACACTCATATCAGTATAGAATATGACAGAATATAATTTTTATATTTTTTCACCACGCGAAGTTTGTCCCTAGGTTAGCTCCTCCACTCCATGCTCATTCTTGTTACTCCACTAAAATATATCAGAGGGCACCACAATACTTCTAATATAGTCATGTATCTTGAAAATTTGACTGGTAGTTTTGAGTTAGTGGTGGAATCAGAATGTATGATTTTCTTGAGAAAAGCTATTTCAAGGGTAACCGTAAATTTAGTGTGAGTACCTTTTTAGTCGTTCAACTCCATGGTCCATATTTAAATTAAACAAATAAAACTAATTTATGATTTATAGTGATAATTCATCATGATCTGGTTACCTCTTTAAAAATAATTAATATTGTATCATTTCGCTCAGGAAAAGCAGTTTATCTTAATATTTTCAACTCCATGGACCTCAACTCCATGGTATAGAAGTGTCCATGGAGTTGATTTATTACACGGAGTTGATAAACATGATCTCTACTGTTTCTTACAGAGTCTAAATTAGCAATGCTAATGTAAAGAAAGTATTAACCAACCCTGTATGTTGCGGCTTGGAAAGATCTTGTTTAAAAACGATGAATTTACGTTACCTATATCGGAATGTAAAATAATAGGTACCCTATACGTATTATACCTTTCTAACCTATTCCTGCTGAAGGGTAAATAATTTATTTTGTTGTACTTTCTAGAATTAAAGAAAGAAGAATAAAGTTTGCATTATTATTCTGGCGTAAGTAGGTAAGAAACTCAACTCCGTGGTCGGAAACATCAAGTCCGTGGCCAATTTTTTTACTTCTAAAAAAATTGTTTAAATTCAGTGATTGATCTAGGCAATTTTTGTGAATGTGGTACTATATCACTAGTCAATATGACGGCACCATAAAAATCAATAATTTTCATATTTATTTATTTTCCCGTTTATTCACTGGAAATGCTCGCTTTTCAGAGAATGACCCTTATGTAACCTTGTTGTAAACAATGATATCATATCGTCGGTCCCATGCCAAAACGAAGAACGTGATAATACCATTTAAGGCGCTGCGCGGAGCTGTGCATAAATACGAATGTAAGTTCAAACCGTTCATTTCAAAACCAAAGGCGCGAATGTGCCACATTCGTGTTTTTGCCGTAGGAAAAAGTACAAATGTGTTAAGGCAGAACTCCACCAAAGCGACATTTGTCAAAATTGTCGACGACAATGTCGATGACCTTTGTTGACGTTTCCGTAAACATTTGTCACCTACCTGACTCCATCAAAACAACAATGTTGCTTGTTCACTATTTTACAGAAAAGAGCGAAACATGCGAAATTTATATTCAGTGGACAAGAACATGCAGAACGGGGACAATTTTACTATATTGGCAGCTGCCCACTTCGTAATTTCGTACTGGGTACGCCCTAGTTTACAAAAAAAGTGCAACCTATTTGTTTGAAGACCTTCAAGCTGACGATTACGACCCGTTAAAAATAAATTTCCATGTGATCGGAGTTTCAAAAATTTTATGCGAATGTCGTTGTGTGATTTCGAAGTTCAGTAATGTTCGCTTATTACGAACCCACTTATACCGAATTTTTGGTTAAAACGATCAATTTTGAAAAGTACGAACTGCAGTTCCATACGACGTGTGTTGTTTTTTTCCGCTTATACCGAACCTGCTTAAAACGAACTTTCGCGTAAAACGAACCATATTTAGTGTATAAATATTCGAACATTTCCGGTTATAACGAACTTATAAGTGCAAAACACGGGACTTCCCCCGGGTTAACCTTCTAAAGTGCAGCGGTGATGTCTAGTCGCGATCTGACGCCAGTTTTCTAGGCAGCCTAACCAATATCAAATCGCGCGGTGCGCTGATCGAAAGAATTATTAGAAATATGGGTGACGAAGTTTCCAAGAGAAAACGTTAATCCTTTACGTTAAAAAATAAATATGAAATAGTGAAACGTTTACAACGAGGTGCAAAACAAAGTGACATTTGTACTGAAATGGGGTTAAGTAAATCAACGGTGGCTACAATGTGGAAGAAACGGGTAGAAATTCTAAAAAGCTTCGAACATACAAATTCGAATGTAAGAAAAATTAAAAAGCCAAGTAAATATGAAGTTGATCAGGGACTTTTGAAGTGGTTTTCACAGCAGAGATCTAAAAGTGTAAGCATCAGCGGCGCCGTGTTGCAATCGAAAGCTGAAGATCTCGGGAGTAAACTTGAAGGTTCTGAATGTAAATTCAGTAGAAGCTGGATTAAAAGATTCAAAAAAAGACATAACATCACCAGTGGAAAAATTGTTGGAGAAGCTGCTGCAGTTAATATGAATGTTGTAAACGACTGGCTACAAAATAAGTGGCCAATAATTAGAGCAAACTTTAAAGATGAGGACATATTCAATGCCGACGAAACCGGGTTATTTTATAAACTAACACCTGACAAGACTTTGAGATTCAAAGGTGAAACCTGTGTAGGCGGACAATTACCAAAAGATAGAATTACTGTGTTGGTAGCGGCAAATTTATTAGGGACAGAGAAAAGAAAGTTATTGGTAATCGGAAAACCTAAAAAACCAAGATGTTTCAAGAATGTTCAACGGTTACCGGTGTTTTTACTTCTGGATAGAATGGACTGTACTTTTAATTACTTTTATTAAATAAACATCAACGATCAACTTTACAACACAAAAAACATAATAACTTAAACTTCGTTATGACATGACAGCGTCTGCTTCTCTCTTCACTGGTACGCGCATCGACCTTCTGTTTATTTGCGCAGCGTCTTCAACAAGCTACAAATGTCTACATCGCCGCTAACGTGAACGTAACAGGCAATACACATTCAGCAAACAAATTTTCACAACATTGCCCCCACCTTGAAGGGATCTGGATCAGAGACTTCAAACAGAAACTATACATATAAATGCAACTAAAGATAATACAAACACAATAAGTATAAACTTGGAAACAGGTAAGAATTTTTAAGTAAATAGGTACTAAACAAGATAAGTAAATGAGTTCATTTATGGTTCATTAACCGAACACTTGAACAACAACACTTCATTTAACTTCACTACCATTTTCAGGATCAGGAAGAGGACATATCTTGGTGACTGGTCTCTTCAAGAGCCCATTCGAAGTTTTCAAGGTGGCCACACGAACTACGCCATCAGCCCCAGGATGAACTTGTAGAATTCGTCCCAATAACCATTTTGACGGAGGTAAATTATCGTTCTTGATAATTACTAAAGCGTTAAGTTTTACTTCCTTTACATGAAACCATTTCTGTCGTTGTTGCAGATGAGAAAGGTAGTCCCTGGACCACCGCTTCCAAAACCCTTGAGTTAACTGCTGCAGAAGCTGATAGCGAGATAACCTATTAGTTGGTACGGTTAGCATACTCGGATCCGGAATAGTTTGCATCGATCTCCCAATCAAAAAGTGAGAGGGTGTAAGTGGAGAAATGTCACTTGGATCGGTGGAAAGGGGATACAAGGGGCGCGAATTTAATATACCCTCAATCTGAATCAAAATTGTTATAAATTCTTCGTAAGTTAATTTAGTATCATTTATAACTTTCAGAAAATGCCTTTTACAACTTTTAACAGCAGATTCCCATAGCCCGCCAAAGTGTGGTGCATTTGGGGGAATAAAGTGCCACACTATTCCTTCATCAGCACAAAATCTTAAAATCGGATCTTTAGAATTAACGAAAAAATTGCGCATTTTTTTCAATTCACCTGAGGCACCCAAAAAATTTGTGCCATTATCTGAATATAAATGGGCAGGTTTGCCACGTCTACAGACAAATCTTCTTAAGGCTGCAATGAAACACTCGCTACTTAGTTCTGTCACAAGCTCTAAATGAATAGCTTTACTCGAGAAACACACAAACAAACAAATATAAGCCTTTGATAATTTGCAACCGCGGCCCTTGCGATCTTTCACAAGAAATGGACCGGCATAATCGATACCAGTGGCCATAAATGGTAACATAGCAGTTACACGATGTTCGGGCAGATCACCCATGTATGTATTAATCGGTTTTGGTTGATACTTGAAGCAGACAATACAACTTCTGATAATATTTTTAACAACCGTTATACCTGAGGTAGGCCAATAATTCTGTCGAATCCTAGATAAAACTAATTGAGGGCCTGCATGCAATAGACACTGATGCTCATGCGTAATTATTAATTTTGTCAATGCATGTTTGCCATGCAATAGCAACGGGTGCATTGAGTCACATTTTAAATGGGAATGCTTAAGCCTTCCACCCACTCTTAAACAATTTTCGCTATCTAGGAATGGAGCTAGTTTTAATAAATTACTTCGGGCACTCAATTTCTGATTTCTCATTAAGCTGTCGATATCCTCCTTAAAGGAACTGTACTGAGCTACCTTTACTAGTCTAATCATAGCAAATTTTAATTCATCTACTGTTAATTCTCCAGTTTCTCTTTGTTGCTTTGGCTTCTTAATATTATTAAGAAACCTCAAACAATAGGCAACAACTCTTTGCAACGTTTTTAATTTGGAAAATCTATTGAACAGAAATTTTGTGTCATCATTTTCGTTAGCAAAACAGGCAGTAACAGTTTTTCTTAATTCAGGTATCGCAGCTGAATCGCTAGGTAATTTTGAAATAGGCCATTCGGATCTTGGTAAGGACAGCCATGAGGGGCCGTTCCACCACAATTTTGAAGTAATTAATGCATGGGGGAGTATACCTCGTGATGCAATATCAGCTGGGTTTTCTTTCGTATTAACATAGTACCAGCGATCATTTGATGTAGCTTGAATTTCAGCCACTCTATTGGCCACGAAGGTTTGTAAAAGTCTGGGCTGAGTTTTCAGCCACCACAGGACTACTTGTGAATCATTCCAAAAGAAAGGTTCCGCATTAAATGTAAATGAATCTAACACCTTTTTCATTAATCGAGATAACATGAGAGCCCCACACAATTCTAAACGTGGAATGGTTAAAGGCTTTAACGGTGCGACCTTAGTTTTCGCGCATAAAAGCACTACACTTATTTCACCCGTCAACTTTTCGCTCCTAACATAGATACAACTACCATATGCATCCATAGAGCTGTCACAAAATCCATGCAATGTGATATTTATAGCGTCACTAGTTATAACCTGCCTAGGGATACGTAATTGATTTAAAACAGCTAAGGTGCCATGCAACTGCTGCCATTTATTCCAAATATCATCGGGAACAATATCAACCCAATCAACCTTTTGCAACCATAATAGTTGTAGAATGATCTTAGCTACAATTATCACTGGACTTAAGAGACCCAATGGGTCAAATATTCTTGCAATAGTAGCCAGGATATGTCTTTTAGTTATAGATATGATTTTTGGCATTTCTGATATTTTGTACGTTAGCATGTCTGACTTACTGACCCACTGAATACCCAAAGTTTTAGCATATTCCTCATCGCCAAGGAATAGTACACTAACTGGTTCAGCCTCATCTTTAAATTCATTCGTCACAAGACTACTATTTGATGCCCATTTTCTTAACTCGAAGCAGCTTTGCTTCAATATGAAAGAAATCTCTTTACAGGTAGTTATGGCTTCTGCTTCGGAATCAAACCCAGTGATTAAATCATCCATATAAGTGTCTCTGTTAATCAAATTAGATGAAATAGGAAATTTGTTTTCATTTTCTAAAACTAATTGTTTTAAGCACCTCAGTGCTAAAAATGGGGCACACGCAGTCCCATACGTAACTGTATTTAAATTATATATTTTTATTTCAAATTTAGAATCATTCCGCCAGACTATACGCTGGAGGTACCTGTCATCTGGATGAACCAGGATCTGACGGTACATTTTAGATATATCAGACGTGACTACTATTTTATGTTGGTGGAATCTCAAGAGAATAGTGAACAAATCATTTAAAATGTTAGGACCTGTCATTTGTATACTGTTTACAGAAACGCCAGATTCCGAAGCAGAGGACCCATTAAACACCACTCTCAATTTGGTAGTTATGCTATCCTCCTTAACCACTCCATGGTGAGGTAAGTAATAGGGGGTTTTAAGATCACTATTGCCTCGATCAGAAACTAAAGACATATAACCCAAGACCTCATAGTCTTTAAGGAATTGAATATAATCATTTTTAAATTTAATATTCAACAGGAATTTTTTTTCTAGCTGAATCAACCGTTTAACAGCTACCGATTTGGAATCGCCTAATGTGTCGGGAGATGATTTTAAAGGAATTCGGACAATAAATCTACCTTGAGGATCCCTGGAAAATGTTTTGCAGAAATGGTCTTCACATTGTTCATCTTCAATAGACAAAGGAGGTACATAATTACATTCTTCCGTTTGCCAAAAAATTTGAAGATCATTTTGAATATTCTTTGTGAAATAACAATGAGTTTTTGCAATATTTGCATTTAACTTCCCAGCAATTACCCACCCAAATAAAGTATTTTGCATTACTAGTTCATTTTTTTTCAATTCAATTCTCCCATCAGTCAAACAATCCCAAAACAGCCCTGCTCCTATCAGCAAATCAATCTCTTTTGATTCATAGAATGAAGGGTCAGCTAATTGGATATGTTTGGGAATATTCAATGAGGTAGTATCTAAACTATAAGCGGGCATATCATTGGTAATTCTTTGCAACACTAGGCATGGAATGGTAGCAGTATAACTGTTTAATCGAGATTGAACAGATACTTCGCATTTATTTGTTATCGATGAAATTGCATTATTTATTCCTAAGAGAGCCACAATCCAGTAAACTCCTGCAATTATGCATATTGCCAGAAGAATCTTTTATTTTTACGATGACGGTGGAAAGTAGCACATAATTATTATGAGTTTGACTCGACAAAACTACCTCTGTATCATTTCCTAAGGGTGCTTCTGGTTCTGTCGGTTCCCTTTCTTGATGCAAAAGAAAATTATGTCTTGATTTGCATAATTTACATACCCTTGACCTGCATACCTTTGTATCGTGCCCCGTACATAAGCAGTTCAAGCACAACCTTAATTCTTTGGCCTTCTGAATCCTAGCCAGCACAGACATATTCAAAAATAATTTACAGTTATAAATTAGGTGCGCCTGTTCACAAAAGTTGCATTTTTTACGCGAACTTGGGGTTGAATTTGGATTGGAATTCGACGCGAGAAATGACACTTGCCGTTTACTGCGAAGATCCTTTGCTCCGTGATTTAGTTCAAGCGTTTCCAACCAATCTGCTCTATCTCTTAGAAATTGTTGCATTTCTACCAATGTTGGCAAATTACCAGCCGGTTTTTTATTTTCCCACTCGCCCATCGCCTGTTTATCTAACTTCGAAGAAATTACAAAAATTATAATCCTATCCCAAAACTCGACAGGCTCCTTTAGGGTTTTTAGGGCTCGGAGATGCTTAAAAACATTATCGCTTAAATTTCTGAGAGAGGTAGACGATTCTTTAATTATTGAATCTAAATTGAATAAGGCCTTTATGTGATTATTAATCAATAACCTAGAATTATCGAAACGATTGCAAAGTAATTCCCAAGCAACCTCGTAATTTTGTTCCGAAAACTCTAAGCTTTGTATAACCTTTAAAGCTTCGTTTTCTAAAGTAGCTCGCAAATAATGGTATTTTTGTATGGGAGAAATAGTATTATTAGAATGAATTAAACTTACATAATGTATCCTTAAACTCTAGCCAACTGCTGTAATTTCCATTAAATTTTGGTAATTTTATTGTCGGGAGTTTGACATTCTGCATTTGAGAACGTAGCGACATGACCGATTGACTACCACTACCAGCATCATCTATTTCAACAGCATTATTGGCCTTAAATTTACTTAAAATACACTTAGCAGAAGCTGCATTGCTACTTATTGTATTCATAAATTCATCACGAATTTTATACTGCTCGTTCAAGTCATTATCCTCACATAAATACTCAATTTGAGTTTGTGCATCATTAAATTCGGCATCTACCTCGTCAAGCTTTTCCAATCTACTTTGTAGATCCACAATAGCCAGACTGGCAATTTCCAAATTATTTTCTAGATCTGCTTCTATGCCTGCTAAGAAAGTGACAAAATTATGTAGCTTCTGTTTAATGCCTCCTCGCTTTCGTTTTAACTTTTTTAAATCTGCCATTGCTATTCCTACTTATACGAATGATACTAAATACACAACTATTATACAGGAATCTAGAAAATAAATCGTTAACTAAAATTGTCCGAATGTTAACAAAAAAATATCGGGTAGTATATTTAAATTCGGCCACCAGGAATAATTAGGAGTATGAAAACATGGACTCACTATTTTTACACCACAAGCTGCATCCAATTGTGCACAGCAAGCCGCTTCTTATAATGAGATCAGTTTCTTTTTTTGCACAACGCTCAAGGCACAACACGTTTTTCAGCAATTGGTTACCACGTGGCTCAGCGTCGTCTTCTTGCAACTAGCATCAAATTCAAACAACACGAAAACCCAATTCGTTCTTCGTTGCTATTGCGGATTAAATGCTCCGGATCGATGGACCATGTTTTTACTTCTGGATAGAATGGACTGTACTTTTAATTACTTTTATTAAATAAACATCAACGATCAACTTTACAACACAAAAAACATAATAACTTAAACTTCGTTATGACATGACAGCGTCTGCTTCTCTCTTCACTGGTACGCGCATCGACCTTCTGTTTATTTGCGCAGCGTCTTCAACAAGCTACAAATGTCTACATCGCCGCTAACGTGAACGTAACAGGCAATACACATTCATCAAACAAATTTTCACAACAACCGGTAAATTATAAATTCAATGGCAGAGCTTGGATGACATCCGAGAATTTTACAAATGATTTACGAGAATGGAATGATGAAATGCGTCGTAAAAAGCGGAGAATCTTATTATTAGTAGACAACTGCCCTGCTCATCCAAATGTTAAAGACTTGGACTACATTAAATTGGTGTTAATGCCAGCCAATACAAGTTCAAAATTGCAACATTTAGTCCAGGGCGTTATTCACAGCTTAAAAAGCAATTATCGACGTATTCTTCTCTCCAAAATAGTAAATTCTGTTGATAATGGCGAAGACAAATTTACTGTGAATCTCTTGGATGCAATAAACATGATCCATATGGCATGGCAAAAGGTGACTAAGGAAACAATTGTAAATTACTTTCGACACGGCGGATTCCTCAGACATAGAAGTGAATCTGATGAAGATGACGACTTACCATTAGTCGAATGGATGAGAAAAAATCGTGAAGAAAATGTCGGTGTGTGCGATGAACCAACTGTTGTTCAAGAATATGTTGATGACAATCTTGTGACTGTGGAATTTTTGGATGATAATGCAATTGTAGCTTCTGTGTCTTCTGCAGTTGAAATTGAAGAAGAAGAAGAGGGTGATGACGATGAAGAAATTGAGAGCAACGAATTAACGCTAGTTCCAACTACACCAGGTGCATTCTTAAATATTGACGCTGTTCGTCGTTTTCTTCAATCACAGAATACACCACAGAGTGTTCTCGACAAACTTGCCGACGGACGTGGAAATGTATACTAATCAAATAAATTTAAAAAAAACCAAACAAAGTAAAATATATGAATATTTCAAGTGAGTTTTTACATAATATGTATTTGGGGTACAAGATATGTTTAACATAGTTATGTATTTATTTTGTGTGTGTAATGGCAATTAAAAATTGATTTGTTGAACATAAAGGTGTCTTTTAGCCCTTAGCACTTATAACGAACTTCGCTTATAACGAACCTTTTTAACTGGTCCCTTGAGGTTCATTATAAGCGAACATTACTGTACTGTTGCAAAAAGTTGGACTAATTATTAGAAAACTGCTTGTTGAAGGGGGAAATCAGTTAAAGCGTTTGGGAGACGGGCATTTGGTGGAGACGTATTCAAAACAACGCAAACTTTGTTGGTAACCTTGTTTTTCTTTGATGCACCGCCCTCCGAGCGAAACCGTCAACATTATCGGCGACTGTGGTCGTCGACATGAAAAGTCGCTTGGCCTGCTGGACTTTGGCGGCAGTTGACAATTTTGTATGCAATTTACAATTTATTAATCGAAGTTGTTGCTTAAAGAAACATGGCTGGGCGTCGTACACTACGTATGCTTGCTATGTGCTAAGAGATTCAACCATTTGGTAAGATTCAAAGTTGAAATATTGGAAAAAGAATTTTTATAGTAACCTCACTCCCAGATAGCACAATATGTTCTATGAATATTCTCACAATGATATACATTCCTAAAAATGAATATTCTATGGAATATTCTAATTATACATATTCTTATAAAATTCTTGCTTAATTTGTGCCAGTTCAAATTTTATTTTTTTTCCTCCAATTTTTGTGAATTTCTGGCATTAAATAAATAAAATAACTGGTATTTATTTATTTATTTAATGCCTAAAAATTCACAAAAATTGGAGAAAAAAATTATATTCTTATAATATCTATGTATATTATATGAATATTCTTATTCATTTATTCTCAGCAGATTTAGAAAGAACATTCTGTGAATATTCTTTCATGTATAAAGTTTTCACTAAATAAAATTTTGAGCAACTGTGTATACTTGCCATCAGCAAACCTGTTCCATGGATTAACAAACTGTTTGTTGCAACGTTGCAACCAAATTAATAATACTAATAATAATGCAAAAATTTTGCAATACATATATTATATTTACAATGTTGTTATGGCACTAGTTTATGCTTTGTGTTGTCAACCTGCTTTCTTGGCATTTCGCGCAATGGCGCAATTTCCCGCTTTAGTGGTGAACATAACCCAACACTTTTCAGCGTGGGTTTTGGCGGATTTTTTTCTTGAGGTGAGTAAAAACTGTTAATTAGTTATTAAATCATTTTAAATTATCTTTGGCCTAACTGTTGGGCAGATATTTTAATTGTCATTTGTAATTTTTGAGTAATTATTTAACTCTAACTTTCAGATACTGTTACTCGTTTGTAAGATATTCTGGTATTGGAGGTGTTTATAGGGCAGAAAGCCATAAATATTCCGAAGAGTATCATCAAAACTACAGGTTAGTAATTGCGACGACGTTAACGTATTAACTATAGAAATGAATAAGCGTAAACATCCCCTTAGTACATATTATCGAAAGATTCAAAAGCTTACGAGTAACAGTTTTCAACTTGCATGCGAAGATGTACCGCTAATTACTGATGGTAGTAGAAGTGATCTTATGATTTTCCATTGTGTTTGTCAAGTCTTTATTAATTACCAGATTCATCCGACTGACTTAAAATTTTGGACTAACATTGATTTTCTTATTGTAGCAAGGCTGGATTCAAATAGAAAAGTCATGACATCACAGAGAATACTGTCCAGAGATGATTTACGGGAGTGATTCAAGCGGTCCATGTCATTCTGGTATTATTTTCTGTTTTCACTATATAGTAACGATTTTTAAGATTTACTTTTACAGCTCAAACACAGTCATCACCTAAGTCTTTTTGCTTATCGTCAGTTACTCCAACAGCAGCTAGTGATGATCACACTTTCAGAAAACAAGTGTTAAGACATTTAACTATAATATTACTCTGAAACTCAATCAATTGTCCGAAGACGTCGCCGCACTACATAAAGAAGAATCTAATCAGTTTGTTGAATTGGAAGAATCCTTTATTCAGAAATTCGAATTTCCGCTGCCATTTGAGGAGGAATTGCAACGTTTTGAAAGTTTCATTTCAAGTGATGAAAATTCATACAAAACGATAGCTGAATGTGCAAAAATTGGAGGAAAAGATGCTAAAATTATGACAAAACTATTAATGTATAGATTTAGTCGGGGAGCAGCTTGCTTAAATTCAAAGTGGTCGTCCGAAGTCGAGGACACACTTGTTTTGAAGACTGTTTTCTATGTAAAATCACCCGCTGAATCCGAATCCGGAGGGCGCCCGTTCATTTGGGACGGTCTTGACCCTGAAAAATGCATTTTTAAGTAAAATTTCGAAAAATTGAAAACTCCGAACATTTCAGTTTACATCGTCATATCTTCGTTCTGTAGACAGCTAGGAAGCTAAATTTTTTTTTAAATCTTCTCCAGGCATATTTGATTGCAAACCACTATACACAATTAACTTCCGAAAAATAACTACGTCAGAAATTTGTAATTTTGCACACCGCGTCATTTTTGTGTACCTTAATTTTCACCACGCGAGAAAATTTTTTATTGGAAAAGATAGATACCTATTCAATCGAAATAATATGTAGTGAAAAGTATGCAGAAGTTTTTAGTGAAAAAATCATCTCGATATCTGCAATACTGACCGAGTTGCAGCGATTAACAAAATATTGCTTTTTGCGCTGCGGCATATAGTGTTCTATCTCTACTCTACGCATCTACCTACTCCGTGCATCTGCGCCTGCGGGCGGCTAATCTCCGTCATATGCGGGAAACTCGTGCAAATACCTATTAGTAGTAATAGGTATTTGCACGAGTTTCCCGCATATTTATGACGGAGATTTGCCGCCCGCAGGCGCAGATGCACGGATTAGGTAGATGCGTAGAGTAGAGATAGAACACTATGCCGCAGCGCAGAAAGCCAAAATTTTGTTAACTGCTGTAACTCGGTCAGTATTGCAGATATCGAGATGATTTTTTCACTAAAAACTTCTGCATACTTTTCACGACATATTGTTTCGATTGAATAGGCATCTATCTTTTACAATAAAAAAATTTTCTCGCGTGGTGAAAATTAAGGTGCACAAAAATGACGCGGTGTAAAAAATTACACATTTCTGACGTAGTTATTTTTCAAAAGTTAATTGTATATAGAGGTTTGCAATCAAAAATGCCTGGAGAACATTTCAAAAAAAAAATTAGCTTCCTAGCTGTCTCCAGAACGAAAATATGACGATGTAAACTGAAATGTTCGGAGTTTTCAATTTTTCGAAATTTTACGTAAAAATGCATTTTTCAGGGTCAAGGCCGTCCCAAATGAACGGGCGCCCTCCGGATTCGGATTCAGCGGGTGATTTTACACAGAAAACAGTCTTCAAAATAAGTGTGTCCTCGACTTCGGACTAACTCTTTAAATAAGCGCTTTTTGAGATGGCTGCTCCCCGACTAATTGTCTACTAATTCGCTTGGAGAATCATACAGCTGGGTGGGCTTTAAAAAGAAGAAAATGTTTTCTATACTTCGAGTTTCTAAAGTTATTATAGGTAAAGTATAATATGTATACTATTGTTTGTACTTACCTAGATAATTGTGTTGTTTGCAGCTGCTGTACAAAAAGATCATAAAAATGGGACCCAGTCTAAAGTTGAGGAGTGTATAAAAGCGTGGTTAGTGAAATCTAAGGAACGAAGAAGTAAAATTAATAAGAATTAATATAATATGTGCATCTTTTGACATGTAGCGAAGCCACAGTAATATAGAAAGCCTAGCACATCGCCCCACTCCTCGAATGCCACGCCACAAATGGTGGTGGTTCTCCGGGCGCTCTAAGCGGCACTCCCGGATGTGACAATAAATAAGAACAAACAAATAAATTGGTGACCTGCTTCTACTCTGCTACTCTGTTACCAAAGCTGCTGACTCTTTCACTGCCGTTTTGTCTTAAGTTCTAACTCTATCAATTCAATAATAGATTATTTTACCTAGAGATAAATTTTGACAATTTTCAGAATGTATTGGCACAACTTTAATAACGAAAACTACAATTTCACAATATTAAGTCGCCATACAGAAGTCTACAACCAAGTGTGACATCACTAGAGCAGTGTACAGGCTTTCTATATTACGGTGGCTTCGTAGGTAGGTGTTATTTTAGTGTTAATAAATCATATTGAAAAGAAACATGACATTCCAGTAAACCACTTGAAATAAATACTTGCCATGTATATGAAAATATTATAATGAAACAAATAATTACTCCGCGAACTACCAATATATAACGTTTTATTTAAATATTTTACCGGTTTCAGGATTCACAAAGATCCCATCATCAGAAATGTACGAAAAATTGTAAACAAATTATTATGAGAGTTGACAAGGAAACTAAAATTGACAAAACAATACAAAGAATAATGATATCCATGAAAAAAGATAACTAGATAACTGAATTTCAGTATTTACCTACGGGGTATAAGAAAAACACAAAGGAAAATCGAATACCTCGTAGCTTGAAGGGAAAAAACAATGAATTTAAAGAAAACCATATTGGAAAAATCAATAAATTCAATTGAAAAAACCTTCAAGCCAAATATCAGAACAGAAAAAACTAAATAAACAAAATATCCATGGAATCTTGATAACTGCCAACTGCTAATCTTGTAAGAAACTCTGTGGTCAAGTCTATGTGTTCTGTCTTTACAACTGCCAACTGCTAGTATTGTAATAAACTAAAAAAGAGAGAAATAAGTCAAAAACGGCATAATGGCAAAAAAGAAATACGTCGAGGATTTAGATGGAGAGACTGTTGTTGAATAATTAATTCAAGAATCAATCCTAATAATACCAATAATAAAAGTAATATTGATGACGATAATGATGATGAAAACGATGATAATAATGTCAATAATAAAACAAAAAGAAGAAAAAGAATCCCATATTGCCAAATAACCTCGAAGGTCCATGGTTTATATGGGCTAGCAAATAAACTGTAATTGATTAAAATTGCTTGTAACAACATATATCCTAAATTATGTAATGATAAAGTCACCAAATTTTGCAGAATTACTTATTTTGGAAATATTTCTGAAAAGATTGCCAGTATTTTAAGAAAAAACAACATACAGGTCACATTTAAACCTTCAAATCTGTGGTTATTTGCCAAAAGCTGATATGTCAATTTTTGTCAATATTCAGATTCTATTGCCCTGATATGTCATATACTTCAAAGTTTTATTCGCCAGAACTTGATATGTCTATCTAAGGAACTGCTCATGCGCTGAGAATTTACGTTATTTGATATGTCTTGGAACGCAATTTCAGTGTTGGCCAAAACTTGATATGTGCGACATATCATGTTCTGTCCACCTTCGGGTTGTGACATATCAAGTTGTGACAAATATTTTTAAGGTTATCTCTGGTTATGTGTCGTTATATTTCCTATTCACGGTGCGGAAATTGCGTGGAGTTATCTGCTTATATTAATAATTTGCATACAAGTGAAAATACAAACAGGCGAATTGGTAATTATTAATTTTCCTACTATAATAATGTGTTAATGTTTATTCATTTTAGATCTTTGATGTAAATATGTCACGAGGAAAAGTAATGATGGAAATGGCAAAAAATCTGTTTAATAAAACTAGTGTCACTGAAAGTGCCCAGAGAGTAATAGTTGAAAAACTTCCCAGTCTAGAATCAGATGTTGTAGATATGAAGACTCCTGTGCTCTTTGTGTCAAGCTCTAGTGAAGCAAATATGTTCAAAACCCAAAAAAATGAAGGCAGCTATCATAATATAAATTTTGATAGTATATCCGAACCAAGCTGCAGCAAGACAAATTTGTCTACACAAGACCATGGCCCCACTCTAAATAGTAATAATTATTATGATAGTGAATCGTGTGACGATGATAATATGGATGCAGATTATATCCCGGAAGACGCTCAAGAAGAAATTAGTTCATCCGAGTCATCCGAAAATGAATTATCCAGTGTAAACCATAGGCCCAAAAAACCCAAACTGGCTAGTTCTGAAAACCTCAATATAGAAGAAACCATACCAAATCAAGTCAATAATGGGAATGAGGTTGAGGTTGAGGTGGAACAGACAATGAATCAAGATAAGAAGAAAAAGTCAATTAACAGAAAATTAATGAAGGAAAAAAAATCAAGCGGGGAGGAATATTTAACAAGAAAGCATGTTTTGGTACCAGCTAAAAAATTTATATGTGTTACTAACTGCTGCAGGAAGAAATGTGTGGAAAAGCTATCTCCAGAGAGTCAACAAATAATTTTCGAGGACTTTTTAAAAAATGTTACTAACAAAGATCAAGTTCTTAGTGACAGAATTAAATTGTCAGAAAAAAAGGTGGAACGCAAAGGAAGAAAAAGTAAGACAGGAACTATAAAAGCTAGAGAAATAACGGTGTCATACTTTGTTACATTCAGTGGAAAAGAAATAAATATCTGTAAGACCATGTTTCAAAAAGTTCATGCAGTTACAAGGGGCAAAGTTGATATTTTAATTCAAAAGAAACGTGCCTGCCGAACTGGATTTATAGAAGAAAATTTAAGTGGACAGCACAAACCAGTGAATGCAAGAGACGATGAAAGAGTTGAAGTAACAAACCATATTAACAGTTTCCCAAAATATCAGAGCCACTATTCAAGAAGTCATACCTCAAAGCTTTACTTAGCACCCACGCTAAGTATTGCAAAAATGTATGATATGTATGTCGATAAAAGAAAAACTGAAGGCGATGAAAAACCATTGTGTTATTCTATGTATGCGAAAATATTTAATGAACTAGGCTATAAAATTAAAAACCCAAGCATTGACACTTGCAAAACATGCGATAAGCTTCAAAATGACATTAGATGTGCATCTACTGAAGAAGAAAAAAAAAGAAAGCAGAAGAGAAGGATAAACATCTATTGTTAGCAGAAAAAGCTTACACTCAAAAAAAATCTGATAAAAACAGGGCTATGAATTCTGAAAATGAGCGTGTTGTTGTCTTCGATCTTCAACAAAACTTACCTACGCCGGTATTGACTACAAGTGAAGTATATTATAAAAGACAATTATGGACCTACAACTTTACTATGAGAGATTGTTGTACCGAAATTACAACTTGTTTTATGTGGCATGAAGCTTTGTCAGATCGTGGAGCTGATCAGATTGCCTCTTGTGTTATAATGTTATAAAGTTTTTGAAAGATTTGCCTAATAGTGTTACTAAGGTTGTGTTTTATTCAGACTCTTGTCCCGGCCAAAATAAAAACAGTATTATGGCTGCTGCACTTTCTTGGTACTTGCATCAATCTGAAAATGTAAAAATTATAGAACACAAGTTTTTAGAAGTTGGCCATTCAAGACTAGAATGTGATGCCGATCATGCAAGAATCGAACGTGCCAAAAAAACTTCGTCTGAAGTTGAGATTAAAATTCCTCATGATTGGTATCAGTTTGTCCGAACTGTTCGAGGTAAGAAAAAATTCAAGGTTGTTGAGATGTAAACAGAAGACTTTTTGTTATATTCTTCTCTTCTAAGAAGTGTTTTTGTTAAGCGTGACCATCTCGACTCAGGAGAGAATGTTCGTTGGCACGACATAAAAGTTCTACGTTTTTCCAAAGAACTAGGACTTGGTGTCATTGATGTAAAGTATTCACATGACGAAAATGAGCCCTTTTATCGGTTTAATATGAAACGAAGAGGAAAAATTAATAATCTTGAATTGCAACCTGTTTATAATGGTCCTAAACCCATTAACCCAAAGAAAAAGGAAAATCTTGTGTATTTATTAAAGTACATTGATACCGTTTATCACCCATTCTATCAAAACCTGACCGTAAATGTAAATGCTGAAGATGTTGTATAAACTTATTTAATATTATTTTCTACATAAGTACTAAGTAACTAGTCCTGTTATTAAAATTTTAATAATAAATTTTAATCAGACATACTTTTAATTTTTATAATATAGGTACCAATATTAATACATAATACCAATAACATTAATTTCTACAAGTACAGTTATGTGAACTTGGCATAGCCCGTTCGTATTGGTCTAAACCAGAGCCAGATCCTTTGTGTATAAATGACAGAAAATAATAATAATAATAATAATCCATTTATTGTCATACACATACAACAAAAATACATTAAAAATGGACTTTTATATAATTGCACATTTGATATGTCAGAGATGTCTCTTATGGCAAAAGTTGATATGTCATTCAAACTCTCTTTTTTCAAAATTTTAGTAAAATTTCAATGCTAAATGCACGTGTTTTTAAGGATTAGATATTTTTACGCAATAATTGAATATATGTATATAAAAAACCTATTATTAAGAAAAATGGGTTTGCTGAAATGATTTATCAGTTGCATAAAAACTTTAAAATGGTTTCCTGTAAAATCACTGGAAACGACATATCAGCTTTTGGCAAATAACCACAGAAATATATTATCACATATTTTATTTAACAGTAAAGACAGAACACATAAACTTGACCACGCAGGTGTTTATCAACTAAATTGCTTAGACTGTAACAGCATTTATATAGGACAAACTGGCAGATCTATACGTATTAGATATAATGAACATTTAAGATCGTTTCGTTTAAAAAACGATCATTCAAGTTTTGCTAATCATTTCTTTGATAACAATCATCGATTCCCTCCTTTAGAAAATACTAAATTATTGTTTAATTTTGTAAAAAGTTATCAGTTAGATATATTAGAGTCTATAGAAATTTATAAACATAAAAATGATAAAAATTGTAACTTACTTAATGACCAAGTAGATTTAATACAATCTAGTTTATTTAAACTTTTGTAAATGTCTTTTGATCAAAATGATTCTCATGTCTCGGTGGGACAGGTTCTCTTATTGCCATTATGACATTAGTTCAATAATCAATTACAGTTTATTTGCTAGCCCATATAAACCATGGACCTTCGAGGTTATTTGGCAATATGGGATTCTTTTTCTTCTTTTTGTTTTATTATTGACATTATTATCATCGTTTTCATCATCATTATCGTCATCAATATTACTTTTATTATTGGTATTATTAGGATTGATTCTTGAATTAATTATTCAACAACAGTCTCTCCATCTTAATCCTCGACTTATTTCTTTTTTGCCATTATGCCGTTTTTGACTTATTTCTCTCTTTTTTAGTTTATTACAATACTAGCAGTTGGCAGTTGTCAAGACAGAACACATAGACTTGACCACAGAGTTTCTTACAAGTTTAGCCGTTGGCAGTTGTCAAGATTCCATGGATATTTTGTTTATTTAGTTTTTTCTGTTCTGATATTTCACTTGAAGGTTTTTTCAATTGAATTTATTGTTTTTTCCAATATGGTTTTCTTTAAATTCATAGTTTTTTCCCTTCAAGCTACGAGGTATTCGATTTTCCTTTGTGTTTTTCTTATACCCCGTAGGTAAATACTGAAATTCAGTTATCTAGTTATCTTTTTTCATGGATATCATTATTCTTTGTATTGTTTTGTCAATTTTAGTTTCCTTGTCAACTGTCATAATAATTTGTTTACAATTTTTCGTACATTTCTGATGATGGGATCTTTGTGAATCCTGAAACCGGTAAAATATTTAAATAAAACGTTATATATTGGTAGTTCGCGGAGTAATTATTTGTTTCATCATGAACTTCTACCAAAAAGTAAAACAAGAAAATATTAACTATGTGATGAGCCGCATCCCAAATTATGTCATTTCAAATATTTCATTACCATTCATAATTAATTGCAATAATCGTTGTTAAGGTCGTTAAGGCAATGTACTCTCTTTTTGTAGAATAAGCATTTTGTACACATCACACAGTAGTTGTAAGTTTTTATGTAATATAATAATACAGGAAGCAAGACTTCCTAATAAACCACACAAGTGTTTAATTATGTCTAAGAACAATTATTGTCTTTAAATATAATCAGACGGAGGTTTATCACATGGCGACCCTGCCAGTCCTGGGATACTATTGATAAAAGAAGCAAGAAGTTATTTTTTTTATATAATTTTTAGTTTTAGTAATATTTGTGAAATTTATGGCAAATGAAACACTATGTAAAAAATGTTATCGACGTTTCGCCTCTGGTTGGAGGCTTTGTCAAGATTATATATTTAAAAGTTTACAAAATGTATAAAAGTGACAAAATTTTTTCTTAATAAAAATGTAAATAACAGTAACTAAGAACTTATATTAAAAATAGAAATTATACGTAGCACACATGATTTTGTAAAAAATATGAAGGAGGAAAGAAATGTACATAAATTATAATCAAGTGGTAGAGAACAGATTTACGTTATTATGTCACTGTAAATTTGACTTAAATTTTGAATGTCAGATCTGTCATTCAAGGAATTTTTATCTTTTTGGATGTGTATCATTTCTAAAACCAGTCTAGCTAGACTGGTTTTAGAAATGATACACATCCAAAAAGATAAAAATTCCTTGAATGACAGATCTGACATTCAAAATTTAAGTCAAATTTACAGTGACATAATAACGTAAATCTGTTCTCTACCACTTGATTATAATTTATGTACATTTCTTTCCTCCTTCATATTTTTTACAAAATCATGTGTGCTACGTATAATTTCTATTTTTAATATAAGTTCTTAGTTACTGTTATTTACATTTTTATTAAGAAAAAATTTTGTCACTTTTATACATTTTGTAAACTTTTAAATATATAATCTTGACAAAGCCTCCAACCAGAGGCGAAACGTCGATAACATTTTTTACATAGTGTTTCATTTGCCATAAATTTCACAAATATTACTAAAATTATTAAAAAAATGGCACAAATAATTATACAATTTATAATTTTTAGCAATAAATTTTTAAAATGGGGAAAAATCAATCCAAAGAATCCAAAGAAGTAATTATAGCCCAGGCAGGTAACAGTGGTGGTATTTCCAACGATGTTGCAGCAGAAAAAATTAAGGTTACCGAAATATTAGGAGTAGTCGCATTTGTTTTGGTTTTGTTGGCCGTTATTTACGTTGTATACCGGAATTGCAAGAAAACGTTGACAAGAACAATTCTGGAAGAAGTAAGAAGAAACCAGGAAGTTGTTTAATGTAATATGAAAAAGGTACGCGCATATTTTTGTATTTGTTTTAAGATGTATTTGTATAATGCAAAGAATAGAACCATTTAAATATATTTTAGAAGAATTAAGGGTGTTGAATAGAAATATAAGTAAAGATAATCAAATTAGGAGGCTAGATAGAGATATAACGAATAGGAAGTTACAGAAGTTAGACAGGATTGAAAAGGAATTAAGTGTTGAAAGGGAAAAAATCAATGAAGAAGTTAATGACCCCGAGATAATAAAACAAGTTAGATTGTATGTAGAAGCCAGTGTGAAAGTAATTAAGGAAATTAGAATAACTTTACAGGATAGGTTAAGTAATCAATTAGGAAATTTAGAGTTAGGTTCAGGCACCAAAATGACAGAAAAATTTGATTTAAAAACAGCAGCATCTCTGCTCATAACGATTGATAGTACGGAAGAGTCAGTAAAACAACTTATTGATGCAATCGAATTATACGATAGTTTGTTAGACGATAATGGCAAAAAACTTCTTACAAATTATGTTTTGAAAACAAAGCTCACACAGAGCGCAAAATTACGTTTGGAAAAAGAATATGCCTCAAATAATTTATTAATACAAGCTTTGAGGGACAATCTTTTAACAAAAAAATCTGCCGCTGCTCTATCAGTTGAGTTAAGTACTGCGAAACAAAATTTTAAGTCTATCGAGGAGTTTGGTAAATCTATAGAACAATTAATGGTAAATTTGACGTTAGCTCAATCGGATGGAAATGATGATGCAGCCAGAGTTTTAGCAAATGCAAACGAAAAAATTGCATTAAATGCCTTTTCAAATGGGTTACGCGATAATAATTTAAGAACAATCGTTAAAGCCAGGAACTATTCCAAATTGAAAGAAGCTATTGTAGGAGCTAAAGATGAAGAGGTAACAAACAGACCGGGAAAAAGTGGTGAAGAGATGTTTCACATGCGTGGCCGTGGAAATTATAGGAAGCCACAGGCAAATTTTAAGCGAATGGGTTACAGAAATTATAGTGAGCCCAATACATTTCATAACGTAGGTCATAAATATTTTAATTATCCAAACAGAGGTAAATTTATTCGAGGTCGCGGAGGCGCAAATCGAAATAATGCCAATAATTATAGAAATTATCATATACAAGGTAGTAACGTAGAGGCAGAGTCGGAGGACAAGTTTTTTCGAGCCTCAGAATGAATGCGATAATGTAATTATAAATATGAATGGACTGAATTTTGTGAGGGTGAGAGATGGTGTAAATGAGTTAAAATTTTTATTGGATACGGGAGCTTCACTTAGTGTTATTTTCAAATCAAATATAGCCGAAAGTCATAAAGTAGATAAAACAAAGAGAATAAAAATTAAAGGTATAGCTGGTTCAGCATATTCTGCGGGTTCAACTCACATGTCGTTCAACCTACATAATATAGAGCTGAAGCATGAATTTTCTGTATTAGACGATTTAGAAAGTGATATACAAGGAGTTTTAGGATCAGATTTCTTTATTAAATATAAAGCAAATATTGATTATGAAAAGTATGTATTTTCCTTTTGGAAAGATGACAAGAAAATTAGTGTACCTCTAGAATCTAATCATAATAATTTCATTACAATTCCATCTAGGTGTGAAGTAATTCATTATTTTTTGTGTGATAGTTTAGATGAGTGTGTTGTTTTGCCTGATGAAATTTGTGAAAGTGTTTTTACAGCAGGTTTAGTAGTAAAACCAGAAAATAGTATGATTCCTGTTAGAATATTAAACATTAGTGATAGGGAAATTAAATTAAAGAATTTTAAGCCTAGGATAGAAAAATTGTCCAATTTTCATTCTTATAAATTCGGAGATGCATCAATAGACGTAAATCGTGTGGATAAATTGTTAGATTTAATTAAAGTAGAGCATTTAACTAGAGAAGAAAAAACTTCAATTCATAAAATATGTGCAAAGTTTGCAGATGTTTTCTATATGGAAAATGATGCGTGTTCTGTTACTAATGTTTGTAAACAAAAGATTCAATTACAGAAAGATGTACAGCCGTCCTATATTAAACCTTATCGCTTACCGCACGCGCAGAAATTTGAAATACACAAACAAATAGGTGAAATGTTAAATGACGGTATAATTGAGCCAGCAGCTTCTGAATGGTCAGCACCATTGCTGATTGTTCCTAAAAAGACAGGTACAGATGGGAATAGAAAGTGGAGAATAGTAATAGATTACAGGCAATTAAATAAACGAATAAAAGATGATAAATTTCCTTTGCCCTGTATAGACGAAATATTAGACTCTCTCTCTGGAGCAATTTATTTTTCTCATTTAGATCTTTACCAAGGTTATTATCAGGTAGAATTAGATAAGGATTCTAGGCCATATACAGCGTTTACAACAGATCGAGGTCAATTTCAAATGAGTAGAATTCCAATGGGTTTAAAAATAAGTCCTAGTGCATTTTCTAGAGCCATGACAATTGCTATGTCAGGATTAAATTACGAAAGTTGTTTTATTTATTTAGACGATCTTATAATTTTTGGAAACAATTTACAAAATCACAATCAAAATTTAACAAAAATTTTGCATCGGCTGAGAAAAGTAAACTTAAAGTTAAATCCAAAAAAATGTGATTTCTTAAAAAAGGAAATTTTGTATTTGGGCCATACGATATCAGCTGACGGTATTTCACCGGACCCAGAAAAAATTAAAACAATGCAAGAATACCCAGCACCAAAAGATTCGAAAGAAACTAAACGATTTGTTGCATTCGCAAATTATTATAGGAAGTTTATAAAGGACTTTGCCAACATAGCGGCATCTTTAAATCATTTATCGAAGAAAGGTGTAAATTTTAGATGGACTGAAGAATGCCAGTTAGCATTCGAAACTCTCAAGCAAGCGCTTTTAAAACCTCCAATTTTGCAATATCCTAACTTATCTGAAAACAATAAATTTATTTTAAGAACAGATGCATCAGGTTATGCCCTAGGAGCAGTTCTCTCTAATGGGGATGATAGGCCGGTTGCCTATGCAAGCCGAACGTTAGATAAAGCCGAGAAGAACTACTGCACTATTGAAAAGGAATTGCTTGCAATTGTATGGGCAGTAAAGCGTTTTAGACCTTATTTAGCTTGCAAGGAATTTACCATTTTTACAGATCATAGACCATTAATTTATTTGTTCGGAATGTCAAATCCATCCAGTAGATTGACAAAGTTTAGATTAGCTCTAGAAGAATATAATTTTACTGTATCATACGTTAAAGGTAAAGATAATGTAACAGCAGATGCCTTATCTAGGATAGAGATTGGCTCGAGTGAATTGAAAAGTATGTCTGAGAAACTGGATGCAAGAATGTGTGTTTTGACTAGAGCTCAAACAAAGAAAGTTACTGACGGTTCTCCAGAAGTTTTTAAGAATAATTTACCAAATGACAGGCTTGATCACCCTGGCGTTGTGGAACTCTTAAAACCTCCAGCAGAAGCGGTCGAAGTAAGTTTTGTAAAAAAGGTAGAACTTGAAAGAATAGTTAAGAATAGTCGCGACTCCGTCTACGAAAAGTTTAAAAATATATGCATTGATACAACACATAATATAATTTATATAATAAAGGATTCTCGATCATCATTAGCATTAGGTGCAATGTTGAGAGACCTGAAAGATATATGTGTCAGAAAGAAAATTCCGGAACTGCTTGTCATAAAAAGTAAAAAACATGCGCATTTTATAGAACAATTGTTGAGGGCCCCCAACGAAGTAAAAAATGCAGGAATAAAAATATGTGTTGTTAAAGAATTGCAAAGTATTAAAGACAAGGAAACCAAGCAGTTAATTCTCAATGATTTTCACATTCTGCCAACAGGAGGACATGCAGGTGTTAACCGTATGTACAATAATATAAAACGTTATTATTTTTGGCAAGGCCTCCATAAAGACGTAGAAAAATTTGTTAAGCGTTGTGATGATTGTCAAAGGTACAAGCATGCAAATTTAGGTAAACAGCCAATGTCAATCACCACTACAGCAAATTCGGCATTTCAGAAAGTTTTTCTTGATTTAGTAGGTCCCTTAGAGCCGGATCAAGAAAATAATCGTTACATTTTAACGATACAGTGTGAACTCAGTAAATTTGTAGAAGGCTATCCGTTAATAAATAAATGCATACTTAAATGGTTATGACTTATGAATGAAACAACAAAGCGATTAAAGTTACAAGTTACATATTTTTAAATGTCCGTTTTTTTCTTAGATGCCCAAGCCAAAATATTAATAAGCTTAATTTTGATCCTCTAGGTAGGTACGCAATTAGACCATTTCGTTATATTTATATGAAACGTAATTATGTTTAGATACTGCATCACTCAAGAATTATTGTTTCTAAGTTTTTATAAATTTATAAATTTTGTTTATATTTATACAAAATATTTATTTTACATTATAATTTATAATTAATATTATAATTTATTTATGTTTTTTAAATTAAATAAACCATGTGAATAGAAATAGTTGTCTTATTTTATTTAACAATAATATTAATTAAACGCTCTTAAGGGGCTCTTTGGTTTGCAGCTAGCTTTCCCTCGCATTTGCGCCTAATTTGAGAGTATGGCGTTCCATTTTGTTCCATTTTTTTGAATAAAAATTGAGAACTATAAGTTTGTTAGTTCGTGGTTAATGTTATTTAAAAAAATTATGGACAAAACGAAATCTTACTCCCATCTTACGCGCAAGTGTGAGCGAAGCCCTGGTGCAAACCGAACAGCCTCTTAAGTGATATGCAGAACTTGTCACATGCAAAGTCTTGAAATTATAATGTAAATGACAGTTGAAAGAGGCATTGTGGCAGTTACTATTGATGTATCATTGGAAATGGTAAGATATATTTACTATATTCTTATGATATGGTATTACTATCTATGTTACCTGTGGTGGCTGTGATAAATTTGATATCATATGTAGATAAAAAATTAATATGAATGTTACATACTGATAAGATGCACATGTTGCTGACATAAGTCCTGCATTGCAAAGTACTTGTAAGTAACTAGGTATATAACAACGGTGGCGATATGAAGATGATTATGTCATTGGTATGTACATGGCATTTGTTTTGGTTGACTGGGATTGCTGTGTATTATTAACAGTTTTAAAGCCAAGAAAAGTGAAAACGGGTGCACAATAAATACCGATAGTAATCAGCCACCTCACTATAAAGTGAGTGTTGAAAACACTAAATTTCTTAGAAATCACATTACTTCATTCCCAGCTGTTGGATCTCACTATCGCCGCCAGTCCAGTTCAAGAAAGTATCTAGATTCATCTCTAAACATCAACATCATGAATAGATTCAAAATTCCTACTTTGATAATTACGAGTTTTGACACAATGTTAAGTAACTCCGAGTTTTGAGTATTACAGTTGATACATCTCCAGCAACCTAGCACTTCACATCCCTGTATTTTAAACGAGGGTTCCCTACCTACATAGTTAGGTACTATTAATGTGTTCCTGTACTGAGTTTACTTCTGTCTGTCTACATTGATGCCAATACCAAAAGTGCAAAAATATAAGCATCCTTCCCGTATCATTAGAGAAATATAGAGCAACATAGAACATAACCTGAGCATAACCTGAGTTTTTCAAACTTAAAAAAGACCAGTGCAAGAAATGCCTTACTTACAATAGTCTGACTGAAGAGGAAAGGAAAGAGCAAGAAGAAGAACATAAATTTCATCTTAACAGAAAAGACTCTGCACGAAGAAAACGAGATGAAGATAAGAACTTTGCTCAAGACGACAACAACGTTCTGGCTTTCAATTTTGACCTGCAAACTGTACTCAATATGGCAGGCCAAATATTTTACCTCCGTAAGCTTGCGGTATACAATTTAACGATGTACAATTTCTGTTACTTGTGGAGCGAGAATCAGGGAAATAGGGAATCTAATAAAATATCGTCGTGCATTCGATCTCACAACAATATAACTGCTGTACGTATGATGTCGGATGGGTGTGGTGGCCAACAAAAAAAACAATTTTTGCATCTGTGTCTAGATCTGATTAGAAAGCATGACACACTTCAGACTATAGATCATGCATTTTTCGAAACAGGTCACACCGATGGAATGTGATTCTATGCATTCAAAAACTGAGAGAAAATCGAAACACATTCCAGTCTGCACGCCGGAAGGCTGGGACCAGTTAATTAGAGCCTCTCGAAGGAACCCAAACCCTTTTAAGGTGAAGAGGCTTATTTTTGATGACTTACTATTTTAAATCGTTTCCAACAACGTGCATTCCAAATCATCAAATTCCTTGGAGACAAGTTTGCTGGCTTCATTATAAAAAGCAAGAACCTGACCAGATCTTTTATAAAACTACTTTTGAACAATATGGATTTAGTTTGCTTCCCGTTAAGAAAGGTCGGGGTCATCCGAAAGGGAATTCTCATAGTGTCCAAAAAGCATACCAAGCAGAACTTCCTATCAACAAAGCAAAATTGAAGGATTTGAAAAAATGTGTGACGATCTGATTATTTCTAAAGCTTATCTACCTTTTATCGGTCTTTGAAATCTAACAAAAATGTGAGAGACAGGCTACCCGAAATCGATGCAGAAAAGTCGGAATAATTTTCTTACGTTTTAAAGTTTGTTTAAAGAAGTGAAGTCATTATTAGTTCATAATAACATAAGAAATATTATTTTGTTACCATTCACTTATTCCCGAAATTTCTTGAAATAAATTTTGTTTCCAATGCAAAATAAACGAATGTGCGTTTTATTTCAAAGTAAGAAATTAAATTTGTGAACAAAGGATGTGCTAAAACTAAATAAAAGAGACACCTTTTACTTATTATTAAAACCCTATTGGATTAAAATTACATTTTTCACAGCTTCTTAAACATTGTTTCTCTATTTACCAATAAACGCATATTTGCACATTCGTGCCTTTGGCATATGGGTCCGAAGATATATGATACCCAAAAACGAGTTACAACAGCAAAGTTGTTACGACTTGACACACCAGATTACGGAAATTGTTCGGAAAGAGCACTTACTTCATCACGTATGTATCTTTGGGCTACGGATTAAAAAGATCATCTGCGAAAGGAAAGCTGTTAAACACACTTAACAATCGCAGAAGGGAATATAGAAAAGCAAGGCTTATCACAATCTCTGTGGTCTCATCAAGGAGAAGTTCTTCTCTGGTCCCAATTCCCCTTTTCCAAAAGCTTTGCTATCTACTGAAGGATCAGCAGATAATTCAGAGACAGTTGAAGAGAAACTGCATTGGCTTCGTCATATGATCCACGGTCTCTGGTGGAAACCAATTGGGAGCTAACAGCTAAATCAAGGTTAAACAGAGTGTTTGGAGTTGATGAACCCTCAATATAACTGCTTATATGAATTAGTTTCCCGCAGTGAAGCAACTAGCTGGATTTCTTATGGTGAGAATTTATTGCAGCTAATATTCGTTTTCCAAGTGTTTACACAGGCTTAGCAAAAAAAGTTAACTGAAATTAAAGACCAGTCATTAAATAGTATTATCCAGAGCTACCTAAGTGAAGCTGATGGTAAATCTAAATCATTTGTATATCCGTATCATGCGACTTGTAAAGGTTTCCCCGTACACTTTGAAACCTATCTATAAAGACCTTATTTTAAGACAGCTTATTTTAAGTCGGAATTTATTGCCAGAAAAAATTAATTTATACATACTTAAATTGCACATCCAACGTATATTGAAAACTTGGAAGAATTAATTTTTTTACCTAGTAAACAGTCGACGAACGCGGGAGAATATTTAGATGGTGTGGGGTTTGGCATTAAGTAAAATACCGTATTAATTGTGAGGGTGTGTTTCTGTTTGTGGTAAGTAATTAATAGGTTAAAACTTTTAAGAGCATAATCAATGAATACTACATATTTCAGTAAGGACAAAGTAACATTATAGGTAATATAGTACCTGAGTGCAGATTATAAAATGAACAGCAGCTGTGCAAAACGATTAGTTTATTTGGCAAATAAAAAGAAAGAACCTACATCTGTTGTAGGAGACGATATCTTGATAGAGGAAGGTAAGAACGGCATAAATAATCAGGTGCTTTAAGTTTTATTATTCTATTTTAAATTTAATTCCAGTTACTTAACCAGAAAATGCGGGATTAGAAAATATTGTGATTTATCAGAATGAGCTGCCTGAAGCTGACAATTTTATAAAAATTAAGGGAAGTTTCACACTGAAACCAAATGAGGAAGTGCAAACGTAGACTTTGCTAACCCTTAATAATCATGAATCTTCTGCGGAATCACATATCACACATTATATTGATACTGAAAATAATTTATCTATAAGTAATGGTAAATATTTCTCAGAACTTAAGAGTCAAACATGTTTTTTCAATACTTGTTTTTTTAATTATAGTGATGGCAGAGGTAGTAAACGTATTATGTTACAATGAAAAGTACGAAAATATTCCCATTAGTCCTGAAAACACAAACGACAATATTTCTCAAGCAGGTATATAAATTACAATTCTTTGGCCCGGTTTTTCAAAGAATCCAAAACCGGATTAAGTCTGACACCGGCTTCGTTGCTATGATACCGGCTTCCTGATTGGTTGTAGCATAGCAACGAAGCCGGTTTCAGACTTAATCCGGTGTTGGATTCTTTGAAAAACCGGGACTTAATATTGTACATAATTAACTCCAACCATATTTTCTATTTTTGCTGGAAATTGAAGAGATAATAGAGAGCAACAGAACTGAAGATTATACACCAATCTTAAAAATTTAAACTCAGGTATACTTATACTTACTTATACTCGTATTCAACGCTATACTTGTACTTGTATGAGTTTTCCGCTCATAGGGTAAATTAAAAACTTAATTTTGATTTAGAGAGCAATGTTTCTGTCCATGTTGAAAGTGAAGAACAAGAGGAAAATATTGGCAATGAAGATCACGTGCAGCAATCAGAAGAAGCTGGTTAGTATAGTTCAAATTAATTGAAATATTAATAATAATTTGACATTTTGTCTTAATTCAGATGCTGAAGTTGTAGCGGAAAGTCTAACAAAAAAGGACACAGCTAGGAAAAGAAAGAAGTACAAACTATCTAAGCATGCAAGAAAAGCTTTGAAGGAATCGAAAATAACACAAATGCACTCAATATTACCGCCTTGTTCAAATTGCAAATTTAAACGTCGCACTTTATTTTCCGATTCACAAAGAAGTGAAATTAACCAGCAATATTGCGCAATGGCGTGGAAGGAAAGAAGACTTTTTATAATGAATTCAACTCAAACAAAAATACCACGTAGAAAACAAGAAGACTCAAGAAAAAATAACACTTTTGCATATTTTTTTTAAACCACAGACGGATGGCATGCGTTTGCGTGATGTCAGGCAGATTCCTCTCCGCCGTCTGGCGTTGCTATTTAACTGTATGCTTTTTTCGGGCATTGCTCCACCTTCATTGCTCCGTTGTCGCACCGTCCTCATTCCGAGGACCGGGGGGGACCTCCACAACGTCAACAGCTGGAGGCCAATATTACTGTTGCTTCTTTATTGGTCAGGGTTGTGCATCGCATCCTGGCGAGGGGGATGGCGGCTGTCCCCCTTCATTGTTCTCATACGGGGTTTCGGTCCCTCGACGGCACACTAGCTAACACCTTGCTCCTCCAGACTGCTATTAAATCCTGCCGCAAATAAGCTCCTTAAATCTTCGCAAGGCTTTCGACACGGTTCCTCATGCGAGTTTTGTCCGTGCTCTGAGCCGTTTCCGGGTGGACGAGAGATTAACATCATACATAATGGGCAGTCTGGTGGGAGCTTCTACGGTCGTCCCGGTCGGCGGCGCCACTACTTCATATATTAATATTTCTGGAGGGTTCAAGCAGGGAGACCCTTTATCACCAATACTTTTTAATTTAGTCCTCGATGAAATTCTGGAGAGACTCAACTCCCAGCCTGCTGGATTGGAGGTCTCTGGCTCGAGGATTAATTCGGTGGCGTACTCGGACGATCTCATCATTATGTCGTCGTCGGGTGGGGGCCAACAGTTTCTGCTTGACTTGTGCCATGAGTTCTTCGCGGCTAGGAGGATGGGAATTAGTATCGAGAAGTGTTCTCATGTTTCGGTGCAGTCGCTATCGGCGAAGAAGAAGCTTTACTTATCTATTTCCTCCTCTGTCCGGATGGGTGCCTCCCCGTCCACTCTCGGTGCAGAGGCGGACTTCAAGTATCTAGGATTCCGGTACGGATTCATGGAGACCGACATTCCCTCTCCTTTTGCTCTGGTGGGTACCTTGCATCGTCTATCTGCGGCTCCGTTAAAGCCCCATCAGAAGCTCGCCGTTCTTAAAACCTACCTACTACCTAAGTTTCTCTACTCATTTCAGTTCCTCAGGGTGACGATTAAGTCCTTGACTATAGACGACAAGGCGATTAGGCGCTTTGTCAAGGGGGTCCTTTATCTTCCGGCGAAGACACCTCAGGCTCTACTTTATGCCGATCTTCGTGGTGGCGGCCTTGGGATCCCTTGTTTTTCTTATAAGACCCCGGATATTATGCTGAAACGATTTAACGGACTTCGAAACTCGGGGGATCCTGAGCTTTTGTCTTTGTTGGACGACCCCTACGCGCAACATCTTCGCGAGCGCCTTTTACGCATGGTTCGTCTCCCCGTGGTCGGCCTGGAATCGCAGCTTGGCTTCTGACGCTCTCGTCTTCAGCCTACCGTCTCGGGCGCTGGCCTTCCAGCTCATTGCGGCGTTTCGGCTTGCTGCGCTTGACTTTCTAATCTGCCGCCATTTTGGTCCGGTTCGGACCATGTGGCCGCAGTCCAACTAGGATGCAATGTCCTCCCTACACGGGGAGGGCTCCACAACGTGCGTCTTCCATTTCCTGAGCGGCGTTGCAGGGCGGGCTGTCAGCGGGTAGAAACTCTATCTCATATTCTTCAGAGGTGCCCGCTGACACACTTCGAGAGGATCCGCCGTCTTGATTTCACCGCGGCTCGGTTGGGTACTCTCGCCTCTAATCGGGGGTGGGAAGTGCTCGCCGAGCCTGTTCTTCGCGGTGCGGACGAGTCCTGAAGAAGCCTGACCTGCTGCTTCGAAAGGACGGGATCCTGGCGGTGGTCGAGGTATCCATAAATTGGGAGACCCCTGAGCCCCTTTCTGTACATCATGGACACAAAGTGGCGACATATAGTACGGCATCATTTATCGCTGCGCTGAGAAAGCGCTTTCCAGAGGACAACAACATCTATATTCACGCTCTGGTTATTGGGGCCAGGGGAACTTGGTGCAGCCGCAACATTAACATCGTGAGCGGGTTGGGCCTCACGCAGCGAGAGATATCATCTTTGGTGACCGGCGTCCTTTTGGGCTGTACTATCATCTAAATCTAAATCTATCATCCACCGTGCCTTCGGACGCCTGGTATGGGATGGTGAGGCGTAGTGTGCTGTGATTGTGCGTGTGGGGTTCCGCGCTGCGCGAGTGAGATTTCTTTCTGCGAGTGTCCTTGACAGGGGTTTGCAAAGTATTTTACTTGAAGACATTTGGATTTAAAAAAAACGAACGACTGACCTGTACACTACTTGGTCCATAGCTTCATCGAGATTTTCAATTCAAAGTCCACCTGACAAACGAGGTAGAAAATCTCCAGCAAATAAAATACCTAACAACGAAATTGATGCACACATAGAATCATTCAATCCCTTGATCTACCACTATCGGCGAGAACATGCACCAAATAGACTGTATTTGCCAAGGGATTCGAGTGTTAAAATCATGTATCAGGACTTTATGGAAAAGCATGCGCGGGTTGTACAGACAGGTACTAAAGTCAAAAAATGAATTATGCGAACTATGTGAATCCTTCAAACTGCATAATATTGAGCATACACCAGAAAATCTCAACGACAGTTGTGAAGTTTGTGGCAATTGGGGGGATCATATTCAAAAAGCTAAAGCACCAAGCTAACGCTATGAAGCTGACAAAGAAATAAATTACTCAGATGAAGGTGCATTATGCGTGTTCATCATCATCATAAGGTTCTCAGTCCGAAGACTGGTTGGACGCGTACCTCCATTCTTTTCTATCCTGAGCTAACCTACACATTTCCCTAAAAGTAGAATATCCTACATCCCTAACTATTTGAGAGCAGTAGTCTAATCTAGGCCTACCCCTACCTCTTTTTATTCCTATCTCTGACTCTAGTATGTCACGTATGCGTGTTGTGATCTACAAAAAATTATAATGTTACCAAGACTAGAAATGTTCAAAAAAGTAATTTTTACTAAGAGGCTCATTGCGTACAACGAGAGCTTTATTCCGGTGGGCAAGAAAAGTAAAGAACAACCGTTCGCCGCTTTGTGGAATGAATCCATAAGCGGTAGAAATAAAGAAGACATCGTCAGCGGATTTTTCTCATTTTTCTTGCACAACAAAGACAAAACAATGTTTATTTTGTGGGTAGACAATTGCTCCAGTCAAAACAAAAACTGGATTTTTCTTTCTTTCTTAATATTTATAATAAACAGTGGTGAAATTATGGCAGAATCTATACAGGTTAATTATTTAGAACCACGACATACGCTTATGTCGGCAGATTCTTTCCACCACCAGGTTGAAGAATCGCTAAAACGACAGAAGGAAACTTATGATTTTACTTTTTTATAGCCGTTGAAAAGTGCAACAGAGGCAGAGTGTTTGCAAAAAAATAGCTGTGGATGACTTTTACCTATAGCAGGATTGGTCATCCACTTCTAAAATAAAAAAAACATAATCCACGACCTTATCTTGCGAACATAAGCGAGGATAATGGTAAAGAAGGGACAAAATGTATACTATAAAAATTATGGAGACGACGATTTAAAAATATTAGACCTGTTGTTAAAAAATATGATGATAAATGCAAGAGGATTCCAAAACCGACATCAAAGTCAGAGTCCGGTGGTTTTAAAAAAGAAAAATCCTTGAATATTCTGAAGCAACTAGGAGGCATTATGGCAGAAAATCGGAAACAATTTTGGATTAATCTTCCTGACAGAAAAAATGAAAATTAATACGGTGAAATATTTTACATTTTATAATGTGTATAATTGTATGTTTCTTGTTCATGTTCTTTTGTTTAAATAAAAAATTTTCTACAGACGAATAATAGATATAAATTTATTAATTTAACATAGGCAGTTCTTAATTAAATTAAACAATGCCATTATAGTACTTTCATGTCAAATTCGAGTTTATTTCTTACTCAATAATCCCAAATTTACTAAGGAAAATACTGGTATCTGGGATACGGTTCTTTTCCGTAGTATATCTATTGCTTACACTTAAGAATAAACCCCGCAAGTGCATTCGTTTTATGTTTTATTGAAAATAATGAGTCAAATATATTGCCAATCGATTTCTAACACACCGTTTGCCTATACCACAGTATAATATTACCTTTGGCAAAATTTACTTAGGCTAGGTATAGAATCAAACTTTAAGCTAATTTCCTCATTTATTGTTCTAATTCACATACGGGGGTCTTGCTTAGGAGGGCAGTGTACAAACTTACCGGAATCACAAAGAAATTAATATAACCAACTTTTCTTGCGATCTACAGTTACTTCCAGTTAGAGAGACTACTAGGCTGACTGTGCCTTAGTTGGGTCTCGCCCAGTAGTCGCCTGATCTGACAAAAATGCCTGAAACAAGAATACCGTTTGTCAATCCATAAATGTTTTCATATCCCGATGGTCGGCCGCATCTATTTCGCGGTTAGAACAAAAATTACGTTTCTAACTTCAGTGGCGTTCTTATGCTGTTTCTGGTTCGAAGTGCATGTGGGGCGGTCGACGACTGGTAAGTATTTCTTATTTGTTCAGTAAGCGAAGAAGTACAGGAAAATAAGGGTTATCATAATGAAGGGGAGTTTAAGAAGTCTGCAGTTGTTAGTGTGTGCTAGTATGCAATTTTCTACGATCTATAACCTCCAAATATATTCCAAATCTTACAGAATAGGCGGTTAACGGACGAGGACTACCAGTATTCGCGATTCAAATTAATAATCCCGTCATAAACATGACCGCCAAATGTCGATAGTAACATAACTCCACTTATTTGTTTAAGTTATAAGTTAATAGTATTCGCCGTTGCGGAATCTTTTTGCCCTTGGTTTTTGCTTTTTGCAAACACCTATTTAATGCTTAATAAAGGTGTGCGAATTTCGTCCAAGTTTGGCAGAAGCTTGTAGATATTTGCAATATTCCCCAGCTTCCCGCAATTTTGTGGAGGGTGAAGCAAAGTTAAATGCTGGCCACGTTATATTATGTGGAACGACAAATATCACCGGTAAGTGAACTACATATATATAATCATAAGGCCTTGTCTACCCGGAGGTGTAAGGCGTTCATCTATATTTTCACCTTTCATTCGCGTACACTAGCTTTGTCCATTGCTTCTTGTTCTTCGCTAGTCTTTTGGCGTCTTCCCAGTTTACACCTTTATTCTTGATCACATTTGCCACTTCATCGTTCCATGTCTTCTTGGGTCTTCCCCTTCCTCCTCTACTCTGTACTCTGGTTTCCCATACATATTTCACAGGTCTGCCATCTTTCATCCTGCATAAATGTCCAAACCATTTCAGCTGCTGTTCTGCTATTCTCTCAGACAGTGACTCAACCTCCAGTTCTTCTCTCACTACCTCATTTCTGATTCTGTCTCTGTCTCTGCGAGTAGGTAATTCCTTTAACTTTTCGTACATACTTCATGTCCATAGCTTGTAATTTGCTTTTCAGGTTGTTATTTAAAATCCAACTTTCACTCCCATATGTAAGTATCGGTCTATACACCGTTTTATACACGACCATCTTTGTCTTTCTGGTTATTTATCTTTTTCCAATGAATGAATTTTTTAAGGAATGGTATATCTTCGAAGCATTTGCTATTCTCTCACTTATTTCATCCTCCATACTACATAATATGCGAATATTATAAATTTTATGCCTTTTTTAGATCGTTGTTTAAATATCAAACGTCTGCACTGAAGAATACTCCACATGAAATCAAAAGAGAGTGTGAAGTAACTGCACCTAGTATCTGCATTATTATTTCGATGAAAGGACTTGTACCTTGACGCAGTTCTAGTAATATGGGACGGGTGGGATGGCTTGCGCGCTTCAATGATATAAAGAGCCGAACCATAGGTTTAACCATATTGGAGGGGTTTTTATTTGAGAAGCCAGACTAAATCAAGTCCCTGGAAGGGGGCAGCAGCTCTTTCAGTAATCATAGTGGCAGAGATCGTGAGGGTTGGTATGGCACTGTGATACACACTACTGCGATGTGGAAGGCAACGGGAAACCACCACATTATTTTATCCCTAGTACAGCGTACTTTAATTTATGATGATGGCACCTTCTGGAGTAAAATATTCCGGAGGTAAAATAGTCCCACATTCGGATCTCCGGGCGGGGACTGCTTCGGGGGGAGTCATCAGAAATGATAAGTGTAACATCTCACGAGTCGGAGCGTGGAATGTTAGAAGCATGAAACAAGTAGGGAAGTTAGAGAATTTGAAAATTGAGATGGATAGGTTAGCATTAGACGTAGTAGGTATCAGTGAAGTGCGATGGCCAGAAGCTGGAGACTTCTGGAGCGGAGATTTTAGAGTAATACACACAGGATCTGTAGGAGGAAATTCGGGAGTAGGAATTGTTATGCGGAAAAAAGTAGGACAGAGTGTAGAAAATTTCTTACAGCAAAGTGACAGGGTAGTTATGGTTAGGTTAGATTAGATTCGAAACCTGTAAAAACAGTAATAATACAGGTATATATGCCCACTTCTAGCTACAGTGATGAGGCCGTAGAGGCAGTTTATAGTGATATTGAATATGTGCTAGATTTTGTGAGAGGGCACGAAAATTTAATAATTACAGGAGATTTCAATGCAGTCGTAGGCACAGGGCGAGAGGGCGGAATAGTTGGCCCCTTTGGATTAGGCAATAGGAACGATAGGGGAGTTAGACTGATAGAGTTCTGCGATAAACATAACTTAACGGTCGCGAACACTCTATTTCACCATCATGTTAGGAGATGCTATACGTGGAAGATGCCAGGAGACTTAGGGAGATATCAAATAGATTACATTCTCGTTAGGCAAAGATTTAGAAATCAAGTTAGGGATTGTAGAAGTTATCCAGGAGCAGATATAGATAGTGATCACAACATAGTCGTTATGAAAGCCAATCTTAAATTTAAGATTTTGAAAAAAAGAAGCGGAAGAAGGTATCTTGACCCAGAGAAACTAAAAGATGATGATATGCGCAATAAGTTCGAGAAAAAGACAAACGAAGCACTAAAGGGCACGGGTGGAAATATTGTTAGGGACATAGAGGCAGAATGGAATTGCATTAAAAATAGTTTAGTTTCCTCAGCTAGGGATATTTTGGGTCATAAACAGAATGAAAGTAGGAAACCCTGGATAACAAAACATATTGTGAGTCTAATAGAGGAAAGGCGAAAATATAAAAATAGGTTAGATGAAACAGGGAAACAAAGATATAAGGCGATCAAGTGGGAAATTATTCGGGAATGTAGGAAAGCGAAAGAGCAATGGATCGATAATAAATGCAAAGAAGTGGAAGATAAATTCGAAGTAGGAAAGACTGATGAAGCATATAAAATAATTAGGAGAAATTTTAGAGAAATTGGATCTAGTACCAAAAACATTAGAAATGAGGCAGGAGATATCCTAATCGGAAATTGGGGAGAAGGCAGATAGGTGGAAAGAATATTTAGGAAACTTATATGCGGGACAGGAAGTGCAAGATATATTAGAAAGCGAAAGCAGTGTAGAGGGGGATAACCTAGGGAGTCCTATAATGAGAGAAGAGTTTGAGATAGCACTAAAAAGTTTAAGGAATAATAAAGCACCAGGTATAGATGGCTTGCAGGCAGAAATCTTAAAGTGCGCAGGTCAAGAGGTAATAGATCGTTTATTTAAATTAGTTAGTCGCATATACCTGACAGGCGAGATTCCAGAAGATTACAAACGGAACATCATAGTAGCTTTGCCAAAAAGAAAAGGCGCGGATAGATGCGAAAATTTTAGAACTATCAGTTTAACTTCCCATGCGTCAAAAATTTTAACTAGAATTGTGCAAAGAAGGATGGAGAAAAAGGCGGAAGAAATATTAGGAGAAGATCAGTTCGGATTTAGACGAAATAGAGGAACGCGCGAGGCCATTCTAGCTTTACGAGTAATTATAGAAAAAACGATAGAAAAGAGAAAGAGCGTCTATATAGGATTTGTAGATTTAGAAAAAGCCTTCGACAACGTAAAATGGGGGAAGATGTTCGAAGTGCTGAGAAAGGTAGGGATGAAATACAGGGACAGAAGAATAATACATAATCTCTACAAAGAGCAAAAGGCAGTTATAGAATGTGAGCAGGAACAAAGGGAAGTAGATATCCGGAAGGGAGTGAGACAGGGATGTGCATTGTCACCTCTAGTTTTCAACTTATATATCGAAGATGCGATTAATATTGTTAAGGAAAGAACAGCCTCAGGGATCAATGTACAGGGCCAAACTATTAACATGCTCAGATTTGCGGATGATATAGCAGTGTTAGCATCTAGCAAAGAAGAATTAGGAGCGGCTTTGAATGAAATGGAAGCAGTTTTGACACAGGGCTTCGGCATGAAAATCAATAAAAAGAAAACTAAAATTTTGGTATGTAGGGGATGTGAAAATAGAACTAAAATGGAAATACAAATTGGAAATGAGAAGATAGAGGAGGTCGCGGATTTCTGCTACTTAGGAAGTAAAATAACTCAAGACGGTAGGAGCACTAAAGATATAAAACAAAGAATGGCGCAGGGCCGAGTTGCGTTTAACAAAAAGAAACAACTGTTATGCTCGAGAACGGTTAATATAGAGACTAGGAAGAGACTCTTAACGTCGTATGTATGGAGTACGGCATTATACGGGTGCGAAACTTGGACAATAGGAGAAGCGGATAGAAAAAGAGTAGAAGCGTTTGAAATGTGGTGCTACAGACGCATGATGAAGATACCGTGGATAGATAAGGTTAGCAATAGGGAAGTATTAGAAAGAGTTGGGGAAAAGCGAAAGGTATGGAAAACAATAAAGAGTAGGAGAGATAGGATGGTAGGACACCTTCTAAGACACGAAGGAATAGTTCGTGACATACTAGAGTCAGAGATAGGAATAAAAAGAGGTAGGGGTAGGCCTAGATTAGACTACTGCTCTCAAATAGTTAGGGATGTAGGATGTTCTACTTTTAGGGAAATGCGTAGGTTAGCTCAGGATAGAAAAGAATGGAGGTACGCGTCCAACCAGTCTTCGGACTGAGAACCTTATGATGATGATGATGATGATGATGATGAAATGTAGTTATAAATCTGGCTTAGGAGGAAGTTGTATACATGGGTATTTCAGATGCCCTTGTGTTATGCAGAAGGGCACGTTATTTTGACGTCAATAATTGGGATTATGTAGTCTGCGACGTCACTGACCTAAATAGGACGTGATGTAGACGTCATACATTTCAGCAATATTTGTCGTCATTATCTACCCGTCATAATAACGTCTGTTTTAGGGATTTTAATCTACGAAGTGCCAAAATATTATTTTTATGAATGTATATTTGTTGTAATGGGCAATAATTGGAAAATTTGCAATAGATTATTTTTGTTAAATTCAAGTAAGTTTTTTTCGCAGTTACTTGCCAAAGTTGTTTTCTACTTGCTACGGCTTTAGAACAAATTATTATTTATATTATTTCAGTTTTAAGGAAAACTTTCAGTTTGTATCTAAAATTTTGTTTGAAAATGGGGGGACTCGGAGTTGCGTCTAGTGGTCAAATTTGTAGCAGTCTTGATCACACGTGATAGAACGATGCGCGGTAACGGTCTGCGGAACGCGTTTGCTTGGCGTTTAGCCGCTTCCCGCTTGAGGCTTGAGCACCATTCGCCATTTTGTTGGTAGCAATCGCAGTTAAATGTTCGATGTTCGTTGTTTTGTCCTATTCTGAGATAAATGGAGACTGTTGACGCGTGCAGTGAGCTGTTGTTAACTGAAATTACAATTGTCACGAAGGAATCATTGTTATCAATGCCTTTTGTGGGCGTTGAATTTTCTTCCGATTGTGGCGAGGGTGTTGCCCTTGCTCACTCAACATGGCTCACACCACACAAGAAGGAAACTTATTGGCCGCCTACATTGGATCAGCAAAATCTTTGGAAAATTCTTAAAGAATCTACAGCGCCAGGTAAAACATGGAAGCTATATTCTACAACCAGATCTTTTTTTTGAAATTGGTGAGTTAAAAAATATAGCAACAAAATAAGTAATTATCCCTTTACATAAACATGCGGGAAACAGTGCAACGAGTCTATTGATAGTCCGAATTTATCCATCCATTAATTTATTTTTTTTGATTTCATGCAGAATTTCATTTTGAACATTTTTGAACGCTCAAGCTTTATTCATAACCTCCAAATTAATACATAATATTGATCCTTTCGATTACCTATTCATTGATTTGACTGAAAACGTATCGTCACAATTGTAATTCAGTAAAATTGAATTAAAGCGTATACTTATTGTAGTGTCATTCTTGTTTGACTCTTCACAACAGTGGCGGCGCGTGGGTCAATAACCAGGGGAGTCGTTTTGATTTTGGAACTTACAATTAATACTGAATATATGTATTTACGTCTGTACAGTAGGTTGCAAGATAATTAGCCCTGCCTTTCTACTGTTATACCAGTATACCATAAATAAATTTAGGGTGCCATAATATAGCCATAAAATTATTGGAAATTCTCAAACAGTGTAAATATTATATTCGTGTATAATATCAATAAATTTAATTATATTAGTAGAAGGGGGGACGATTGGGTCAGACAGTTCTAGGGACTTTTGTCTCAGCATATGGTGACTTTTAGTGTGTTGGCAGCACTAACAATGTTATTCTTATGGGAGAATAAAAACTTCATGTTGGTCGGTTGGTCGGAATTTGAAAATTGAGATGGATAGGTTAGCATTAGATGTAGTAGGTATCAGTGAAGTGCGATGGCCAGAAGCTGGAGACTTCTGGAGCGGAGATTTTAGAGTAATACACACAGGATCTGTAGGAGGAAATTCGGGAGTAGGAATTGTTATGCGGAAAAAAGTAGGACAGAGTGTAGAAAATTTCTTACAGCAAAGTGACAGGGTAGTTATGGTTAGGTTAGATTCGAAACCTGTAAAAACAGTAATAATACAGGTATATATGCCCACTTCTAACTACAGTGATGAGGCCGTAGAGGCAGTTTATAGTGATATTGAATATGTGCTAGATTTTGTGAGAGGACACGAAAATTTAATAATTATAGGAGATTTCAATGCAATCGTAGGCACAGGGCGAGAGGGCGGAATAGTTGGCCCCTTTGGATTAGGCAATAGGAACGATAGGGGAGTTAGACTGATAGAGTTCTGCGATAAACATAACTTAACGGTCGCGAACACTCTATTTCACCATCATGTTAGGAGATGCTATACGTGGAAGATGCCAGGAGACTTAGGGAGATATCAAATAGATTACATTCTCGTTAGGCAAAGATTTAGAAATCAAGTTAGGGATTGTAGAAGTTATCCAGGAGCAGATATAGATAGTGATCACAACATAGTCGTTATGAAAGCCAATCTTAAATTTAAGATTTTGAAAAAAAGAAGCGGAAGAAGGTATCTTGACCCAGAGAAACTAAAAGATGATGATATGCGCAATAAGTTCGAGAAAAAGACAAACGAAGTACTAAAGGGCACGGGTGGAAATATTGTTACGGACATAGAGGCAGAATGGAATTGCATTAAAAATAGTTTAGTTTCCTCAGCTAGGGATATTTTGGGTCATAAACAGAATGAAAGTAGGAAACCCTGGGTAACAAAACATATTGTGAGTCTAATAGAGGAAAGGCGAAAATATAAAAATAGGTTAGATGAAATAGGGAAACAAAGATATAAGGTGATCAAGTGGGAAATTATTCGGAAATGTAGGAAAGCGAAAGAGCAATGGATCGATAATAAATGCAAAGAAGTGGAAGATAAGTTCGAAGTACGAAAGACTGATGAAGCATATAAAATAATTAGGAGAAATTTTAGAGAAATTGGATCTAGTACCAAAAACATTAGAAATGAGGCAGGAGATATCCTAATCGGAAGCGGGGAGAAGGCAGATAGGTGGAAAGAATATTTAGGAAACTTATATGCGGGACAGGAAGTGCAAGATATATTAGAAAGCGAAAGCAGTGTAGAGGGGGATAACCTAGGGAGTCCTATAATGAGAGAAGAGTTTGAGATAGCACTAAAAAGTTTAAGGAATAATAAAGCACCAGGTATAGATGGCTTGCAGGCAGAAATCTTAAAGTGCGCAGGTCAAGAGGTAATAGATCGTTTATTTAAATTAGTTAGTCGCATATACCTGACAGGCGAGATTCCAGAAGATTACAAACGGAACATCATAGTAGCTTTGCCAAAAAGAAAAGGCGCGGATAGATGCGAAAATTTTAGAACTATCAGTTTAACTTCCCATGCGTCAAAAATTTTAACTAGAATTGTGCAAAGAAGGATGGAGAAAAAGGCGGAAGAAATATTAGGAGAAGATCAGTTCGGATTTAGACGAAATAGAGGAACGCGCGAGGCCATTCTAGCTTTACGAGTAATTATAGAAAAAACGATAGAAAAGAGAAAGAGCGTCTATATAGGATTTGTAGATTTAGAAAAAGCCTTCGACAACGTTAAATGGGGGAAGATGTTCGAAGTGCTGAGAAAGGTAGGGATGAAATACAGGGACAGAAGAATAATACATAATCTCTACAAAGAGCAAAAGGCAGTTATAGAATGTGAGCAGGAACAAAGGGAAGTAGATATCCGGAAGGGAGTGAGACAGGGATGTGCATTGTCACCTCTAGTTTTCAACTTATATATCGAAGATGCGATTAATATTGTTAAGGAAAGAACAGCCTCAGGGATCAATGTACAGGGCCAAACTATTAACATGCTCAGATTTGCGGATGATATAGCAGTGTTAGCATCTAGCAAAGAAGAATTAGGTGCGGCTTTGAATGAAACGGAAGCAGTTTTGACACAGGGCTTCGGCATGAAAATCAATAAAAAGAAAACTAAAATTTTGGTATGTAGGGGATGTGAAAATAGAACTAAAATGGAAATACAAATTGGAAATGAGAAGATAGAGGAGGTCGCGGATTTCTGCTACTTAGGAAGTAAAATAACTCAAGACGGTAGGAGCACTAAAGATATAAAACAAAGAATGGCGCAGGGCCGAGTTGCGTTTAACAAAAAGAAACAACTGTTATGCTCGAGAACGGTTAATATAGAGACTAGGAAGAGACTCTTAACGTCGTATGTATGGAGTACGGCATTATACGGGTGCGAAACTTGGACAATAGGAGAAGCGGATAGAAAAAGAGTAGAAGCGTTTGAAATGTGGTGCTACAGACGCATGATGAAGATACCGTGGATAGATAAGGTTAGCAATAGGGAAGTATTAGAAAGAGTTGGGGAAAAGCGAAAGGTATGGAAAACAATAAAGAGTAGGAGAGATAGGATGGTAGGACACCTTCTAAGACACGAAGGAATAGTTCGTGACATACTAGAGTCAGAGATAGGAATAAAAAGAGGTAGGGGTAGGCCTAGATTAGACTACTGCTCTCAAATAGTTAGGGATGTACGATGTTCTACTTTTAGGGAAATGCGTAGGTTAGCTCAGGTGAGAAAAGAATGGAGGTACGCGTCCAACCAGTCTTCGGACTGAGAACCTTATGATGATGATGTTGGTCGGTAAGTACGTAACCTGTATTCCCTCCGGATCCCTCCGGATCCCTCCGGATCCAGTCTTTTCCTCCGCATTTTTATTCACCCGGCGCCATGTTCCTCCGCATTCCTCCGCCAGCCGAGAATGATTGCATCATCATCCTCCGCATTTATGAAATTAATGGCGGCCGCCATTGAATACCTGCATAAGAAATTTGACTGTAAAATTTCCCGCTCTGAATAATATTCGAAATTAATTGAGTGACAGAATGGAAGCAGGCAATCAGACTGAGATATGGGAATTAAGCGTCAAAAATAATAATAATGATTATTCGTTAGTAGGTACTTACAGGGGAAATCGGGTAGCCATTGTTGTTGTTGTTAGTTTGCAATTGTCAAAGAACAAATACCTGTAGGTAATTCAGAGTCCAGACGGCGACATCTTCTTGTCTAGTCTCCACGTTAATTATTACTTAATATGAACACTGTCCATCGAGGGCGGTCGTTTCTTTTAAAAATTCCCTCGTTGTTTATGCGGGTAGCCATATTGTTTGGTCCTAGAAGTTGTACCTGAAAATGCAGCGGCCAGGAGTGCCAACGGCACCACAAAACACTAACAAATATTTAAAATTTGAAGATTCGCGTTTTATTTTAACACATAATAATAATAACGTTATACTTTGTAACTCATCGAAACAAATATTGTTACGTGCTTTAAGAAACAAAAAACAATAATTAGCAGTTGACAACAGGCACCGAAATAATTGTTACAGTGAGGAAGATAAGAAACCGGAAGAGTTCGCTTGCTAAAATAGAATCTAAAAATAGAATGGCATATACGGGGTGTAGCTGGTCTACGAACCGCTAAATGAAAATGGCGGCTACATTACTTTAATTAATTAATTAATCGTCAGTACCAATATGGAAATGTATTTGCATAAATCTTTAATCAGAACACTTAGGTTTACAGCCGAAGAAAATAAAAAACAAACATGGCGACCACTTAACGAGGCCCCCTTTGCGTTGAGTTTTGTCAAAGACACATACCTAGTAAATGAAATTGGGGCCAACCACCTAGGTTGAAAAAGCACACTGAGCTTGTCTTAAGAGCGTGCGCCCCCTTTCAAGGGGGCCCACATAACCTCAAAATTAAAGCACACGCACGTCTGTCTCGCGACACATCGACACTAATACTGAGCGGTTCTTCTTCTTCTGTTTATTAAAAAGGCGCAAGGTCCAGAAAAAGATTTGAAGATGATGATGACGTCACCATGTCCCATTAAACACTTTAGTTGTACCCTCTAACCTGAAAAGTTTTAAGAGGTTCCGATAGAAATTACCATTATTATTACTACGAATGTAAGAAAACATCATACGACTTAGAAGATTTTTATTTATGTTTGTATTTTCAAAACAGATTTATAAGCTGTATAAAGAATACGGTGGTACACTTGTAGGGAGACATCAGAATACAATAATTATTGTTCTTAAATTAATAGATGGGGTGTTCTGTCTGCCTGAGAAACGTTAAACAAATACTACAAGAGTCTTAACACTCACTTCTATTGAAAATAGAGGCAAAATTATTAAGAGTAAAAAACTTGAGTAGGGAGCGCTTGATATTTAATATTTATCATTATTTTTTAATTTTCTAATTTAATACATCCAATGTGGTCATGTCTTTAGTTTTATAAAAATACACTCTTTCAGGGCCAAGCGATATTATTATATCTACAGGAAACAGCCGCATGCAATGTCAACTATTATAGTGTGGGTAGTTGGTATCAAAAACACAGAATAGATGTTCTTTGTCACAATTTAGCGAACAAAAGTTTATTATTTGGTTTTAATGTTTTCGTTGGGTGACCGTGACCTGTGTTATTGTTCAGAGTTTTGGGGTTGTTGTAAGAAAAATAGAAGATTATGATGATAAGGTAAGTGTCGTAAGTAGTAAGAAATATTTTACATATGTTTTTCTATAAAAGGGCCCAAGCGTGTTTATCACTGAGTAGGCATTTTGTCGTGACAAATTTCAATTTTATTTTCGTTAATGCTTTGAATTTGATATACAGGGTGTCTTGAAAAATTGTAAATATGTGTTAATACTTTGAATTAGATCTACAAGTTATTTAGCCGCGATAAATTTCGATTAATATTTTTTACATTTTGAATTCGTTATATACGGGGTGCGGTCTCAAGGTTGTAAGTATTTTTTTATACGGTGTTAAGTAATTTATAAGATATTTTTTAGTATCTTTACTTACTACTTAATATTTAATTTTTCTTGCAGGCAAAAATTTTTGAATAATTTATATTTCAGGATTTTGAATTTTTTTACTACCTATATCTAATATTTATTTGTGTGTTTTACGCAGTATTCCGCGGAATAACAGTGCAACGTTGAGCCGTTCCTGGAAGCAACGACCATCGCGTCCACCTGTAACCTGGTATTTAGGCGGAATTTCTTGCAGCCCAACTCTATCGGAATTATACCACGACACGGTTATCGGAGCGACCATCAACGAAGATACACTGAACATACCGAAACATGTAAGTACTTTTTATATGCTTTTAAGTACATAATTATTTTTATGACATGTGTTACTTACTACTTAACATTTAATTTTTCTTACAGTGCAAAATTTTTTGAGTAACTTTTATTTCAGGGCTTTGTATTTTTTACTTCCTATCTAATATTTAATTGTTTGTTTTCCACAGAATACGTACTGGAAAGAAATGGAAAACTGTTATCCCTGACCAGATAGCAACTGCAAGAGTTCAAGGCATTTGAATATTCTAAGGAGGAATTTTTAGGTATCTAGGTCTTCCAGGTCGATCTTGGGAATCAAGTCGAAGAAACAAAACATATTGTGAGCCTAATAGAGGAAGGGCGAAATCATAAAAATATGGGGAATGAGTTGCGGAAACAAAAGAAAAATGTAAGTACCTTTATATGGTTTAAAGTAATTATGTATGTCACGCGTTAACATATTTTTAGTGTTTTTATTACAGGGTAAAACTGTTCGAAAAATTTTTATTTCGGGATTTTGTATTTCTACTACATATCTAATATTTATTTGTTTGTTTTTTTCACAGAATAGAAGAATAAAAGAGAATTGGTACCCCGGAACTGACAGCTACCACACGAGGTTCAAGACGTTTGAATATTCTAAGAAGGGATTTTTAGGTATCTAGGACTTCCAGGTCGATCTTGGGAATAAGACAAAGAAACAAAAATATCAAGAAGGAACTGCAGAAATAAGTGGTCCATCGTAAGAATGGATGGACAAAATGAAAAATGTAGGTACCTTTATAAGATTTTAGGTAATTATGTATGTCACGCGTTAACATATGTTTAGTGTTTTTTTACAGCTTAAAATTGTCGATCAATTCTTATTTCAGGATTTTTTTTTGTAGTTTTCTGTCAACTAATATTTGTTTGTTGTTCACAGAATAGAAGAAGAAAATAGAGAAACGGAGATAGAGAGAGAGAGAGAGAGGAAAAGGGGCTGTTGACCATTTCGAATAGGAAAATCTGGAACGATGGTTATTAACGTGATGTCATCAGCAAGACAACTTCAAGGGCTAAGAGCACATGATTTGTTTACGTCAAGTTTCAGTGTTATGTATCAAAATGAAATGTTTTTTCTAAATGTAGACAACTGTATGATGTACGAGGAGTGTAATTTATCCTGTTCTCTTTTTTAAAGGGTTCTCTCTTCTGCTTCTTTACAATCTTCTTCTTCTTCTTCTTCTTCTTTAATTTTGGCCCACTCTTCTTCCCATACAGATTTTGAATTAGTCTTCCTATACAGATTTTGAATTAATCTTCTTCTTTTTCGGGGCTATCTTCGTTAATTTCAATTTGTGTCTGTTGTTGACGCGTCAACCCCAATACCAGCGTTCGTAGTTGCTGGAAAATACTTTCGTTGGGACAATTTATTTATTTATTTATTTATTTATTTATTTATTTATTCCCCCGCTCTCACAAGACGTTTAGAAAATTCGTTGAATTCGAAATAATTCTTCTTGTTAAAGAAATACAGTAGGCCGTTAGTGTATCGAAAAGCAGAAGACATTTTCGCTGTTACACCCGGAAAATCGTTTGAGGTGATTCCGTACTTTTTCGGTCTAAATGGACATTCGTCTATTTCAACATATTGATTGACGTCATAGAATATAAGCGTTTGTCCCTTATAGGTGTTCACGATTGCCCTAATTCTACTATTACGCGGTAAACCAAGTATACTATGGGCGCTAACGGGGTAACCACTAACTAGTTGTAGACTTGGAAACTATCATATACAATAAGTCATCAGCGATCAGAACAATCTCTCCATTAGGTCTCTGGTACAGGCTGTTCACCTTAGAAAAATTCTGCGGTAAAAATCTTAACCAATCTGTTAGGCGTAATGGCTTTGCTTTCGTTGTTTTCGTGGTGCCCAGATCTGGAGGCCACACAAAGTTTCGGTAAAATACATACAGCCTCTGATTAATAATCAAAAGGGCGTCTATATTCCGTATAGAACCTAAATCCTCCGTCAAATTTTCCGTACTGGTATGTATTGGTTTTGTTCTAGTTGATGGCGGTAGTGGTGTAGTATTCGCAATAGTTGTTGTCCTTGTTGAGGTCTGTGGTGTTGCATACGAGGGGAACCGAGCCTTTATTCTTCCAGGTGGCGGATATAACTCTTGAACTGCTAGTATATCGTCATCACTTAACTGTCGAAAACCATAATAATATGGATACATTACGGAAGCGTTTATCGACGAATGTTTAATACCCAACGTATGTCCAATCTCATGTACCAGAACGGCAAAAATACTAGTTTTACCCTCGGGGACTGGAGAGTAGCTGGCCTCGTAATACCAGTCAACGTCTTTGTTCAAGTGAATTTCTACGGCCGCTTGAGCATGGTCTGGAGATGTTGGATAAAAAGCGTGGCCCAACACAGCTAAACTGGCGAATGACTGGCACGGACGATTTGTAATTACATAGGCGTGATTTGTTGGTTCCAATGAAATGCTTATATGTATGTCTTTTACCCCTGGTGAATACGTGAACGTTAATGTTGAATTTGCTGCCCAAACCTCGAACGCCTTTGATGTTGCGGCCATTAGCCTCAGGTTATCGGAGAACGTCAGGTTGTCGTCATGTTTCAAATTCCATCTCAGATTGGTGCGGTTCCACCTATATTCGACCCTAAACTCATTATCAGGGGCCCCACATTTCGGCAAACTCATTAGTTTACGTGTTTCGTCGTTTAATTGGCCGTCAATGGGTAGTTTGTGAAATGTTTGATAAACAGAGAGAGGGTAAGATAATTCATCCTTCGATAATTGTTTTGATGCTCTCAGGGCCCCGTCACCATCGCTCCAATATTGTTGTAGATACGATAACACATACACATCATCATCTGCGGTATTTTGCAGAGAGAATCCAAATAAATTTGAATGAGTCATTAGCAGGTAAAATAAAATAACGATATTGCGCATCTTGATCAAACTCAAAAGACGGCAACGTCGATGTTTTAGTGACTAGTGATGCTCTTATACTAATTGTCACATTAACGGGATCGCACATTTATACATTTCAAAATTACATTTATTTAGCGCTAAGTGTTGTCTTACATTATAAATAATAATAATGGCGCAAGCAAGAATTCTTTTATTATTTTAACAATTTACCTCGAGTTAGAATTGATGCGCGCGAATAGGAAAATCTGCTTGATGGTTATCAGTAGCATGCGCCATCTTCCCGGTCCTTCAAAACTGTTGCAAACGATAAGATCATATGATATTTTTTGCATCTGTTTTGAAGATCTGAAAAGGTGGTTATTAACAGCATCATCATCATCATAGTTCAAGACACCTTCGGGTGATAAGATCACATGCTTACTGCAAGAATTTTTTACTGTAATATTTGTGATAAACCTCCGTCTGATTATATTTAAAGACAATAATTGTTCTTAGACATAATTAAACACTTGTGTTCATTTCAGTGGTTTATTAGGAAGTCTTTCTTCCTGTATTATTATATTACATAAAAACTTACAACTACTGTGTGATGTGTACAAAATGCTTATTCTACAAAAAGAGAGTACATTGCCTCGGAGCTACGGTGGACGGCTAACAACAACGATTATTGCAATTAATTATGAATGGTAATGAGATACTTGAAATGACATAATTTTGGATGCGGCCCATCACACCTCCTGAGGGAGAGAGGAAAAAAATAATAATATTTATTATTATTTTTTTAAACACTGGTAGTATATAACTTAACTCTATTTTTATGAATTTCTATTAATTTATCATCTACCTTAATACTAATATTCGGGTTCCTATCTTCTACTACAGTATATGGACCCTTGAAAATCTGGTCACGCTTATTTCCTGCAATATTTCTTAAGGATTAAGATTAATATTTCTTACTAACACTTTATCTCCTATCTTATAGTTAATTATTTTTGCACCCTTGTCATATTCTAATTTCCTAGCCATTTTTGATGAAATCAAATTTTGTCTCGCGTCATAGCATGTTACTTGCAGACGATATTTCAGCTGCGATGGATATTCATCGAAATTGTAAATTGGACTAATGCTATTAGTTAGATTTGATGGTAGCAGACAGGTTTTTCCAAATACCAATTCAAATGGCGTGTAACGAGTTTCCGTGTGCACGGTATTATTGTATGAAAAACACCAAAAGGGAATCCAAGAACTCCATGTCTCCGGATTCTTAGATGCATATATTCTTAAATAAGCTCCTAAATGCTTATGCGAGTTCTCAAGAGAACCTAAAGTTTCATGATGGTAAGAAGTTGAACTCAATTGACTAATTTGCAGTATTTTGCAAGTTTCCTTCAAAATTGAAGAAATAATTTCTGTTCCTCGGTCAGTTACAATTTCTTCGGGAATTCCATAGCGCAAAATAAAATTTTCTACAAACGATTTTGCGACTGTACTAGCTTCCTTATTAATTAAGGGATAACCTTCTACAAATTTACTGAGTTCACACTGTATCGTTAAAATGTAACGATTATTTTCTTGATCCGGCTCTAAGGGACCTACTAAATCAAGAAAAACTTTCTGAAATGCCGAATTTGCTGTAGTGGTGATTGACATTGGCTGTTTACCTAAATTCGCATGCTTGTACCTTTGACAATCATCACAACGCTTAACAAACTTTTCTACGTCTTTATGGAGGCCTTGCCAAAAATAATAACGTTTTATATTATTGTACATATGATTAACACCTGCATGTCCTCCTGTTGGCAGAATGTGAAAATCATTGAGAATTAACTGCTTGGTTTCCTTGTCATTAATACGTTGCAATTCTTTAACAACACATATTTTTATTCCTGCATTTTTTACTTCGTTGGGGGCCCTCAACAATTGCTCTATAAAATGCGCATGTTTTTTACTTTTTATGATAAGCAGTTCCGGAATTTTCTTTCTGACATATATATCTTTCAGGTCTCTCAACATTGCACCTAATGCTAATGATGATCGAGAATCCTTTATTATATAAATTATATTATGTGTTGTATCAATGCATATATTTTTAAACTTCTCATAGATGGAGTCGCGACTATTTTTAACTATTCTTTCAAGTTCTACCTTTTTTACAAAACTTACTTCGACCGCTTCTGCTGGAGGTTTTAAGAGTTCCACAACGCCTGGGTGATCAAGCCTGTCATTTGGTGAATTATTCTTAAAAACTTCTGGAGAACCGTCAGTAACTTTCTTTGTTTGAGCTCTAGTCAAAACACACATTCTTGCATCCAGTTTCTCAGAGATACTTTTCAATTCACTCGAGCCAATCTGTATCCTAGATAAGGCATCTGCTGTTACATTATCTTTACCTTTAACATATGATACAGTAAAATTATATTCTTCTAGAGCTAATCTAAACTTTGTCAATCTACTCGATGGATTTGACATTCCGAACAAATAAATTAATGGTCTATGATCTGTAAAAATGGTAAATTCCTTACAAGCTAAATAAGGTCTAAAACGCTTTACTGCCCATACAATGGCAAGCAATTCCTTTTCAATAGTGCAGTAGTTCTTCTCAGCTTTATCTAACGTTCGGCTTGCATAGGCAACCGGCCTATCATCCCCATTAGAGAGAACTGCTCCTAGGGCATAACCTGATGCATCTGTTCTTAAAATAAATTTATTGTTTTCAGATAAGTTAGGATATTGCAAAATTGGAGGTTTTAAAAGCGCTTGCTTGAGAGTTTCGAATGCTAATTGGCATTCTTCAGTCCAACTAAAATTTACACCTTTCTTCGATAAATGATTTAAAGGTGCCGCTATGTTGGCAAAGTCCTTTATAAACTTCCTATAATAATTTGCGAATGCAACAAATCGTTTAGTTTCTTTCTTTCTTTCTTTTGGTGCTGGGTATTCTTGCATTGTTTTAATTTTTTCTGGAGTAGGGTAAAGTGGACAGTTCTGGATGTGGTGGGGGGTGCAAACTCGACCTTGACCTTGACCTCGGTAAATGACCTTGTCAATGACCTTAAGTCTTGACCGAGTTCAAGGTCAAGGTCGAGTTTGCACCCCCTACCACATCCAGAACTATCCACTTACGTTCCAAGGTCATCTTCAACTCAAGGTCAAATTCATCCCAAGGTCATTTTCAATCCAAGGTCAAATACATTCCAAGGTCATTTTTAACTCAAGGTCAAATCCATTCCAAGATCATTTTCAATTCAAGGTCAAATCCAATCCAAGGTCATTTTCAACTCAAGGTCAAATACGTTCCAAGGCCATTTCTTAAATCGAGGACACATTTAAAATTCAAGGGCATTACAAGATCATATTCATCTCAAGGTAAAGTATGGGCCAAAGTCATATTCAATTGAAGGTCAAATACGTTCCAAGGTCATTTCTTAACTCGAGGACCCATTTCCAATTCAAAGGCATTCCAAGATCATATTCATCTCAAGGTCAAGTATCGTTCAGTCATTTTCAAGGTCAAGGTTAATCATAAAAATATACATATAAACGTTCTCGTGGCTACTAATCACAACAGTTCTGTCACTCACGTAAATTTAAGTTAAGTTTTAAGTAAATTTGTGGTAAAAGGTGTACAACAATGCAAATCCATACCGAAAGAGATCTTGAAATATGCCAAGCAATCATAAACAAGAAAACTTATTATCTGAACAAATCCAAAACGAAATGGGTAAATATTGGATTAGCCCACTCTCTGAACTTCAAGCCAGTTATCCAGATTGAAGGTTTAAGTGGAACAGTAACATTGGATGAAGATCAGTGGTTACAATTTTTAGAAAAGCAAGGAATCATCGTCAATTACTTCTTCATGGAAGAAACTAGTTCCTGACAACCACTGGAAGTAAAAAACATTTCTATAGGCTTTGAAAAAATAAAATCAACGAATGTTATAGTTATACGTGAGAATTACACAAGTCGTAGTGTATACTTGGGCTCAGAATCTCTATTTGAGTTACTGGATTTATTATCACTGATAAAATACAGAATTGATATTGTACGGAAGCAAGATTTTCACTCTTTCTATAGGCGTGCATTAAAAGGGACAAATCGTTGTAGTGGAAGTTTTATTTCAACTCTAACCGAAATCATTAAACCAGAAGAGAACAGGAATAGCGAAAATGTAAGCTCCATGTTGGAAATGATATATTTCTATCGCAATATTATAACATCTGACCAAGGAAAGATTGACTCTGAATTCACATTCGGAGTAGTCAATTAAAAAATAAATAACCTTGACTGTATTTCACCTTGTTGTGCGTGTGTGGTGGGAGATGTGCATATATATTCAACCTCTATACGAACCAAAGACGTCTAGAATGGACCTAGCGTCCTTATGCAACAGCTGATTTTGTTTTGAAGCCTACACGTTCGTTGGCCAGCGAGTCGCGGGTATCGTTGTTTGTTATTATATTCAAGCAACGGACCAAGCGAATGTTCCGCGATATTCTGTTTCCGCGGCGGCACCTGTTCAGTACACAACTGGTCGGCTGTTTTGTTTTGCCTTTTCCACACACAAACGCTTAGACTGTGAATATTCACCCTGCTTCAATCGAAAATGTAAATAGCTAAGTCCCCTCTATAAGTCTTTGATACGAACATCTTCAGAACGTTCAATATGTTGTACTGTAGCAATTCATGGCCCGAGGCGTATAACTTACAATCTGCATTTGCCCGATTGAGAGCAATGTTTAATTACTATGCAATCGAAACATGTTATAGCATAGATTGTTGTGAAGATGACAAAACAATTGAAGAATTGTTAGATGCTGAAGAAGAATATAATTTTGGAATGGAATTGTGTGATAAATATATAGAAGGTGCTATTACATTGGAAGTGTTTCTTCAACAGATTAACGGAACCACGTTAAAATGGTATCTGTATGTTCTAGAACCTTACTTGCCATCGGCAATGTTATGACATGTGTAGGAGGAAGAATAAATTAATAATGAAATTGTAATGTATTAGCTAATTTTTGCTCAGAAAACTGTATGACTGATTTTTTTTTTGTTTTCGGTTGTACATCTTTCACCCCAATAAATTTTGTGGAACATTACAGTAGCTGCAATAAGAAAAAAATCTGGAATAATGGTTTAACTAGGTTTTCCCGTAAAGGACGTGAACAACAATCCAACCGTCAAACCTTAATGTTACATAATGCTAAATACCATTATCATTTGAAAAATTATGTGAAGAAGAACCTATTACTCTTTGAAAAATGTGTCTCAGCTATGGCACCAAGAATATTTAACATATTTGCTTAAATTGCAACAAACTGTTGACTGTTTCATTTTTGTTTCCTTGCAAGGTCCACTGTATTTTTGCTAAATATTTGCACAATATTTGATATAATATGGACAAGTTGTATATGAATGAAATCAGAAAGATATGCTTTTTTCAACAAAGACGAAAATGGCGCCCGTAATAAAAAATTAAGTTGATGGCATGATCTAAACAAAACGTTATTATGTAAATCCATGAGAATGAGCTGAAAGAGCAGCGAGATTACGATAGTGGCTCTCGAATTTGAATCATCCTGCATAAACCTAAGCAATAAATTAGTGTTTGTGGTCACCTAAACCGCGAGGTAGTTTATGAAAGTAAATAAAAAAGATTAATTTATATGTACCTAAATAAAAGGTACCTCTACGTATACCAGTTCCACTATTATTATTATTATTATTATTTATAATCTTAATGATATTATTATTAATAAATAATAATAATAAATGAACTTTATTAGGGATACTCCCAAAGGGCTATCGACCGAAGTCCTTCTGCCCGTTTAAGATGTACATAAATGTATACATAAAAGTTGTTTGAATAATGGACATAAAATTTTCATGTTAAAAAAAAAAAATACATTATGTTATGTAATGTGTTACGTAGGTAAATTAATATAAAAAAAATATTTAAAAAAAATATATATATAAAATATAAAAAATATATATAAAAAATATAAAAATCAAAATGAAATGAAATGAAATGGAATGAAATGAATGAATGAAATCAACTCAATTTAAATTAAATCAAACTAAATTAATCAATCAAACAAAATCAAATTATATTTTTTAAAAGTTGATAGTGAAAAAAAAAATGAATGATTACAATTTATAAACCTCTTGTAGCAATCATTTTTTGATTCTCATTGTTACATCCTTATGTTTCATTCAAATAGTGCGATATTTTCTCCAGTTGGTTTGTGGTTTTCCATACACACTCAAAACATGTAATATTTAAACAAAAACATAGAGACACATTATGATTGCTTCAAAGCTACCTTAGGTGGGGTAGTATTCTGTGACGTGTCATAGTACAAAAAATATTGATTAAGTTCTATAATTCAACGCCTGGCGCGCTATTTGCCCGAGGAGTGGATGTTCGAACGGTCCAGTACCACTAATTATGTAATGTAGTGATTAATATTATATTTACTCAAGAGACTTTGAAAGTCTTTATTGTATAATTATTTTCCCATATCTGTTTGCAGAATAACTGGCACTCTCGCAAACGCCATCCTTGGATGTTCTCTGCAGTAAATGTTTTATTGTTAACATTTATTTCCACGTTTACAGGACCTTCGGGAAGTAAACCCGAAAAGACGCAATTTATAACTACACTTCCGATAATGGGAGATTTGCAGGGAATTTTTAAGCGATTATTGAAGTTGGAAAAACACAATAGCTGTTCGAATCTGTTGAACGTACGGGAAATTCGACAGGAACATTATAAAATAAGGTGGGTTAATGAATATGCCTACAAGATTTCTCAATGGTTATAATGAGTGATCACCCGAAACTGAGAGATTTGTGGGGAAAATATTTTTTATGTTTGCTTCAATCAATTCTTCAAGCATTTAGATGATTTCATTGTCGTGACCGGTAGGTCCAGCTGCTTTCGAAGCAAGGAGAAGCGTATGCGGTCAACCAGCTCATTTGAATTATTCCAGTACACGGGTTTCGTGGGCTTGTTACCTACTCACTTTCATCAAGAAAGCACCCCTATTCCTCCGCGATTTATAAGTAAGAATGGACCGATATATTTTCAGATTTATTACCAACAATTCGCCTTTCCAATCTGTAATTCCTTCCAGCCGCACTAACTTGTTCTTATAACGATACTTTTCCCGTTTCTTTTTCTTCCAATACGATTTTGAAATAATTGTGGTCTGATAATCTGAATATATCTTGCAGGTTTATTTGAAGAAATCTGATTGTCTGCACTTAAATCCTTCGAGCTGCGATTGTTCTGCTAACGATATATATGTAACTATCTAAATCCTTATTTTTATAACCAATTGGACCCTTCTTAAACATCAGTTCATACAATCCTGGTGTTCCTTCATATCGTAAATCTTTCACTAAAATATCACAACCCAGTAATTATGTGGTAGTAATAAGCGATACTGGACCGTTCGAACAACTACTCCTCGGACAAATACCCCGTCAGACATTGAATTATAGAACTAAATCCAGATTTCTTGCACTACGAGACGCCACAGACTGCTACCCCACCTAAGGTGGCTCTGAAACAATCATAATATGTCTCCATGTACATACGTGTTTTAAGAAGGTCGTTGTTCAAATATTGCATGTTTTGAATGTGTATGGAAAACCGCAGACCAACTGGTTTCGTCCTTCTGTGACTCATCAGTACAGTGCTTTCCCCTACACACTCAAAACATGCAATTTAACTTGCTATATAAGCTACCGCGCTCTGGACAGATATCAGCAAGTGACAACTACTTCTGGTAGTAATCAGTGATACTGGACCGTTTGAACAACTATTCCTCGGGCAAATACCCCGCCAAGCATAGAATTATAGAACTAAATCCAGATTTTTTTTGTACTACGAGACGCCACAGACTGCTACCCCACCTTAAGGTGGCTTTGAAGCAATCATAATGTGTGTCCATGTACGTAAGTACTTATAAGCAGGTCTTTATTCAAATATTGCATGTTGTGAATGTGTATGGAAAACCGCAGAATAACTGGTTTCGTCCTTCTGGGACTCATCAGTATAGTGCTTTCCTAAACACATTCAAACCATGCAATTTAACTTGCTGTATATGCTGCCACGCTCTGGACAGGTATCAGCAAGTGACAACTACTTTGAGTAAATTATCTGGTAGTAATCAGTGGTACTGGACCGTTCGAACAACTAATCTTCGGGCAAATACCCCGCCAAGCGTTGAATTATAGAACTAAATCCACATTTTTTATACTAAGAGCCGCCACAGACTGCTACCCCACCTAAGGGGGCGTTGAAACAATCATAATGTGTCTCCATGTACGTACGTCCTTTTAAGCAGGTCTTTATTCAAATATTGCAACTGGTTTCGTCCTTTTGGGACTCATCAGTACAGTGCTTTCCCTTACACATTCAAACCATGCCATTTAACTTGCTATATATGCTGCCGCGCTCTGGACAGATATCAGCAAATGACAACTGCTTTGAGTAATTATCTGGTAGTAATTAGTGTTGGGAATAATCGAGATGCAATAATCGATTTAGTCGATTATTAAAATATCTCGAGATAATCGATTATTCATTTGGAAATTAGTAGTACTAATATTAGTAGTTGCCGTTGCCGATTATGATAGTAAATTTGCCAGCAACCAACTTCGTATAATAATCGAGCACGGAAAATAATCGAACGGCATCACGAGAGTAGGTGTCTCGTTCTCGTTAGTAGGCAACTTCGATGAGACAAAAGACAATTCATAATCGAGCAGTTTTCTGACTCATTCAGGGACTGCTAGACGTTTAAAAGGATGGTTTTTGTTTTGTAGGTGGGCGAGCGGATTTCAACTTTAGGTATAGTGCCGTAGTAGGAAAATTACAAAATAGGTACATGCTATTTACCAACGCTTCATGCATTATCTACTACTGGATTGTCCTTAATAAAACAGTATATACTTATTTAGAATTGTAATGATATTCAATAGACGCCGACGCCGGCAAATAACAAAGCCCTGATTTATAGCGTTTTTTCTATATAAAGAACACTATAGATATAGCAAATGCCCGAGCAAATGTGAACATAAATTTTATTGGTAAATAAACAAGAAATAGAAAGTCGGAACCCTCAATCAGTGATTAGACTTAAAAACTACTCCTACTAATATTAGTAGTTACTAATATCTCGATTATTAAATTCTCTCGATTACTGATATCTCGATTATTAAAATATCTCTATTATTCCCATCACTAGTAGTAATAAGTGGTACTGGACCGTTCGAACAACTACTCCTCGGGAAAATACGCCGCCAGGCATGAATTATAGATCTAAATCCAGATTTTTGTACTACGAGATGCCACAGACTGCTACCCGACCTAAGGTGGCTTTGAAACTATCATAATATCTCCATGTACGTACGTGCTTTTCAGCAGGTCTTTGTTCAAATATTGCATGCTTTTAATGTGTATGGAAAACCACAGAGCAACTGGTTTTCGTCCTTCTGGGACTCATCAGTACAGTGCTTTCCCCTACACATTCAAACCAGGCAATTTAACTTGCTATATATGCTGCCGCGCTCTGGACAGATATCAGCAAGTGACAACTATTTTGAGTAAATCATCTGGTAGTAATCAGTGGTACTGGACCGTTCGAACAAGTACTCCTTGGGCAAATACCCCACCAGGCGTTGTATTATAGAACTAAATCCAGATTTTTTGTACTACGAGACGTTTCAGACTGCTACCCCATCTAAGATGGCTTTGAAACAATCCTAATTTGTCTCCATGTACGTACGTGCTTTTAAGCAGGTCTTTGTTCAAATATTGCATGTTTTGAATGTGTATAGAAAACCGCAGACCAACTGGTTTCGTCCTTCTGGGACTCATCAGTACTGTGCTCTCCCCTACACACTCAAACCATGCAATTTAGCTTGCTATATATGCTGCCGCGCTCTGGACAGATATCAGCAAGTGACAACTACTTTGAGTAATTATCTAGTATTAATTAGTGGTACTGGACCGTTCGAACAACTACTGCTCGGGCAAATACCCCGCCAGGCATTGAATTATAGAACTAAATCCAGATTTCTTGTACTACGAGACGTTTCAGACTTCTACCCCATCTAAGATGGCTTTGAAACAATACTAATTTGTCTCCATGTACGTACGTGCTTTTAAGCAGGTCTTTTTTCAAATATTGCATGTTTTGAATGTGTATGGAAAACCGCAGACCAACTGGTTTCGTCCTTCTGGGACTCATCAGTACAGTGCTTTCCCCTACACATTCAAACCATGCAATTTAACTTGCTATATATGCTGCCGCGCTCTGGACAGATATCAGCAAGTGACAACTATTTTGAGTAAATCATCTGGTAGTAATCAGTGGTACTGGACCGTTCGAACAACTACTCTTCGGGCAAATACCCCACCAGGCGTTGAATTATAGAACTAAATCCAGGTTTTTTGTACTAAGAGGCGCCACAGACTGCTACCCCACCTAAAGTGGCTTTGAAACTATCATAATGTGTCTCCATGTACGTACGTGCTTAAGCAGGTGCTTGTTCGGATATTGCATGTTTTGAATGCGTATGGAAAACCGCAGACCAACTGGTTTCGTCCTTCTGGGACACATCAGTACGGTGCTTTCCCCTACAAACTCAAAAAATGCGATTTAACTTGCTATATACGCTGCCGCGCTCTGGACAGATATCAGCAAGTGACAACTACTTTGAGTAAATTATCTGGTAGTAATCAGTGGTACTGGACCGTTCGAACAACTACTCCTCGGCAAATACACCGCCAGGCATTGAATTATAGAACTAAATCCAGATTTTTGTACTAAAGTGCTACTAGGTGCTACTCCACCTAAAGTTTCTTTGAAACAATAATAATATGTCTCCATGTACGTACGTGCTTTTCAGCAATTTTTTGTTCAAATATTGCATGCTTTGAATGTGTATGCAAAACCACAGAGCAACTGGTTTCGTCTTTTTTGGACCCATCAGTACGGTGCTTTCCCCTACACATTCAAACCATGCAACTTAACTTGCTATATAATAATAATAATAATAAGATTTATTGCTACACAAAAAAATATTACAATTTAAATGTTAACAAACGGAGAAATGCAGCAATGGGCTGAGAATTTAGTCATCTGTAATAACAGGGACTATTCTTCCATTCCCACCCGCGCTCTGGACAGATATCAGCAAGTGACAACTACTTTGAGTAAATTATCTGTTAGTAATCAGTGGTACTGGACCGTTCGAACAACTATTCCTCAGGCAAATACCCCGCTTGGCATTGAATTGTAGAACTAAATCCAGATTTTTTGTACTAAGAGACGCCACAGATTGCTACCCCACCTAAGGTGGCTTTGAAACTATCATAATGTGTCTTCATGTACGTACGTGCTTAAGCAGGTCTTTGTTCAAATATTGCATGTTTTGAATGCGCATGGACAACCGCAGACCAACTGGTTTCGTCCTTCTGGGACTCATCAGTACAGTGCTTTCCCCTACCTACACACTCAAAACATGCAATTTAACTTGCTATATATGTTCCCGCGCTCTGGACAGATATCAGCAAGTGACAACTACTTTGAGTAAATTATCTGGTAGTAATCAGTGATGCTGGACCGTTTGAACAACTATTCCTCGGGCAAATACCCCGCCAGGCATAGAATTATAGAACTAAATCCAGATTTTTTTTGTACTGCGAGACGCGACAGACTGCTACCCCACCTGTCCGAGGAATAGTTGTTCAAACGGTCCAGTATCACTGATTACTATCAGATAATTTACTCAAAGTAGTTGTCACTTGCTGATATCTGTCCAGAGCACGGAAGCATATATAACAAGTTAAATGGCATGGTTTGAATGTGTAGGGGAAAGCACCGTACTGATGAGTCCCGGAAGGACGAAACCAGTTGGTCTGCGGTTTTCCACACGCATTCAAAACGTGCAATATTTGAACAAAGACCTGCTTGAACGTGCGTACATGGAGACACATTATGATAGTTTCAAAGCCACCTTAGGTGGGGTAGCAGTCTGTGGCGTCCCAGTACAAAAAATTTGGATTTAAGTTGTTCTACAATTCAATGCCAAGCGGGGTATTTGCCCGAGGAGTAGTTGTTCGAACGGTCCAGTAACACTGATTTCTACCACATAATTTACTCAAAGTAGTTGTCACTTGCTGATATCTGTCCAGAGCGCGGCAGCATATATAGCAAGTTAAATTGAATGGTTTGAGTGTGTAGGGGAAAGCACTATACTGATGAGTCCCAGAACGACGAAACCAGTTATTCTGCGGTTTTCCATACACATTCAAAATATGCAATATTTGAATAAACACCTGCTTAAAAGTACTTACGTACATGAATATACATTATGATTGCTTCAAAGCCACCTTAAGGTGGGGTAGCAGTCTGTGGCGTCTCGCAGTACAAAAAAAATCTGGATTTAGTTTTATAATTCTATGCATGGCGGGGTATTTGTCCGAGGAATAGTTGTTCAAACGGTCCAGCATCACTGATTACTACCAGATAATTTACTCAAAGTAGTTGTCACTTGCTGATATCTGTCCAGAGCACGGCAGCACATATAGCAAGTTAAATGGCATGGTTTGAATGTGTAGGGGAAAGCACCGTACTGATGAGTCCCAGAAGGACGAACCAGTTGGTCTGCGGTTTTCCATACGGATTCAAAACGTGCAATATTTGAACAAAGACCTGCTTAAGAACGTACATATGTACATGGAGACACATTATGATAGTTTCAAAGCCACTTTAGGTGGGGTAGCAGTCTGTGACGCCTCTCAGTATAAAAAATCTGGATTTAAGTAGTTCTACAATTCAATGCCAAGCGGGGTATTTGCCCGAGGAGTAGTTGTTCGAACGGTCCAGTACCACTGATTACTACCACATAATTTACTCAAAGTAGTTGTCACTTGCTGATATCTGTCCAGAGCGAGGCAGCATATATAGCAAGTTGAATTGCATGGTTTGAATGTGTTTAGGAAAGCACTATACTGATGAGTCCCAGAAGGACGAAACCAGTTTTTCTGCGGTTTTCCACACACATTCAAAATATGAAATATTTGAATAAACACCTGCTTAAAAGTACTTACGTACATGAATACACATTATGATTGCTTCAAAGCCACCTTAAGGTGGGGTAGCAGACTGTGGCATCTTGCAGTACAAAAAATTCTGGATTTAGTTCTATAATTCTATGCCTGGCGGGGTATTTGCCCGAGGAATAGTTGTTCAAACGGTCCAGCATCACTGATTACTACCAGATAATTTACTCAAAGTAGTTGTCACTTGCTGATATCTGTCCAGAGCGCGGGAGCATATATAGCAAGTTAAATTGCATGTTTTGAGTGTGTAGGGGAAAGCACTGTACTGATGAGTTCCGGAAGGACGAAACCAGTTGGTCTGCGGTTGTCCATGCGCATTCAAAACATGCAATATTTGAACAAAGACCTGCTTAAGCACGTGCGTACATGAAGACACATTATGATAGTTTCAAAGACACTTTAGGTGGGGTAGCAGTCTGTGACGCCTCTCCATATAAAAAATCTGGATTTAAGTAGTTCTACAATTCAATGCCAAGCGGGGTATTTGCCCGAGGACTAGTTGTTCGAACGGTCCAGTACCACTGATTACTACCACATAATTTACTCAAAGTAGTTGTCACTTGCTGATATCTGTCCAGAGCGCGGGTGGGAATGGAAGAATAGTCCCTGTTATTACAGATGACTAAATTCTCAGCCCATTGCTGCATTTCTCCGTTTGTTAACATTTAAATTGTAATATTTTTTTTGTGTAGCAATAAATCTTATTATTATTATTATTATTATATAGCAAGTTAAGTTGCATGGTTTGAATGTGTAGGGGAAAGCACTGTACTGATGAGTCCCAGAAGGACGAAACCATTTGGTCTGCGGTTTTCCATACGCATTCAAAACATGCAATATTTGAACAAACACCTGCTTAAGCACGTACGTACATGGAGACACATTATGATAGTTTCAAAGCCACCTTAGGTGGGGTAGCAGTCTGTGGCGCCTCTTAGTACAAAAACCTGGATTTAGTTCTATAATTCAACGCCTGGTGGGGTATTTGCCCGAGGAGTAGTTGTTCGAACGGTCCAGTACCACTGATTACTACCAGATGATTTACTCAAAATAGTTGTCACTTGCTGATATCTGTCCAGAGCGCGGCAGCATATATAGCAAGTTAAATTGCATGGTTTGAATGTGTAGGGGAAAGCACTGTACTGATGTGTCCCAGAAGCACGAAAACGAGTTGCTCTGTGGTTTTCCATACACATTAAAAGCATGCAATATTTGAACAAAGACCTGCTGAAAAGCACGTACGTACATGGAGATATTATGATAGTTTCAAAGCCACCTTAGGTCGGGTAGCAGTCTATGGCAACTCGTAGTACAAAAATCTGGATTTAGATCTATAATTCATGCCTGGCGGCGTATTTTCCCGAGGAGTAGTTGTTCGAACGGTCCAGTACCACTTATTACTACCAGATAATTACTCAAAGCAGTTGTCATTTGCTGATATCTGTCCAGAGCGCGGCAGCATAGCAAGTTAAATGGCATGGTTTGAATGTGTAAGGGAAAGCACTGTACTGATGAGTCCCAAAAGGACGAAACCAGTTGCAATATTTGAATAAAGACCTGCTTAAAAGGACGTACGTACATGGAGACACATTATGATTGTTTCAACGCCACCTTAGGTGGGGTAGCAGTCTGTGGCGTCTCTTAGTATAAAAAATCTGGATTTAGTTCTATAATTCAACGCCTGGCGGGGTATTTGCCCGAAGATTAGTTGTTCAAACGGTCCAGTACCACTGATTACTACCAGATAATTTACTCAAAGTAGTTGTCACTTGCTGATACCTGTCCAGAGCGTGGCAGCATATACAGCAAGTTAAGTTGCATGGTTTGAATGTGTTTAGGAAAGCACTATACTGATGAGTCCCAGAAGGACGAAACCAGTTATTCTGCGGTTTTCCATACACATTCACAACATGCAATATTTGAATAAAGACCTGCTTATACGTACATGGACACACATTATGATTGCTTCAAAGCCACCTTAAGGTGGGGTAGCAGTCTGTGGCGTCTCGTAGTACAAAAAAATCTGGATTTAGTTCTATAATTCTATGCTTGGCGGGGTATTTGCCCGAGGAATAGTTGTTCAAACGGTCCAGTATCACTGATTACTACCAGAAGTAGTTGTCACTTGCTGATATCTGTCCAGAGCGCGGTAGCTTATATAGCAAGTTAAATTGCATGTTTTGAGTGTGTAGGGGAAAGCACTGTACTGATGAGTCACAGAAGGACCAAACCAGTTGGTCTGCGGTTTTCCATACACATTCAAAACATGCAATATTTGAACAACGACCTTCTTAAAACACGTATGTACATGAAGACATATTATGATTGTTTCAGAGCCACCTTAGGTGGGGTAGCAGTCTGTGGCGTCTCGTAGTGCAAGAAATCTGGATTTAGTTCTATAATTCAATGTCTGACGGGGTATTTGTCCGAGGAGTAGTTGTTCGAACGGTCCAGTATCGCTTATTACTACCACATAATTACTGGGTTGTGATATTTTAGTGAAAGATTTACGGTATGAAGGGAACACCAGGATTGTATGAACTGATGTTTAAGAAGGGTCCAATTGGTTATAAAAATAAGGATTTGGATAGTTACATATATATCGTTAGCAGAACAATCGCAGCTCGAAGGATTTAAGTGCAGACAATCAGATTTCTTCAAATAAATCTGCAAGATATATTCAGATTATCAGACCACAATTATTTCAAAATCGTATTGGAAGAAAAAGAAACGGGAAAGGTATCGTTATAAGAACAAGTTAGTGCGGCTGGAAGGAATTACAGATTGGAAAGGCGAATTGTTGGTAATAAATCTGAAAATATATCGGTCCATTCTTACTTACAAATCGCGGAGGAAGACGGGGGAATAGGGGTGCTTTCTTGATGAAAGTGAGTAGGTAACAAGCCCACGAAACCCGTGTACTGGAATAATTCAAATGAGCTGGTTGACCGCATACGCTTCTCCTTGCTTCGAAAGCAGCTGGACCTACCGGTCACGACAATGAAATCATCTAAATGCTTGAAGAATTGATTGAAGCAAACATAAAATATATTTTCCCCACAAATCTCTCAGTTTCGGGTGATCACTCATTATAACCATTGAGAAATCTTGTAGGCATATTCATTAACCCACCTTATTTTATAATGTTCCTGTCGAATTTCCCGTACGTTCAACAGATTCGAACAGCTAATTATGTCGTGTAAACATTTGCATACGTTCTCATGATATGATTCTGCTGAGTAGGCAGAAAGAGACACCGTGGAAAGTGCAGTGTTTTAATATCAGTTGTAATTGTTTGAGCACATTGATATGTTGTATTTTTGCTTATTAATAAATTTGTATTAAATTAAAATTTTTAAAAAGGCTTTTGCAAAAAGCAAACCCTTAAGTGGCGCAGTCGGTAGGATTGATCGAAAATTATTGTACCGCACAATCAATTTTTCGTATTTACGATTAATCGGTCAATCGAGTTTTGTTCGTGGGACATTCAAAAAATCAGCGTGGTTCGCCAACTTTGGAGAAGCCCAATCCACCGAGGATTCTGACAACATCCCACAGCAGGACAGAAAGAACAGAACTTACAACCCCTATCAATATCGAAGCATGAAGATATCGATTCTTCTGCTGTAAGTACTTTTGTAATTTCAACACTAATATATATTATTTGTTGTGCATGATAATTTATGTCTCTGGACGAAGTCATATCTAGTATCGAGAATTTACAGTTAATTGATTTACCAGAAAGTCCGAATAGTTCCGACTCTGATACTTCAGAAATTGCTAGCAGTTACAACTCATTAAATAACATGGCTCAATTCAGAGTAGAATATTTATCATGCGTGCCAAATTTTGATGGCAATCCAAATGACTTAAATGAATTTATAACTTCTGCGGAGAGCATTATCAATAATTTTATAGACCCGGCAAATCCGGGATCATTTCAAAATGTGTATATTTTTAAATCAATCTGCAATAAATTGACTGGACAAGCGAAAATTGCCGTCAATATACAGCAGGCCAACACGTGGGCGGAATTAAAACATGTACTGTATAGAAATTTCAGTGATCAAAGAGACGATACTTGCCTAGTTAGGGATTTGGTGTTATTAAAACAAAATAACGACAAACCACTTGTGTTTTATGAAAAGTGTACTCAACTTCTAAACTTGTTGTGTTCTTATGTATCTTCGAACGAAGAGAACGAGTTAGTAAAAATATCAAAACGTGATTTCTTTTCAAAATTAGCGTTAAAATCGTTTATTTGTGGATTAAGAGAACCTCTAGGAAGTAGTATTAGAGCAATGCGCCCTGATACTCTTCAGAGAGCCCTCCAATACATCACCGAGGAGGACAATGTCCGTTATTACCAAAAGGACCAAAAACTCGAACATCAAAGACCACAACAAGTAAATAGATTTTCCACACCTTTCAGCAACAATAATAGGAACACTTTTCCTTCACAACCTATTAACATTAAACCCAGGCAAAATATGCCTGCACAGAAATTCTTCACCAACGCCCAAGTTTTTAGACAGCCAAGCCAACCTCAGGCAGTGCCAGGGCCTTCGAAAAATGTTTTCAAACCAAATCCTAACTTCAAACCCGAACAACCAACCCCTATGTCCGTCTCTACGAGGCAAACATTTAATAAACCCCCACAATATCAACCTAAACGTTTTATCTCCGAAGAATTATATACACAAGAATCAGAGAGTTTGTGTCCCGAAATAACCGCAAACGACTCTCAGATGGTCTCGCAAAATATTCAAAATCTAATAGATTTCGAAAATAACGACCAACCTCAATACCAAAATTTTCAGGACGACATTCCCAACACCGGGGAAACGTAGTCGAATTTAATAACCACGATTCCAGGATTAATAGGTTACCATACATTTACTTTCCTGAATATGATCTACGAATTCTTGTAGACACTGGTGCTACAACTTCTTTTATAAATCCGGAAGTTGCAGACAAATTTTGGCCTCAAAATATCGAATTCGATCCGATCACCGTTTCGAATTGCTTCACTAAAACCAATCAGGAATATTGTGTTTGGTTCCCTATCCCTGAAATATTCAAAATGCCAGACGAATATTTTAAATTTCACATATTTAAGTTTCACAAAACTTTCAAGGGATTAATTTGCATCGATAATCTTAGAAGACTAAAGGCTAAAGTGGATTTCGAAAACAATCTTTTGTTAACACCACTAACAAAAATTCCTTTAGAATTCCAAGAAACATCCAATACAATCAATACTATCAGTATGGAACCCTTATCCGAAATTCAAATACAAGTAAGAGTTAATGTGCAAAATGGCGAAATTGTGTTTCCTGGAATTTCCACGGAAAACACCATAATACAAGAGTGTCTGACTGTAGCAAAAAATGGTCTCGCTTTTACTAGAATCAAAAATTTTTCAGACGACCCAATTACCGTAAAAATTCACGAACCAGTTAGTGTCAGTTCTTATTCAGAAAACGAATTCGAATCAAATTACGAAATTAATAATTTTACCACAGAAATAGACGAATTTGACTCTTCTTTAATAAGAACCGAACACATGAACGCTGAGGAAAAATCTGAAATTCTAAAGTCGTGTGCAAAATTCTCCGATATTTTCCACCTGGAAAGTAACGAATTAACTTTCACTAATAGAATAAAACATTCAATTAGGACACACGATGAAATTCCGGTATATACTAAAACATATAGGTATCCTTTCATTCACAAAACGGAAGTACAGGACCAAATCAGTAAAATGTTAAAATCAAAAATTATACGCCCGTCAAATTCACCCTGGTCCAGTCCAATATGGATTGTGCCGAAAAAAATGGACGCTTCAGGAAAACAAAAGTGGAGAGTTGTCATCGACTATCGTAAATTAAACGAAAAAACAATCGACGACAAATATCCACTACCGAATATATCAGATCTGCTCGATAAACTAGGTCGGTGCCAATATTTTAGCACCTTGGATTTAGCCAGTGGGTTCCATCAAATCGAGATGGACCCACAAGACATTGAAAAGACCGCGTTCAATACCGAAAACGGCCATTACGAATTTTTAAGAATGCCTTTTGGGCTTAAAAATGCGCCCTCGACATTCCAGCGCGTAATGGATAACGTTTTACGGGGATTGAACAATGAAATCTGCCTAGTCTATCTCGATGATATTATAATATTTAGTGTTTCTCTTCAAGAGCACATAGAAAATTTGCAAGCGGTATTTAAAAGACTAAAAGAATCCAATTTTAAAGTGCAACTCGATAAAAGCGAGTTTTTACGTAAATAAATAGCGTTTCTGGGTCATATCGTGACGCCAGATGGGATCAAACCCAATCCCGATAAAATTAGGGCTATCGAAAAATTTCCGATACCCAAAACTACCAAACAAATAAAATCATTTCTAGGACTATTAGGTTACTATAGGAAGTTCATAAAAAATCTTGCTAAACTGACAAAACCATTAACCAAATGCTTGAAAAAAAATGCTAAAATAGAACATAACGCAGAATTTGTTCAATGTTTCGAATTATGTAAAAAATTATTGTCAAATGAACCGATTCTCCAATACCCAGACTTTACAAAGACATTTAACATCACCACGGACGCTAGTAACGTAGCTATAGGTGCCGTTTTATCACAAGGGCCTATTGGCAGCGACCTTCCGATCGCATATGCATCTAGGACATTAAATGACAGTGAACTTAACTACAGTACCATAGAAAAGGAACTTTTGGCAGTTGTTTCCGCAGTAAAATATTTTAGGCCATACGTATATGGACGAAAATTTAATATTATAACCGATCATAAGCCCCTAGAGTGGCTTTTTTCCTTGAAAACTCCAAATTCGAAATTAATACGATGGAGGTTGAAGTTAGAGGAGTATGATTACAAAATAACGTACAAAAAGGGCAAATTAAATCTAAACGCAGACGCCTTATCGCAGGTAGAAATTCACACCAAAGAAACCTCGACAAGTAATATTGTAGACTACATAGAAAATTTCAATAAAGAACTCGCTGCGGACAATCGTAATGCGCCAGACAATTCGGACAAAATGTCCTTAATAGTAAACCCAGACGACGAAAACGATCACCTAAACGAACCTCTCGACGACGGGACCCAACACTCCAACTTTGAAGAAACCCCAATAATAGAAGTCCAAATTTGTGATAAACCTTTAAATTTTGGACATAATCAAATAATAATTACACTAGTTAATTACTCTCCAGCTAAGCCAGCTATAACATTCAAGTACGATAAACAGAGAATAAAAGTGCAGGTTTCCAAAAATAACTTCAAAAATGATATAATAAATTTTATCAAAGAATGCATTGTACCTAAAGTAACTTACCATATTTATTTCGAACAAGAAGGTATTTACGAAGAATTTTGCGAAGTACTCAGACAAAGTTTTAAATGGCCATCCTATAAATTTATAAAATGCAATAAATTTCTAAAAGACGTGGACAAACAAGACATTATGGACACGATCGACAAATACCATACGTCAAAAACAAATCATAGAGGAATCAACGAAACACACGAAAGAATAAGAAATATTTACTATTGGCCGAACATGAAAAAAACAATCCAGGACTTTATTAATAATTGCAACATTTGTCAGTCAGTAAAATATGAGCGCCATCCTCTTAAAATTCCTTACAACATTACCCCAAGGGCCACTAAACCGTTCGAAATTATTCACATAGATACTTTTCAGGCAAGTAAAGAGAAATTCTTGACGATCATAGATTCTTTCTCCAAGTACGCTCAAGCATACCAAATCAATACTGCAAACGCCATAGAAGTAGCCGATAAATTGCTTTTATTCTTTTGCCATCACGGAATCCCATCAACAATCATCTTGGTACCGAATTTAAAAACAACATTTTACAAGACTTATTAAAATTACACAAAATTTCTATTCATTTCACAGCATCCGGTAACCCAAGCTCCGATGGAGCAATCGAACGATTACATTCTACATTAATCGAACACCTCAGGGTATTAGGCAAAACATATCCATCTAATGATACAAAATCACACATGTTATATGCAATATTAGGGTACAACAACTCCATACACTCGGTAACAAAAATGAAACCAAGTGACGTAATAAATGGTCACTTTTCAAACGAAGATCTTTTGGACATGAACGTAGAAAATAGAATATTAACTTCATACGTAGATTCTCACCGAGAAAAGGTAAAATTATTGTATCAACATATTAATCAGAAATTAATGAATGATAAAGAAAAGGTAATAACAAAACTAAACACAAAAAATAAAGACAACCCTCAATTGGCAGCATCACAAGAAGTAAGATTGAAAGTACCCCCTAACATAACGGAACGAAATAAATTAAAGGACAGGTTCACTTCAAAAACAAAAATTACGGAAATAGATCAAAATACAAAAACGCTAGTAACGGACTTGAGACCAAATATTAGGTACCATTTTAGAAACATACAAAAACCTCATGCTGATGAACCATCCGACCAAGAATCAGAATCTGACAATTAATAATATTTTCAGGTTCGCGTATTCATACGCTCAAATTACCATCAGGGACCTCCGAACCAATCCAGGGTTACTCCCGGTTAAACTTGGCACAGCGCAAATTCAAGAATACACACATAAATTAATTCACTATTATGATTTGGAACCATTACTGAAAGAAACTGACAGGTTAAATAACCAAAGGCTGGAGTTATTGAAAATTATATCTTCCAATCATATATTTTCTTTAGAATTAAGTAACTACGTTAAAATATTAAGTACTACTCACGCTATGGTAGAAACAAAATTTAGAGAAATAATTCCACGTCAAAATCGACAAAAGAGGGGCCTAATCAATGGAATAGGCTCGATATTTAAAAGTATCACCGGTAATCTAGACGCTGAAGATGGTATGCGTTACGACAGGCTAATCGAAAATTTACAACATAACCAAGGTAAATTGGCAAATCACATTCGCGTTCAAAATTCAATATCTACAGATATTATCGACAAATTTAACAAAACGGTAGAAAACATAAACCATAACCAATTGATCCTTAAATCCCGAATCCTTATAATAGAAACATTTATCAAAGGAAAAGTCACGAGAGAAAATATTGAAATGACTTCAAATGTATTAAATCAAATCATAAAACTGTATCAACTTATTTACATCGTTCTACAAGATTCTGAAAATTCTATAACCTTCGCTAAATTAGGACTCCTGCATCCCAGTATAATAAAAACTGAGGATCTTTTTACAGGCCTATTAAAGTTAGACAAAATGCTTTCTCCAGGACAATTACCCTTCGAAATAACGTACGAAAATATTCTACTCTATGAATCCTTAATTAAAGTTCATTCTTACATCAGCCAAAATAAAATAGTGTATATTTTAAATATACCGATAAATTACCCTCATAAATTTGACTATTATCACTTGTACTCTATACCAGTTCAAATTAATGAAACCCAATTCCGTACTATAATACCAAATTCAAAATTCATAGCTCTTTCAAAGAATTATTATGCACGAACAAATTTAAAGTGTTCAGAAATTCCAAACAGTATTTACTTTTGTGGGCAACTCGCTATAACTGAACAATCGAACATTCGTAATTGTGAACATGGGTTAATTTCCAATCAACAAATTTCCGATTGTCATGTGGAAGAACTATCAGTCACCATTCCGCAACTATTCAACATAGAAGACACCAATAAATGGATATTAGTTAGTCCGAAGAAAATTCAACTCCACATCAAATGCAAAAATCAAAACGAAATAATGGATATAATTGGCACAAGTTTACTCGTTTTACCAGACAACTGCGAGTTTACATTCAACAAAGAAGTGGTCTACTCAAAGGAATCAAGATCCGAAAACACCCTAATGTTTTTCGAGATAGATACAAAAACACTAATGGAAAATTACACCAGGTCACCGCTAGAACTCAAGGACATCAAGTTAGATGAACTAAAAGAAGCAAAACGAACGATCTCCAATAACAACATTCAGTTGGAGCCGATACCCGAAAAAATCAACTATCATAACTTCGTTATCTACTTTGTTATTTTTGTATTACTAATAATTATCTGCTACAGAAAACTCAAGAAATTGCACATTCGAAAATCCCAGGAAGTTGGCGCGAGAAATACCAAGAAACCAGAGGACATCGACATGGTTCAAATCTCGTCTTAGCCTGCAATTTGAATCTACCGTGGGAGGAATTATATCGTGTAAACATTTGCTAACATACGTTCTCATGATATGATTCTGCTGAGTAGGCAGAAAGAGACACCGTGGAAAGTGCAGTGTTTTAATATCAGTTGTAATTGTTTGAGCACATTGATATGTTGTATTTTTGCTTATTAATAAATTTGTATTAAATTAAAATTTTTAAAAAGGCTTTTGCAAAAAGCAAACCCTTAAGTAGCTATTGTGTTTTTCCAACTTCAATAATCGCTTAAAAATTCCCTGCAAATCTCCCATTATCGGAAGTGTAGTTATAAATTGCGTCTTTTCGGGTTTACTTCCCGAAGGTCCTGTAAACGTGGAAATAAATGTTAACAATAAAACATTTACTGCAGAGAACATCCAAGGATGGCGTTTGCGAGAGTGCCAGTTAATCTGCAAACAGATATGGGAAAATAATTATACAATAAAGACTTTCAAAGTCTCCCGAGTAAATATAATATTAATCACTACATTACATAATTAGTGGTACTGGACCGTTCGAACATCCACTCCTCGGGCAAATAGCGCGCCAGGCGTTGAATTATAGAACTTAATCAATATTTTTTGTACTATGACACGTCACAGAATACTACCCCACCTAAGGTAGCTTTGAAGCAATCATAATGTGTCTCTATGTTTTTGTTTAAATATTACATGTTTTGAGTGTGTATGGAAAACCACAAACCAACTGGAGAAAATATCGCACTATTTGAATGAAACATAAGGATGTAACAATGAGAATCAAAAAATGATTGCTACAAGAGGTTTATAAATTATAATCATTCAAAATCGATTTATGTGAAATCCAAGAAATATCATGTAGGAGGCTCGGTTCGCATAAGTCAATATCGAGAAGCATTCCCAGCGGGCTACGTATACACCTGATTGAGTCAAATTGATTTTTTAAGATTAAAGATTAAAAGATGATAAAAACCGAGATATAAAGTTTCTTATAATTATAATAATAATAATAATATCATTAATATTATAAATAATAATAATAATAATAATAATAGTGGAACTGGTATACGTAGAGGTACCTTTTATTTAGATACATATAAATTAATCTTTTTTATTTACTTTCATAAACTACCTCGCGGTTTAGGTGACCACAAACACTAATTTATTGCTTAGGTTTGTGCAGGATGATTCAAATTCGAGGGCCACTATCGTAATCTCGCTGCTCTTTCAGCTCATTCTCATGGATTTACATAATAACGTTTCGTTTAGATCATGCCATCAACTTAATTTTTTATTATGGGCGCCATTTTCGTCTTTGTTGAAAAAATGATATCTTTCTGATTTCATTCATATACAACTTGTCCATATTATATCAAATATTGTGCAAATATTTAGCAAAAATACAGTGGACCTTGCAAGGAAACAAAAATGAAACAGTCAACAGTTTGTTGCAATTTAAGCAAATATGTTAAATATTCTTGGTGCCATAGCTGAGACACATTTTTCAAAGAGTAATAGGTTCTTCTTCACATAATTTTTCAAATGATAATGGTATTTAGCATTATGTAACATTAAGGTTTGGCGGTTGGATTGTTGTTTCTAGTTCACGTCCTTTACGGGAAAACCTAGTTAAACCATTATTCCAGATTTTTTTCTTATTGCAGCTACTGTAATGTTCCACAAAATCCGATATATTATAGACAATTATTTCACATGATGTTTACCAACATTCCTACGTTTGACGAGAAGATAAGATAGTTTGTGCACCAAGTTAAGAATAATTTTATTAGGTTATTTATACATTTATTGGGGTGAAAGATGTACAACCGAAAACAAAAAAAAAATCAGTCATAGTTTTCTGAGCAAATATTAGCTAATACATTACAATTTCATTATTACTTTATTCTTCCTCCTACACATGTCATAACATTGCCGATGGCAAGTAAGGTTCTAGAACATACAGATACCATTTTAACGTGGTTCCGTTAATCTGTTGAAGAAACACTTCCAATGTAATAGCACCTTCTATATATTTATCACACAATTCCATTCCAAACTTATATTCTTCTTCAGCATCTAACAATTCTTCAATTGTTTTGTCATCTTCACAACAATTTTTTTTTGATATTTCAATAATTTTTGTGAATTTAATGGCAGTTAAACACTTCGTAAAGAGTATCTCAACGTTTCGCTCCCGATTGGGAGCTTTATCAAGAGTTTATTGAAAAGATTTGTATAACGTATAAAAATGTGACAAATTTTCTTAATAAAAATTGTAAATAACAGTAACTATGGGCTTATAATAATTAAAAATAGAAATTTTACTTGGCATACTCGATTTGGTAAAAAAGGAAATTGCAGTACATAATTATGAAAATTACTTCACAACAATCTATGCTATAACATGTTTCGATTGCATAGTAATTAAACATTGCTCTCAATCGGGCAAATGCAGATTGTAAGTTATACGCCTCGGGCCATGAATTGCTACAATACAACATATTGAACGTTCTGAAGATGTTCGTATAGAGGTTGAATATATATGCACATCTCCCACCACACACGCACAACAAGGTGAAATACAGTCAAGGTTATTTATTTTTTAATTGACTATTCCGAATGTGAATTCAGAGTCCATCTTTCCTTGGTCAGATGTTATAATATTGCGATAGAAATATATCATTTCCAACATGGAGCTTACATTTTCGCTATTCCTGTTCTCTTCTGGTTTAATGATTTCGGTTAGAGTTGAAATAAAGCTTCCACTACAGCGATTTGTTCCTTTTAATGCACGCCTATAGAAAGAGTGAAAATCTTGCTTTCGTACAATATCAATTCTGTATTTTATCAGTGATAATAAACCCAGTAACTCAAATAGAGATTCTGAGCCCAAGTATACACTGCGACTTGTGTAATTCTCACGTATAACTATAACATTTGTTGATTTTATTTTTTCAAAACTTATAGAAATGTTTTTTACTTTCAGTGGTTGTCAGGAACTAGTTTCTTCCATGAAGAAGTAATTGACGATGATTCCTTGCTTTTCTAAAAATTGTAACCACTGATCTTCATCCAATGTTACTGTTCCACTTAAACCTTCAATCTGGATAATTGGCTTGAAGTTCAGAGAGTGGACTAATCCAATATTTACCCATTTCGTTTTGGATTTGTTCAGATAATAAGTTTTCTTGTTTATGATTGCTTGGCATATTTCAAGATCTCTTTCCGTATGGATTTGCATTGTTGTACACCTTTTACCACAAATTTACTTAAAACTTAACTTAAATTTACGTGAGCGACAGAACTGTTGTGATCAGTAGCCACGAGAACGTTTATATGTATATTTTTATGATTAACCTTGACCTTGAAAATGACTGAACAATACTTGACCTTAAGATGAATATGATCTTGGAATGCCTTTGAATTGGAAATGGGTCCTCGAGTTAAGAAATGACCTTGGAACGTATTTGACCTTCAGTTGAATATGACTTTGGCCCATACTTTACCTTGAGATGAATATGATCTTAGAATGCCCTTGAATTTTAAATGTGTCCTCGATTTAAGAAATGGCCTTGGAACGTATTTGACCTTGAGTTGAAAATGACCTTGGATTGGATTTGACCTTGAATTGAAAATGACCTTGGAATGGATTTGACCTTGAGTTAAAAATAACCTTGGAATGAATTTGACCTTGAGTTGAAGATGACCTTGGAATGGATTTGACCTTGAGTTGAACATGACCTTGGAATGGATTTGACCTTGAGTTAAAAATGACCTTGGAATGTATTTGACCTTGGATTGAAAATGACCTTGGAATGAATTTGACCTTGAGTTGAAGATGACCTTGAGTTGAAGATGACCTTGGAACGTAAGTGGATAGTTCTGGATGTGGTGGGGGGTGCAAACTCGACCTTGACCTTGAACTCGGTCAAGACTGAAGGTCATTGACAAGGTCATTGACCAAGGTCAAGGTCGAGTTTGCACCCCCCACCACATCCAGAACTGTCCACTTTACCCTACTTTCTGGGTCCGGTGAAATACCGTCAGCTGATATCGTATGGCCCAAATACAAAATTTCCTTTTTTAAGAAATCACATTTTTTGGATTTAACTTTAAGTTTACTTTTCTCAACCGATGCAAAATTTTTGTTAAATTTTGATTGTGATTTTGTAAATTGTTTCCAAAAATTATAAGATCGTCTAAGTAAATAAAACAACTTTTGTAATTTAATCCTGACATAGCAATTGTCATGGCTCTAGAAAATGCACTAGGACTTATTTTCAAACCCATTGGAATTCTAGTCATTTGAAATTGACCTCTATCTGTTGTAAACGCTGTATATGGCCTAGAATCCTTATCTAATTCTACCTGATAATAACCTTGGTAAAGATCTAAATGAGAAAAATAATAAATGAGAAAAATAATATACGAGTGAGCTGGTTGTTTAGCAATATGTTAATCGCCAAGTTTGCAAGGCTACCATAATCTTTATGAGATACCTATTTCATCGAGAGGAAGCACATCCTCCTAATTTCTCTGGGGGAGTCTCTAACAACCATGTGGGGCTTAGATACAAGCAGAAAAATTGATAGGAAAAATGTACGCTCTTAATCTGTAAATGAGGTTTTACCCCTTCCTCCTGGAAATCATGACGGGTTTCCTATATGATATGAAAAGTTAATAAAAGCAGTTGCAACCAAGTTTTCTTTCAAACTTTTTACAGTGTCGCATCAAACATGGGTAAGTTTTGAAAAAGTCTTCTAGTAGCATTATTGTTGATGTTATTGTATTCTCTAGAAGCTTTTATTGAGGGCTTAAGCCTGGCGTATTTGGGACCCGGGGAGCTTGAAGTAGGTTAACGTTATAGAAATTTCAAAAGTGTTTGATATTATGCTATTTCAGTTCGCAACTATTTATGTGCCCACGGTGGCCGAAATCTTACAGAGGAGACACTATTGTATAGTTGTATACAATGGAATCGTGCCGGGCGAGGGGTACCTGGTGCTTATAAAGCAACCTGTACTGCCGCTTTTCCTGGCCCACGTCTCCGGTAATTTTTTCTAATTTCTCGCGTTTATTCGTAAATTTTCATAATACCTTTTTCACAGAAACGAAGCCCCCGGAGCTTGAGCGTAAGTGTTTTTCACTAATGTTTCGAGTGACAGTTTGTGATAAAATTCATTACAGATGAAAATGAAGACCTACTATAATAAATTAATATAATATAATAAATTAATATAATACAATTAATATAATATAAACTTAATAAATTATTTTTTAGGAAAATTTGCAAATTGTTTAATCTCTATCACCCGAATTATCGAAGGATTTAGGTTACGTTTTCTGACGTGTTGCCTATTTCATTTCAAGCAACAACAACTAGTGCTAATGGTTCTACTGTATTATGTTTTTGTCTCAGGGCAACATGTTTGGAACAGAACCAAGTACTTTTTCAAGCGCCCGCATCATGCGCTCAAGGGCTTTCAATGCGACCCCTTCATGCGATCAAGAGCTTTTCAAGCGATCGCTTGATGCGAACGCTTCGATCGGTCTCTTTGACCTCTTGAGCGGTCTCTTTGATCCCTTCGATCGGTCTCTTTGTTCCCTTCGGTCGGTTTCTCAGATCGTCTTGAACGGGCTCTTCAATCAGGACAAGTATTTAAGAATTTCCGATATTTGGTTGGTCTTTTAGTAAGCTCTAACGGGTAATCGATGTCTATGGTCAATGTGTTGGTACACGTAACAGTATTGAACGTAGACAGCGGTCATCGGTTGGGTATTCTTGCGCATCAGCTGTTCAGTAGGTTCTTTCTCATTTGCCTACATAAAATTAAGACAACATATTAGAAGCAAGAACATCCATGGTCTCCGAGCTTATTTTTAGCAAATACAAAATCTGTATGTACCTTGAGGTAAGTGGCTTTTGTGAACGATTATCATTGACTGAAGTATTTCGAATTTTCTTTAGCTCAGAAGAGGATCTCTACATGTTAGATGACACCCTTGAAGAGGATATCTTCACTTTAAAAGACCCCTGAAGAGGGCCCCTGCGAGGTCATCAGGCAGTTATTATGTAAGTTATATTTGTTATTCTAAACTATTCTCTATGACTCTTTAATAAAACTCAATATTTTAATACAGCTTTTATTTGAAACTATGTACGAGTATAACCGCTTTTGAGTCACGTGTTACAACACCGGTTAAGGTCCGGGGAAAGACACTAAATTATTTGCATAATATAAACACCTTGTTAATATAGTTAAAAAAAATAGTCAAACACTTAATATTATTGATATTATTTCTCAAAAGAGAATTATATCCATAAAAACTTAATACTATGAGCCGAACTATTTACATACAAATACTGTCTATAATATCTAAAAATGAATTATTTACATAAAAATACGTGCTATCACGAGGTTATTACAAAATTACACAGATTTTCGTTTCTTGAAACCGTAGGGAACAGAAGTGCAATCTTCCTTAAACCGGCGCTTTGCCGCCGTTATTCTGAACACTTTGGTGGAAGATTTTGTGACAACCGCGTGATCTTTAGTGCGTACAATCCTCTTGGTTGGTACTGTTATGGGTCGGGAATCATCCACCATTTGTAACATTGATTCTAAATTTACTTGTTTCTGGGTTTCGTAATTTAGTGTTAACCCTTTCACTTTACACGTGTTATAGTAAACATCTTTTGCAGTACTATATACGGAGTATGCGTAGCACTTTGGTCCAGTAGAGGCAAAAGCCGTGATGAAAGCATCTGATCCATAGTCTTCAAGCTCGTCCGTAAGGTCTCCGAGAAAGCTGCCCGTTGGTGGATCGTATTCACTTTCCCGAGCCACGTAAATTACGCTATCAGTATCATAATAAAGTACCCGGTCGCCCAGTTTCTCCAGGTAAGAGTATAATTTTAACCTTGCTTGCGTAGTGGTGTAGGCTGCAACGCACACGTTCACGGTAGCTAGAGAATCATGAGCTTCGTATGTCCAGTTGACTATCAGGGTGTCTTCATTTATCTCCAAAATTGTATTTACGTCGACTGCAGGGTTTGTTATAAGATCGTAAAAGGCCATCGGCTCCCTTACAATCGATGTCTTGCTTTGGTTTTCTCTTTGTCCGAACTTGCCCCAGAAGCTGTTTAGGATTAGTTTTGACAGAGCCCGAAGACCGGCGTTCTTAGCAATTTCACCATATTTTAATTGTATACCTTCCCTGTCTAAGTATTCTTCAAAGTAACTGTTCCTCTGGTCTTCTGAGCTACAGCCCAAGGGCCATCCCGACGCCTGTTGTTTAATTTTTAGGAACTCATTGATGAATTCAGTAAACAGACCTCCTGTATTGCTAACTTTATCGTACTGTTCCACATCGTAATTCCATATTTCGTAAACCTTCAATACTTGGTAACCCATTTCAACCACCTTCAGCACTTCATCGATAACCCACGTACCAACCAACGCCCGCTCATCTTCATCATGCTGACACTCAACCTGGTTCAGCTCTTTGGCGCAGACTCGACAAAGAGTGAACATCAGCTTATTGTTCATTTTCAAGGGTAGAACCGGATGGAACAGATCTCTAGGCGGTAGAACTTTACATTTGATGAGGCCGTTGGTCTTCTTTAAATTAAGTTCAGAGCATGCGTCATGGCCTACGTGAATTTGAGGATGTTTCACGGGGTATTTTCCGTATTTGCACACCCAGGGGTAGAGAGAGCATACGTCCAGGTATTTAATCTTTTCTCCGGGTTTTACCTTATACTTTAGCACGGTATTACCTGTTCTTCCGCCGTAAAAGCTATCTCGTGGATTAAGAGGAACGAGGTTCATTACGGGGTGGTCTTGCGCGGATGCATTGATGGACGGGTCGCTTTTCATTTCTCTCCTGAACTGGCATTCCCACTTTTCAATCACCTCGTAGCCGGCGGACCTCAATCTTTCAGTTTTCCTTGAGGTTCTCTCAAACCGATTATTCAGGGTGTCTTCGGGGTCATCGCTCAAGGGCTTGTCGCGACCGGAGCTTGTACAGGAGTGCCCATGAAAATGGCAGCCATGAAATTCGAAAACCTGCCTCGTTTCCGCGCAGAACCCATCCACCTTCATTCCATTAATTATCGTCTCTCTGCCATTTCCGGCGTGCTTTATTGTAACACCTCTCTTATTTTCTTCCCAAAGTAACCATTTTAACGCGATCTCGGACTGAGTATCGGTTGCCCTGTATCCGTTACGTGGAATAATGCTAATAGAATTGGGTTGCAAGAAATTTCGACGAAAAACTAGGTTGCAAGCAGACGCAATGGTACATGCTTCTGTGAATGGGCAAACACCACATTGTTCCAACATGATCTTGCGGAATTTCAAACAAGCTTCGGCTAAGATTTGAACATCACTCACACAGTAGGCAATAAACTCTCGCTGAAAGTCAAATACGTCTTCTTTATGCTCTCGTACCACCTCACAAATGTCTCGCGGGCCTCGGGCTTCAAGGAGTCTGGATCGTAAAATTCAACAGAGGGCATGGGTCCCACATAGCTCTGATTATCTTGTATGTTAAAGAGATGAGGAAAATATCCCTTTTTGAACGTGGGCGATAAGTCGAAGGCTTTGGGCAGTGCAGAGAGGGCCATAGGAAAATAGTTGAGGGAATCGATGAACTTTATTTTCTGGGCGAGCTGCATTAAAATTAATTTCGTTCCGCGCATGATTAGGGTGGGAGTATGTTTCGTGTTGATCAAACGCCTGGCCGTTGTGCGCAAGCACGATAACCTTCTTGAATATTTTGGCCTGACTGAGAACGAACTGCAGAAATATTGCAACGGGGTTCTGTTTGATAATATGTCGTCTAATGCCGCATCTAGCACATACAGTTTGATTATCATCTGCGGTTAAACACATCGAACAACGTTGTTGGAATACACACAGGTTCACTTCGTGCACTTTGGACCCGTCCGCTTTGGTAGTTTCTTGTCTCGTTTCCAGATCGTAAAAGACGTAGAGCACATCTTCTAAGTTCGGTTTTCTCTTGTCCTGCTGTATGTAGCACAGGTGATTCTCATCCTGATGGGTTTTACATATTTTACAAAATATTTCACCACACTGGTGCTGGCGCTCTTTCTGAATGGTCTTTAGACATGTAGAACACTTCCGTATCTTCGTACAAATAGACGCCTTGTGATTTTCATAACATATCTGCCCACGAAATTGTCTGTTGCACTCTGCACAGGTTATGTTCAGAGTTTTCTCGCACGGTGGGCTTTGTTGGCAGCACGGACACATTTTCTTGCACCGATGTTTAGATTTATCGTTATAGGGGGTATGACAGTGTTCACAAAAATAACCAGAGTCGAAGGCAGCAGTTAGAGATGTAATGACGTTAAAATGGCCCGAGTGGTAGAGCAGATTGAGTTTCAGCGATGCGTCTGGTCCTTCGAAGATCTTGTTGTGGGTTCCATACTCACAAACGGTAATCTTGTACCCCTGGAGATAACCCTGAAGGCCTCTAATTTGCTCTACGCCTGCTCCCTCTTCTGGAATTATCACCCCCGACGCGCTTAACAGCTCGAGAGCCTTCTTCCGTTGTAATTTGCCCACGTTCCTCCGAATTTTTTGGTACTCTGGATCTCCGTTAACTTTCGCAATCGAAACTGCAAGACTCCGGGGTAAACACAGGTGGTCTGTGTTATTGATCTGAAAGAAACGCGATTTATCAAAATATTGTTTTATGTTTGGCTAATGAAATTTAAACAAATTTAAAAAGAACTAAGTATTTACCACAATTATTCCCTGTCGTTGTCGACACTCTTCTTCGAAGCCTTCGTAATAATTAGGGCCTCGGTTGCGCCCCCTACCTCTCGGCTCTTCGAGACAGGTGACCCCCAGACGGAATTTGTCAGTGTTCAACCCCTCAGAGTTGCTCTGGTATATTTTCGACACCATTTCCCAAACGTCGGCAAATGTTATATTTGACGCTTTTTTAAAGGCCAGGTGGCTCTCTTTTTCGCCATCTAAGGTGGTAAAAGAGAATCCAGCCTTGCATGCCGGGTCCATGTTGGTCGTTACGTGGTTCACGACTCCTTCTACGCCCGCCTTTAACCATTCCACCGCGTCAGTCTCTTTGGGGACGTCGTTTATTTTAAAAATGACGTTCCGGCGGGCAATCTTGAATTTCTTGTTTTCTTTGGTGTGTTCCTCTAGGACCTTGAAAGCGGGGGCCGATGACGCAACACTATTCTCAACCGCGTCACTGGGCGTAGCCCCGGTTGGTGTCGCGTGGGTGCGTCTGATATGCCGTTCGACAACCTCGGGAGCGTCACTGGGCGGGGGCCTTGATGACTCCGCTTAATATGACGTTCGACATCGTGGATCCGTGAGAACTTCTTCTCACATTGCGAACAGTCGTATTTCACACCATCCTTTCCACAGTGAAGACGGTGTCTCTTCAAATTGTCTGGTCTTGAAAAAGACCGTTGGCAAATATCGCAGGTGTTGGACATGTTGACTCAATCAAAAGTACAGAAGAACTGATGATTTCAGTTGCTGTGCGTCTCTTTTCATACCTTTGCACGTACCGCGTACTGAACGCACGCGTTAACACCAACTCGCCTGGGGGCAGGGCGAGAAGGATGTTTAAAAATAAAATTTAAAAAAATAAAATTAATTCACTAAAAATACATGTCTATGAAAAGTGCTTAAAACTAGGTAAATTGTTTATTTGGGGCGGTAATTGTTTGTAGAGGAGGTAGGGGGGTTCACTCCGCACTCGTGGCAGCGAGGGCGGCGAGATCGCACTGTCGGGGGTGGCGCAATTATTGTCTAAACTCACCCTTGTCAACTTACACTAAAAGTCACTTAATCCTAGGAATTGTCTGAAAAACTAAAACTAAAATAGTACGTGGGGGTAGCGGGGACGGCGGAGCGCACGCGTGGCGAGTTTGGCGGCGATCGCGCGGCTAGGGGCGGCACAATTCACCAACACACCCGGTGGCGGAACGACACTTTTCGCCCGAATTCGGCTAAACTGGGCACCCGCGAGTTTCTCGCGGTTCTCGCGGTTTCGCGGATTTCGGGCTGTAACTTCCGCGGGGGATGACGGGGCGTCGTGCGGTAACCGGTTCTGGATGCCGGGGGCGGCGGAGCTTCGGTTGGCGACCGGAGGGCGTGTTCCAACGGCCGGGAGACGCAGAAGCACGATTTATGCCGCAAACGGCGTGTTTTGCAGCGTCGGCCGGCGGCGGCTGTAGAAACGGCGGCGGACGTTGGGGGTGGTCAGTCTAGTCGCAGGGGGGGCTCTGGAAAGAGCCGGGGGTGCTTGTTTGGGCGGCTGAAGTAGCTCCGTCGCGCGGTGCCGCGTGAAACGACTCGCGAACACGCGCTTTGTCCGTGGCTTAATTATACGCGGTTCCGCGGGCGCTAACTCGCGTATAATTAGCGGAAATGCACCGGTAATCGATGAAATTAGAGCTCGGGCGGAGCACAGACCAGCGTGGAGTGGCTCCGAAAGAATTGCGTAACTGGTGACGCTAAGAACGCGTCCTCAGTTTTTATATGAGCGTCACCCACGCTTAACGCTCGTCTCTGATTGGCCCATTAGCACTGAGACAAAGCGAGCTAACGCGTTCACTAATACGGCCAATTCTTTGTGTATTTGTGCCTGGTGGAGCGTATTAAAACGCGATTTACTGGGCCCCCGGTGGTCGGAGGCGGTTGAAATTTGGCAGGAGGCTCGGGGTACATGAGCCGAACATGATTTCGACGTAGTCCGGTATCAGCGTCGTTCAGGTGGCTTATGTGATGAACCGATTTGTGCTACTTTTCCATAAGATACCATGGTAATTCGTCTATGTCCCTGCCCCTCGACACACTTTTCCGTATAAATACACGCTTATCGAAGCACAAGGTTATATCGCGGTCTTCTTTCGCTTAGATATTTTCTCGAGAGAGAGATAAGAGGAAGTGAATGACGCAATACTTTGGTCACAGACTTGTCAGATCATGTCAAATTGATTTCTATTGTTAGTTAAATTATCGACTTCTACCTTTTTTTGCTCTGAAACAATTTCTATTGTTACGTCGCCGTCGTTATAGAGGATCTCCATTGTACATAAGCTGTTTACACGCTAGGAGTCTTATCTGCGATAGTAATGACTCGTAACATTTAAATTAAAACAAATAAGGAGGTTGATAACATTTTATTTTTTCATTATTTCGTTACATCAACAAATTAACTATTTATTTTTTTCCTAGCAAATTACATATTTCTGAATCCTGGTATATCTTCGGACTTCTCTTCGATAAACGTAAAATTGCAATTTTCATCCATTTCGTACACCCTGTTATTTACCTGAACCGTGAGATGATGCGTTTCTTGAGGTGTTGCGCCGGTCACGTAAACTTTCAAACAACAGATTAATAGAAGTGTGTTTTGTTTGTTTTGCTCTACCTCCGTCATGGCATCACATACTTTTTCCACAATGTTATATTTGTACCATTTCTCGAAATCAGAGCGGTCCCCGGTCAGCTTAATGTCTACTTCTTTGTATTTAACCTCTTCGTTAACATTATACTTGAATTTCGCTCGGACAAGCCCAACGTCTTTGTCAGTGTGCTTGTTTAGCCTCGTCTTAAACTGCCGTGATTTAGGAGGAATCGTTGACTTTCGACCCCGTACACAGAAGGGAAGCCGCTCACGCAAAGTAACATTTTGTTGACGACCGGGTCGAACTGTATCATAAATGTGGGTTGCTGGTGGTTTTCTTTTCCTTCAGAGTCAAGACTTGAATACTTCTTATTACCGTGCGGACTGTCGCGTTTTGTCATTGTCAGATGGCTTCCTTTTACATCTCTCTTTACAGAGTCAAGACTTGAAAACTTCTTATCACATTGTGGACATTCATATTTTGGTTTTGTTTCGACCCCACAGTGAAGACGGTGCCTCTTCAAACTATCTCGTCTTGTGAACTTCTTGACACATTGAGGACATTCGTGTTTTGGTTTTGATGGGTTACCGCAGTGTAACTGATGTCTCTTCAGATTACGTGGTTTTGAAAAAGACTTCTGACATATATCGCAGCTACTGAACATGTTTACTCGTGGAGAATAATTTATGAACTGTTGGAGTTACTGTTATTTATCTAATAAAGGGTTTTTTGTTTCAGTTACCCCCACCCCATGCTGCTATGTGATTACGTCATCGCCTTCAGACTCTTCGTCTTCAGCGTAGTGTTATTAGTATTTTTGTTAACGTTTTTAGGGCAGAGCGCCCCATCTATTAATTTAAGAACAATAATTATTGCATTCTGATGTCTCCCTACAAGTGTACCACCGTATTCTTTATACAGCTTATAAATCTGTTTTGAAAATACAAACATAAATAAAAATCTTCTAAGTCGTATGATGTTTTCTTACATTCGTAGTAATAATAATGGTAATTTCTATGGGAACCTCTTAAAACTTTTCAGGTTAGAGGGTACAACTAAAGTGTTTAATGGGACATGGTGACGTCATCATCATCTTCAAATCTTTTTCTGGACCTTGCGCCTTTTTAATAAACAGAAGAAGAAGAACCGCTCAGTATTAGTGTCGATGTGTCGCGAGACAGACGTGCGTGTGCTTTAATTTTGAGGTTATGTGGGCCCCCTTGAAAGGGGGCGCACGCTCTTAAGACAAGCTCAGTGTGCTTTTTCAACCTAGGTGGTTGGCCCCAATTTCATTTACTAGGTATGTGTCTTTGACAAAACTCAACGCAAAGGGGGCCTCGTTAAGAGGTCGCCATGTTTGTTTTTTATTTTCTTCGGCTGTAAACCTAAATGTTCTGATTAAAGATTTATGCAAATACATTTCCATATTGGTTCTGACGATTAATTAATTAATTAAAGTAATGTAGCCGCCATTTTCATTTAGCGGTTCGTAGACCAGCTACACCCCGTATATGCCATTCTATTTTTAGATTCTATTTTAGCAAGCGAACTCTTCCGGTTTCTTATCTTCCTCACTGTAACAATTATTTCGGTGCCTGTTGTCAACTGCTAATTATCGTTTTTTGTTTCTTAAAGCACGTAAAAATATTTGTTTCGATGAGTTACAAAGTATAACATTATTATTATTAAGTGTTAAAATAAAACGCGAATCTTCAAATTTTAAATATTTGTTAGTGTTTTGTGGTGCCGTTGGCACTCCTGGCCGCTGCATTTTCAGGTACAACTTCTAGGACCAAACAATATGGCTACCCGCATAAACAACGAGGGAATTTTTAAAAGAAACGACCGCCCTCGATGGACAGTGTTCATATTAAGTAATAATTAACGTGGAGACTAGACAAGAAGATGTCGCCGTCTGGACTCTGAATTACCTACAGGTATTTGTTCTTTGACAATTGCAAACTAACAACAACAACAATGGCTACCCGATTTCCCCTGTAAGTACTAACGAATAATCATTATTATTATTTTTGACGCTTAATTCCCATATCTCAGTCTGATTGCCTGCTTCCATTCTGTCACTCAATTAATTTCGAATATTATTCAGAGCGGGAAATTTTACAGTCAGATTTCTTACGCAGGTATTCAATGGCGGCCGCCATTAATTTCATAAATGCGGAGGATGATGATGCAATCATTCTCGCCAGGCGGAGGAATGCAGAGGAACATGGCGCCGGGTGAATAAAAATGCGGAGGAAAAGACTGGATCCGGAGGGATCCGGAGGGAATACCGACCAACATGAAGTTTTTATTCTCCCATAAGAATAACATTTTTAGTGCTGCCAACACACTAAAAGTCACCATATGCTGAGACAAAAGTCCCTAGAACTGTCTGCCCCAATCGTCCCCCCTTCTACTTATATTTTGTTATGCTGCGATTTTTCGCTAAAAGCATAAATATCTGTAATCCGGACCTGTTTTCTTGCATGTTTACAGTACAATTACAAGGGTTCAGTGATTACGTATCACAAATCAATGCATTGCAAAGTAATCGGAGTTAGGGCCAAATATCTTGCAACCTGCTATACACATCTTTAAAAATATAAGAAAGGGGGTATACCCGCCGTATCTATATTGGTAAAATAGTGCATACTTTAAACATGCTTATATTTCAAGTCAATTCTCCTCTACTTCATTTCTGCAAAATGGTCTATGAGTAGCGGAAGAAACATGCTTTTTAATTTTGTCTTTCAAATGTTTGAATATCGGTCACTCCATATTTAGCCCACATAGCATCATTAGAAAATAATAAACACGGATAGCAAAAAACGCATTTTCCACACTACATCCACAAATCCAGTCGCACATATTGTACATTTATTCCTTAAAATATCTTTGGCCATCTTTACTTTACTTTGCTACAAATTCATTTTTTGTTTGGGTCGCCTACTTTCCCTTTCTCAAGCCAGCGTTCATAATTCAATGTTCCAGCTGACTTTAAAGCAAATATCTCCTCAACAACACTCATCTCGTTTTGATAAAGCAAAATTTCACAACAATCACAGCTGCGACTATAAACTCCGAAACACTCGACACGGTAGTCACAAAACATTCACAGGGACATCCGGCCGTCGACCAAGTTAGCGATATGGGAGAAAAAGACGACAGTTATCTTCACTCAAAAATTCGCCAGCTGCTGTAACTGTTTATCTTGACATGCATTTCTCCATAAGCCATAAGAGCTGTGCAGGGTCAATTTGAATTACGGCCAGGCTTGCGGGCGAGCGCGATATAACTATTTCTAATGCCGGGTCCAGACATTGGGCCAAGTCCCGCAAACCTAGACCAACGCCAATGTGTGGAGGGTAAGTTTGGATGTGTTGGAGGCACTTGGGCCAAGTTTGCCCGAGTTCGCTTCGGTGTCGGTAAATGAAACACAAATCAAAGGACTTCGCGCGCGATTGGGCCAATCAGCAAATGCCCGTACAGACATTGGCGCGTGTCAGTACAGTACGTACTAGCTCTATGCTCTGTGAGCTATACTGCGCTTTCGCTTCGCCGGCGTTGGCCAAGTGTGTAGATAGTCGGTTTGTGACAAATAATTCCACGAATATTTCGGCAATTGTTTCGGCCAAAGTATTGTCCAATGTCTGGACCCGGCAGCATTTTTCCGTTCCCTATACGAGTAGCGTTACATGGAGCGCTAATGACCTAGGATACGGAGATGATAATAAGATATTTCGTTTCCTATGCGATTAGCGCACCTCAGCGCTATTCACGAAAATAAATATTGCATCATCTTTAGTGTTCAGTTTGACATCAGACATTTTGACAGATTTATATAATGCAATTTTCTGACGTAACAATGGAAACAATCATTCAAAAAATTGATGGAGTTTATAAAATAATTCAGAACTGGGATAATAATACAGATAAAAAAATTATTTTACGGGGAAGTTTAAATCAGAGTGCGACTACAATGAGCAGTGTAATACTTTTATAGAACAGTTTTCCGCGGAAACTTCTACACAGTGGATTGTATTTAAAAAATATACTAAGGTAGAAAGATTAGATTACCGCACAGACTTTGTGTGCCAGCATAATAGAAAAAACAAGAAAAGACAAAATGACACTGCAAGGGATAGGAATAAGAACTGTCAAGCAAAAATAGTTATAAGAGTGAAGAAAATTAATAGATTTACTAAATATAGGGATCCACTCTTAAAAGAAGGTTGGAATGCCGTTACTGAAGTAAGTGTTATAATATTTATGCTATTAATATTAATGGTTTTTAAAGTAAAAATTTGCCAATTTTGTGATGGATTTCCATTTATTATTAGGAAATATTTGATGTTTAAATGAAATTACACCATATTTAATTATTGCGCCGAAAATGATAACTTTCTTATGCGGTTTTTAACTATTTTTATGTTTTAGATGTCTCTAAATCACAGCCATCGTGTTGATGTAGCAGAAGCGTAGTTTTTTACGAATGACTAAAGAAACGAGGGAAACTTTTATTAATTACTTTAAAGATGGATTGTCTCCTTCTGAAGCTAAATCTTTACATAGATCTTCATTATTAGCAACTATACCTGTAGAAGATATATTTCAAACATTGGCAGACGCTCATATTAATCCCACCGATCGTAGTATTTACTACCTCTTCGATAAATGGAGGCAAGTGTTATTATTTTATATAAATAAGTTCATATTTGCAATTTTTGTGCAATTTCATAAAAAAAGATTAACTGTGTTGATTTTTGCAGGAATGAAAATTATGGAACCCGTGAAGTTAAGAGTATTGTTGACAAGCTTTTGGAGAAGAAACATATTTTTGAAGAAAATGGAAATAAGTACAAAGTTAACGAGGATCCCTTTTGTTGTGTTCTACTTACACCTATTATGCAAAGAGCTCACAGTTTGAAATTTGCTGGCGAAATAGTGTTTGTCGATTCAAGTGGTTCTTGTGATCAGGGTGGGTCCTCAGTAACATTTCTTTTAGGAGCGAGTAAAGTAGGAGGCCTACCACTTGGGTGTACAATACACAATTTTCAAACTCACGAGGTCTATGAATTACTAGGAAGTGAAGGATTTTATGGAAGAGGATTTCCTATGGTTTTCATGACGGATGATAGCTCGTGCCCTTCAGAATGTTTTTCCAGTTTCAGAACGTCTTTTATGCACGTTTCATATCCTACAAGCAATGTGGCGTTGGCTGTGGGATACATCTCACCAAATAGAAAAACAAGATAGACGAACCTTGATGATGTTGTTTCGCGATGTGCTTTATGCAAAGAATACAGTTGACTGTGAACTATATAAAAATATCCGCTGGGAAAACGAAATTGTTAGAAAGTACAACAAATTTGTTGCTCATTTTGAAGATATGTGGAAGCGAAAGTCAAAATGGGCACATTGTTTCCGCAAAGATTTTGTCACCAGAGGTCACAACACGAACAACATCATTGAAGTGTCAATTCGCATACTGAAAGATTTCGTTCTGCAGAGATGCAAGGCGTTTAATGCAGTGTCTCTTTCAGGATTTATCACTCATTCCTTGGAGGAGTTTTATAAGCAAAAATGTATCTTGTATGCAAATGGTCGTGGGACAAAACTGGATCTTTATTACAAAAAATTTTGCTATAAAGCCAGTCTCCTTAAAGTGGCAAAGAAATCAGATTCACTTTTTTGGGTCACTTCATCTCACGATGACAGTATAGTATACACTGTTGATACTTTTATAGAACAGTGTGACTGCCCAGCAGGAGCAGGAGGCAAATTTTGTAAACATATTTGTGCTGTTTACAATACTGGTATAAATTTGTTAACAACTCCAAATTTGCAATTTCAGGATCGTGAAGATTTTGCGAAGCTGGCACTTGGTAATAAAGTAGATGAAAGCTTCTTTCATTCTATGGATCTTGAAGACGAACGCCTAAAATCAAACGCAGTCTCATTTTTTGAGCCAATGTGTTCTAATGATCCTTCCGTCGAAAAGGAGACCATAAATGAGACAGAAAAAACCGCCGAAAATGAAGACGTTCCCATCACTACTAAACTTGATAGCTTTGAAGCGGAATACGAAGAAGAGCTTAATGTTCTTGAACACAATTTGAAACAAATTCAACAGTTTGCTGCATCTCATCCGTCTAAATACATGCTTAAATGCGTCAAAGAGTTAAACACCAAATTAGGCATTATCGAAAATGAAGATGCATTTTACAATATCTGCTCAGCTGTGGTGAATGTGAAAAGAGGTAGACGTATTAAGGTTCAACCCACTTCAGTATCTCGTCGTACAAAAAAAGAGTTACATGCAGGAACGAGAGCGATAAAAGCTGGAAGACCTTCAAAAATTGAGTCGTTAAAAAAATGTCAACAACGCAAAAGGAATTTATTCCAAAACGTACTTCGGAATCAACCAAATGCCAAAAGTCACGGAAGCACACACTAATTTGTTTTATCAATTATTTTGTTTTTTAAAAAATGTTCTTGCCTAAAATAATGTAAAACTTTTATTTTTCTCTTTCTTTATAAATTATAAATAAACGAATTTGTGGTATTTTTTGTATCAATTTAAGTGTTTCCATTGTTGCATATTAATTTTAAGAAAATTTTTATAAAAGCAAAATATAATAAAAATAATTATTCTTATCTAACTTATTGTGGAAATATACGAATATATCATGCTCTTTGTCGCATTACTTGCTGATGCTAGAACAAGAGGTGCGTTAACCGCATAGGAAACGAAATATATCTTATTATCTCCGTATCCTAGGTCATTAGCGCTCCATGTAGCGCTACTCGTATAGGGAACGGAAAAATGCGACCCGGCATAATATTGCTGCGAATGCAGGCCGCTGAGGATTTTGAATCTAAGACTGTTAGACTAACAATATTTTTATTAAAATTATTATTTTGATTAAAATATTTTAGGAGGGTCATTGACCAATTGACCTTAAGGAGAAGCCGCCACTTCTTCAAAAGTGTAAACAACCCTCAAACACAAATAAACACATAACCAAATTGGACGATACATGCATCTTCTAACAACAGACACTGACCGGTGACCCGGGATAAATAAATACAATAACCAACGCAGGTTCTTTCCGTAAAATTATAGTCCACAAAAGCTTGTAGTTTGCAAACTTCAACGTAAAGTATTAATTTTATAGACTTAAGTGCAAAGTCTAACGTTAATTAGAGAATATTAATTTTCTATACTTAGTAATTTCAAATTATGAACAAAGCTTTAGTAATTTTCATTAGAATTATTAGTTTTTGGCCCCAGTTCCCTGGACACAAAAACCTACTTCCAATTACATTAAAAATTGCGAGGCTCGGCTAGTTAGATCTACAATATACATATATGTTTCAGATGATTTTGCAAAAGCGAAGCAATATTTGAACAAGATCAAATATTATACATCAGACTTACAATCGGATGACGACGACAATAATTGAAGGGTGCCAAACCAAAACGTTGTGTCAAAAATTCCAGGTAGCGGTTTTATAGTAGAATGCGTTGTAAGTGCCACATGCAATTATTGCACATTGACATATTTAAGCGGTAACAGCGTCGCTAGTGTGATTGTACTGCAGGTGCCAACCAAAAACTAGTTGTCAACGCATTGACAGAACAGCTTCCTAACCACAACCGCACTGCACAGTGCGCGCGCATGCACTCAGTTCCAGGAGGTGTCGGGGACAGATTCTCGCCGGTCTCACATATTTACCACAAACATTTTATTACGCTACCTACCTTTCCCAATTTTGTTCTCAATTTTTTCCTTATACAACCTATTACGATTTTTGAACATCGTGTAGCGAAAAATACCCTCTATCCGATGCAATACAAAAATATATATGGTCTCATTGAAAAAAATGTTCGATGATGTCATATCTCGGCTCGAAAGTGTTTTAAAAAAAATCGCCCCATCAGTTTCCTACGGACCATCTCTGATATACGTATGCAAAAAATCAGCAAAATCTGTGGAGCCGTTATCCTGCAAAAGTGCCAACAGACATACACACGCACCACGCACGCACACACACACACATACGCGCACACACACACACACACACACACCCATACGGACGGAAATGTGCCCCCTTGTCAAAAAGTCTTAGGATGACCTGAAACGTCCACATTTGATGAAAAAACACCATGATCAAAAAACGACTATCACAATAGCTACCTAGCTCAGCTAGGAAGCTAATAGTTGCAGTGTATTTATAACCTATAAAACGTTAACCTGGGGTGTGTTTGTTTGTATTGCGCGACATGAATACACAGTCTACTAGTAAAAAACGACAGAGACATGTACAAAGTTGGGTAAAAGAGATTCGCAAAGCACAGAGATATTCAAGTTGTCAGTATACAACCTCTAAGAACAAAGATGTTGGTGGAAAATCAGAACCAGGGCAGGTATGCCTTTACACTCTAAAAATTAACATAGGCCTAGGTACTAAAAGAAATTGGTTATTCTAAGCTTCCTGCAAATGCCAATTTGCTTGCCATTCTGTAACTTTGGAGTACAAAAAGAAATTGTTTAAAGAATTCTGGGAAATGAAGGACTTTAACATGCAACAAAGTTTTCCAAGAGGTTGTATTCGCCCGGCCATAATAAATCGACGAAGACATGGCAATTACGAGAATTCTGAAGACAGCAGACTGAGGTCCATATGCACAAGAAAACTTTTGTCGAAACGTTTGACGTGACACTAAGAAGGTTGCAGTTACTTGGGGAAAAATACTGTCTGATAACATCCAAGTAGTTGATAAGAGAGGAGGCTCACGTCCCCAAAAAATGTCGAGTGGAAAAATCAAATTAAAGAGTGCATCTCTCAAGTTCCTGCTAGGGAAAGTCAATATAGCAGACGAGACAATTCCAATAGGAAATTTTTATCACCCGATTTAAACGTCTCCAAATTGTATAGAGGTTTTCTAGAACAGTATGAAGAGAATGGTCAAAAGCTTCCGGTTTCCAGACAATGGTTCAATTAAAGGTAAGATGGCGGTGGATACAGATGACCGCGATAAATGTGTGTGTTTGAAATGTAATAAAAGGGTAAATAGTGACCAAAAGGGAATCCAGGGTGAAGGATATTGTGGACGATGGTTCCACATATAACATATGTTAAAATAACTACAGTCAAATATAACAAAATCAACGAGATAAATGACTTAATTATGTGGATGTGCATCGAATGCAAGAATGCCCTGAACGTCATGAAATTAGCAGCAAATAATAATTGCAACGAATTCATTACCAGTGTTGCCAACCTAAGGAAGCAAATAATGGAAATTACAGAGAAACTGGATACAAACAGTATCACCGACATGGGGAAATACTTAAATGATCAAATTGAGAATTCAAATAAAACGGTGACAGAAAGTATTTTAAATATAGGGGAAGAAATAAACGCTAAAACAACAGAAAAAACAGAAGAAATCGTTATAAGAAATATGAAAACTGAGCCTATGCTGAAATTGTATCCTGCTCGAAGATAATCAAAGCATCAAAAACTAACATCAACCACAATGAAAGTCAAGGCATAATTATAAAGCCTGAAGAGAAACAAGATGGGATTGTTACAAAGAACGAAGTGCCACAAAAAATTAATCCATGCAAATTAAAAATTGGTATAGCCACCCTAAAGATTATTTCAGAAGGAGGTGTAATAATAAAAACTTGCAAGCAGGAAGACACCAACGCCCTACTACAGCATATTCAATCTGCACTTGGAACAAAATACAATATACATCTAACACAAAAACAACCCCAGTCTTATGATCACAGGACTGCCTCAGAATTATACAGAAGAAGAACTGAAGAAGGAACTAGTAGCACTAAACCATGGAATTGAGGATGAAGATGAATTCAAAATAACTTATTCCAGACAACAAAAGTACAACAAGAAATGGATCTTATATCTAGTTGTTACGGGAAAACTGTACAAACGAATGGTTAATAACTATATAAATATAGGATGGAACTCCTATAAGTGTAGGGAGGATTACAACATCATGCGCTGCTACCATTGTCAACAATATGACCACAAAACAGCTAACAGCAATTTTCAGATAACATGTGCGCGCTGTGGTGACTACCATAAAGAAAAACATTGTAACAGCCAAACAGAATTCTGCATCAACTGCTGGGAATCAAACGATAAGTTCAGTACAAATTACGAAACAAACCACAAGACATATGACGACCTATGAAGAACAGATTATGAAGGTGGATTTAAACCATGAAGCGGAAAATGCCCTAAACGAACTAAATATAGAAAAACCTAGCGATTTTGAAGGTATGTTGAGTGAAATTGGAAGATATACTTTGCAAGCGCCAAGGTCCGCACAACTTCACTGTATTAAAATGGTAGAACGAATAAAATTAAATCGGTACATTAAAATTTGGCAATGAAAAGTGACTTTAAAAAGTGACTTTAAAAAGTGTCGTTAACACTTTTAAGTTACGCAATTCATTTATGGAAAAATTTTATTCTTATTTCTTGCTGCGTGTGAACACAATGTGCAATTTTATAGTTGCGCCACAAAAGTGTACAAGTGTGCGAGTACCATTACGAATATAATAAATATCTGATTACTTGGACACAGGCTGCCCAGAATTTGGAAACAGACCAAAGTTATACCTCTGACTAAAACATACGACTCTAAAGAAGAGACCTAAGGCCTATAAATATTTTGACTTGTTTATCGAAGGTTTTGGAGGGAACAGTGGCGGCTCGTCCCATGACGCAGGTGAAGCGTTGCTTCACCTAAAATTTCCGGAATAACTTTTCTTTTCTCTAATATTATTTTTAATTTTTTTCGCCAAATATTATTTTGATCTTAAAATTAATTCCGTTTATATTATTATAATATCACCTTTAGAATTAGTCCTTTTAGCTTATGTTCATCCGACGTCCTATAATTTCTCTCCGTCGCTCTGCGCTCATGTGAAACAGCAACTCCCCAAGTTCTACGCGTTGACGGCACCGTGCACGCGTCCAACATATAGAGTATTGTTTGCTTCCTAATAATCGTGTGTAATCGTGGTTGCCATGGTAACCTAGCTAGGAGCCTTGTCTATCTTATGTATATAAACAAGGCTAGGAGACATTGGTATTCTAGCATATGTGACGCGATACCCTCAGTTTCTGCATGTCACGTGGTATACGTTTTGATGTTGGAAACTTGTATCTTGGAAATCATGCGCTGCGCACTGCGATGCGTTTTGTGATCTCTTATGTGTTTATTCACGGTGGAAGAAAGATTTTTTAAGTTGTGAAAAACATGTGCCAGTTTTAGGTGGTAACAAAAATAAAAACAAAGTGTACAATCGAAATTTTAAAAAGGGGTGGTACTCCGAATTCGAGTAGTTGTGTGGCAGTTAAGTTTTTTTGTATGCCGTGTTTAATTTATTATTAGTGTTAAGTCAGGTGTGTCGAATAAGAGCGGTTTTAATGATAAACATGAAGGATCTTCTGAGCACATATACGTGTATTTGGTTTCTCAAAGTTGAAGAATAATGTAAGTATTATTGAGGATGCCTTCTTAAAAGAAAATTATAGGCCGTATAGGCGTATATTAAACATTTCAATGAAAATGAGTTTTATGCAGCTGCAAGTTATTGAATTCTTGCAGTTTTTTACTTGGGTAAACAAGATCTATCCGAGGATCTATCATTTCGCGGAAGTTTCCAAGATGTGTTTTGAATTAATCGCGGAAACTGTAAAGAACTGTTAGAATTCTATGTAAGTATCGATAAGCCGCATCAGACATTCAAGAGTACTATAAAAAAATCACGCCCGTGTTTACTACCAATTCTATTCAAAATGAAATACATAATTGACTGCATTTCGCAATATAGGTACCTATCGACGAGCATATCGAACGGGAAATAAAAGAATATATTTTTTTTCTGTTCATGTGGATGATTCCACAGATATTGTCCATAAATCTTAGAGTAGCATTGTAATTAGGTGTGTTAATCCCTCGGTTAATCCCGACGGACAGTTGGTGGCGGTTGGTGGAAAGATTTTTTAGGATTTTATGATGTCGTTTCCAGCAGGATTGCCGAAACATTGTTTAACCTTGTATCAAGGTGCCTCCAAAAATTTGGCTATAAAACAAAACTTATTGGACAATGTTTTCATGGTGCAAGCATGACGTCAGGGCAATTACATGGTCTTCAAGCGAAAATAAAAGAAGCTGGGCCACAAGCAGTTTTTGTTGACTCATTCAATTTTGCAAAGAAACGTCCGTAGGGCAATAAAGTATTTTTAGCGCAGTGGGGCGGTAAAATACTATTTAGATTTAGATCCTCTTTTCACGGTTCTCTATATTAGTCTCTGATTACAGACCGATTGTGGGTAAAAAAGTATTATTACTAACAATGTAATTTTATTTTATCTCGCCCTTTGGGCAAGGCAGTGTAAAACGCAACTTCTATGTGTCGCGAGGATTGAAACACTTCTTTTGTTGATGGTCGCAAGGGGTGGGTGTGGAGCGGCGAAGCTGCTTCACCCATTCCCCAAGTCACGAGCCGCCACTGGGAGGGAACCATGTCATTGCAAATTAGCGAACACCTAAGTCTATACAATATACTCCCCGATTCTCAGTCAGGCTTTCGTGAAAACTATAGTTATTCTACTGCTACTGCTTTACTTAATATTACGGAGGATATATTGGAAGCTTCGGACCGAAACAAATTAACTTTCCTGATTTTCTTTGAGTGTTCGCGAGCTTTTGATACGATTCAGCATAGTATTTTGTACTCAGTTTTACATTATATTTACATGTCAGAGAACGCTTTAAATTTACTAAAAGTTTACTAAAAGGCAGCAGTACATTTCGCTTGAAAATATCTGTTCCGCAAAGAGATGTCTCATTACGGCTGTTCCGCAGGGTTCTATTCTGGGCCCCCTGTTGTTCTTAATGTATATAGTTGCCGTCTTTATTCAAATTTAAAATACTTTAACGTATTTCGATTTTACACTCAATTTATTAACAGTGACTTTATGTATATGTACAAATATTTACAATGATTAACAGTGATTTGAGAACTTAAAATTAACAAATTGAACAATAAGCAGCGAAATATAGTGTGTTTGATTTGATGTGTCATGGCTGATATCTCGGCTATTGTAAGAATTTCAAACAAATGTTATATATGAAAGTTGTTAGACACTTTATTTTCAAGAATTTATTAAAATCAGAAAAACAATTGAGCATCAAATAATTCAGATATAGCAAATACACGCACAATTTTAAATGTAACATACCCAGTAATATTGCATGTTCTAAATCTGCATGAAATTCCCTTTACGACGATATATCACATGTTATATTTATCTAATCGATTAAAGACATAAATCGATAATTAAGTATCTACCAACTGAACGCTTACGCTAGTTACAGCTTCATCCGAAAGAGTAGGCGGTGAAAATAATGAAACTCTGATGTCAGTTTCTACATGATAAATGTTACTTAAGACTAGCTTGACAACATAAAATTATTCAACACAAACACGACATAGTAAGAACAACACGAAAGTAACAATAAATTAGTAGGCAAGTTAAGTTTAAAATTTAAGTTAATAAAATTAAAGTTTTTTTCAAAGTGACCTCTTATGAAAATTAAGAATACGCAGGAATTTACTCGAGTAATTTGACAGTTCACGCGATAGCAATTCTTGTCAAAGCCTACTCTTTCGATCAAAACTCTTAAGTTATGTAGACGTGCAGTTCTTACTTAATTATCGATTTGTGCCTTTAATTGATTAGATAACTATGACATATGATATATCGTTGTAAAGGAAATTTCGTAAAGTTTTAGAATACGCAATAACACTGGGTACGTTCCATTTAAAATTCTGAATGTATTTGCTATATCTGAATTATTTGATGCTCAATTGTTTTTCTGATTTTCATAAGTTATTGAAAACAAAGTATCTCACAACTTTCATATATAACATTTATTTGAAATTCTTTCAACAGACGAGATACCTGCTGTGACACATAAAATCAAACACACTGTATACAAGCAGTAAGTAACAACAAGCGGTGAAAATTAAACAATTAATTACCTAACCTAAACAATCCACAGTACACAAGAGTAGACATATAGAGCCGGTTCTAGGCCATCACATGTAATTCCTTATGGACAAATTGTTTGCAGCGCTTTTTCATGTGATGGCCCAGAATCGGCAGCCGATTCTGGGCCCATTGCCGGTTCTAGGCCAATGGCCGGTTCTAGGCCATCGGGCCATTGGCCCAGAACCGGAAATGGGTCCAGAATCGGCAATGGGCCCAGAATCGGCAATGGGCCCAGAACCGGCTGCCGGTTCTGGGCCTTCACATGAAAAGGCGCTGCAAACAATTTGTCCATAAGAATTTACACGTGATGGCCTAGAACCGGCTCTAAATGTTTTTGGCCATCGGTGATGGGCCAGAATCGGCTACCGGTTCTGAGTCAGTTGCCGGTTCTGGGCCGACAACACCAGATGTAAAAAATGTTGCAACAGGTGTTCTGAGATAATTATCGGTTATAGGCCATTGTTCAAAGTCAGATCCAGAACTGGCATATTGTTTTACTGATGTTTAATTTCACCGAGCATTTCCGAACTCCACCGATCGAGAAGTTATTGAACTGGCGTTGAATTTCATGGAACTTTTCCTGTAACAGGATAGGATGTTGTCAATTTACATCAACGTGAATGTTGTTTGAAAGTCACATAGGTCTCGTTACAGTTTTGCTGCCTGTGTAATAAGATGTGTGGCGTAATAAGATAGTCGGATATCATGTTCAAGGTTACTTAGCATGTAATCCGAACTCTGCCGATTGAGAGGTCATTGACAACACCAGTTGTGAAAAATGTTGCAACAGGTTATTTGAAAGTTAAAAGGATCATGTTACATCTCTCGGTAAGAGGGGGGGAGGGATTCGAATTATTTATATACGTATTGTATAGCTTTTTATATCATTTATAAACCGAGAGCGAATAACGCAAAATGTCAGTCTTCCAAAATTTAAACGAGCAGTCTTACATCAAACCTTACTTAAATGCAAAAGATTTGGTTGAAAATCAGGGGCGTGCGGTGGGTTTACATTCAGTGGAAGCAATAGCTAACTCAACGAACCTAACCTAACCGGTTATTATTGTGGAATATGGATCCCCCTCTTATTTGTAAATTAAATCAATGCGTCTTTCTTGCTTCAGCAACTCTTCGATGACGTCATCATAGAAGTTCGGATTTTGAGTTAATGTTTTGATGAAGTCCTTTTCTATTGATAAAACACCAAGACTTGAAAGTCGCTCCTCCCCCGTTGAGTTTCGAACAAAAGTCTTGATACGTTTCAATACAGAAAAACTGCGTTCGACTGAAGCACTGGTAGCCGGTATGGTTAATACGAGTTCACAGAGTTTGCTCACTTCACTATACGTTGTGTCTAGTTCGTTTTGCTTGAGAAACGTGAAAACATTTGCGCAGTTTCTGATGTCATTAATTTCGGGCAATTCATATAAAACACTTAACTGAGCAGGAAGAGCCACCATGTCAAAAAAGTTTCCGTAAGTTTTCTTTAGGCAGTTGAATGCTTGGTCGGGTACATTCTTCCTGTTACAGAAATGTGTCAATTCCAAAAATTTTAGGTCGCCAAATTCTTTAAAACGGTTGGTCAGTTGCCCACTTATGTTGTCCATTATTTCAATGAACAAGCGCCTATAAGAAGTTTGGATGTCTTCTGGTTCTGGATTAGTGGTCCTTGCCCTTGGTCTCTTCCTGTGCACGTTTATTCCCAGGTCATCCACTCTTTGCCAGAACTCTCCAAATTCGTTCCTTTTCTCCTGGATTTTGCTTTGAAATTCGTTGATTTTATCGACACAGTAGCCAATATCATTTGTTTTAGTCTGAAGTATGCCAAACAACACATCCGTAAACGGGAAAATCGATGCAAATACAACCAAGAGAAAATTAAAATTGAAATCATTCAATAAGAGATCTAAATATCCTCTAGAAGAGTTTATAGTTTCAGCATCCCAGTTTTTTTCATTTACAATAACTTGGAAAAATTCGATCAATGGTTGGCGGTACTGAGATACTGTCTCCACTAAACGTCCGTTATAATTCCATCTCGTTGGGGCTACTCTCGGGAGTCGTTTTTTTATAACTTCGTCTAGAGCCGAAGTTCTTTTCGTCGATTTACTAAAAAATGCGGCCATTCCACTTAAAGTCGAGAAGAACACCTTGCAGTCTTTAATTTGACTAACAGACTGGGAAAGAACCAAATTTAATCTGTGGGCGAAACAGTGTACGAATAGCGCATTCTTGTAGGTTTCCTTTACTTTTGCTTGCAGGCCCCCCAAATGTCCAGACATGACTGCTGCGCCATCATAGCTTTGACCGATTAATTTGTGGCCACATTTGTATTCATTCATAGTTTTCTGCAAAATGTTGTACAAAGCGTCAGCGGAACGATCACTCGTTATACTTAAGAATCCCACAAATCTTTCTTCCACATTCCCATCTTTGGTGACATATCGCAACACAGTGGACAATTGGCTTTGATTTGTTATGTCAGTTGTTTCGTCCATGACAACGGACACAAATTTTGCGTCTGTTATCTCAGCTTTGACTCTGTTTAAAACGACGTTGGCGATGCTTTTAATTATGTCATTTTGAATTCGGTTTGAAGTCCCGCGAAAAACTGTACTTTGTTCTAGATGGTTACTGAGAATTGAATCGTATCTGGCAAGTAAATTCAGAAGAGCGACGTAGTTTCCACGGTTAACACTAGCTTCTTCTTCATTGTGACCTCTAAAACTAAGTTCATGCTCCCCCAAGAAGCACGTGACATCAATTAACCGTTTAACAATCTCCCGATTTTTTCGAACCAATTCATTATGTCTTCTGTGATCTTCCCTTAATTGACGGTCCAAGGCATGCTCTATCCGCGAGGTTCCAAAACGTTTTTGTTTAAAAACCGCTTCTAAATGACTCTTACCGTTACAATGTCTTTTCATCATTTTGTGCAAATTGTTTAAGTCGGACAATCCTGAAGTATTCCACACGTTTTTTTCCGCGGTCGCAAAAAGCAGACATGGCCAGCAGAACAATTTTCCAAGTTTTCCACACCCTGACAACCACTCATGCGTGTTATACACACCGATATTAAAATGTCTTTTGTAGGTCTTCATGTCTTTAGTTATGTCCAGAGCTGGAGTGGGTCGACCGTCTTTTAAAATAGATTGTTTTTCGGGAAATGAACGCATGGAAAAAGGTTTATTTTTCAAGGAACATATAAGGCAGTCACATGCGATATCACCAGTACGACGGCCCTCTATGGCCTCGTCGCTGGACGACACGTCCGCACCCGTCGCGGCCGTTTCCATGAACGCTACACACTCGGTCCCTTGCAAAACTGAACTGGAGCAATAAGCGAAATTTAAATCGCTTACACGGCAGCTATAGGGATGAATGTATAAAACAATGACCTTCGGTCTTGCAAGGCGACTTAGAGCCCGTCAGAAGTAAGCGATCCCCTCCCACGGATTCCTGACGGCTTATTTGGTTGCCGCATTTCAGGCGTCACGATCTTGCTTTCTTGCTTTTCGCGGTAGTAGAGCAGGCGTTTTGGGCGCGCTCCTCTCCATGACAATTAGCTCGCGAATAAAAACAAACAGAAATTTACAACGCAGAAGAAAAACTACAATTTATTAACAACTTCTAAGTGGAAGCAGTGCTTCCATTGCTTCCATGGACCGCACGCCCCTGTTGAAAATAAGAAATATGCAGTGGAAAGTTTTAGTATGCTTAATACTAAATATGGTGAACGTGTAGTTGCAGACTTCGAGGAGAATCGAACAATTTTACCACTACGATTCCGGAGTTTGTTCACAGACGATTACATAAAAACTTTTAATGCACAATTAGAGAAGGAAGAAAAAAAGATTTATTTGATTCAAAAAGGGATTGTAGGTTGCACTGTAAACATAGAATTTGAGGAAGAAGAGAAACAATAATTATCCATAATGAAGGAACAAGAAGAATTAGAAATAAGATTAGAATCTTTCCTTCAATCGCTTAGAAAACTCAATCAAAATTTAGCTGTATACGAATTAAGAAAAAAGTTGAGCCATATTACTTTGGACTCGATCAACAAGAACACTGCAAGAAAAAAATTGTAAGAAGAGTGAAAACTTCTAGCTCTAATGAATACTCGAACCTTTCCTCCGATCGTTTAGAAGACTTGCTCAAGATTTAGTAGTGCATATTTGAATTGAGGAAATTAAGCCAGATGACTTTGCAAAACAACAACCAGCAAGAAACCTGTGAGAAACCAGATGTAGGAAAAACGAGAAAAACTGTTCGTTTCGATTCCATCATCGAAATGTACTATGTGGATGCAAGAGATTCAAACAGAAAAGGACCGTGGGAAATGTATGCAAGAGATCGTGAAAGATTTTGGGATAGAATTCGTAGAACTTCGTTAATTTTGGAACCTATGCTAAAGGAAAGAATCTTGTTACATAATTTGAATGTAGCCTTAAGGTTGTAAACTTATAATATATAAATAAATAAATAAAAATGAATGTACTTATGCATTTTTTAATTATGAGTTGCAAAAAACGTGCAGGCACTTATTTAATAAAACTGAGGTGAATTAACTTTGCAGGTGAGACCAGGTCATTTGTAAGTTCTTGGTACTGGTAAACAAGTTCATCATGTAACATCTGCAAAAAGACCTCTCCTCTTACAGATGTAACATGAAGATTGTTTTTTTCAGTGCTGAGAAATTAAACTCGCCATTTGTTCTTTGGATGTAATAGGAACTAAATGTACGTTGTGATATAAATATAACACATCTCAGATCAACATTTATCAGATTTGATGTAAATAATTCTCCTATTTCATATGTAACATGAAGATCTTGTTGATCAGTATTAAGAAATTAGATTTGACCTCATCCCCAAATATAATGCGTTTCAGTTTTATGAATTAACATATATTCTGATCAAATTATAGCTAATGGTAATAGGTAATGTGACAAAGCCATAATGACACCTAGATAAAATTCAATATATTGAATATTTGTTATAGATTATTGGTTGTCGATTATTGATTATCGATTATCGATTATTGATTATCGATTATTGATTATCGATTATTGATTATCGATTATTGAAAATCGATTATTGATTATCGATTATTGATTTTCAGTTTAGCGATTATTGATTATCGATTATTGATTATCGATTATCGATTATTGATTATCGATTATCGATTATCGATTATTGATTATCGATTATGGATTATCGAGTATTGATTATCGATTATGGATTATCGACTATTGATTATCGATTATCGATTATTGATTATCGATTATCGATTATTGATTATCGATTATTGATTATCGATTATTGATTATCGATTATTGAAAATCGATTATTGATTATCGATTATTGATTTTCAATTTAGCGATTATTGATTACCGATTATTGATTATCGATTATTGATTATCGATTATTGACTATCGATTATCGATTATTGATTATCGATTATGGATTATCGATTATTGATTATCGATTATTGATTATCGATTATTGATTATCGATTATGGATTATTGATTATCGATTATTGATTATCGATTATCGATTATCGATTATGGATTATCGATTATGGATTATCGATTATTGATTATCGATTATTGATTATCGATTATTGTTTATCGATTATTGATTATCGATTATCGATTATTGGTTATCGATTATTGATTATCGATTATTGATTTTCGATTATCGATTATTGATTATTGATTATCGATTATCAATTATTGATTATCGATTATCAATTATCGATTATTGATTATAGATTATTGGTTATCGATTATTGATTATCGATTATTGATTATCGATTATTGATTATCGATTATTGATTATCGATTATGGATTATTGATTATCGATTATTGATTATCGATTATTGATTATCGATTATTGATTATCGATTATTGAAAATCGATTATTGATTATCGATTATTGATTATCGATTATTGATTATCGATTATTGATTATCGATTATTGACTATCGATTATCGATTATGGATTATCGATTATTGATTATCGATTATCGATTATTGATTATCGATTATGGATTATCGATTATTGATTATCGATTATTGATTATCGATTATGGATTATCGATTATGGATTATCGATTATTGATTATCGATTATCGATTATCGATTATCGATTATCGATTATTGATTATCGATTATTGATTATCGATTATTGATTATCGATTATTGGTTATCGATTATTGATTATCGATTATTGATTTTCGATTATCGATTATTGATTATCGATTATCGATTATTGATTATCGATTATCAATTATTGATTATCGATTATCAATTATCGATTATTGATTATCGATTATTGGTTATCGATTATCGATTATTGATTATCGATAATTGATTATCGATTATTGATTATCGATTATTGATTATCGATTATGGATTATTGATTATCGATTATTGATTATCGATTATTGATTATCGATTATTGGTTATCGATTATTGATTATCGATTTTCGATTATCGATTATTGATTATCGATTATTGATTATCAATTATCGATGATCGATTATTGAGTATCGATTATTGATTATCGATTGTTGATTTTCGATTATTGATTATCGATTATTGGTTATCGGTGATTATAGCAACCACACACACACACACACACACACACACACACACACACACATGGGACAATTTCTCGGTTAATGCGTGTCCTAGCTGAAAAAAGAAAAAATACGGGTCAAATATTTTGAAAAGTTATTTCTAATTACTAAATAAAAAACAAAGTTGTCCGATTGCCCTTTGCCCTTTGGTCATTGGTTATTGTTTATTGATTTTTGGTTATTGATAAAAATGATTGCTTATTGATGATTGATGATTGATATTGATTACTGATTGTTATTGATTGATGTTTATCAGGTTGAATGAAAAAATGAAAATGAATGAAATTTGTAAATCTACATATATTTATTCGGCACATAAAAATATTCAAATTTGTACAAACATATATATGCAACTGAGTTCAATTATCTCCACTGTCATAGCCATCATCCCGACTCCAGGAGTTTTCGTCGGTCGACCCGTCGTCAAAATAGGTCACTTCCTCTATCACGTACCTCATGAAGGCGTTGGAAGCTTCGCAGTCGAAGTGGAATTCCCGTCCATCCTCGGTTGTTAAGCACCCCCGAGTGTAAGAAAACAATCCAGTCGTTCGGGGGTGGAAGATGGCCCGCAGCAAGATGTTCATGGGGTGGTCTCCTTGCCGCGTTGGAAACAGTTTGAACTCGGGAACGTTCCGACCCTCCCGGATAGGTTTGATGGTTGGTACTGGAGATGTTATGTATAAATATTCCATTTTTCTTTTTTGATGCTTTCAAACAGACTGTTTACGAAGATTTATACTACACTAACATTTACTGCGACTTATATAGCACAAAAAATGGGGGGAAACATTTGTAATACGAAGATATCAGCTCATGTTACATCGTAATTCGATACAGCAATATCACATTTCACATGTAACTTAATACTGCAATTGTATTTGTTATGAAATCTGATAATCTTAGCATTCCGAGAAACGTTTGTAACATTATTCCTGTAATAAGCAGAACTGTAATTTAATATTATTGTGTCATGTGATTCTCGATGCAACTATAAATTACATCGATCGCTCTGGCAAAATCAGTGTTGACTGAATTGTTTCGCGATTTCGATACATTTTATTGCGGCCATCATGACCTCGGAAACGGTTTCTAATTTGAGTAGTAAACTGATCAAAGTTTACGATCAATCTTTTAAGCTGCTGAAGACATCCAACGAAGTGGACCGCTTCATTCATCGCTTCAAGAGCAGCATCAAATTGGTAAGAATGGCTATCAAGAATAAAATTTTCCTCAAGAAAGCGGATGAAAACCCTTTTAGATTGGAGAGTAATTTGTCATTCCTCACTTTTTATTTGGAAAAATTAAAACAACTGAAAATATCATTTGTCAAAGAGGGGGGTGGCATATTGAAACGTCAAAGCTATGCGAATCTCAAATGGTTAATGTCGAATCTTGTTTTGCTGGTAGATTGCGGACTGGTATCATAACAAATTTAAAAATAAAAGACCCGCTCGCATTTTTAAATAAAGCTTTTCGAAGTTTTGCTTCCAAAATTAGAATTTTGGTGAGAGATTCCATTCTCAAAGTAAATGTCATTCTTACTGGAAATTTTGTCAAGCCTCAGAATGGTGACGTTGATTTGAAATCTTTTTCAACGAGAAATTCCAAAATTGATAGGGGAACGGATTTGAAACAATGGTACAAAACCAATATTATTGACGTGCTCATGGCTAAACTAGAAGACTATAGTAAAAAAGATTATGGTTGGGCGCTGTTAGAAATATTGGGATTGAAAGTTAACATTAGTACTTATTGTCCCATGAAAGGTGGTTATTCAACTTTCGTGCAGCTTCCAGAATGCATTCGAAACAAGCACGCTGTAGTTAATGTAAAAAACGATGACAAGTACTGCTTTCTTTGGGCTTGTGTGTCAGCATTATTTCCTGCATCGAGTCACTCTTACAGAACGTCTTCGTATCCTAATTACCGAGATGTTTTAAATTATGCCAGCATTGACTTTCCTATTTCGCTTAACGATGTCACCAAATTCGAGAGGTTAAACAATCTCTCTATTAATTTATTTTGTTTGAATGATACAGACAAAGTGCGGCCATTTCGTTTAAGTGAAAATTTTTGTTCCCAGAGAGAAGCTATAAATCTTTTGGTGCTGCAAGCTAATAAACCTTTGAAATTTCAGCGCGTGTTAGAAGTCTCCAAGGCCAAGCGTCAGCACATGAACAAGTGCTGAAGCGGCGGAACCCACGCTATAATTCTGCTTATTGTTATCTTTGTGCTTAGTAGACATTTTAGTGTGAGAAACTTTGTTTTATGAAATGTTAGAGTTAGTTGTAGTCTGAATTCCACACTTAAAACATCTTTTGTATTTACTGAATAAATTAAAATTTTTAAAAATTGGTTTTTCCTTTGAGGAAAAATATCTGGCGCAGTCGGTAGGATTTTCCCAAACGACCGAGGACACACATCGCCGTACGTTGTTCGATTTTAATCGTTAATTGGGAAAACTCCAAAAATTTTCGGTTTCGGCAAAAGTTCGGTTGAGTTCCGGAATTCGTGACCATTGTCGGTACAGCTACAACTCACCTTTCGACGCATCCAGAGGGAAGGACAAACATCGCCAGAACTTATTGGATCCCGAAAACAAGCCCTGGGCAAGAGACAAAAATCGCTCAAACCTATAGGCAAAAACTAGGCTAAGAAGAAGAAAGATGAGAATATCCACAGCATTTTTAATGTAAGTCTGTTCATTACTAATTTACCTACTTTACATTTAATTATTTTCATTTATTTGTGAATTTCGTTTATATTTTTTTTGTAAGTGTTTTTATTTTTGATGCAAAGTTCTATTGACGAGTTAACAGAAAAGATAATTAATTTAAGTTTTAAAGAAGATACAGAAGTAATAAATTCAAAGATAGATTTAGAATTAGATAATAATTTAAGTTTAGAAAATTTAGTTGAAGAATTAGACATGGCAACAGACGCTTCAAGTAATAGAAGTAACATTGCTTTATTAAGATACCAAGCGGATAATATACCGTCATTTGATGGTAATACAAAACAGTTAAATCGCTTCATTTCTGCTTGTGAACATTTGTTAACAAATTTTCAGAATACAGCAAATATTTTAGATCCAATTAATGTGTGTTTAATTGATACGATTTTGAATAAACTAACTGGCAGAGCCGCCGATTTAATTTGTTCAAGAACCGAGTTATCAAACTGGAAAGACATAAAAAGTACTTTAATTTTGACGTTTTGCGATCAAAGAGGAATCGATTGTTTAATTCAGGAATTAATCAATTTAAAACCAATCAGAAATGAACCACCTTTGCAGTTCGGTATCCGAATTCAGGATACACGCAGTTTGTTATTTTCTAAATTGAATTCAACAATACAGAACCCCCAAGAAAAATTAATAAAAATAAATCATTACGATGATTTTGCTCTGAAGACTTTTATAAACGGTCTTCCGTATAATTTACAGTTGGTTGTTAGGTTAAAAGATCCTGACTCCTTAGAACAAGCTATGTCATTTGTGACAGAAGAAGAAAATTTCCGACAGTTCAGTCATAATTCACATCAGCAGTCTTTCAATAATCAAAAACCTGTTTTTAATTTTAACAACACTCCTAAACCAAATTTTTACCCACAAATTCCACGACAACCTTTATTTAATAGACCACTATTCAACCCCAATCCTTATCGTCCCCAATTTGGACAAAATTATTTACCAAGACCGAATTTCTTCCAAAATTCCCAAAACCCATTCCAAAATCGAAATGTACAAGCTTCACAAATTTTCCCCAGACCTTTCCCAAATTTCCAAAATTTTAGACCTCAAAACTTCATAAAACCATTCCCCAATTACGTAGGACAGAATTTTAACAAATTTAACCCAAATCCTAATCCAAACCAAAGCACTATGACCAAAAATAGTAGACAGTATCCACAGCCGATGGACACATCATCTGGCAATACCCACATGCAAAATAAACCCAAATTTATTTCTCAAGAACTGTACAATCAAGAAATAAATTCTGTGCAAGAAACTCTAGATCAATACTCAGATCAAGATTACTCAAACTACCTACAATACCTACAGCAAGACGACATAACAAACGTTAACCCTATACCCGACGAAAATCCGGAAGAAAATTATTACGAACAACCAGAAAACTCTGAGGAACCACAAACTGAAAATTTTACCCAAGCTTCGATCCCCACGGACGAGACGTAGTATTTATTAACAGTTTCAACCCAGACCTTCCTTACATCCACATTCCCGAATTAAATGCAAATTTCCTAATAGATACAGGTAGTTCCAAAAGTTTAATAAAACCTAATTTAGCTGAAAATATGTATAACCAGTACATTCAACACGAAATTTTCAATATTCAAACCGCTCATGGAACAACTTTTCATGACAGAGTAGCTCACATTCCAATATTCAATGTTTTTCAAACTCCAGGGTTTCACAAATTTTATCTGTTTGATTTTTCCGAAAAATTTGATGGACTAATAGGTGCTGATTTATTGAAACATCTCGACGCGAACATAAATTTAAATTCTCGTAAAGTCAGTACACCAAAAACTGTGATACCGATTCATTATCAACAAAAACCGATAGAAAATGCTAAAGTCCCCAATAAATTATTCAATTACAATATTTCGGCTAGATCACAACAAATTGTAGAAATTCCAGTTAACCAAAAGGACGGACTAGGTATACTAAATTACCAAAATATTAAAAAGGGTATCGAAATTCCAAATTGTGTAGTTAATATAAAAAATTTTATGGCTGTTACTTCAATAACAAATTCTAACGAAAACTCTACTAATTTTATTTTGGATAAACCTTTTGAAGTAGAACCATTTAGTGATAACCAAATAAATTTTATGAGCGACTCAGAAGCGAACAAAAAAATTTCTGTCGAACAAGACAACCTTTTAAAATCAAACATGAAAAATTTACGTTTAAATCATTGTAATAGGGAAGAGAAAGAAGCTATCCGCAAACTATGCTGTAACTATCGTGATATATTTTATTGCGAAGACATACCTCTAACTTTTACCAACAGAATACAACATAAAATAAACCTGACTGACGAAAAACCTATATTTACGAAGTCCTATCGTTATCCACATGTCCACAAAACTGAAGTAAAATCCCAAATTCAGAAAATGCTCCAACAAGGCATCATCCAACCTTCCTATTCCCCATGGTCATCCCCTATTTGGATAGTCCCCAAAAAATTAGATAGTTCCGGTAAACAAAAATGGCGTGTAGTAATCGATTTTAGGAAACTTAACGAAAAAACAGTAGACGACAAGTACCCCCTTCCTAACATCACCGAAATCCTAGACAAACTTGGCAGAAGTCAGTATTTTAGTACTCTAGACTTGGCTAGTGGTTTTCATCAAGTAGAGATGGACCCGAGCGACATTCAGAAAACAGCTTTTACTACAGACGAAGGACATTTCGAATTTAAAAGAATGCCATTTGGTTTAAAAAATGCTCCTTCCACGTTTCAACGTGTGATGGATAGTATTTTACGAGGATATCACAACGAGATCTGTTCCGTATATTTGGACGACATTATTGTTTTCAGCGCATCTTTAGAGGAACACATTTTAAAATTAAAACAAATTTTCCAAAGGCTTCGAGATGCAAATTTCAAAATTCAGTTAGATAAATCCGAATTTCTTAGAAAAGAAGTCGCCTATTTGGGACACGTAATCACACCGTCTGGCGTAAAACCAAATCCAGAAAAAATAATATCAATACAAAAACTTCCTCTTCCAAATTCTCAAAAAGAGATAAGATCATTTTTAGGACTTTTAGGATATTATCGAAAATTTATTAAAGACTATTCAAAAATTACTAAACCCATGACAGCTTGCTTGAAAAAAAATAGCAAAGTAGTTCATTCTCCCGATTTTGTTAAATGCTTCGAAACATGTAAAACCCTTTTAACAAATGCCCCAATTCTCCAATATCCAGACTTTCAAAAACCATTTATACTCACGACCGACGCAAGTAATTACGCACTGGGAGCTGTACTTTCACAAGGAGGCGTTCCAAACGATAAACCGATAGCATACGCATCTCGCACCCTTAACGATCACGAAATTAATTACTCCACTATCGAAAAAGAATTATTAGGCATCGTTTGGGCCTGTAAACATTTCAGACCGTATTTATTCGGCGAGAAATTCAAAATTTACACAGATCATCGACCTTTAGTTTGGCTGTTCAATATTAAGGAACCAAATTCAAAGTTAATCAGGTGGAGACTTAAATTGCAAGAATACAATTACGAAATTGTATACAAAAAGGGTAGTCAAAATACAAACGCTGACGCACTTTCTCGTGTTTGTATTAATGCCATAGAAAATGAAAGTATTCTAGGTAACCCAGGTGAAATAAATAAAGACATTTTGGAGTATTTAACAAATTTAGCAGAAAATCCAATCCTAGATCAAGATCCCGGACCTTCAACAAGTAACATAAACAAACCTCCAAAATCCAAAATTAAAATCCTCCAGAACATTCAATTAAAACCTCCTATGCCGGAAATTGACGAAAAACTTGACGACTCAGATGACACAGTTCACAGCATAGACGCTAACGATAACTTTAACGACGGAATACAAATTTTAGAGGATATTATTAATAATAAACCAAATCAAATTCTAATATCCAATAATCCTCATAACAAATTAAACGTAACCTCAGAAAATGTAGGAAAACTCAAAAACTTGAAGGTAAAAATTCCTAAATTCAATAAAAATTTAATTTTAGAATTTCTCAGAGATTATACCAGCGAAAATAAAACTTTTCACTTGTATTTTCATGACGAAAAAATGTACGCTCTTTTCAACGAAATTTATATCAAACATTTTCATAATCTGAAATTAATAAGATGTACAAAATTGGTAAATTTTGTCAAAACAGAAGAAGAACGTTTACTAATGATAAAGTACCAACACGAAGGAAAACTAAATCATAGAGGCATTCCTGAAACTCTAGAACTTCTTAAAAGAAATTATTATTGGCCGAGTATAAAGAACGATGTAACTAATTACATCAACGATTGTCAAATTTGTAATAAAGCCAAATATAATAGACGACCACCATATGTACCTCTTGTTTTAACAGAAACTGTAGGAAAACCTTTCGAACTTTTACACATTGATATATTTACTTTCGATAATCAAAATTTTCTAACCGTTATCGACGCATTCACAAAATTAGGACAAGCAATTCCAGTAACTGGTAAAAATGGCATAGAAATTTGCGACGCTTTAACATTATATTTCTCATTTTACGGTGTACCTATGAGAATAGTCGCTGATCAGGGTACCGAATTTAAAAACGAAACAGTACAAGAATTATTAAAATTACATAAAATTAACGTCCACTTTACGACAACAAATCACCACGAATCAAACGGTCTAATCGAACGCTTTCACTCTACCTTAATCGAGCATTTAAGAATCTTAAGAGGAGTACACGGCAATCAAAATGTTCAAATTCTTATGAAATACGCCATAATAGCGTATAACAATTCAATTCATTCTGCTACAAAATTTACCCCGATCGAATTAAGGTTAGCAATAGGGAAGTATTAGAAAGAGTTGGGGAAAAGCGAAAGGTATGGAAAACAATAAAGAGTAGGAGAGATAGGATGGTAGGACACCTTCTAAGACACGAAGGAATAGTTCGTGACATACTAGAGTCAGAGATAGGAATAAAAAGAGGTAGGGGTAGGCCTAGATTAGACTACTGCTCTCAAATAGTTAGGGATGTAGGATGTTCTACTTTTAGGGAAATGCGTAGGTTAGCTCAGGATAGAAAAGAATGGAGGTACGCGTCCAACCAGTCTTCGGACTGAGAACCTTATGATGATGAATTAACTTTAGGACATACAAATAGTAGAGATCCTTCTGATCTAATAAAAGAAAATTTTTACAACGACTATGTTTTTAACCACAGACAAAAATTAGATAGTCTGTACAAAAATGTTAACCAAAATTTACAGTCAAAAAAGGAAAAAGTATTAGAAAATAGAAATAAATTAGGACCAGAACCTTCCCAATTTGAAGTAAATCAAAATGTTTACAGGAAAACAGACAGAAGAAACAAAAAGGAAAATAAATTTACAGGGCCTTATGTAATAACAGAATTCTTAGAAAATAATAAGGTAAAAGTACGAAATTCAAAAGGCAAATATTTAGTTTTACACCTGAAAGAACTAAAACCTAGTTCTCTTGTTACAGATCCTCAATCCTGACAATTGCGAACGGTAACCCACCTCAATTTCATAATATGAACGAAAATCCAGGCCTCCTACCTTTACATTTAGGATCAGCTCAAAATATGATCAATTATTGGTCATTTGTACAAATTTTTGATTTGTCCAATGTTATAACTGAATTTGAATTATTACATTCGCAATTTAGCAAACTTAAATCTGCTTTAGAAAATTCCACTCAACAACAACAAGAATATTACAATTCCTACAAGTTGGTAAGTACGTTAGAAAATAGAATAATATCACAGATCAGGCAAATTATTCCAAATTTTAATATCACGAGAAATAAACGTGGCATTATTAATGGACTGGGATCAATCATAAAAATTATAACAGGTAATTTGGATAATGAAGACGCAGAAAAATATGACCGGGCTATAGAAAACTTGTCAACCAACCAACAAAAAATCAAAACCATCGTTAGTAAACAAATTACGTTACTACAAAAATCCATTGATACATTCCAAAATTCAACAAAGTCTTTAGAACACAATCAGGTAATTTTAGTTTCAAGAATTAGAGAAGCCGAGGAAACAATCAAAAACTCGACGCTAAAAACTACAGAAATTTACGACCACTTTATAGTTCAATTGTTTTTATCTGAAATTCAAATTGCATATCAAATGATTTATGACGTACTTGAAAAAATCGAAATTGCCATTTCTTTCTCGAAACTGAACACATTTCATAACGCTATTGTAGATCCTTTTGATCTATTACACGAAATATCAAACATTGACACTCAAGTAACCGACGGTAAATTACCCTTCGAACCAAAGATAAATAACATCTTACTTTTTGAAAAAATAATAAATATCAAAAGTTATAGTAAACAGAATCAGGTCATTTTCATTATAGAGATTCCAATAGTTGAAAACGAAATTTACAAATATTACCACTTATACCCGATTCCTGTCCCAACGAATCACTTATTCAAAGTCATTGTACCCCAAAATAATTATCTTATCCTAAATGAACATGACTATATACTTTTCGACGAAAAATGCAAAGAAATTAGCCCTATTCAATACATATGTAACGAAGGAAAGAACAAAATCCATCAGTCCACGCCCTGCGAAATTCAAATGTTAAAATACTCAAAGAACCTCACCGAATGCCGACTTGTACCAATCGAAATTAAGAAGACGAAGTTTCAAAAACTAGAAGATAACAAATGGATAATCGTAATACCTACTGAAAATGTAGCTATCCAAAAATGTCAAGGAACCGAAGAAAATGTACCATTACAAGGTACTTACGTAATGGAATTGAACACAAGATGCGAAGTACAAATAGACGGTTTAAAATTGAAAACTTTCCAAAATGTGAAACAAGTGTTTAAATTTATTGAACTTCCAAAATTAATTATTAGTGACAAAAAACTTATAGACTTCGAAGTGAACACAAACCCCATAAATTTAGACGATATCAATTTAAGTGATTTGAAAAACCTTCAGGAAAATCTTCAAGAACAAAATAAAAATTTAGAAAAACTTTCGGATAAACCGGTTCATTTTAATAAAATAAGTGTTTGGACATTACTAATTTACTTGTTCATGACAATTATTGTGATTGCATATATTTACAGAAACATTTCAGCAAAAAGAAAGAAAATTCAAGAAAATGAAGATAGAAAAACAGAAGAAATTGTGATTTGAACATCCGTTCCACTATATGTTCAAGTCTAAGGGGGGAGGTGTTAGAAGTCTCCAAGGCCAAGCGTCAGCACATGAACAAGTGCTGAAGCGGCGGAACCCACGCTATAATTCTGCTTATTGTTATCTTTGTGCTTAGTAGACATTTTAGTGTGAGAAACTTTGTTTTATGAAATGTTAGAGTTAGTTGTAGTCCGAATTCCACACTTAAAACATCTTTTGTATTTACTGAATAAATTAAAATTTTTAAAAATTGGTTTTTCCTTTGAGGAAAAATATCTCGCGTAAACCCCAACGAGGAGCAATTCTTTCATTATACTTGGATAAAGAATTTCTCTAGACTCGTCTCAACTCAAATTTCTAAAAGAGGTCACAAGCAGTACATTTGTTACATATGCTTAAATCATTTTCTTACAAACGAAAATTTACAAAAACATATCGAATACTGCAGACATTCAAATTTGTGTTTTATTAAATTACCTGAGAAACAGGAAAACTACTTGTTCTTTAAAAACGTTCGCTTTCAAGAAGCTGTCCCTTTTTGCATATATGCCGACTTAGAAAGTCTGCTTGAAAAATGTGACCAACCGAGTTCTTTTCAGAATACATGGAATTATCAGAAACATACAGCCTTTAGTGTGGCCTATTATTTCAAGTGTTCTTACAATGATTCCTTGTCTTCGTTTAAAATGTATAGAGGTGAAGATTGCATAAAGTGGTTCATTACAGAATTACATAAAATTGCAAAGTTTACGAACGAAGCGTTTAAGACGATTATTCCTATGTTAAATTTCGACAATCAACAATCTAATGTTACAAGTTGTCATATATGTAAGAAAAATTTTGAACCGGGCCAAATTAAAGTGAGGGATCATTGTCATTTTTCTGGCAGATTTAGAGGCATGGCTCATCAAGGATGTAATGTAAATTACAAAAATTCTCACGCCATACCAGTTGTTTTTCACAACCTCAGTGGATACGATGCTCATTTTATAATAAGAGAGTTAGCTTTGCTCATCCCAGGCCAAATTAAACTTCTGCCAATAAACAAGGAAAAATATATATCCTTCACCAAATACGTCGAAGGAACGAATGTAAACTTTCGATTCATAGACTCCTATAGATTCATGGCTAGTAGCATCGAAAAGCTTGCGTCTTATTTAAATGATGAGAAGAAAGTTATTACTCGTTCTCTTTGCAAAACAGATGAAGAATTTAAATTGTTAACTCGAAAAGGAATTTTTCCTTACGATTATCTAGACTGTTGGGAAAAACTTGAAGACGCAAGACTCCCCGAAAAGCAATCATTTTACAGCATCTTGCACGATGAAGCGGTTTCTGAAAGCGACTACCAGCATGCAAGCAATATTTGGCAAACATTTGACATTAAAACTTTGGGACAATATTCAGATCTATATTTAAAAACAGACGTCCTTCTCCTATCCGATATTTTTGAAAATTTTCGTCAGACGTGTTTGCAAACATATACATTAGATCCTCTTCATTATTTTACGGCACCTGGTTTGGCCTTCGATGCCATGTTAAAGACCACAGGCATACGTTTGGAGCTTCTCACTGATATTGATCAAATAATGTATATCGAAAGAGGCATCCGAGGCGGAGTGGCTCAGTGCTCCAACAGATATGCTGAAGCTAACAATAAATATATGGACGCTTTCAATCCCCAGGAACCGTCCACTTATTTAATGTATTTCGATGTAAATAATCTATATGGGGCGGCAATGTCTCAGTATCTCCCGTATGGAGAATTTGAGTTTCTTGAAAAAGAGGATATCGTTCTCAAACATCTAAATTTCTTGGACATTCCAGATGATTCTGATGTTGGTTACATATTAGATTGTGATTTTGAATATCCTTCCCACCTGCACGAACTCCATAGCGATTTACCTCTGGCACCCGAACATATGGTTCCACCCGTAAGCGAATCAGATTCTAAACAAAAGAAACTGCTCTTAACGTTGTATTCAAAAAAGAATTATATTATTCATTACAGGAATCTAAAGCAGTATGTCAAATATGGACTGAAGTTAACTTGTACCAATAGGGCTCTTAGGTTTAAACAGAGCCCTTGGTTAAAAAAATATATTGACTTGAACACTGAAATGAGACAAAAATCTGAAAATGATTTCGATAAAAATTTTTATAAACTCATGATCAATGCCGTTTTCGGCAAATGCATGGAGAATGTCAGGAAGCACAAAACCGTTCATTTAGTTACAAGATGGGAAGGACGTTTTGGTGCGAGAGATTATATTTCTAGACTAAATTTTCACGATCGCACAATTTTCGATGAAGACCTGGTTATTATAGAAATGAATAAGTTGGAAATATTTATGAATAAACCTATTTATGCAGGCTGCAGCATTTTAGACATTTCCAAAACTTTTGTTTACGGTTTCCATTATGGGTACATGTTAAAAGAATTGGGTGACAAAGCGAAGCTTCTCTATACGGATACGGACAGTCTCATATACGAATTTTCGAATGTAGATATTTACGAAATTATGAAAAGGGACAGTAACATGTTTGACACTTCTGACTATAAGGTTGACAATCCGTTCGGTATCCAGCTAAAAAACAAAAAGATTCCCGGGTTAATGAAAGATGAGAATAACGGCAACATTATGTTGGAGTTTGTAGGTTTGCGAGCAAAAATGTACGCTTACATCGTGCAAGAAGTAAATGGTATTTCGGTGAACAAGAAATCTAAAGGTTCCACAAAATCTACCATGATAAATATTTCGATTGATGATTATAAAGATTCCCTTTTCAATTTTAAAGTAATTTCCAAACAGCAGCACCTCATACGATCAAAGAAGCATGAACTGTTTTCGATTAAACAAAATAAAGTTGCTCTGAGTCCTTACGATGACAAACGAATTTTAAGTTATTTCACGACTGATACAAAACCATGGGGCTTTTTCGCCACATATTGATGATTTTTAATCTGCGACATTTTCAAGGTTACATGCTTGCTGTATTTTAGGTATATAAATAGCGAATTATACTTGTTGAAAACAGTTTGTGTTTTAAAGATGTCGATTCCACTTCATGCTCAGATGAAAGTGCGTTTGCATCGTGAAGTGCTTCGCATTTACGAACAATTTTTAACGCTTTCCATTACTGGGCGCTCAGAGTTTCATAAACATTTAATGTTAAATAAGATATTGAATAAAGTTGATATCGTTGTGCCGAACATGGCCATTTATTGGGCTGCAACAAATGCACGCGTGACAGACAAGAATATAATTCGTTTGCTGCTCGATAAAAGAGAAAAATTGGATGAACTCGTCAGTGAGGTGATGGAAGCTTGTTTGCGCGATGGATGTCGCAGTCTTAATTTCCAAAAGTTAAATTATATTTTGCATAAAAATAATTTTAACTTCAACAGTTTTCACAAAATTTACCTCTTTGAAATACTGTCCGGCGAAAAATATAATGAAAGCTTTCGATGCAATAACACTTTATATGAGCTAGAAAATTTCGTTAAAAATCACAAAAGTTCTCTTCAATGTGTTGATGATGTTATTTGTGAATTAGCTTACAAAGCTAATGCTAAATTACTTGAAAATTTTATTGCTGTTCTCAAGATTAAATCTTTTGCTTTTAATTTCACGCCTTCCACAAATAAACGACACTACAATATCGTCAATTGGTTGAAGCGAAATATTCAAAAGGGCGAAGAAGGTGGGAGCCCTCTGGGATGGCGATGTGGACCAGATTCTGACGTGTGGCCCTCTACTACATTTGAAGACTACAAAATTACCTTATCTTTATTAAACTGTGTAATTTAGAAACTATGCGGGCAAATAAAACAATTTGAAATATTTTAGTACCTTTATTTATTTATTTATTTATTTATTTATTTATTTATTTATTTATTTATTAACATTTGTATTCATTGCACCATTTGTGCAATAAGAAAATATTTTCTCTTGCACATTGAAGTTTATTTATAAAATGATTCGTACAGTGGAATGAAGTAGTTAACTTATATCTACATTTTAACGTACTTAAATTAGGACAATTCATCGATTGCATGTCAATTACATTATTGGAATTAATCAACATTTTTTGAAGCCAAATTTTTTTTTCTAAACCTTTCACTAAAATTACTCTATTTGGTTCAATTTTACTGCTAAAAAATCTAGACACTTCTTTATAACTAATAATAGGTGCAGTTTCGTCGTCGAGAGACTTCCATGCTAACCCGTGGATATTGCGAGTTAACCATTCCATATGGTTTCGAGTCTCTTCTGAAAGACAGTAATATTCCATAGGCATAGAAATCATGGAATGCCAGAAAGAACCCTTTGCTACATCATACACAGCAATTTCTCTGCACAAGAATTCTGATTTTTTGTACTTAAATCCTTGAACGTCTACGATGTACATAATTTATAGTGCCCTCACAGCGTTCGTTAACGGATTGTATTTGATTAAACGATCGTGTAATATAAGACAATAACAAGCTGTGTTTGCAGGAATATTTGCACTAGCTTCGAATTCTAAACGAATGTCGACTGCACCAGATTTTAGGATTTCGTTCTGCCGAGAACAAGCCAGAGGAGCTGCGTCGCGGAAACTTATAGGTGTGAGAAGAGGTTCGCATTCCCTCTCGTAATATGACTCTTGGAATTGTGCATACATCTCATACAGCGTTGAAAATAAGTTGCTATCAAAATTCAAATTAACGTTGTCGTACGGATAGGTCTCTGAATTCAAGTACAGCTTGATGTTGGTTAACTTGCAATGATCGAACCTGCTACAGTCTTTGCCTATCTTGTTTTTCCTGTCTGTTTGAAGACCCACTAAAATAAAGCGTGGTTTTTCCAGCTGATTTGTGGTTTTCACTGACCAGGTGTGACGTAGAGTTTCCTGTAACAGTGGATACTCATGCAATTCCCATCCTCTGAAAGGTACTTCTAGTTCTACATTTTTTGACATATAGGTTATAAGTTTCAATCTCTGAGTGTCTGCTACGGCTATGTGTGGCACTTTCCATAACACTTTCAGTAAAGTTACTTTCAATGTTTCATCTTGCTTTTCGTTAACTACAGCGTTGGTATCCGAATTACTTCGTATTAATACAAGTTCTTGCCGTACATTTAAAACAATTTTCTTAAAATCCTCGCAAAATCCTAGGAACATCCTTAGCGGAATGCTGACATTAAAATTCCCGTTGTTGTCAACAACTGTAGAATTTTGCATCGGGAACCATCCGGCGTTTTGCAAACGCACGCTCTCATTTACATTGTATGAAACATATCCCTTCATTGTTGAAGTTACTCCAGGATTCCGTACGCGATCCACGACAGATCCACCCATTTCATATCTTATTTCATCAAATAAAAATAATACACCGTTATTTATGAAACGTGCAGTTTTTGAAGCTGTTCCTCCGGTCGTCAATAATTTGCCTTCGATGTATAGAGAACTACCCCAAGGTAACGTATATGCATCCTGTTGTTGGATGGGAATTCGAATTTCATCATTATTTTGAAGAGATGTAGCTGCATATGGTTGATGCGTATGTTTCTCTGCATTAACTATAGCGTTGTCGAATACAGCCCTTTCGTTCACGTTTAAAATTTCACTATTCATGGCTAGTCCTAATGGTGCAGAGAATAATAAGTTCGCAAAAATTCGATTTGCAAGCCACTTTCACTCTAATCCACAGCTTTTTTAATTTTCCTATCTTTCACTAGCTTTATCTTCAGGCCTAACGATTTGAGAAAACCTCTGTTTGCTTGTGTTAGGTGAGACGAAGGATTAGAAAAACTGACTGTGTGTTTTCTGGTGGGTGTATTTATATTACCCCCATTTCGACGTCTCTTCCAGTTATCGTAACGGATCCCCATTATCGATTCTTTTCAAATGTAGTCTTACCGTTATCGCATCACCTCTGAAATTGATCAAGTTTCCGTTTTGATCTAGTATTTTAACTGTAATTTCGCTTATCTGGTTGGTGTTTATTGGTAAATAAATTACGTTTTTGGGGGTTTCGGTTATTTTGAATCCTGCCGGTACTGATGGAAAGAATTCATGTATGACATGTACTTGTTGTCCGTTAACATATGATCCTCCTACTAAATTACATCCTACACATATTGCGCTAATTTTTACTATGTTTACTGGAGAGTCCGATACGTGTCGTTTATCTGGTTGAAGTTTACACGAATCAAAACCCAACAACCATCCAATCGAATCTTTCTTTGTAAAATCAATTTCATAGTTGCACTTAATTTCACTTCTCAGAGTATTATTATTTGCACGTATATCCAAAAATACTGGAGGCTTTCTACTCTCACTGTTGTAAGCAGTGTAAAAGTTTTTATTCGGATTCGATACATCGTTTTGCTCTCCGAAAGTAGAAGTATCAGTGTCTATAGATTTGCGAAGCTTTTTAAAAGATGTTTGCAGAAACTCATTAATATCGTTAACTTCGTAAGATCCTTCTGGTATTTCAATATAATCCCCGCTTTGGCCATAATAAAACTTGTTGCATCCAGTTTCTATATTCGGGAACGAATTGTATGCTTCAAAGTTTATTAACCCCAACACGTACTGTGCATTATCTTCGTTTAAATTAATTGGTGGGTATAAGTTTGCAGTTAAAATAGACGTGTTTCCAGTCAGAGTAAATGTAAAAGACATGTTTCTTATCACTCGTTTATTACGTAATGACACAGTTTTCTTTTCTTAATCTAATTATACAAAAACTTTAAGCATAAGTGGCCACAATTTACTGTATCGAACGATTGGAACATTTCATGATTATAGAGAATTTTGCAGTCACCACCGCCACAAGTTAAATATTCTATTAATTCTGTGGGCGGTCTCAGATTACCGTAACTGTCGAAATATGTTGCAGAATTCGCATCCTTTTTGTATGCTGTCCAGTGCGTCCCAGGTCCTTCCTCATCGTCCAGATTTATAATACCACATTCTTTCATCCGAACTTTACGAGGCAAATTATTTCGCATAAAAACACCTCGGAAATATTTGATTTTTAGTTTTCTTACATATTTCTCCAAGTCAAAATTAGTTAGAGAACGTTTAGGTAATTTTATTGGTAGTTTTTTGGTTGAGACGGAGAGTTTAAAAAAAGACCTAAACCTTTCTTATACGGTTTCAGGTACAATCCTTTTCCCATCGCTATAGATTCCATCATTTTGTTATGACGAGAACTTTCATTCAATTGGTCTTTTGCAGACTTTGCATCATTAACAGCTTTTGCGATTCCAGCAGCTCCACCGCTGAGTGCACCGAGGGCACTTAATCCTGCAAATATCGGTATTAACGGCAAGAAGCCTCCAGTTTTCGGCAAAGGTATAATCCTCTTTGGCTTAATTGTTTTCCTCCTTTTCGCTCTTTTCACTGCGTTTACAGCAATTTTTATTGCATCGCTTATACCGGCATATTTGCCATTTTTTAATGCAGCAGTTGCTTTTCTAGTCACGTCTGTAAACTTCAGAGCTCCGCCAGCTTTCTTGGTTTTGTGTTTAGATTTTCTTATACGTTTAGAACTGCAACCCATTCCCAATTTCAATTTCGTTTTCATAGCTGCAGCCACCCCTAATGCAGCTGTTTTCTCTCCCCAAGAAGAATCTTTGGATTTGAATCTTTCTGCAGCCTTTTCTGCTAAAAGTTTATCTGCTTTATGCCGATTAGCTAAATTGTTGGTTTCTGAATAAGCTAAGTCGTGTGTCTTACAAGCTTCGTCCAAACCGTTCACACCAATATCACCTCGACGCAGTCTTTTTCTTAGCTTTGTTCCAGGTCCACAAAATTTATATCCAGGTATATGGATTTCAAATGGTAATTTATTTATTGCAGAATTTAGTAAACTACCACCACTTTTACTTTTACTTGTCTTTGTATTACCTTTAAACTTTCTGCAGTGTTCTAGCATTTAGGCAGCGCTAGTTCGACGAATATGTTGGTACTGCAGAAGAGTTTGGTGTTATCTATTTATATATTCCCCATCTATATCCTGCAGCATCAGTATAAGAAAAGTCATGCGTGTTATAAAGCAGACTCTCACTTTACCAATTAGTAATCATGATGATGATGGAAAATGTGCAAGTTTTAAACGCCATGGGCTGTTATTACCTACATCGATTCGTTGCATAGTTGTGGGTCCATCAAACTGTGGGAAAACAAATGTTATGATTAGTCTCATAGAGCATCCTAACGGATTGCGCTTTGAGAATGTTTACGTGTATTCCAAATCGCTATTTCAACCAAAGTATCTATATTTAGAAGAATTATTGAAACCTATCAAAGAAATTAATTACTACACATTTAAAGATTGTGAGAACATTTTACATCCATCGCAAGCCAAAAGAAATTCTTTATTTATATTTGATGATGTAGCTTGCGACAAACAGAATGTTATTCGAGATTACTTCAGTATGGGTAGGCATAAGGATGTAGATTCGTTCTACTTGTGTCACACGTACACTCGTATTCCAAAACATTTGATTCGAGATAATGCAAATGTTTTAGTTCTTTTCAAGCAAGATGATATGAATTTGAAACATGTCTATGAAGACCATGTTAATACGGATATGAAATATGATCAGTTCAGGAATATGTGTGAAATATGCTGGAAACACAAATATGGATTCTTAGTGATTAATAAAGATTCCGAGCTGAACAGCGGAAAGTACAGAAAAGGTTTCGATCACTATATATATCTTTAGGAGTACAAACTGATTTAGACGTCAAAGGAATCCTTGACTGGTATCAGTATTTTTAATATTGCTGTGTCTTCCAGTACTAACTTATTTGTGTAACAAGAGTTCGCAAGTTGTGTAACGGATTACAGAAAATGAAAAATATTGACATAGAGATAAAGAAATGGTTAATAAACAAAAGAAAGGATGTAAAAAGGAAATTAGAGGCTCTCAAAATTGGAGAACTTAATCGCGAGGAAGTGTTTTTACCTATTACAAGAAGACTTCATAATATAGCAACAACACTAAATAGCGACAAAAATTCCAAATATATTAAGAAAGAAGTTAAACAAGAAGGTGACTTAAATTCTGATGATCAAGACGAAATGGATTTCCCTAATGAGCCGAAATTTACATTAGCTGGAGACATGGATGATGTACGGGAAAACGGTTTGAACGTCGGCGCTGTAGAATACACAGATAACTTGAATAGTTCAGCAGACGTTCTTGAAACTAAAGTGAATCTAGAACAATTTGCTCCGCTGCCTCGAGAACACGTAAATGGTTTGCTTACAGATAATGAAAACAAATTTGACTTTAAATATGGTGCAAGGTTTATACCAGAAACTAACCAGTTTAAAGGAACACGCGGTTTGTATGAATTGCTGTTTAAGAAGTATCCAGAAGGTTATAGCAATAGCGAATTGCGAACCTACTTATCAATAGTTAAACACACTAATGCGCATAGACGTCACTATAAAGACGATGGTCAAGTCGATGGAAATGCATCATTGAAATATAAAACCATTATATCCCAATTAAATGTTGAACCATCTACACCTAAGAGATCGACTAAGACGCAAAAACCTGGAACAAAATTGGGATTCGGACAAAACATGATTATGGAAGTGTCCAGAAAACCTGTAGACTATATATATTGGGATAATCCAAATGAGCTGGTAGATCGTCTGCGTCTGTTAGTAGCTTCCCATCTTGCGGGTCATACAGGTCACAGAAACGAAATCAATTCAATTATTAAGGAATTACGTGAGGCTCAGATAGTACTTTAAAATGAGCATAGACAAATTTGGCAGATACATAGGTCATCCAAAAGCCCACTATTTTGGAAGTGTGGAAGATATATCCTCTATAATTTTCGATTTATTGCGGAATTTTTATTACGATGCAATTGTAACTTTCCAAATGAACTGTAAAGATTCTGTATGGATATTTCCATATCACTCAGCATTTATTGTTGATATTCGATATGCAAAGCCATCAAATGTAATTACTGTAATAAACGATAAAGAATTCGCGTTGGATGATCTAAAAAATGTTATACTAAACTTTGGAGATGGCATAACTTTTCGAGGTATAAATGATGAATTCGAGAATTTTTTCGTGGAGTTCATACTCAGATGTCCGTTGGTATATGTTCCAGAGGATTAACAATTTGCATAAAGCATGGCTCATTTGCAAGCATCTGAAATTAAACGTGATGTTGTTAACGAATTACACAAAACTGCTATAATTAATTTCAAAAGGCGAAGAGTTATAGTTAAAGGTTTGAAGGATTTGTTTCAAGCTGACTTAGTAGAAATGGTTCCATATGCAAGGGAAAATAAAGGATATAAATATATTCTAGTAGTAATAAACTGTTTTTCAATATTCGTTTGGTGTGAACCAGTAAAAACTAAATCTGCAACAGATGTTGCTACTGCAATGGGAAAAATATTAGAACAAGCTGAGAAACCTCCAAGACACCTTCAAACAGATATGGGAAAGGAATTTTATAATACTATTTTTAACAAGGTCATGAAAAAATATTGCATCAACCAATATAGCGTTTACAGTACTAAAAAGGCTTCCATTGTTGAAAGGGTAAATAGAACCTTAAAAAGTATCATGTGGAGACAGTTCAGCTTGCAAGGTTCTTACAAGTGGGTAAATATGCTCAAAACTGTAGTTAAAATGTATAACAACACGATGCATTCGACTATACGCATGAAACCTGTCGACGTCAGCAAGAAAAATGAAAAAGTTATTTTGAAAAAAGCGTATACTCATGTCAAAATGGTTGAAAAAAAAATAAAATTTCGTGTGGGTGATCGTGTGAGAATAAGTAAATATAGGGAAGCTTTCGAGAAAGGTTATACGCCAAATTGGTCCAATGAAATATTTACGATAAAAAATATTGTACGTACTTTTCCTACAACTTACTTATTAAAAGATGAAAAAGGTGAAGATATACGTGGAGGATTTTATGAACTGGAGCTGCAGAAAGTTAAACATCCTGATGTTTATTTGGTGGAGAAAGTGTTGAAAAGAAAAGGGAATAGAGTATTTGTGAAGTGGTTGGGTTTTGATACAACTCATAACAGTTGGATAGATAAGAATAATCATATTTAATATTGTACAATATTATGTACCTACATAAATAAAACAAAAAAATAATTGTGTGTGTTTTTATTCGACTTTTGTATTTAACGACAGAATAGTAACGTAGTAGTAATAGTACGATAGTAACGAAGCTATAGAGATAAGAAACACTAGTGTAGAATATAAGTAAATAGGAATTCTTGTATGATTCCATATAAGACATTCGGCTAAACTTCCATTTTGGTATACATATCGTATTTTCACATGCAAATACGTATTGTCAGACGTTTCCGCTCCCAATTCATTGACAAACACTGCAGAATTGTTTAAGATATCTTCATATGACAATCTCCACCGTTCGGGCCATTTCGGTATATTACGTTGATTTATATGACAACTTTCTGAAAACTTGATGCTTGCGAACGCTTGAACTACACCATCAGGCCATCACGTGTAAATTCTTATGGACTAATTGTTTGCAGCGCTTTTTCATGTGAAGGCCCAGAACCGGCAGCCGGTTCTGGGCCCATTGCCGATTCTGGGCCCATTGCCGGTTCTGGGCCAATGGCCCGATGGCCTAGAACCGGCCATTGGCCCAGAACCGGCAATGGGCCCAGAATCGGCTGCCGATCACATGAAAAAGCGATGCAAACAATTTGTCCATAAGGAATTACATGTGATGGCCTATAACCGGCTCTATATGTCTACTTTCTTATTCCCATGTTTTAACATTGACTTGTGTTGTGTAGCACTGAAACTTCTTCTTCCTTCTTCGTCTTTTCTTTCTCTTCAGTTCCTTCTTCTTTCTTTTATTTACTATTTCGTAGGTGCCTTTAAGTACATAATATAATTTAGGCCAAAAATAGTATGTACGTTCGGATTTAATATAATGGGTAACTTGGATGAATTGAAAGATATGGATTTAATTCACAGGACAGCTCTGCTCCTTACACGAGAAATTCTGTCTATAAAACCCATGAAACTGGGAGTAAAAATAACGGATAAGGATCTCATCACAGGTGAATGTGAAGTACCGCAAAAACTGACGCAGTTTTACAAGGAATAGATTGGTGGGCATAATTATAGAAGAATGAAAAGCAGCACCACTGTAAGATTGACAAATTCGTTTTCATCAGATATTATGTATGCAGTAACCAAAGTGAATAAGAGAAGTGTCTCCACTTGATAGCTGTTGCAGCAGAAGAGCGGGCTACGCAACTGTAATACTGGCATTGGTGCCGTGTGCAGCAAACTGGGCCATTCGTTCGGGCGTACCGCTTGGCCATATATGCAATAATACATTGTTTTAGCTTTCAGGAAGTAGTCTGGTTAAAGTGAATAAAGGGGCGTAAATGCTGTATCCCAGAATATAATTTCGTACGGAAAAACAGCATTTTTCTCCATTTCAAAACAAGCAAAATTAGCAGCTAAATGGCATCGGGCAATTGCTCGATAGGGCAACGTTTTTGAAAAACTTTTTGATTCGAAGGAAATAAATAGAAACAAAATTTAATTAAAGCGGGTACTGCAAAACAAAATTGGTGCTATAATTACTCAAGAGGAAGTAATAATTGATTCTGTTATTTATTTTACCTGGCTGGATTATTTGTAAAATCTGTCATCCATTACCAATTGTATTACATGCTTATCTTAGCTTGAAAACAACCAGTTGGACCCCGAAAATATTTCAGACGAAGTCACTCTAACAAGGGGAACACTAACTTATGCATTCCAGTTCTTACATATTGTTTATTAAGAAAACTAGAACGTTTTTTTTCAAGCATATTGATACCAGAGATGCTTACGACCTAACTATATGATTTCTTAAGTAACTTTAGTAGGTACTTTAAAATATGAATGTAAATCTCACGAATCAGTATGTGTTGGCGTCATTGCGTCATAATTACATATTGTTAAGAATGCAATTTTATTCTAAGCAGCAAAATGCAGGCCTCAAAAAACAGAACCGAGAAAATAAGAAATTGTCAAGATTATATTCAAAATAAATATGACTTTTTAACAGCTGCTGAATTTACTTTACGGCCTGACTTTAAATAATTGAAATACAGTGAATCCTATGTGAATATTGACGTATAATTTGACCGCTTTTTGTTGAAACCGAGGAATTCCTATAATTTTACATAAGTGGTTAACCTGTCTATGTTGACCACTGTCAAACGAGTATCTTTTTCACTATAAATCCATTTTTTGGTAATGTAATGAAATCAATGCATCATACACAATACATTCGACATCGGTATAATCGCGCGGACGCTCGGCCCCGTTCCCCCACTCCAGTCGCCTAGAAACATTACATTTGCGTAGCTCAGTATCCACACGGAGTGGAGGCACTTCTCTTATTCACTTTGGCAGTAACCAACGGCACAATGATTCCTAGCAAACACGTCACGTAGTGTAGTGCGTTAAAGTCTGACTAGTAGTAAGCTGATTGTAAAAATAGCTCACAGGTATGGACATATCTGTAGCTATGAAAAGATACAAGAGTTAGAAACAGAAGCGACGTACAATGTGATTGAAAACAACCGAATTTGCCCTTCTGATATGAAAATGACGGAAGGTCTACGCACATCTGTAGCCTTCGATAACTTTGACAGATTCGTTGAATCATCAACTCACAAGGTAACGATAAATGACACGGTTGGAATTGTCATTCAAGACATTCCACCTGTAGCTGATTCGTCGACATTGTCCAGTATTGTTGAAGAATGTGAAAATGAAATAAATGAAGATGCTTGTGCCAGCAGGAAGAAAAGAAGAACTTTTAGGGGCGTGATCAAGGAAATCTCATCATATTCCAAAAAACCAAAGTTAATGGAAACCTTCAAACCATTTGACCATAATTTGAGACACGTCGTGCCAAGTGACTTGAAAAAATTTCGTCATTTTGATGCTGCTTGGGTTCTTTCTCATTACCTACGTATACCAACACCAATGTGGGTTGGTCGGAATGCGAAAACAATGCTCGATAACAGCAAAGTACAAAAAGTTTCTTATTTGCCATCTATCAACCAATCACCAACAGAACACGCCGTAGTTTTGGGAACAATGAGGACTGAAATGAAACTAGCAAAAGAGTGTGGCGAAAAGTACGCCCAAGTAACGTACGATTTGGGCATTGCAAGAATCGCCTTGCCAATCCAAAGCACTGAGAAGGAGTTTAAGAATTTATTAATTCATGTTGGCGGATTTCACATCGAAATGGCCTTTTTTAAAGATCTAGGCCATTACACCAACGGTTGTGGATTATTGAAGCAGAGCTGATAGGCAGTGGCTCGGTTCCAACATTTCTAAGTGGAAAGCATTTTAGCCGCTGTAAACGTCTGCGCCTGACCGTCGCACTTTCTCTTGAAATTCTTGAATTTCAATATTTTCTTGAAATCGAAAAGATTCAATTGGATGAACAGATAACCAACAGTATTGCGAAACTACAAAAAAAGCAACAGAAGATTTTGTAATTAATAATGAAAAGGTGGTTCAATTGTTAGATCAATTCAACGAATTTCAGGAGAAAGTTTGCAAAGGAGAGTATGGAAGGACGCAGCAGTTCTATGGGCTGTATGTGAAGTTGGTACATTATTATTTAACTTTAGAGCGTTCTATACGAATACAGAACTTGTCTATGTACTGCTACGTATTGGAGAAAATTAATAACCTTTTCTTCGCATTCAATAATGTTAATTACGCTCGTTGGCTCGCATGGTCAAATCAAATCAAATCAAATTTATTCGCAGCAATATATGTATATTCAGATAAAGAAATGGAATGACAAAGACGAATAAACCATACTCTCGTCAAAGCTAAATCAGCTGGTAGACGAGTAAAAAAGTTACATAATATAGGTTCGTTTTTGTTATTAACAGAGAATATAAAAAGAAAGATTACGTGACGCGCACTACACACTCATGACATCGAAGAACCACAGACAGCGTCTTCAATTCAACAATTTCCCTTAATTATATGTTATATTTCCGTTTTTATGTCCTGTCAATTAAATTGTGTATTGTTATTCTAGAAATACCTCTTAACCACTCTCTTAGTTGTTTACAGAATGCAAAATAGTTGGAGCTTTTTATTTTTGCGGGTAACATATTGTAAAGTTTAGAGCTATTAAATTGAAGGCTTCGCTGACACAAGCTTAACGTTTTTTGAGGAATATACACAATATCATTTACCCTACCCCTAGTTCTATAATTATGATCAATAGGGCTTAGTATATTTTTATCTTTATGAACAAATTTTAATATTTGGAAAGAATATAGCTGTCTAGGATCAAGTAAGTCTGTTTCGTTGTACAAGTCTTCTGTTGGATACCGTCGAGGTTTCTTAAACATATTTTTTATAATTGATTTTTGTGCTATTTCTATCTGTTTTGCTAATGTTTTGCTGCAGGATCCCCATACTATAATGCCGTATGTTATTATTGATTGTACAAGTGAGAAGTAAATTGTTTTTAAATATTCGGTACGCAAAATGTTTTTTAATTCCTTGAAATAAATTGATAAGAATCTAAGCTTGCTGCATATGTATTCTATGTGATAATTCCATTTCATGTGAGAGTCAAAATTTATTCCAAGGTACTTCATTTGTCTCACTTGTGATACCACATTCGTGCAGAAGCAATTTGCATTATTACAGTTTTATGTATGTAAAACTAAATTATTGTAGTCTGGTATAGAATTAACTGTTTGTGTGAAGGGAAGGTAGAAAGTTTTTGAAGTATTTAGAATGAGCCTATTAAGAGATAACCAATTGTTTACTTCTAGTAAAATGCGTTCCGATTTTAATTTTACGTCCTCCCATGTTTCCCCATCCACTAACAAAACAGTATCATCTGCGTAGCATATCACTGTACAATTAATGTCTATGCTAAAGAAATCATTGATGTAGAGGAGAAACAGGAGAGGCCCCAGTACTGTTACTTGGGGTACACCACATGTTACTGTACGAGGATCCCTTACTTGTTCATTAATTTTTACCCGTTGCACCCTGTCAGTGCGAGAACTCTTCAAGAAACTCAGAATATCTCCTCTAAAACCGCAGGCCTCAAGTTTCTCGAAAAGTATCTGATGGTTTACGGTATCAAACGCTTTGCATAAATCCAGGAATATACCCAGAGCTGGTCTCCCTTGGTCCAGGCTTGCGTGTATCTCTTCAGATAATTTGAAAATAGCGTGTTCAGTGCTCAGTTGTTCTTGAAACCCATACTGGTTTTTGTTGATAATATCACACTTTTTAATAAAAGTGTACATACGCTTAGAAACCACTTTCTCCATAATTGGTACGACGACACGTTAATCAGTATAGATGATAGACATCCCGGACTGAAAGAAATGATAGTGCTTGGTGTGAAAAGAACAACCAAACCATTTTCAACAATTCCTGTTGATTTAACGCTTGAGCAGACCATCAACAACAACGCAGCGAGACGACTTTCGGGAATCCAACATTTGACAAATTCCATCTCTGCACGTCAAAAATAGTGCATTTCTCATGCTCTTCGGAGCTCTGTCATTTCCTTCGTGTTGGAGCAAACAGGTATCAGAAAGAACCAAGACATCACTAATGATTTAATGGAGAACAGAATGAAAAAAAGTAAAGAACACATCGATAAAGTAATTGCGAGTGTACAAAATCGAATGAACCCATTTTCCATAGAAGTACCAAAAGAAGATCTATATAACAACTGGTCGAGCAGTTTCCAACGAAATCGCAGAATTTCTTCTTAATGTCGAGAGAATCAGAGTAGGTATGAGAAAAGCACTGATCGATGCATGCGTGGAAGACAGAGAGGAGTTTTCCAAGTCAACTATTCATAAAACGAAGATCCAAAATTTCGCAAGCGCAGAACCTTATTACGCAAAGGTGGAAAAGAGTTGGAAGTAAAAATGCAGAGATACTATATTATCTATATTTCATATGATAAATGCTATAAATATACATCTACTGGTCAAGAAGTATCAATGCAAGTCGTCTGTCGCTATAAGTGTGAAGGTCATGAGGAAGCTGATACGAAGTTTGCCTTTTTCCTGCAACAATGCAGCGGTCAATGTAACGTCCTGATTAAAAGTTCCGACACGGACATCTTGGTGATATTATTAGGCAACCAAGAAAAAATGGATGCTTCCGTGAAAGTGTGGCTGCAGTTCGGGACAGGAAATCACCAGAGATTGGTTAGTGTAAATAAAATTTATGAGACGTTGGGAAGTAAACTTTCTGCAGCACTACCAACATTTCATGCTTTTACTGGTTGCGACTTCAACCCATCTTTCTATAGAAAAGGTAAAAGCAAACCTTTTAAAATTCTACGACGTAGTGAAGGTTACCAACATGCTTTTATAAAGATCAAAGATGATCAAACTTCGGTAACCAGTTTTAAAATCGAAGAGTTTGTTTGTCAGATATATGCTACCAACAAAAGCACGTTGGTATGTAAATTCATTGTTATTAATTACGTTCATAAAATTTCTAAACACAATTCTCATTTCACCATGACAGTGAAATTTGTTTGTCGTTGCAGTGGAAGTCGATAAAGCACGATTACACGATACCGAAGCATTTAAAAACAAACTTGTCAAATTTGATGCGAGCTCTCTGCCACCTTGCTCCAGATCATTAAGGCAACATATACTCCGCACACGCTACATTTCCAGTATTTGGTGAAATGCTACTGAGCCAGTACCAACCACATTGAACGCCCTTGAGAATGGCTGGACCACTTCTGACGAAAGCTATACTTTTAAATGGTTTGAAGGTGATGAGATTCCGCAGGTCGTTAATGAAATTATCATTGATCAACAAAGCATAGAAGGTATTGATATCTACTGTATACAGTAATTACATATTGTATAAAAGGAAAAAAAGTTGGTGATGATGGTAATAATGACGATGATGTTTTTGATAATGATGATCATGATGATGGTTCTGATGTTCATAAGGATAATGATGGTGATGACTAAAACTAAATTTTTTTCAACATCTAATTTTCAAATTAATATGTTACATAAATATTAATGATAATAAAATTAATTGTTAGAAACAGAATTAATTATATGTTTATCTTATTTATTTATTTCATTTGGAATGCACTTGTAATGTTTTTTTATAAAATCGTTTTTCACTATTCCTATACTTCTGTAATTATGAATCGTTGATCTGGATCATTTGACATGTATTTTTGTCGATTTTCATTGAAGAATTCGCACAAAACTTCTGAACATTTTCCAACATTCCGTTCACTATATTGAAACCAACATGTTAAAATTAATATCCCTAAGTGCATAATTTTTCAGTTGAGATATTAAGTCTACCGTTGAGATAATAAGTCGAACGTGGAGTTATTAAGTCTACCGTCGTGTTAATAAGTCGGCCGTTGAGATATTAAGTCGGCCGTTGAGATATTAAGTCTACCGTTGAGATATTAAGTCTACCGTTGAGATAATAAGTCGACCGTCGAGATATTAAGTCTGCCGTTGAAATATTAAGTCTACCGTTGAATTAATTACTCAACGGTTGACATAAATGAAAAAAATAATTACAGTGGCCCCAGTACGCCTTCGTAATATCCAAACATTTTGTTCAAGAATCAGTAATACAGTTATAAAAGCAGTCCAATATGTTAAACAACAAATAATTTCACAGGTACGAACTGGTCATTTATGAATTGGCGGGCAAGAGAACAAATTAACATGTCAGTCATGAGCCGGTCGGAATTATTATTAGAATATTATGCTCACAGTAAGTTAGTAGGCTACTTGGAAATTTTGACATCTGTTAACATAGACAACAAATCTTTAAAAATAAAGTGTTTTATGAATAAATTCGTCTTCTTAAGGGGTCTTGGGAAAAATAGTGTACATAACTCGATGGAAAGTGTATTTCCTATAAACTCGGGTGATTTCTTTTCTAAAATTTCATGCTCGTATGAAATTTGTCACTTTCCATGCTCGTTACGTAATATACTACTTTACTTCATGTTCTCCGGGCATACTCATACTGTGCACAATTCACACTATAGTAGGCTCCCGGCTCTCACCACTCGAGCGCTGCGTTATCTCAGTATGCGTCATCTGACCTCGACACTTTCGTGTCGGCGGCCTTGGACAAAAATTGTAACTCTGGCCCCATATAAAAACATTAACACTTCTGTGGCCTCCGTACCTACGCTACGCCACTGGAGAAACATTTAACCTACTTACGTCTCAAGTAATAACGCAAGCCTGCACATAGTTTTCGTGTGTAACGTAATGATAAGTAGAACGCTTGCCTTGCACTATTGTATTATAACTAGAACATGCACTGTAAATATATATTCATTCATCAACACAATTAATGTAACAACATACAGACCTAATAAACGACTTAGTAGTCTACGTATTCTTCTTCGTTTCTCCTGCCAGATGAACACGATATTATATGGTAACCATCCGACGTACCATAACTGGTGACTTCCCGACGTGATGGCCACCCACATGATTTGGTGACCCACTACGTAACGCCTCGGACGACATCCCCATAATTGATTACCCGAAGTGAGTGACTGGCACGAGAAGCCAACGAAGAAACCACCGTCCCGACGTCTACGATTTGCTGACCGCCACGACCGCTCCTCTGGAACCCACGAACAAGTAAGCGACAAATTTTGTATTATCTTACTAATGGGCAATCCACAACCGCAAGAGGAGGTCATCATAGCACAGATTGCTAGCGGTGACGTGTCAGCACGACGAACGACTGGCCCAGATCCGACATCCCGCTTACGACCGTGGTAAAGCCGCCACCAAGCTGTCAAGATCTGACGTCTAAGCAACGCCGCTCACAACATGCCTCCACCCGCCGCCGCTCCAGCTGCCACAGAACGTACGGGGATACGAATCCCGCCTTTCGGGCAGTCCGACCCCGCGATTTATTCCGCTCAGGTCGAGCACGCAGCGGAGGTACGTTACATTTCTCTTTTTCTTAAAAATTCCGCTATGAATTTCGACATCAACCCTACTGCCGCACCCCGCCTCCCACGTTCCAGAGCTCATCCAGCGTCTCACTCTCGATCTCGCTCTATTCTCCGGAACGAAGGCTCAGTTTCCTGGTACCACCGTACCTTTGGCACCAACGCCAAGCAGTATCATCCCCCGTGCAATTTCCAACTTTCGGGAAACGCACAAGCCGGTCACCTGTAACGGCAACCGGTGACCTGGACGAGAAGAAGTCCTGCGTCCTGCCGCCTCTTCGCACCCGTTCATACTTATGGCTACGTCACACTCGATCTCAACCTAGGTATCCGAAGATTTTTCACTTGGAACTGCGTTCACGACTCACCGACGTATCCAAGCCCGTCATCGGATTTGATTTTCTTCACCACATCCACGTGGTCGACATAAAAAATCAACGCCTACGAGATACCCGCATTTCTGCACGCGTCGACAAATGCAAAGACAGCCACACTGGTATACGAACCGTTTCTGGAACCTCGCTTCAGCATCGTTTTCTGCTGAAGTTCCCAGAAATCACCCGACCCACAGGATTTCCTCGCAAGCCCACGCAAACACTCAAGCAACTTCGGCAATTACTGGGAATTATAAACTTCCATCGTCGTTTTACTCCCAGTGCCGCGACGCTTCCAGCTCCACTCAGCGACCTTTTACACGGCAACGCCAAAGGCAAGACGCGCTTCGTCTGCAACCCCGCCTCGGCATCCGTTTTTCACGCCTGTAAAGAGAGTTTCCTTTTCGACCCGACTCTGTACTTCGACTCACAGAAGTATACGTACCCTCTTCTGACATACCAATTTACTACGACACATCCACGTCCAGTATCCGCCCTTTTGTCTCGAAGCCTTTCAAAAGACAAAATTTTCGATGCTATCCACGGACTTTCGCATTCCGGAAATAAAGCGACGACCAAACGCATAGCACGACGCTATGTCTGGCCCGCCATCCGAGCCGACTGCAGAAAATGGACCCAAGCACGCATTCCATGCCAGAAACCGAAGATACATCGACGCATCTCCAGCCCACTCGCAACACGAGCAGCCCAGCGAGATGATCAAGATTTCAAACCGTCCAGCAACCCCACCGAGTACATCAAGGACCTCAGACGCTATTTCGATGCCCTGCGTCCTACTCCGGGGACTCGACATTATAATTCACAAATGTTCATTTTTAGAGACCTTGCAACCGCAGACCATGTGTTCCTCCGCCACAACGCCGTACGAACATCGCTGCAACGACCTGCATATGTCCTAAACAACGCCAGCACACCCCTGAAGATCAAGAACCGCTCCACGTTCACGATCAGCCGACGCCTCCAGCAGCCGTCCCACTGACGACCCGATCAGGCCGGCAAGAGACGATTTCCAGATCAATTATCGTTAATCACTCCAAGGGGGCTCCTGTGGCATCCGTACCTACGCTACGCCACTGGAGAAACATTTAATCTACTTACGTCTCAAGTAATAACGCAAGCCTGCACATACTTTTCGTGTGTAACGTAATGATAAGTAGAACGCTTGCCTTGCACTGTTGTATTATAACTAGAACATGCACTGTAAATATATATTCATTCATCAACACAATTAATGTAACAACATACAGACCTAATAAACGACTTAGTAGTCTACGTATTCTTCTTCGTTTCTCCTGCCAGATGAACACGATATTATATGGTAACCATCCGACGTACCATACTTCCAATGTTAGTAACATTTTCAATGTTAAAAGAAAATTATACAAGTAACACGAAAAAGGTAATCTCGGATACCCTATATTTCATTCTGTTCCCATTCGGAAACTATGTACATTTCGACCTTAAAATTCTGTAAAAATCAAACTACATACTTCATATGCACATAGTTCCCATCTGGGAACACTGTTTTTCAAGTTGGACTATCCGCTGATAGACGGCAGCACCTAGCGCTGGGCAAAACCAGACATGTCCATAATGTGGTTGAAGTGAGCAGTTGATGGATTCCATTAGGTTTTCCTGAATTACATCCGAATTTAATCTCAGAATTGATCAAAACCCGACTTGTCCTATACCAAATTCATACTAAAGTATAAGAGTCCAAACAAAACATGACATGTCCGACTGCAGAAAACGATATAAGTATTTCGTTCAAAGTAAGTCATGTCCAATAGACACTTCATGGGAAAAAACTTGTGCTGCTTCAAAACAGGTTATGTCCAAAAATGAAGTTTTCTGTAATTTAGAATTGCTATTTAATTTGTTTTTGAATCTTCCTCGTAAGATGGCACCACCAAAAGGTGTCTAAATGGCCATCTTGAGATAGTTCAAGATTTTCTCGCGGAAATAACCTACAACCTGCAGATAGGGTCAGATGTGTTTTATTCCTGTGTAATAGTGTACATCACGTAATAACTTTACTTCTTTTGTGCTATTTAACAATGAATGTGTCCGTGGGAACCACAAACGTTGGATGGAGAATGAAAAAGCGGCAAGTTTTGTCAACTAGAGAGGTGGTCAAATCTAAAAGGTAACAAAAACTGTTTTTGTGGTTAGTTATTTTCTTCCTAACGTAATTTGTTTTGTTTCACATAGATACAGTGAAACTGATCCTCACCTAAGAAAATTCAAACGTCCTTGTAATCACGGCACCAAAAAATTCAATTGCAATGCAGTTTCTCTTAAAGACATCAAGCGATGCAGGGAAAGATTCTACGAGCAAGACCGGAAGTGATGCTATTTAGTTTCTGTTTGCCCCCCCCCCCAAAGATAACGTCAGAGGCAAACTACAAGAGAAGAAAATGCAAAACCTAAAAGTTTTCATGTTTTTTATTATTTTCGTCCAAAAAACAGACTATACCAGTTTGCAAAAAGTTTCCAACGGCGGCCCTGGAAATAGGAAAAAGCAGGATTAATACTGTAGCAAAATGTATAGATGCTGGTAATGTTCCAAAAGAAAAACGTGGCGGAGACAGAGTTTCGAAAAACAGTATTCAGAAAAAGAAAAATGTAATTTTTTATCATCATTCCCAGCGTCGGAACGCCATTATAAGAGAAGAAAATCATGTCGCATATATTTGTCCAGTGACCTTAATTTGAAAAAGCTCTTCGAGCTGTATCTGCCAATGTGATGACCCTATTCTTATAGTATGCCTAACAATGTTTAAGAATGTCTTTTACAATAATTTCAATATTGGCTTCAAGTCCCCTGCCTCTGATCTTTGTGGTACTTGTCTTAATTTCGACGGCGTCACGACAAAAAGGCGTAAGCGGCTTTTGTCAAATTTTACAGGAGACCAAAAAATTGATAAAAACCTTAAAAAAGGTTGCCTAAGATGCAAATTTTAATTTATTAATTAGTTATAAAATTAGTAATAGTGTTTATAGTTAAAGAATGTGTATTTACCACTTGGTCTCATTTTTATTCGCATTTTTGTCACTTACGCCTTTTTCATTTTGCATTTGGTGATTACGCCTTCTTTTGTGGTGCATAAGCCTCTGTTTTAAAGAGGCGTTTGAGTCTCGCATACGCCCTCACATTTCTCGTGAAATATTTTGATAATCGGTATATACGCCCTCTAATAAACAATAGAAAATTCACAAAATCTATAATATTTTAAGAAAAATGTTTTATTTAAGAATAAAAAAAACAAGAAAGAAACTGAAAATTTTGAAATTTAACCCTCAAAATATTAACTATAAATTTTTATTATATAACATTTAAAGAAACCGACGGAAAATACTAAATTTAAAAATAAACGAAAAACAAAACGAAAATTTTAACCTAAGTAACATTTTTTGGCCACGAGACATCTAAGAAAAGGAAAAAAAACGACAGGCGTAAGAGACGTATTGAAACGAAAATTCAAAGTCAAATTTGGGGAAACCTGTTGAATCTATAATTAATGTACACTGATATTTAAAAATTAAAGTAGCCTTCTAATCAATTTGTTCAAACATTTTAGCGATCTTGGAATAGGTAATTTTAAAAAACACACTCAAACATTGCATACGTTACGCATGGGGAAATGGCGTTTAAGCCCACCAAAAGTTACTGCATCTAGAAGGCGTAAACGACAAAATCTGTTTTAGAGGATTTTCCCCAATTATTCTTAACTCTAAATGCCAAAAACTATGCAATCTAACCCTAGCCACAATAGTTTTAAGATTAATAATAGTTCAAAACCCATACCTGGTCAGGACGTCTAATTAATGACGTTTGGCGTAACAGCACGTGCCACTGTGAGATCTTGGCGGTTACTACTTCTATAACCTCACTTTATTACAACTGAAATTGTCGCTTACACCACTTGAACTCAAATTTTCACGACTCTCGAATTTTTGGTGGATTCAACGGTAGTATTAGCCGAAAGGCATGTCTCTTACGACTCGTTTGCTAAAATAATCTCATTTTCAGATTTTTGTCGCTTACGCCTTTTTGTCGTAACGCCGTCGACTTAAAACACACAATTATAAAGCAAACTAGTGGCGAGAAAATTAAATCTATGACTGACCTAAGAATTCACAAACTCAGGGCCAACGAGTTCTATAAATTGGCAAAGGGGATCCCCCCTAAAAGCATATCATTTGCTGTAAAAATCCTATATAACAGCAACTATTCTCGACGAATCTTCAACGAAGGTTGCTGCTCGTCATTACTGTATTTTGAATATTATAATATTAAAATTGATTATTAAATTGTATTTAAAGTAATAGTGTTTTTTTAAAAACTGTTGTGTCGTCTCCAACAACATAACGAAACGAATAGAACTGAAAAAATTTCATGGCAAGAAAACCACAACCATTAAGTATAAAGGAAGCGAATTTTACAGGTTTGTGGCTAGAAATGACCCATATCATACTATGACGAAAAGAGGAAAAACCGAAAGTAATTTTAAAAACAATTTAATAATGAAGAAAAGAATATTAAATGGGAAGATCTACCAGAGTTGAGGCGTTAAAAGGCAGAGTGGACTAACCCATGATATACTGACTTTTTAAGGTTTTTGGAGCAACATCATCATATAAATGTGCCCTGTTTAATGGCAAAGTGGGCTATTCTCCAGCTAACTGCCATTTTTTTTATTTTATTTTTGACCAAACCAATAGCGCAGTTCCTTTACAAAGGCATACCGGACTATACATAACATTAAAGTGCAAAGTGGACTATGCTTATCCACTGTGAACTATACCCGTATGTTCATAACGTTAAGCGATATTCGAAATTGGCAAGAACATAATGGACTAACCCAATCCAGAATAATATAATGTACATGACTAAACTTTGGACAAACCCGCTAAAAACAGATTCTTTTCCCTCGCAAGAAACTGGACTAATCATAGTTTCAGAAACAAAGTGGATTAACCTTAACCGTTTTGGGACTATCCCATCTCTTTGAATGGTATAAAGCACCTTAAGTGTTTAAAATGAAACCAGACTAACCCTGTCTGCTGTTTTTATTTACAAGAAATTCATTGGGACTAAGCTACTTGTATATTTTGACATTTCTAATCATAACTTGAACAATAATTATTATCATTCAACGTTTCGAATGTGTAAAGTGCGTGTGTTTTTTTCTGTAAAAATTAAGAGATGTGATCGAATGATAGCACATTGTAAAGACCGTCAGAACAGCTTGACGTAAGCACAAAATGTATGAACTAAATAATTATTTAACATAATGAATCGTGGTTTCTCTTATTAGACAAACAAAAACGAAAAGTGATGCCTAGTGGGCAGAATAATAATTATTCTGCATTAGATCACAATGATAGTATCCAAAATTCTTTAAGTACTGCGCCGGATGAAAGTTTGGGATCTAATCATTTAAAATTAGTAGATATAGCTTTAAAGTCCCCAGAGTATTCACAAAATTGTGGCACATCCTCTGAATATGAACCGGTTTGCAAAAATGGAATTACAATAATATTTGAGCTATAACGTGATTTTAGGTGAAGGATTTGTTGAGTCTTCTTGATTATATCCTACCAGCCTATCAAGAATTTTATAGATCTCTACCTGGTGATGCAGTCCCAGATGATATACATGAAAAAGGGGAAGAGAATGAAAAAGATGCGTGTTCGGAATAGTACAAGAATGAACTGGTACGCATCGACCCGAGTTCCCCAAGTTGCTGAGGTAATGCCAGTGAACCGTTTTCAAGGAATGAAAAGGAATCTGCATTTCAATGACAACCAGCAGATGCAAAGCAGAATTGAGAAAATTCAACCCGTTATTGATCACATTCAGTATGTGTGCAGTAAAATAACGATGGAAGAAAATTTGTCCTGCGATGAACAGATAGTACCTTTTAAGGGGAGAATCCCAAGAAACCCCATAAGTGGGGCTATAAGCTATGGGTCCTATCAGGTGTCAGCGGTTTTTCATACGATTTCGAATTATTCACTGGCTCGGTACATCCAGCAGAGGGAGAGGAAGATTTTGGTGCTGCAAGTAATGTTTTCCGATTGACTCACAACAAACCCAACAATCTGTATCACAAGTTGTACTGCGATAACTAATTTACAGGTATTCCTTTGTTCTGTTATTTATCACAAAATGCAATTGATTGTGTAGGGACTGTAAGACCAAATAGGTTGATAGGATATAGCTTCCCTACCGAAAAGAACTGGAAACAACAAGGCAGGGTTTTCTATATAGAAAAGTGACTGAGGATCAAAACCAACAAGTGGTGAAGGCTGTACAGCGCTACGATAATAAAATGGTGACGCTGCTATTCACATTTGCTGGCTCTCAACCATCTCATAAGGTCCAAAGATTTTTCAAATCAGACAAAACCGAGAAAAAAATACTTGTCCAGACATTGTGAAGGTATACAACAAACACATGGGGGGAGTTGATCTCCTCGATTCCTTGCTTGGTCTCTATAGGATTCGTACCAGATCCAAAAAATTATATCACAGGTTATTTTTTCACATGATAGATGTGGTAATATGCAATTCATGGTTGCTGTATAAAAGAATATTGGAAGACCACCATCAGGATCAACCTCACAGCTTTGGCGAAATATCTCTCTTGAAATTCAAGATTGAATTAGCTCAAGTACTAACTACAATGGGGACACGGACAACTAATGAAGAAACAATAAAAAGATGAAGGCCAAGCAATACTCCACAGGAGACAGAGCACATGAAGAGGTGATGTAAAGAAGCTTCATCTGCATTTGAAACAAGAAAAGTTTGAACTAATCACTGGCCCCAACATTATAAACAGCGCAATCGTTGCCGATTGGAGGGTTGCAATGGGAAAAGTCTAATGTTTCGTGGAAAATGCAAGGTATTATGTCTGTATGAAAAAAACTCTGTGCGTGGTAGCCATGCGCGATAGAAGTGAAACTTCAGCGTTATTAAAGGAATGAAAAATTTGTAGGGTAAACAGATGATTGGAGTGTATGCATTTATGAGTTTCAAATATATCTTTATTCATCAACATCCATGTCCTCACTCAAATCTAAAACTGAAATGATAGGCCTATGTGCGGTTTGATTTTCTCTGAAAACAAAAAACAAAAAAATGTCAAATATTTTATATCTTTTCGCATGTTTTTAATACATCTTGACAAAGCCCCCGAACGGGGACGAAACGTCGATATTATTATATAGTTATACAGTTATTTATTTACTACATGCCACAAATTCACAAAATTAAAAAAAAATTAAATTTGAAATGGTTTAAATTAAGCAAGACTATTTTAAACGTTTATTCTAATATTCCTAGCACTGGAATATACTCATTAATTTATGGACTACCAATCGCACTTCGAATACACAAAAAATCTATAATAAATATTGTCCGTATCAAAATAATAATTATGAAAGAATAAATCTAATTTTAATGCTTCTAACCTAGCGCTTTGTGATGTTACGAGAACTGAAACGCTGTGTCCTCGCCTTACTGACGCTTGCCTGAAAGAAACAGCGCGAAGCATGAGACAGAGCGTGGCTAAAGAGTGGGGCGTTCGATATTCCTTTTCTCCTCTGCCCGTCAGACTGCTCCCCTCCTTTCGTTTCACTTTTCGTTAACACTCGCATTTGCCAACACAGGAACTTACTCTACAGCGACAAAAGAAGTTTCACTTCAAAAAAATTGTTTTGTTGATTATCATTCATAATTTGTGAGCAAGTGGATATTTAGTATGTTTTACTTTTGTATCAGTTTTTGTGTCTGATACGCACAATGTTCCCAAATGGGATTGTATCAAAACATGTAAGAAAAATTTGGGAAAAAATTAAAAAAAAAAATTCGATATTTTTATGTATTATCCATACCAAAAGACACCATGGATTCTTTTCGTTGCAAAATAAAATTATGTGCAATATAGGGTTAAAATTTGTTTGCAGGCGTCCGTATACATAGACAACCAACAGCTGTTTGTACAGATGGTGCTGATGATGCCCTCGTAGAGCTGGTGTTGTTGGTACTGTTACTATTGTTCTGTAGAAGAGAAAAGACATGAAAATAACAAAAAAAATCTTGATATTTAGTCTCCCCTGAGCACGCCCTGTATTATTAAAATAGAATAAACAGTTGTCGCCGCAATGTTGCTGCTGCTGCGCTGCTGGGTATAGCTGGTAGAACTGGTGCATTGGTACAGTTGGTACCGCTACTGTTGGTGCTGCTACTGTTGGCTGTTCTGTAGAAGAGAAAAAAACATTAAAATTACAAAAAATGATGTAGGGTAAAGTCTACAGTAGTTGGCAGTGACACAGTGGTTGGCACTAAGATTGATGCTCGCTTTGACGCCCCCTAGTGCCTATTAATGCCTTGTAAAACTCTGTTTGGTAACTTTTAGCTCTCCTGTTCATGTTAATACTATTTTCACATATGTTGGCAACATTTTGTCAAATATTCATAGCGTTGAAAAAATGGCGTCCCAAATCTTGACAAGCTTGACAAGCGTTATTATGTAAAACGCTTATGTGAAGTGGTGAGGTTGGGAGAAATATTTATACTTTTTAGGTATGTATTTCAATTTATTTTGAGTATAATTGTTTGACTATGGTTTAAAGAAGCATTTCTTGAGAAAATAATCTTACCAAAGTGCATTTCTGTTCAAATATATAAGGTGCCAAGCACTAAATTCATAAAATTATAATTCACAGTGCTTTTACAGTTATTGGCACCCTATGCCGACGACTACCAGTGATTGACATATTCGTGTCTGGTAACCATTTTTTTTTTTTTTTAAGCGATGGATAACGTAGATAGAGAAGAAAGGATAAAACAAGCTTTAAATGCTGTCCGAAATGGAATGAAGCAGCAAAGAAATTTAAGATTCCGAGGTCAACAATTCAATTTCGCTTGAGTGACAAATTCAAGTCTCCTGGTTTTGGACCACAGACTTATCTGAAAAATGAAGAGGAGCAGTTATTAGTAAACACATACCATTTATTTAATTAACCTGTATTAATTATTACAATCTTGTTAGGTGGATACTTACCAGCCATCGAAAAGGTTTTCCAATGAGGGCTGATGATATTCAGACAAGGGTACAGGAGTTCGTTAAAGCAAAGAAAATAAAGACGCCGTTTAGAGATGGTAGACCAGGAAAAGGGTGGTACAAGGCGTTTTTGCGAAGACATCCACAAATATTGTTCTTGGACATATTTGTGAAGCAGTTACAGTAGCTAGTTCTAATATTAGTGAGACAGATATCAGAAGGTGGATTGAAAATATCGAGAACTACTTAAAAGATACCAATAATTTTGAAATTCTGGCGGAATCTGATAGAATTTATAATGGGGATGACACGAACTTTTTATTGTGCCCGAAAAATAAAAAGGTGTTGGCACCAAAAGGGACAAAGAACGTCTATGAAATAGATCATGGAACTGCAAAAACCACTCCTAAAACCACCCCCAAACCCAGCCCTATGACCACCCGTACAAAGCACCCCTACAAACCACCCCTGTCGCGTCATTTTTAAATCTAATAATTTTTTATCACAAAAATCTCTTAAAAGGTACGGCAGTTGAACATTTTAATGGTTACTCCGTGGAAGAGCTAAATGTTTTAGGTGCGAACTGGTTATTTATGAATAGGCGGGCAAGAGAACAAATCAACGTGTCATTCATGAGCCGGTCGGAATTATTAGAATATTATAGTCATAGTAAGTTGGTAGGCTACTTGGAAATTTTGACATCTGTTAACATCCTTAAAAAAATATTTCAAATTTTGTGAAATTCTGTCATACGCGTAAATAAATAACTGTATATTATCGACGTTTCGCCCCCGTTCGGGAGCTTTGTCCAGATTTAGTTTGTAAAACGTTTAAAAATACAAAATTGTCAATAAAATATTTGACAAGAACAAAATTCTTTTTCCAAACAATAACTATTTATACGGTAACTATGATATAAATATAAAATTTTAGCACTTATGATTTCGGAGACATTTGAATTTATGAAAGAGAAAAAGGCATATGTATTTAATTTAACAATAATACTGATAAGTTAGTAACAGAGGGTATGATTTATTGTATTATATTACAGTAAATTTGACTTAAATTTTGTGTATCAATTCTATCATTAATAGAGTTTAGTTCTTTTTTTATATAGATAATTTCTAAAAACAGTCGAGATTTTGAATTTTTTCTTGTTCTAAATTGTTGATATCGTTAAATTTAAAGGTATGCTTGCTGTTGATATTTCCGCATTCTACGCGATAGCCTGTTAAAGAATTATGCGATTTTAGAATAGATTGATTGTGTATACCATGGGACTATGGCCGACAGCAGGTATTTGTCGAAAGAGTTAATAACAAATTTTATTGAAGTGTACACGTCATATCCATGTCTAGGGAAGATAAAATGTAAAGGATACACAAACAAAAATTTAAAAAACATTGCTTATGATAAATTGGTTAAAGTTTGGAAAAGAGTAAAACCTGAAGCAAACCGGGATTATGTTGTTAAAAAAATACAAAGCTTTAGGGGATCATTTCGCAAAAAAGATAAAAAAGGTTTTAGAACAAGAGAGGAGTGGAGCAGAACAAAATGTTTTGTACCAACTTTATGGTATTATGATTTATTATTATTCACCGTTGATCAAGAAATACCAACGGGTAGTACAAGTAATATGGATACTGCACTGAGAGAAATTTCATAAAATATTTATACAAAATGCAGTTGCTGGGAACTTTTTGTATAACATTTTTATGTTCTATCATATTCAATGCTTATACACTGCTTACAATATGGAACGTTTTTATATTACACTTAAATTTATTTGAGATACCGTATCAGTCAACAAATTTTCGTTTTCGAATACATTTTTACTCATTGTGATAACGGAGGGTGTATCAGAAATATGAAGAATATTTTTGCATACGCCAAGTTACTTATATAAGATACTACAGAAAAAACAGTGTTTTTATCATTAAGACTCATTCGCGTGGATTAGATTTACTTGCGATAAACATACCTTTAAATTACAGGCGAGACATACGTCAAACATGTCAAATATTAAGTAATATCGCCCATGACTTTGTAAATAATATACTGTTCAAATTGTAAGCATTACAACAACGACGTTATCATTTAACTAGTTTTCGTTTATGCTTGTTCGAATATGGTGCCACGCACCTGCGCTGTACATCATAACTACCAAACGGTTGTTCTCTAGTTTTAACTTGCAAAATTTCCGTCTCATCAAAAGTGCAGAAGAGCTGTTGGGGTTTGTATGTGTGTAAGTAGTTAATTCAATTGCAGTTTATTGTTAGAAAGAATGGAAGACATATTAAACCTTTTGGGGGTTTTTAGATTTGGTACCTGTCTTTATCGGTAAGTAAAATTTGACTTTGTTTTAGATTAGATGATGCACCCTTGCAACACTAGTTAGGTACATATTTTTCACGTTTATCATACATAGGTATTACACTATACTTTATTACATTGAATTTAACACAATCATCATCATCATCATAATATTAAAAGCGAAAAGGCACAACACTTGCAACGGGTGGGGATATCGGTCGCTCGGTCTCTTTTCAACTGGCGGAGATCGTATGGGTGAGGTCGTGCACTCGACCAGGTGTTTCTTTAAGGCAAATAAGAAAATTGCATCGGCATAATTTCGATGGACGCTTGGATCTGCTGAGCGCTGTTATCGCAGTCGGAGTTCAACGTTACACGGGTAGGCATAGGTAGAATGGTTTTTTGTCGTATGCATTAAATTAAACGCAATTAATTATGGACAAAATGACATACAGGGCAGCGTACATGCGATATGAAAACCGCAGGAAAAAACCTAGGCAACTATCACCACTACGTAAAAGTCGTGGAGCGTAGCCCACGGGTCATCTAGTAATGATTATTTCTTGAAGTCTTAAAAAGTAAATTACCTTAGGTTGTGCATGAACGATTGTAAAAGAGGACATTTCTTAAGTTTGATGCTGATGCTGGGGATGCTGATACGCATGTCGAGTTTAATAGTTTCACTCTTTTGACGTGCGGGGTAGTACTATTCTAAAATTGTGCTTATAGTTCCCTAATTAAAATTTTAATAAGTCTCTTTTCTTACAACTGGAAAACGATTTCAAGTTTATGTACCCAGAAGCTAATTATAAATTGTATGAGTCGTGGGCAACGATTAGTGAAGCACAGTTGTTATAGAGTTAGGGCAAAGAAAGAAATGTTCGATAATAAAGTGTATTTTGAAGAATGTCGACATCGAATCGGCTCTCGATAGTAGGTATTTCATAAATCTTGTGTCGACGCTTTCATTTAAATTGTACATTTCAGGGACCAAGGATTTAATTGAATTAATTTCTAATATATCCATTGTTCTTTCCAATATTTGAAGAAAATCTCAAGGAAACACCAAATTAATAATTCCAAAATTGAAATGAGAGATGCATTTTTGTTACATGTAAATGTAAGACGTAGCGACTGTTCATATTTTTAATCTATTATTAATTCCACCAAGGCACTAGGAATTTTTATTAGAAAATTACGGTATCTCCGAAGTAGTATAACTTAGGAAAAATTATTTTTAATCAGCTCTATAATAAATTTTAACCAAATGCAATAAAATATGGGGTTCCATTTAAAATAAGAACGTAATTTTAACATCTTAATCCTTAACGTAATTTTAAGAATTAATTTTCGTGAATTTAGCAAAAATTTGCACACACCCTGTCTTGGTAACTTGTCAATACACCGATATTTGAGTTAACAAATAAGAATGGGTAAAGTACTCGTATAAGAAGCCGATCTACAAAGATATTAAGAATGGAACTAAAATGTTATGCAAACCTGTAAAAACGTTAAGTATAGATTGAATTTAACTGTATGATAGAAAACACTTTCCATAACAATTTTGGGAACAGCTACTACTTTAACTATTTATTATTACAACAACAGCGTTGTACGCGCCACCTTCACAAGGGACATGTTTATATGCTTCAACAATTTACGATAAAATTCTGTGTATTCTAAAACACCTCCATCTGAATGTCGTCCAACTATAAAAAATAACTAGTAATCCGCGTTCACAAGAGCCATTAGAACGATAGTATAAAAATTCTTGTAGTTGTAGTATTTTGGCCCTGAATGAGGCGGATGAACAATGCGTATATGTTTCCCGTAAAGGGCACCTCCAGTTTATAAACTGCCATTTATTTTTAAATCCGGACGCTATTTTACACGAATTCTGTTTTGGGATGGAACAGGTGTTAGCCGAAACTTCTAATGGTTCTATATCGAAATCAATGACACTAAGTCAATTTTGACACGAAGTTCAAAAATTCAAATTCAACTGGAAGACAAAAAGGCAAGGGAGCTGTTTCTAAAAGGAATTTGGATTTTGTAGAATATTGCAAAAAACAACTGGATGCGAAAACGAACATTGACAATGACAAATATGATTCAGTAGGAATTTCATGGGGGAAAAATTTAAACGGATAGACCCTATGCAAGCAATTACCGAAGGATTATTAAAAAACTAACAGATACAACAACCGTATCCGACGAAGACTGCCAACGATCTACACCGCTTTCTTCTCACAGTCAGTATATGGTGTCGAATTCTTTTGCTCAGTAATTGCAACATACAGCACCGATGGTTCCAAAACGCCAAGTCGAAACATCGTCAATGCAATATGCATCACATTTAGCGGTTTTTTATCAAACTGCTTCAAACATTGATTCCGACGTTTTCCACACACAGGATACCGACTAAATACGGGTTTTTGAACCAACTTTTCGAATAAAAAATAAAAAAGCTTTAGTTCATATTTTTACATAGAAATAAATACCAAGTAGGTACTTACCGTTTCCTTTGTATACCTACTTGCTACCAGAAAAGTTTAGTCTTTATTTTTAATAGAACCTGGTATATGACTTTGCATGTTTCAGGTATGAGCTGACATAACGATGATGGCGAAATCCGAGTGGAAAATTTTAAATAATAATAATAAACCGTCTTTATTCGAACACAACATAAGTGGTGATCAGTGGGCGAAGTTTAGTCCAAGACTATTCCATCACTTAACCCACCAATCACCAGCAAAAAAATACACAGGAAAATGTAACAAAAGGCATGACAAAAAACTATAAGAAAAAAGAACACACGCTGCAAGAGATAAATAAAAAAATTGAATGATACAAATTACTCATCAATGTCTCGAACAAATAAATTTTTACAGAAATTCTAAAAGTCGATAAGGGCAATCGTTTGAAGCCGTCGGGTAAAGAGTTATAAACAGTAACTGCGTTATAAGTAAAACTCCTTTGATAAAGTGCTGTCGAAGGTTGAGGCAGAGTTATACGGGACGGAAATCTAATATTGACGTCATGTACCTGTGATCGTTTAATTAACAAATTGCTAAGCAGACAGCAAGGATTACTAACGGTTAAAATTTTGTGAACAAAGACAGCAAGGTGGAGGGCACGCCGACTACTCATGTCAAGCCAAGAAAGCTCAAAAATTCTGTGCGAAACGTGATCAAATTTACGCAAACCAAAAATAAATCTGCAACAGAAATTCTGAACACGCTGTATCCGTTTGACATAGACAGAATCAAGGCAAGATCCGTAGAGAATATCACAGTAATTAAACAATGACAATACCAGAGACTATGATAACATCTTTTTCAGTCGAACTGGTAAAATGAACGCTTTTTTCAATACAACATTAACGTGCGACTTGAACCTCCACTCGTCATCCAACAATAATCCTAAACTTTTAGCGGAAGTTTCGATAGGTAATATTTTATTATTAATTAAAACTGTAAACTGCTCTTAGCGCTCGCCACATGAGACTTGGGGCCAAATACCATAATTGACGATTTACCTGGGTTAAGCGTTAAATTGTGATTGTGTGACAGGTCGGATAATAATTTTAAATCAGAGTTGACTAAACTCTGTGCTGTACACAAATCTTGAAGAGGAAAGCTATAGTAGATCTGAATGTCATCTGCATATACAAATTGTACAAATACAAGCATATACAAATTGTACAACGGTATTCCTCGTGAAATTAAGATGTTGCCGTATCTTGCTTTTAAGCGACAAATGTTTTTATTCCTACTTAATCGCCAGAGTGGCTGAGGGTTGTGTGGGTGGCGGGCTGGGCGATCTACAGTATTGGTGTCTGCCTTTATATCTTCCTGTCCTGTAGCTGATTTATTGTTATTGCTTCTTTCCCCTTCTTACTTGTCTTACTTGTGTTTCTTTTTTTCTTTCTAATTTGGTTTTCTATTTTCCTTTTCTTCTTTTAGTTGTAGGCATGTAGTATATATTAGGCTTTAGATATTAGTATGGGTAAATGGCGGATTGAGAAGTAGTTTCACTACTTCTTGAACTTGCCCATCAGATTCCTTTCAACACATAAATATGTTTGTAGTTGAACTCGAATAAATTTATTATTATTATACGCAGCCATTTTACAATGCTTGAGTGACGTCAACAAATCAGCCTTGTAGATTATAAACAACAGAGGTCCAACACTGAAAGCAGTATCGCGTTGCTTCATGAGATATTTGATTTGGTTAGTTAGCCAGGGATCCTTTAGCTTTGTAACTCTCACAGTTCTGCACGGTGCATGCTTATCAAATAACCCAATAATGTAGTTATTGAAAATTGTAACCTTTTCATCAATATTCCGTTGTCCAATCATAACATGCCAATCGAGATTGTGCAGATCATCCAAAAAGAGGGCATAATTTAAATTTCTAAAATCTCTATGCAGTACAAACTTTGGTTTAGGTTTAGACCTTGCAATATTTAATTTGCAATACACAAGCCTGTGGCCAGTCAAGATACTAGCGTCTAAAGTACCGGATTCAACCACTAACAAGTCCGGACTCAAAAAAATAGGATCTAAAAGAGTGACTGTGGTAGCAGAAACTCTAGTAGGTTAATTAATAATTTGTTTAAGATTATAGGAATCAAAGCAGTCAGAAACAACATTATCAGCATTGACCAGATTAACATTGACGTCACCCAAACATACAATTTCATCCACCACTGGAACAATGCAGGACAACAGATTGTCAAGCTCATCAACGAAAACATTCAGATTACCATTAGGACGATATATCGTATTAATAATAAAAGATTTATTGTTCAAAACAAACTTAACACAGAGACATTCAAACGAATCCACAACAATATCATCCAATTCGAATAAATCAGCACGGATATTCTTCCTAACATAAACGGCGACACCTCCACCACGCCCCCTTCTATCATGACGAAAAAGATCAAAACCATTAATTGAAATTGTATCTGAAATAACAGCATCCGACAGCCAAGTCTGAGTAACCGCAACGACATCATATGCCCCATCAACAATGAGGTTCACAAAATCCGTTAAACTAGACAGCAATGAGCATACATTCAAATGAGCAAATAACATAAGTACAATCTGCAAATAAACAAATACCTATAAATGCATAAATTAAAAAAAAACACGGAAAGAAAACTGCTTATTTTATGAATAAAGAAAAACGGTAATGGATACCAAAAAAATTAACATAGGAAAGAAATCGCACAAAAGAAACAAAAACTTACAAAAAAAAACTAGAATTCACAAAGGTGAACAGAATGGAATAACAATTTTATACATGTTAAAAAGAAATTTTATCAAAATCTCTACAATTTGTTACTTTAAAAATTTTATCATTTAATTTAAGGCAAATAACACCATCAAATGACCATACGTTTTGAAATTTAAACTTGTCACACGCACGCTTGTATAGATCAAATCTAACAGCGGTCAAATCTTCATTAATAAAAACACCGCTAGACTTTGACTTATTTCTAAAAACTTTACTTCTCCTTCGATAACTCAAGAATTTCACTATAATTGCCCTGCAACCCTTATTCTTTCGCTCCCCCACTCTATGAGATCTCTCGATGTCTTCAACCGTCATATTATTCAGACCCATTTTCTCACGAAAAACATTCAATACTAGCTCGTCCGTACTTTCATTAGGATTCTCCTTTATTCCAAACATTCTTAAACAATTCCTTCTGTAGTAGAGTTCGCGCGCTTGAAAAGCTCGTCTAGAAATCATGTTCGCTGTACATTGAAAGGTAAAAATGTATCGAGTACGTTTTCGGATGCTATTTGGGGTGTATAACGACCCCCTAAATTCGTCTGGCGATATCGATGTCCAACACACCCCCAGGGGGTAAAAACTGAAAAAACGAGGAATTTAGAATATTTGACTTGCTATCCGGCAGTAAAAAAGTTTTTCTGTTCCGTCAAGTAATAAGTGAGTAATAACTAATTTCCGTCCAAAGTTTAACATTAGACGAACGGAAGAGTATTTACTAAAATCGCTTGTAGCTCCATTATTATTCGTGTTTCGATTTCTGACAAAATTGAGAAATGCCTACACCGCGATAACTTTTTAACGACACAAGATATCGAAAAAATTCAAAAAGTAAATGTTGAAGTCTGATGCTTTTGCAAGGCAAGGGTTTTTGAAATTTTGAAATCGAACAATAAATAAGGAAGATATTGCCAATTTAGTCCAGGGATGTAAAAGCCGCCGCCGCGAAGCGCGCACTCTGTCTCTACTTTCGCTCGTTTCCCATCTCATTCTGACGGACTCCTCCGTGCCCCACCATGGCCCGCAAGCCTCGTAGTATCGTACTCGCCCATACCCGGCGTCTGCATTGCTTGTATTGGGGAATGGTGATTAATTAATTATCAATTAATTTCGTGCTATTTTCATTTTCGTGAATTTGGCATCTTCCAAGTGTTACAACAGACGATGAACTATTACATAAATTTAAGCTAAAAACAAAACAATTAAGGCGTGATGATAACAAATGAGCAATATGCAAAAAAGGCGGAAAACTGGAGGAATCTACTCTAAAAACTATGAAAACCATTAAAAGATCGGTGAAAATGAGACTTGATGTGCAAACTTACAATAAAGACCTGAGAGTGCTTAGTGATAAAATAAATAATTCGTTAAGTTAAGGTGCGGCGCAGGAACTGTTACTCCTCGTTTACAAGCGTGAAAAACATTTCCACGGCAATGAAAAATTAAAAGCAAAGAGTATAGGAAATAAAGATGTAGGTAGGTAATCGAAACAATGACAGACAGAAAGCCAATAAATTGCGATACCACAAGCCGAATTTTAATATCAATTTATGTGTTTCCTGCCAAAAATTGAAGAAGGGTAAATCTGTGAGCCAGGTGTCGACAACGAATTTCAGTAATAAACTTCTCGACATAGCTACCGTTAATTATAGCCTTTTTAAAAAAGTAACACATTAGATTTAATCGCTGCTCAAGTCAAATACCATATCTAGTAATTGTTTCGCGGTAGAGTGGAAAAACATAGTAGCAAATCTAAATCTAAATTAGCTTCTATGGATGACTGTGCAAGTCAAACGATAAAGGGCGTGAGACCTGGCAAAAAACTGTTGAGGAAATAAAGCAAGGAATATCCAAAGGAAAAGTATATAATAGAATTCCGATGATTCTTTAAACATTTCAACTTCGTTTTAAATGTTACATATTTTGTAATTTTTGGTACAGTAGCTTCATTACTTTTATAAGATTTGACAAAAACGACATAATCATTTTCAGTTTCCTCAGGAAATGCTGCGGATTCAAGCTAACGCATTAGTGCATATCGGTCGTAAACTGCAGCGGAATTATATAAGTAGGTCCTCTTCCTTTATTTCCCCAACAATTTTTGCGAGATCTCACTCCCTTTATCGTTTTGACTTGCACAGTTATCCACTGAAGCTACCTTAGATTCAGATTTGCTACTATATATTTTCCAGTCTACCGCGAAACAATTACTATGGAATTTGACTTCAGCAGCAATTAAATCTAATGTGTTATTTTTTTAAAAAGGTTATAATTAACGTTTATTACTGAAATTCGTTGTCGACACCTGGCTCAAACATTTACCCTTCTTCAATTTTTCACAGGAAACACATAAATTAATATTAAAATTCGGCTTGTGGAATTTATTGGCTTTCTGTCTGTCGTTGATTCGGTTACCTACATCTTTATTTCCTATACATTGACTACTTTGTGCTTTTAATTTCATTGCCGTGGAAATGTTTTTCAGGCTTGTAAACGAGAAGTAACAGTTCCTGTTCCGCACCTTAACTTAACGAATTATTCATTTTATCACTAAGCACTCTCAGGTCTTCATTGTAAGTTTGCACATCAAGTCTCATTTTCACCGATCTTTTAATGGTTTTCATAGTTTTTAGAGTAGATTCCTCCAGTTTTCCGCCTCTTTTGCATATTGCTCATTTGTTATCATCACGCCTTAATTGTTTTGTTTTTAGCTTAAATTTATGTAATAGTTCATCGTCTGTTGTAACACTTGAAGATGCCAAATTCAGGAAAATGAAAATAGCACGAAATTAATTGATAATTAATTAATCACCATTCCCCAATACAAGCAATACAGACGCCGGGTATGGGCGAGTACGATACTATGAGGATTGCGGGCCATGGTGGGGCACGGAGGAGTCCGTCAGAATGAGATGGGAAACGGGCGAAAGTAGAGACAGAGTGCGCGCTTCGCGGCGGCGGCTTTTACATCCCTGAAGTAAATTGGCAATATCTTCCTTATTTATTGTTCGATTTCAAAATTTCAAAAACCCTTGCCTTGCAAAAGCATCAGACTACAACATTTACTTTTTGAATTTTTTCGATATCTTGTGTCGTTAAAAAGTTATCGCGGTGTAGGCATTTCTCAATTTTGTCAGAAATCGAAACACGAATAATAATGGAGCTACAAGCGATTTTAGTAAATATTCTTCCGTTCGTCTAATGTTAAACTTTGGACGGAAATTAGTTATTGCTCCCTTATTACTTGACGGAACAGAAAAACTTTTTTACTGCCGGATAGCAAATCAAATATTCTAAATTCCTCGTTTTTTCAGTTTTTACCCCCTGGGGGTGTGTTGGACATCGATATCGCCAGACGAATTTAGGGGGTCGTTATACACCCCAAATAGCATCCGAAAACGTACTCGATATTTTTACCTTTCAATGTACAGCGAACATCAAGATCAAGATAAACATCACGTTGACTCTACTATCCGGAATATAGTTCAATTCTATCCACACGTTCCACAAGGAACGCCTGCTCTTCTTTTAGGTTTTTGTTTTCAGTTATTAATTCTCTGTCACAACTGTTTCTGCTGGCATACCCACATGAAAATTTGGTATCGGTTCTGGTAGTTCAGAAGCCAATGCCATAATCATATCTCCGGCTATACCTAATGGTGGTACTTCCTCGAACAGATTGTGTGTGTTTGGATCGATGGCGGCAGCCTGATATCCTCCTATTCCTGCTACGATGGTCGTTGGTAGCGCTGGAATTTCCAATCTCGTTTCCTTTCCCATCTGATCTGTATAAGTACCGATCTCCTTGAGGTACGTAAATACAGGTTGAAGAATATTGAAAGTTTCATTTTCTGTTGCCTTTCTTAGATCCTTTTCTTCGCTGCTAAGGCTTCTTTTACCCTGTTTTGCCTTTAACTTCAATTAGTTTTAAGTGGAGCATAGCGGTGGAGTAATATTAAGCTTCCTCACGGGCAAGCACTCTGTCGAGTTGCCTTTCGTCCGCACGGTAGCCGTCATATACTTCTTTTGCTATATCCATTAATTTTGAATAATTGGCACAGAATGACTGCCTTGGAGCGATTTCCGTAACAGTAACGTCCACTCCAAAGATAACTTCGGAAATGATCGACTCATTTCGCTGCTCCGTTGGTTTGTGACCCATCGCTGTTGGTTTCGGAATCGTTATGTCGCGTGTTTCCTTTCGTACCGGTTTTAGCTGTCTCCGTCCTGTTTTACCAGGTTGGAAGTTCTCAGGCTTTCCACGGTAGTTTGGCGCGATCTTCTTAATTTCTTCGGCTGAATAAGTTTTCACTTCGTCAGATATTTTCAAGCGTATTAGTTGGATGCGCGTGATGCGTTTATCTTTAACTAATAGTTTCGCAGGAGTAGTTTTCTTCCAATCAAGGACCAGGCTACTAAACTGGGCAATCTTCCAAAGAACAACCTGTGGCTAGATAACTCAAATTGGCTGCTAATCTTTCTTACCATATGCCGTATACTTTCTCTCATCTTTGCGTTTTCTTTAAAAATAAGCGGTGAGACCAAATCCAACAAAATATGGAATGTTGCAGAATCCATGCGTAGGTAATTTTTAAAATCGTTAGGAAAATTTTATCGTAGTTCCTTAACGGAATATTACCATATTTATTACGATCCCCCATCCATTTCTTCACCCATACCTATTCTTTTTATCTTCTCTTAATCCAACAAAATAAAATGCAGGCGCGAAAGTAAGCAATTTTCGATTTGCACTTACACTTACGCTCAACACGTACGGGAAGCATTTTTACGTTTCCTATACGGTCAGCGCTACTGGTTGCTGTCACCGCGTAGGAAACGGATGCCGCTGAATACATTCAGTTTCCTAAGTGATCCGCGCTACCATCTAATAGTGAATCGAAGGAACCATTTGCTGCTAGGAACAACACCGACAAATGAGAAGATTTTCCGCATTTTAATGTCTATGCCTTTGACTAAGTAATCTTAATGCGAGCAGAATCGCAGGTACATTTTAGTAGATCACTTCGTGTTGTTATATGTATGTATACGCATACGTTCTCCCTTTACTTATTTGTTCAGGACGAATATTGTCAAATAGAAAATGCACTGAAACAGTTTAATTTATTGTAAATAAAATGATACCAGACAAGATAAAGAATTCAAAAATAACAGTCACGACATCGTTCGTTTTGGTTTATGACGAGACGTTACATGATAGTTGCAGTAAGTGGATAAAAAACTTTTCAAAATGTACGTCCACCGACTGGATAGTAGCAAGAAACTACAGTAACTTGAAGCAATTACAATATAGGAAAGATTTCGGTTGCCAGCACAGCAATAAAAACAAAACCCGAAAGCAGGAATAGAAAAAAAATATAGTGCAAAAATCGTTATAAAGATTAAAAAGGACAACAAATATACAAGATACGAGATGTCTATCCCAAGGAAGGACTGGACGCAATAATTGTGGCAAGTAGATGAATATATTGTTTTTAGTAAATATTCTGAAAGCCTCTTTTAAATGGGATCTCATTTGAGACGCTTCAGAGACAGGTACCAAAAAATTAAATAAACAAATACCCATTCGCAATTCACACTTTTTGGAAATTCACATTTATTTTTGCAAAACACTTAGTTAATTTGTATTTTCAGATAAATTTCAACCATTCTCTGGCTTTTACAAAATATTTTGAAGGTGGAATGTCACCAAGTGAAGCGAGAGCATTTCATAGAGCTGCATTAATGGCAGTTACGCCAGTTGATACATTAGTCGAAATCCTAGCAAATGCCCATATATATCCGATGGACCGAAGTATTTACGACATGGAGATAATTTTGTATTTAAAAGTATTGTACATTGTATGTACTAAAAGTTCCAAAAGTGGTGTTCCAGTTTGCGACGCGAATCGTTTATGCCGGACGTTGCTATGTTTTCGCCAGGCCCGCCCCCCATAGGCGATGTGATTTTTCGTTAAGAGAACATGATTATTTATCTATTTTTTGCTACCTTTTGTTTACTAGTGCAAGGCTAACACGTTTCTTGTCATTCAAATAAAATCGTTTAGATCCGCCTTCAAAACTTTAACTGGCGGACAGTTGCTAAGGTTTTTTTACCTCAGAATGTAATTGGTTATGGCATTTTAAGCGGAATTGAACCCTAAAGTGTAAGACCAATTTTGGCACTGATAGTACAAAACTATTTTATAGACTTACGATACTTTTTAGAATCTATAATTATGGTGATTGTTGCTGGACAAAGTTGAACTGGCAACACTTGCACTGGGAAACACAATTAATACTATTTTTTAACAAATAGATAAGGAAACGGAAGAACAAGGAAACGCATCCCCAGATTTTAACAAACCCATGGTTTTGGACAGGGAAGACGATGATAATGGAACAGTTAGTGAAAATAACATTTTGAACGATACAACTGAAATGGAAAGAAATTAACAATTTGAACTGGAAAGCTCCAGGAAAAACTTGGATAACATGTACAGTTTTGCTGAATCCCATCTTTCTCTTTTACCTATCAATTCAAGAATCAATTGATTATTTAACCACAGTCTCTTACATCTTAATTCTTTTACCTATGGTTAAGAAGTTCCACAGGAAGATGGAATCCATTGACAATGAAGCTTCGTTCTACGCTATATGTTCCTCATTTATTAGTCAGAGAAAATATAATATCAAGCTATGCCGATTCTAGGACAGAATGGCGGCTTCCCATTGGTCCATTGAAATTTTTACTTCCGGTCTGGGACAAGTGACCGCTCATGCGCTTTTCAAGCGATCGCTTGAACCGGTCGGTTCCTTTTGAACAGGTTTTGAACAGGTATTGCCTGTTCAAAACCAGTTCAAAACCTGTTGACCTGTTCAAAACCTGTTAAAAAACTGTTCAAAAGGAACCGACCGGTTCAAGCGATCGCTTGAAAAGCGCATGAGCGGTCACTTGTCCCAGACCGGAAGTAAACATTTCAATGGACCAATGGGAAGCCGCCATTCAGTCCTAGAATCGGCATAGCTTATCTACTCAAACGACTCTAACCAAAATAACAGGGATGAAAATTCAATGAGAAAAGGTTCAAGGTTTGCAGATAGAAAAGATTTGCTAAATTTATTTACCCGTTTGCCCAAATTAGAGTCTCATTATTGCCGAAAGTCGACTCAAAAATTATATTTCAAACCCCGTTTTAAAACAAAGTCGGAACTATATGCAATTTACAAAGGTGGCTGGTGGTGTGGAGCACACAACTGAGGCACTCTGCATACCGTTATTCCTACTTAAATATAATTTCAGTTAATTTTTACTATTAAATGTAACTTGAGTTGTTAATAAAGAAAGTTTATCTCTTACTTGTGAATTTTGCGCAAGTCCCCATTTAGTTTTGAAAATGGAAATGAATCTTGCACAACTACAATATTTTTTTGCAAGTTTGATGCCGTGATCAAAAATAAGTGTCAGAGTATATCCACAGCAGCACAATATACATGGGCAATTATAACATCATATCCTTTCAATTAACGTAGTAAACTGTAAAATTGCGCTTTTTGGACTTATGCACTTTTCGCATTAGGCCGACGATATGTGTAATACTAACAAACAACGTGCTTAAATAAATAAACGTAAATAAAATAATAATTTGAATGAGATTTGTATTGTTTTGTCGTGACTATACAGGGTGATTCAAATTAGAGGGCCACCATTGGGATCTCTCTTATTTTAAATACATATAGCTGGTGTGTAGGATTTTAAAATGTCTTAGACCTGCATTTTAATAATGGGTTACTTTATTTACGAACAAGATCACCTGAAGTAAAGGCATCTTTATAAACAAATAGACCAGTTGATATCAGTTCATTTTAATGCTGCAAAAAAACTCGAATATACACTTATATTAAATTCTTAATATACTTTAGGAAAAATATGAGGATCTGGAAGTGTTCGTGTTCGTACTTGCATAAGATAATTATAGACAAGTGCAGCTATTTTTTGATGTCTACCGCTCCAGGTGCGTCATTAAGGCTGCGATGTATCAGCTGTTAGTCTATAAAGTGCTGCCACCTATCGCCCAAAAGTGTGATTAGGATTATGCAAAATATACTCACAATCTATTATGATTGGTTTCTAACACAGCTGCAAAGTCTTCCGACGGAACCTCTACAGCTTGGAATTTTTAAGACCGCCATCTGCATTGCAATGCACCACACTACTACTACTGTCAAACGTCCAGTTTACTGTGCAACTCGCCCAAATATTCATAATGGAGAGATTGCAAAATAATTTTCATTCCAACACGCCGGCTGAACCAAGTAACGTATCAAGACGTTCTTGGTCGAAAATGAATACCTAACGAATAGTTAACTTAGACAACCCTACTTTCTAATTGCTGTAAATATGTGTACAAATAGTACGGTTTTATGACGGATTTTTCAATAATTTGAGGGAGATTTATTCAAGGCGAACGAAAAATATTACTATAAAAGTAGTGCAATTCTCTATGTTGATCCTTTATTGATAAATCTTTTTTTATTTAACGCTCTATGTACTTTAATTTCAGAATGGTGTTGGAATAAAAATGTGTCTACATGTCCCGTTTTTAGTGCTCAAATTCCGCACCCTTAAGCCAGCTGCGGAATTCATTAATCGCAGGGTCAGAAATAATATTCTTAATAGCCGCTAACTGTCATTTCGTAATTTTTGTTGAAACACATGCATTGCACTGCTATTGCATTGCACCACAAATATTTTTTATTGCGTCATAACCCTCTAGCTGCAATTGCAAAATTAAAATGTGGGGGGCCAAATTGAGAGCAGCACCACAAACTTACAAAAACTCAAAAAAGCAGCTTGGATGTATTGCACTAGCATTGCACCTCATTGCACCATTAAAATTATTCAATGCACCCCTACCCGTTTTCCCATAGAAATGTTTAGAGTTTTGAACTCGGTAAAAACAATTATTAATTTTGCTTCACCCCTTTGCGTCTTCTATTACACCGCATTGCACCACGAAGCATTTTTGTAATTCTGCATCGAATAATGAATCATTTGGGTAACCAATAAATTTAATTCGAGTCAAACGCATTTCTGTTATTTTGTTAAAGTTCCCGCTCTGAACATATCTATGCATAAAAGAGAATTAAGCGGTGCTGCCAGATGTCGTAGTTCATCTGTCGCCTTACCGTAAAACATTTTATTTCCCCTGCTTTCCGCGTATAGGAGCGGCCACCTATCCGACTGAACGCGGTGCCAGCGCCACTCGCTACAAGGTTGTGACGGCACCGGGCGTATTACTACTTAAATACTATTAATTTGAAAATGTCAGACAACTGCTCCGTGTTCGGATGGCTATGCTATGCGTTGAGTGGGTAATCTAGATATCCGCGGCTCAAACGTTGACTGCCGTTTCTCTTTGCGCGAACTGCAAATTTGTTTTTAAAGTTTCATGGATCATTTTGTGTGATATGGGAATCACGTTCATTTCTTGATTCATAACACCTGAACCGATGGCGCATATTGGTTGCATAAAGGCATTATGTTGGTAATATTGGTTACATAAAGAAATTACGTGTGGCGCTGGCATCGTGTCCAGTCGGGTAGGTAGCCGCTCGTCCGCGTATAATACTAGAAATGACAATAACACATAATAAACAAAATAATAATTCAGAAGTATGCACCGTCGGAAATACGACATACACCAACTACTAGAACACTTATCTGTTCTGAACGTAGTGCCGGAGTAGCATAGAGCACAACTTACTGTAACTCGAAGTCTGGTGACTTGCCTGAACGCTTATGCGCATCATCCCATCAAGTCATAAGTTTAAGGTTATGTCTAGTTAGTAGGTAGTTTGTGCTTTAAATAACTTTGTGAACGTGTGTAAAGTTCGAGTGTCGTTTAAAAAAATGAAGATTGTCACGACGCGACGTAATGAATAATAATCTTGAAGACGTGAACAATCAAGACGTCATAAAGAACAATCTAGAAGAAGCAATGAAAACCAGCCAAGAAATAATAAAGAACAATCTAGAAGAAATCAAGAATTCAAGCAGAAAAATAAAGGACTTAGCATAGTTTTGTGTTATCTAAAATATGAACATAGCATATTTTTAGAGTATAATTTGTTGATTTTTTGTGTTAGATAGATGCAGAAGATATTTTCTGGGTATAAGAAGTGGGTTTTTTAGTTTTGATAAATATTGGTTTACTTTGCATCTGTTAATATTATATTTTGTGCTTTGTGCAAGTTGTACAAAGCAAAAAAGGGCTCTTGAAACTAGAATAGCGTTTACATATTTTTAGAATCATGATTAAAAAAATATTAGCAATGTTGCCCAAAAATTAGTATTATTTATTTATAGTATTTTTACTATTTTAAAATTAGAATATTCTGTCGTTTTAGGTTTATCTGATCAAAGAAATCAAGCCGATCTGTCTGATGAAGTTAGCCCCATTCCTCAAGAAAATGTGACACCAGCATTAAGTGGAACGCTTCGAAACAATCCAGGTAGGATTTCTTGCCTAAAATGAACTTTTACGCTGTATTTCCTGATCCAGTTAGGTAGAACCTTTCTGTTGTTTCAGCTGAATCTGTACGAGAAAACATCAACAGAGAAACGGACGTCTATACAAACTAGGGTGGTGCGAAAAATTTCAAATTTATATTTTCGATTCGCTATACCGCGGAAAAGTTGCCTTAGGTGTATATTAGCGTAACAAAAAGAATATCAAAATCGGGCATCTTCCGATCGCGCAAAACGCCGAAAGTTTAAAAAAAATTACGAATATGACAGTTTTTTTCATAATTTCTTTTCTATTTTAGGGTTTGTATTTTTTTAGCGCTAAAGTGCTAAAACGTTAGTACTAGTATTGAATAGCCTGCAAAAATATCACTGCTTTTAAGCATATCTCGCGCAAAACGTCTGAATATTTGCAAAAATTACAAATTTTTCATTTTTTGTCATATTCATGTATGAGTATTGTTGTGAACGCCACAGTGCCGAAAAACATATTTCTGCATTTGGATAATGTCTTCCAACCGCGCAGTCCGTTAAATTCAGAGTTGTTCCTGGGAGATATTTTTAAGTACTGAAAACAGTGATGCCAATGTACTGTTTTCAAAGTAAATTGTACTGACGCGGGAATTTCAAATTTTTTAAAAACTAGTTCAATGCCAACATACCTATACAACAATACTAAAACGTCCAATTGAATGAACATATCAAAAGAAACGCAATTTAAAGACTATAACCTTTTATTATATTAATATAAACACTATTAAATATAAACTAGAAAAAATACGTGCCTACTCATGTTTGCGAAAGTGCAGATTCATTATAATCTAAGCAACTAAGAGAGGGTTCCCAGTTGTCAACATTGTTTGTACAGTTTTTAATATAATCTTTTACAATCAATATTCCTGCACATGTTTTTATGTTCAAACGATTGCGGAATTTGCTTTTATTTAATGACAACTGAGAAAACCCTCTTTCAGCCGCCGCTGACGAATGGGGCAGTGTCAATATTACTTTAACAACCTTTGACAAATTTGGAAACATTTGATCGTTTAAAGTTTTTTAATTTAAAAACTTCATTCCAAAACTCTGCAACATCATTACTAAACAAAGTTAAATCTTGCTCGCCCAATAACTGCCATTCCATATTTACATCCTCTATGTCACACTGTACTTGTGGAAACAAATTTATAAAAGTAGCTATAGAACTTTCTGTGATTTTACAACTGTAGGAGCAAAATTTGCTGCAAAGATCAAATACTTATCAGTAAAATTAAATCGATTTTTAATTTGGTTACTTAATTGTACATAAAATGCTAAAACATGCTTCAAAAAACCATCAATATCTTGTTCGGAAAGTAGTCCCTTCTCAGTTTCAGCCTGTAAGAAAGCGTCTGCTTTTGCTCCACAATATATAGATTTCAAATCAAAATAATTATGTGGATGATTCACATTAATTGAGTGTAAAATAGTACTGTTCAATGTTTCACTTTTGATGTAATTCTTTAATACAACTTTGTAAAATGACGTCATTCTTTCTAGCAGTATAGGAAACTTAGAAGTTCCTGACTGCATTTCTAAATTAATCTTTACTATGAGATCTAATATATATGAAAGAAAAAGAATGTATAGCTTATAGACTGGATTTCTTAGAACATTTAGAATTGATTTTGCGTTAGGGAGATTGTCTTCTAGTACAGCGCGTTGAAAAAACAATATAAGGGAGCTCCAGTGTTCCAATATTCTATTAGCCACAGCCTAAAAAATAATACATATTAATATTGTGAACACTGAATTAGCAATAAATATACCTTTAAAGATAACCATCTTGTCTGGCTGGCGTACAACATTTTGTGGGGTTTTTCGTTGGCAAAAACTTGGCATTCAGCTAACTTAGACATTCTCTTACTGCTATGGGCAAAGTAAGAATATATGTCCCTCACAAATTGCTCCATGACATCTGGCAACTGTTTAGTTGCGGATGATGAACATAAATGTAGTGCATGGCACACCCATACTTGCACATAAATATGAGGAGCTATTTCCTTAAATTTAGCTTGCACTCCAGATATTTTACCCATCATAGTGCTTGCCCCATCAGATGCAAATCCAATAATATTAGCATAAGGAATTTTATGTTCATCAAACAGGTTTTTAATTGATGTAAATAAAGCCTCCGATGTTGCATCTTCCACTTTAATTAGGTCTAAAATTCTATCTCTAACGCACTCATTTTTCCAATACCGTACAATGACCATTAACGATTTTTCGATACTTATATCTGTCATTTCGTCAATAATAACAGAAAATACAATAGTTTTTAAATCTTTAACTAGCTCCTTCTGAAAAGAAGGGGCCAATACACCAACTACAAGTTGAGTTGCTTTGTTTCGCTTTATTTTCACACCCTTGCATATTTCCGAGTCCGGAAATATATTTTTTTGCAGTGTAGGTAAATAATCTAATAAGAGGAATGGCAGATTATGCACAGAAATAAATGCAGCCATTTTTAATTCTGCCTTTTTTATGAGACGTGATGCCATATCTTTTTTTTGGAGAAATGTTTCAACCAATGGGGTGGTTTTGGCCGCTTGAGCTCGTCTAGTATGTGCAGTTTTATTTTCGTATCTTTTTAAATGAAATTTCCCCCCACTTATTTTTGTGTAACATATTTTACAAAATGGATAATCCAACGTTTCATCTAACCAGGGAAAATCCTTGATTACATTAAGAGGTTTAATTTTTGGCTTCCACAGTTTCCTTTTCTTTGGAGCAATACTGCAGTTATCTTGCTCCTTTTCTTGATTACCGTCACTATTTTCACTATCGTCTTCACTCTTCTTATCGTCTTCATGTGATACTTCTATAATATGAGCCTCCAATACTTTCTTACTTTGATTTTTCTCAGGGATATCAGTTTCTGTTTGAGGAGTTATGGAAACCTTACTTGCTGTAGGTTTTGTTTTTATTAACCATCTAAAGAAGAAAATTCCATTTGTCAATGTCAATCCTTATGACTAAAATTTATAGAACTGCTTTTATCCATTCTTATTTTTCAAATGTTCGATTTCAAACCCAGAACCCACACCAACCACCACATTCCACAACCACAATAATAGTCAAATATCTATAAACAAAGCCCAATCATTGTTACTAAAACTCCACCAATTTAATTGTCTACTAACGCCCTTAAACAATATGAATACAATAAACTTACAGTAGGTCAGCACTCAGCAGGTCACGTAGTTGTAGCCAAAATTAATCAACAACCTGAATGTGAAACGCAACAATAAAAACCGAAACAGAAAAATCTCGACAAGTTTCTTTACCGGGTGACGTACACTGAAATCTGAAATAAATTAATTTATTTCAGTAGTGACTATGGTGGTGACGTGACGCATGCTTGACATTTGACATTAGACAGTAGACTGTAGACAGTACCACAGACAGAACACACAAGACACATCATAGAACCGCAATTTCCAATTCGCTATGCTATCAAATTGCTAATATTAATATAACCAGTTGCTTGCAGGATTTTTTATTTTTATAAACTTGAAAAAATGGATGGAATTGGCAAAGTACTGAAAATTGCTATAAATGTACTGATGTACTGCGAAAGACGTCATTGTACTGATTTCGGTACATTTGTACCGACAGGAACAACTCTGGTTAAATTTACAACAGACGTCGTGCAGTGAGAACAGTTGAAGGGTACAGGAATAAAACAAGGAATGTCCATTTCTGCCGATTGTGGGATATGTAGTGCCATCTGTAGTTTTCCTTCAGTACTTTTACCTGGCACAATATCACGGTTTAAAACAAGAAAGGTCACACAATTTTCTATACTAAATGAATTGGCCAAAAAGCATAAAAGGGGGAAGGTCCACGCGTCACAGGCATAAAACAAGGAATATCCACAACCGTCAACAGCAACATTATTAAAACTAGACAGTAGTTATTATTGAGATCTTGTGGGGTGGTGGGTGTGCTTGTTATTGTTATATGGGCGATTTGGAGTTTATGTTTAATTGCTAAAATTGAATCACAAAGTAGTACCTAATTTGTAACAAAGTTCAAAGAAGAGACGAAAGACTGGCAGATTGCAGGATGTGATGAAGAAAATTCGATGGTAAAAAATCGGCTGATTCAGAGCGATATTCTTTGATATTTCTAATCTTTTGCCTTCATCATCTTAAAGTTTTGTCACGAATTTTTATTTTAAAATAATAATTCTCAATTCGATAAATTTTTATTAAATAAAGCATGTAGCGTACCACTCAGATTTATTCTGTTAGGTTCACCTTCCTCTTATACTGCTCCGCTCATATACCTGAGTGAGACACCACGATTTTCCGTGCTATGCTTGGCGCTCGAGTGGGTAGAGGTTTTTGGATAGTTTTATTCCATTTCGGCATTTTTAGATTCTTGCAGGTAGTACGATTTATACATCGAGATCTTCTGTAAGTGCTACTTTTGTAATTGTTTAATTATATCCATATATTTGAGATCATAGCACTTCACAGTAGATATTTTCATATGCCAATTGTTGATAATAGTTTGTGTTTTACTATATTTAGTTGCATATTCGAAAATTTTACCGTTTTACGGGATAATATTCTCGATATACGAGCCTGCGTCCGCCATTTCCCTTTGCAAAGGTAGGAATTTTATTTATCTCATTTATTGTGATTTATTTCTTATTGCATTTTCTTTAATTAGGGAACTAAGTCTAGGTTTCGTACCTAACTACCATATAAGGCGGACAATACTGATACCGCAAGCCATTAATAGTCGTACTCATACCACTACCAAATTAAGAACGACCGATAGTCCGTTACGAGCCATTCGGACATTCATTGGAATAGTACCTTCCTAGCGTGCCTTCGTCGTCCGAGCTACTTACGTAAGGATCAGCACAGTCTTTCCTAATCGGAGGAATACCGTCGCCGTCAACGTCAATGAATTTGCGTTTCACCCAGCTGATGGTGAAGATTATTTGTCGATCTCGTACATACCCAGGAAAACCAGATAAGCCTGCATGTTTTTTTGTCCTTTATTTCCTTTTTATCGTGTTTAAGCTTTGGCGTTCACTATATTTACTTGCTAAATTTATTTACGTAGGTATTCATTTTGAGAATACTACATTTAGATTTTCATATTATTCGATGTCAATTTCAATACAGGGTAAACAGGATTAAGATTGCACCGTCCAATTTAGTTGATACTTTCTTACTTTTTGCAAATAAATACATTTTTCTATTGTTAGTTATATGATGTTACACTGGGGCATAGCGCTATGTTTGGGTGATGATTCTATTATGTTTGTTTAGTTGTATGGCATATATATATTTTTTTGTATCGATCGATTGGACTTTTGTACGAACTTATAATTTTGACTCAAGATTTGTTTACTACTTATTTATGCTATACATACTTGCTTGTCTGGAATCGGAACCAAATTAAAGGAACTTATCGCGCTCTGGCTAGTATTATTTTGTGCACTTACCTGTTTTTAGACAGCGGTATTCTTTGTTGTTCCAATTTTCAGCAAAGCCTCTTCGGTTGCGTTTCGTCATTTGGGAGAATAAAAAAATTGGTGGCGCCCTTAATCTCATTCGGGATTATTTTTGTAACTTACCACCCCAATCTCCACTGTAGCTATCCGGAGCCTAGCAACCCCGTTTGTCCGTATTCAGGTTCGGTCACCTTTAAATAAATAAATAAAATAAATAAATTGTTTATTGTTTGCAATAAAAAAATACATCTTCCTATATACATCTTCTAACAATTTATGCAAACAAACGGACACAGTTCAGACCCTGATGCACATTCGCATCAGTTACTGTTCTACCACTGCTCCGCTACAATCTTGATTATATATGTTAGAGCAGCCAGCAATATTTCGGGGAAGTCCCCGTCGCAGTCTGAGGCGGTCAAGAGTGGGGCGTAGTGTAATCATGTGACGTTCCCACTTGAAGCGGACACTTGTTCAGGAGTTATTTGTTAAGCTAAATTTAGAATATCACCAAGTTGCAACAGGGGCGCCGCGTGCAAACGGGCAAGCCGAACGGTATGTTGAAACAGTTATTAATATGTTAACCATAGAAATTAAAAAAACTACAGAATGGCAGAACGCTCTTCCAAAATTACAATTAACATTGAATTCAACTGTTCAGAAAACAACAGGCTTTTCCCCACTGCGTCTTTTAATCGGGAAAAATGCCAATATACCCCAGATTCAATCGACAGTTGATTCAGTTTCAGAAGGTACAGATGAACTTGATGTCATGAAAGACAGAACTCTCGCATACAAACGTTTACAAGCCAACGCCATAAAACAGAAGGAGAAATTTGACGCGAAAAGAAGAAACAATCAAAAGTTCCAGCTTAATGATCTTGTCTTCCTGCAACAACAAAACCCACGATTGTCTAAATTGGATCCTAAATTTACAGGCCCATTTGAAATTAAGAAGTTATTGCCAGATGATCGATTCGAACTCAAAAATGTTCTCACTGGACGTATGCAGACAGCACCAAAAGACAGGCTAAAGCAATGTCCGGTGGATAGTCCTGAAATTGCTGACACGGATACCGGTGAGTAACTTTTCAGTTTGTTAAGATGAGCCAATGACAATTACATAGTGTACAGAAGTCTTTCGTTTTCTTTTCATTATCATTTAGTACTTATGTTCAGAGAATGTGGTAGACCTGGAGTTTACTACAATTCGTAAAGTTTAATTCAAAGTAGCTCATCTGGGCTGTACCTCTGAACTGGTCATTCAGACAGTTAAGTGCAGACCTAAAGTCCTTAAAGTTTAATTCAAAGTAGCTCATCTGGGCTGTACCTCTGAACTGGTCACTCAGACAGTTAAGTGCAGACCTAAAGTCCGTAAAGTTTAATTCAAAGTAGCTCATCTGTGCTGTACCTCTGAACTGGTCACTCAGACAGTTAAGTGCAGTCCTAAAGTCCGTAAAGTTTAATTCAAAGTAGCTCATCTGGGCTGTACCTCTGAACTGGTCACTCAGACAGTTAAGTGCAGACCTTAAGTCCTTAAAGTTTAATTCAAAGTAGCTCATCTGGGCTGTACCTCTGAACTAGTATGAGGGACAGTTAAGTGCATGCCTGAACTTTAGGACACTGTAAATGAAAGTCACAAATTTGAGGGTATACCTCTAAACCATCACCGCGTGAATTTTGTGTTGTCTCGGCTCTAGCCCACCAGCCTGGACAAAATTTTAGGGGCGATTTCTATATGTGTCGGTTGTGACTGGTTAGTACTTTTGTTTTGGTTGAACAGGATGGTAGTCCCTGATTGTTCTACATTCCAGATGATTCCCCGTTGGAACTATACGAGGAAGAAGTCACTCGAGAGCGAGTTCCAGGTCAGTCTGGCCGTGTTAGAGCAGCCAGCAATATTTCGGGGAAGTCCCCGTCGCAGTCTGAGGCGGTCAAGAGTGGGGCGTAGTGTAATCATGTGACGTTCCCACTTGAAGCGGACACTTGGGTAGAGAGTGCCGCCTTGAGCGCTAGTCGGGCATCTTATTTACCTATTTTTTTAATACCTATTGTTGATTACCTATACCTATTAACGCATATTAAATTATTATTGTGTTTGTTTATTATTGTGCTCTAATATATATATATTATACTAATAGCATATGGTGCCAAAAGCAGGGACTGAAACCGTTTCGCTTTTTATTCCAGTTATGGTTACGGTTACTAAGATTTATAACAGTTAAGATTACAGTTTCGGTTTAAATGTCACAGCAAATTTCGGTATCGGTTTCAGTTACAGTTTGACCTTTTTCAAACGGTTTCGGTTATGGATTTCGGTTAATATCGGTTTTTGAAAAACTTTAACTGCACTTTTAATTGGGTTAAACAGTAACAAATCCTATTTCACATGTGTAAATTTAGGTAGCTGACTATAATTGTAATAAAAAATTACATAAATCAGGTACATTTTATTTCAATTTAAAGTTCGAGACAAGACTCAAGTGCTTCAACTTCGATTCGCTTAAACTTTGCGTAGGTTTCTTACAGGTAATGGCAAGACTATAAGATTAACAGGTGTCAAATCAAAACTGCTTTAATATATTATTAATATAATAAAAAATATCATCATTAACAAATTGTTACTAACAATTATTTATTAATAAAAAACTTCTTTTCTTTTGTTTTCTAGTATTTTTCAGGCCGTATTCAGCGGGGCCTTTACTGCTTTTGTGTACGCTAGGGGCACATCGGATTCTCAATACTGCATTAGTTGATAGCAGAGTGTTTCCAGATGTTTTGCCACCGTCCAGTACACGCCCTCGTCAAGGACTTGCTCTGTAATTCAATGCCTGTCGGGGTATTTGCCCGAGGAGTAGTTATTGGAGCAAGTTCGGGTCGATTTGTTATTTCATGTGTTCTTCGGCATTGTACCAGTAATGCCTAGAGGTGACGATCAGTGAGCGAGAGCCAACTTTTCGGAGTTGCCGCTCGCTTACTGATGTGGCCCGCTCGCCTTTGTTTTTTTTTGTTGTTTTTGGTTTGTTTGCACACAGCTGCACCGTACTGATGAGCTCCAATACAGAGTGAAATCATGATATGCTGTTGCTGTGTGCGAACGAACCAAAACTCTTCTTTTCTTTTGTTTTCTAGTAATTATTTATTAACATATTAACATTAGTACATATTGTTATTGTTTATTAAATATATCTGTAAGTTTCATCTGCTTGCTCCTCGGATAGCTATCTTCTTCCTCCCTTCAACAAGGAACAACAAACATGTTGTAAATGTAAATACTATTAAATTATAAACTGCAAGTAGGTAGGTAGGTATGTAAAAAGAAAAACTAAAAAATCAAATTACCGTTCAGGTTCCAGTATTCTGTGGCTGTGCTCAACACTAGGTTGAATACGTATTTGTTTTAATAATCTGTCCACATGGCGGCGTTCAGCTGAGTCAGTAGTGTGCTGATTCTTTTTGTTAACCAATCACTGGCTCAATTTGATTCGGTTTGACGAGGTTACGGTTTCATTTAGTGTTAATGGTTTGGGTTTCAATTCCATCAAAAACCGATACAAATATCTGTATATTGGTTACAGTTTCGGTTAATCAAAATAAAATAAAACTGTTTCGGTAACGGTTTCGGTAAAAGAAATATTTTAAATTTCGGTTACAGTGTCGGTTAAGGTTATTCGAATATTAAACGGTTACGGTTACGGTTACGGTGAATATCGGTTTCGATTTCAGTCCCTGGCCAAAAGCGAAATAAAGAAAATAAAATAAAAACTAACAAACATACTCCCCCAAATGAAATTATTTACGTCACTGAGAAACCAATATAATTAACACTTAACAAACATCTAGCCGCATTGAGAAGCAAGAAGACTTGACTTAAATTCACGTTTAAATCTGACAAATGGCAAAGATATATATGACTCGCCAACATGATTCACATGATGAGCGATGTTGTAAGAAAATGAACGTTTAAAGAATTGTTTAAAGTGACGAGGAATTGTAATTAAATCTTTCCTGCGAAGACCCAGATTATGGACATCCGTCCTGAATGTAATTTTATTATGTAAATAGGGTGGAGATTTATACCTTATTATTTTCAAACAGAAACTAACAAAGTGATACCTCCGTCGATTATGCATATTCAACCACCGAGCCTCCTGTAACTTATGAGAAATGTGGCCACGCCGGCGCACACCAAAAGCAAAACGCAAACATGCGTTCTGAAGCCTCTGTATTCGTCGTGCATCTACACCATCTATACACGGACCATATACACAGTCACAGAAATTAGTATGAGACAGCACAAGAGAATTACACAATTTCAATTTGAGTTTACTATCCAAAATCTGTCTGTTTCGATAAATCAATTTTAACGAAGTGTACCCCTTTTTCAAAACATTTGTTACATGTTCCTTAAACCGCAAATTATTATCCAGCGTAACTCCAAGGCTTTTCACCGAATTCTTAATAGGAATAGATTCATTATTAATGTTTATACCTAACATACTACCAACAGCTTCTCTCACAGTGTCGTTGCAGAATATCATAACAGCTGATTTACTTGCATTAATTTTAAGCATGTGTTGCTCGGAAACTTTGACAAGTGCATCTAAATCATCATTAATAATTTGTTTCGCGCGAAGCAAGTCTGAAGGTAGAAAGGAAAAATAAATTTGAGTATCGTCCGCATACAGATGGTGACGGCAGTGCTGAATGGACTTGACCAAACTCGACGTATATAGAGTAAATAACAGAGGCCCCAGAACGCTACCCTGAGGTACACCAGATGTTATACTCAGGGGCCTGGAACAAACACTGTTAACCAGAACAGACTGAGTCCTACCCGACAAATAAGACGACATCAAACCCAGAGCATCTTCCGAGAAACCAGCATGCTGCAGAATTGTCAAAAGAATATCATGGTTTATCATATCGAAAGCCTTCGAATAATCAAGCAGTATCAATGCAGTTATTTGTCCCTTATCAGTAGCTCGAATAATGTCATCGACGAGGTCAGCACGAAACCGTCGCGCAACTATGTCCACTCCTAAAGCCAGACTGCCACATAGGAAGCAAATTGTATTTGGTAAAATACGTTTTTATTTGATCTTCTAAAATTTTTTCAAAAACCTTTCGCGTGGTGACGAGTTTGTACCGTGACAGTTTTCAGTCCAAAGACTGGTTGGACGCCTACCTCCATCCTTTTCTATCTTGAGCTAACCTAAGCATTTCCCTAAAAGTAGAACATCCTACATCCCTAACTATTTAAGAGCAGTAATCTAATCTAGGCCTACCCCTACCTCTTTTTATTCCTATCTCTGACTCTAGTATGTCGCGAACTATTCCTTCGTGTCTTAGAAGGTGTCCTACCATCCTATCTCTCCTATTCTTTATTGTCTTCCATACCTTCCGCTTTTCCCCAACTCTTTCTAACACCACCCTATTGCTAACCTTATCTATCCACGGTATCTTCATCATGCGTCTGTAGCACAACATTTCAAAGGCTTCTACTCTTTTTCGATCCACTTCTCTGTCCAAGTTTCTTTTGCCTTATTGGTTCAGAAAATTTGCAGATAAGGAAGAAAAGCATTTAAACTTAATGCAGCTCAAGGACTATAATTACCAAAATCCTGATCCTTTTTGATTTTTGAATTGACTATTGAGCTACCATGACTTAAACATTCCCTGTTTTGTGCTTGTTAAAATTGGAACGCCTACCTGTTAGTAAGTGCTTTAACGAGAATTCTTTATTTTTTAAGTTTTTGTTTATTGGAAAGTGAAATGTTTCACTCCAAGCTACTTTTTGTGAAAGTTTATAATTTTTTGAACCGTTGTGTATGTAGTTATAACAGAATAAACATGAAAAATTTATTTTTTTCAACTACGACGTTTTGTGACATTTCTAGTTTTATTCCTGTACCCTTCAGTTTACTCTATTGCGTGTCATTTTTGAGGCTACGGTTATAAATACTAGGTATCTTGTCCTACTTTGATATTTTCCGTGGCAAAATGAATACCCAATGTCAAAGAAAATTACTAGACAGTCGTTTCAATGCCCTATATTCGGTCAACCAAGAGAATTTCTCCAACACATGAGGATGTGCGTCGATGTTGTTTTGAAGAGAGGTTTCAGTTAGCGATTAAACTAAACAATACTTAAGTAAGTTTTTCAGTTGTTAATAATTCAGTGGCGAAAAAAGTAAAACATATTTTTGAAAAAGCGTGGATAAGTTTCCGATTATAGAATTGTCCAATTAATTGATGCCTACTATGAAAAGTATTGTAAGCTTATAAACGAGCTTATAAACGAGACAATGCTAAACCAAAATTCAAAAAAAGGATTGACGAGTTTAAAAACCAAGCAACGAAGTTCTTTGATGTCTCAGCCTGCAAGTGTGTTATGCGATGCATAACCCACTTGCAATGCATAACGCACTTGGTTATCATCACGGATCATAAGGCCTTATCTTATCTTTTCTTTTAAAATACAGATTGAAATCAGCAAGAATCGCTCGTTGGATGCTGTTTATTCAAGAATTCAATTTCGATTTCCAATATAGTAGGGGCTCAGATTATGTCATCGCTCATCGCCGACACATTGTCCAGGAAACCAATTAACCATGCAAAAATGCCCAGTCCGAATGGTAAGTCAGATGTTAGAGTAGCATTAATTCGCTTAGGAGACAAATATGAAGGTGATACGAGAAAGTCAAGAACAAGATGATTGGATTGGTCCTAAATTACAAATGGTAAAGAAATATCCGAAGGAAGTTCGCGTATTAAACAGAAAGGAGCTAAGCGTTATACTTTTTTACGCGGCACACGAGGGAATTTTGATTAGGGCAGAAGGTGAAAGTAAGGGATGCCTGCTATGTGTACCTAAGGGACAGGTCGTAGAGCTGGTCCAACAACAGCACGAAGAAATGGGCTACTTTGTGGCTCGGAAGATTTATTTACACATCAAGGAGAGATTTTATTGACCTAAAATGCAAAAGTCTATTCTACAAGTGGTTGCGGCGTGCGAATTATGTCAAAAGTCAAAAGTGGGAAGACGAACCATGGAGAGCTGAACTCGGTGGTAGTCGAAAAGCCGGGCCAATTAGTGTGCACCGATTTAATTGGACCGTTACCAATGTCACGCGGGGGATTACGCAATTGTTGGTCGTAGTCGATGCGTTTAGCCGTTTCACAAAGTTATATGCGTTGAAAAGGGCGACGACAAGGACAATTTTGAATCGTTTCGTGAATTATTACCTCCCTCAAGTATGGTGGCGGAACTATGGATAAGCAAGTATAAGCAGTGCTTAGGGGCCGGGGCATGAAGGGGGCCTGTGAGGGCACCCGTTAACTGTACATAATATTATAGTTGCGCGTTGCGTCTCTCATCCTAGTTTAAATGAGTTTAACATACCGTCCATCGCGATTGACCGAAGCCACCGTAATATAGAAAGCCTGTACCCTGCTCTGGTTGTAGATTTCTGTATGGCGAGCCTACCCTGCAGGTAGAGTTTTTATGTATTGAATTGTAGTTTCGTTATTATATTAGTGTCAATATGTTATGGGAATGCATTTACCTAGGTAAAATAATCTATTAATATCATTTAACAGCTTTACAACTTTTTCTACACAAACTTTTATTTTGTTTGAGCCGCTAGTTAGAATAATAATAATAATAATAAACGACTTTATTATTTGCAATAGCATACAACATAAATAACATTGAAAAATGAAGAGGTACACATAGCAGACAAACGGCGAAGTTCAGTCATTGGCTATCCTTGCGAAAGACAATAACTGTTCTTCCACTTAACCGATCGAAAAAAAGATACATATTTGTTTGTTTGTTTGAGCAGCCTAAGGAATAATAACTAGGTACTTATTTTCTACAGACAAAAGAAAAATAGACATAAAGAAAACAATATAAGTAGAAGTATAATAAATATGTACATAAAACAAAAAAATAAGAAAAAAAGAAGGCATCCAAACAATAAGATAGGTTCACATGAAATCAATTATTTATAGTGGCAGACTGCAGAAGGTGACGGCGTAACGAATTTTTAACTGCAAACAGAGACATAAACTTGTATTCCAGAGGAACAGCATTGTACACAGTCAAACATAGGAAGAAAAGCAGCGATTAAATAAAAATAACTTGTGTTTAGGAATTGTGAGCATATCCTTCCTCCTAATATTCACACTGTGCACATCAGTTCTGAACCTTATTTTGTTATATAAGTATGGGGGCGATTTGTTCAATATAATATTATGAAATAAGCAAGCAGCATGATGAAGTCTTCGAGAACTCATACTCAACCAAGAAATCTCTGCAAGCTTATGAGTAATATGATAACCCCTGCGAATTCCATAGATTTAACGTAAACATGAGTTTTGTACAACCTGTATCCTTCTGGTCTGAACCGTGGTCCAAGCAATATACTTTAAATGGTTCACTATTTACCCTAATTTCAATCAGCTATTTATTACAAAGAGAAGTGTGCCATAACCTAACGAAACCAAACATAAAAATTGTTAAAAGTAATAACTAAGCAAAATTTTTTACAGAAAACTTCGAGAAAACTTTAAAAATGGTGCCTATTTCTGCGTTTCATTTAACAGAGTTTTGTAGTTGTTCTGTATAACATAAACTTTCATTTTTTTCTTGATAATTCGGTGTTTGTGCATATTTTCTTGCTCGCTCGCCCGTATTTTTTCGGGGTTTGGGCGAATTGCAGGACATATTATTTCGACTGCTGTTTAAATGTTGTGGGAAAGCATCATTTGTAAGCTTTGGGACTTTTCGTTCTAGAGTTAAAATGCTCCCATCGTTGCGTGCTACAGAATCTTGCCAAATAATAGAGCGGTTTTCAAAATGTTTTGCACATAATAGGTACTGAAAATTTCATTCGCTGGAAGTCTTTGCCTAGCTTTGTTTTTGGGAAATCGATACACGGACACTTTCTCACTTGTGCGATCGTAATTGCTCCTACACAAAGGAACGCAACAGTATTTTGACATCTAGTTTTATAAGCAAAATTTTTTACTTGTTCAGTTATAATAAATGTAAGTAATATGTTGCCATAGCATTATTATAATCTTATGGAGTGGGGCGATGGATAGGCTTTCTATATTACGGTGACTTCGGATCGGCGCTTGCATCGCCAAAACCGCGGATCGCGGGATTTGCGGGCCGAACTGACGCAACATGTATTGCATTGTATTGTACTAATTTATATTTTGTTTTTATTAGAATATTTTCTGTTCTTTATTATTAAATGAAACGACTGTTTTTTGAATACCGACTTTTTATATTTTTCTTGGGAGGAGGGGGGGGGGGTGCTAGTTTCGATATTTGCTTTTGTTCGAAGGGCCATTTCTTATCCTACGGAATGCGGGCCCTAACGTGTATATTGTGAGTGACGTCGATGGTACGGAGACGGACATGCAAAATGTTATTAACTTGAAGTTATATAAAGAACTTGTTGTGTAAGGTACTTAAATCCTGAATAATTAGATTTAAGTAGGGGGGTAATGAGAAGGGATAGTGGTGTGAAGTGGGGAGAGTGATGGTAGTTTCGAGAAACGGAGTCTTGCGGCAGTGGATGTTGAACGGCCGATCTCTGCTCAGTTAGCAGGATAACAAGAGTCTAGGGAACAGATATGTTGGAGCTACGAAAATACTAAAATGTGAAGGTCAGTCATCTATAAATTCGTATTCGTATTATTGTTTTCTTGGATTGGCGAGAATGGAAACGGTCCTGAGCCATGTAAAAGTCCTAAGATTGACCGATCCCAAGCGATAGAGCAGACTGCGGGTTTTTAGTTTCCAAGAGATAATGAATATACGTTTGCTATCTACTATATTGTTTTTATATCAAATGACACAGACTCGCTCCGGCCTAATGGCCTCCGTTGTCAGCGGTTCTTGTCAGGAACTAGGTACAAATAGTGAAAGACACATAAATCTTGGTCAATCTTATGACTTTTATATGGCTCACGGCTGTTTCCATTCTAGGCTTGGAATTATTCTGGGGACGTCATTCTCTTATCTGACCGGACACCGGACACACACAAAATGAGCCGTGAAACTTAAACAAATTCAGAGTTAATGTAAAAGAGACGGCAGCAACTTAGGTTTGTTCCGCGGATACCTCGATCACGCACCCAACGCATTGGCCATCGAACTCGGATGAAGTTGTCCGACGTCTTCGAATTAACGTATAAATAGAAATAATACGAATACTGTAAACGTATATTATAACTATATAACGTGCATTATAACTTATAATCATTCGGCATTCGTCGGAGCTCCAACATATCTGTTCCCTAGACTCTTCTATCAGGATAGCTGTTACTATTAGTTTAAGTTTGTTTATACGTTTTACGTGCATAATAGCAGAAAAAGATCTCGGAGAACTGGAAAAGAAGCTTTTATATTTGACAGGGGATGTGGCGATGCAGAGAATATGTGGAGTTCCCGAAATAGGCTTAGAAAATGGAGTAGAAATTGAAAAATGTGATTGGCTAAGTTTCAAGTATACTCAGTATAATTCAATATCTGATTGTTTTATTTTGATGATTTTCTTTTGAATATCTAATTGTTTTATTTTGATGATTTGCTTTTGAATATCTAATTGTGTTTTATTTTGATGTTTTCGTTATTATATTGTGCATAAAAATAGCAGATTTATACTGGACTGAGATCGAGGTTTTTCTCTGCACGTGCTCTTTTTGCCCTCGTGAGTCCAAGTCAGGCTGAGCACGTTCATGTAATTAAAATAAAATATATTAGAACAATAATTGTTCTAATTATTATTGTTTGTTTTCCTTCTAATTTTTCCAAATAAGCTATTTCATCAGTGCAATTCCAGACAAAATCTGTTTTCTAAATTAACACAACGTAGGGTTAAAATTTCTAGACGATCGAAAATTATGATTTTGGCTGTTTTCTGTTCTGGGCCTGGGTTAGGGATATTACAACTCTCCAGAAAAAAATAAACGTCTAGTTCATGTGGAATAATCCCGCAGACCACTCGTTTTTAAACACAAAGCATAAATAACATAACACTTTTTCAGTTTCTAACCTCTAATACCGCATAAAATTATATCATTGACATTTAAAACTGCTTGCCTTTCTATTATGCAACGAGAAGTAGAGCTTACCCGGGGCCATCGTCAGATCGGGCCGGAGTCTATCGCTCGTGCCGTGCGGTGACATCACGAAAGGAGTGGATTCCCGCCAGAATGAATGTATGCCAATACGCTGCGTATGTTGTCTGTATGTCTGTCTCGCGGGCGCTATCTGCAGCCAGGGCACTTCTCTGCTGCAGAATGCAATCACTTTTAAAGTGTTAATGATTTTGGCATCAGTTTAGTGCGCAAAGTATTAAACTTCATCAGAAAACAATTCGGTACCTAAGGAAATAATTTACTTTTATATGCAGATCACGCAATGCCACGCTATTGCTGTGTTCCCGGATGCACGTCCGATGTATATGTAAATGTTTTTCGCTTTCCTGCCAATGAGGAATTATCAAAAGCTTGGGTACGCAATATTAACCGTGATAATTTCATACGAAATAAATACGCCGTGGTCTGCGTTTACCATTTCGATCAACGCTTTATAATAAAAGAAGTGCTTATATCTGAAAAATTCCAAAAACCTTTTTTAGCTGTAAGTTGCCAAAGGTCCCTAATTCTTAATCTGGTTGAAACGCAATAATTGAATAGCTAAGTGCAAAAAGGGAAGTACTCAACTTTTAGGGGAATTTGAGTTTTATATAGTTTCTTATAGTTTCGGGCAAGACCTATCGTTTGGCGCAAAAAGGAAAGTTCTAACGATACATCTTACTGCATTAATCTGCTGTAGAAATATGAGTTTGGTGCAAAAAGGTAAGTATTGCTAGAGTACTTCCCTTTTTGTGCCAAACATTCTTACCAGACTTAGGTAAAGCGTTTATCGTGTTTTCAGTTTTAGTAGAAAGTATAACCTTAAAGTGTTTATGCTAGAATAGTGAATGTGCTGTGGGTACAATCATTAAAATATTACCAATATGTCGAGTGATTCTGAAGACGAATATAGTGCAGAAAGTGACACTTCTTTAAGCCCTCCTACAAAGAGAAAGAAGGGTGTCAGAAATGATTCTAAATATAAAAGAAATGCTATTAAGCAAGCCAAGATTCAGGGGCACAGACACGTAAACTGGAAAGGGTCTGTTGTTGAAGAAAGAAAAACCGGAGAAGATTGCAAGTAAGTTATTTCTTTCACAATTTAAATGGTACCTATTGTCTTGTATATTATTTAGGTGCAAAAAGAAATGTTTCGAGTATGTTAATGAAAATGCAAGAGTGACTATTTTGAAGAATTTTAATGCATTTAAAACTAAAGATGAACAGGACATATTTTTACAAGGCATTATTTTATACACGCATCCTAAGCAAATAAAAAAAGTTAATAACAAACAGCCAAAAAGTGGCAGTTATAAGTACTTTGTTCTCAAAGGAGGAGAGAGGTTGGAAATATGTAGAAAGGCATTTCTTAGTGTACATGGAGTGTCAAGCAAAAGAGTTTACAGAATTTGCCAGCTTCTTCAAGCTGGTATAACACCGACCGACAAAAGAGGGAAAAAGGGAAGTTGCAATGCTATTTCTGGAGAGACATGTTCCTTAATATCGGAACATATCAAATCTTTTCCGTTTAAAATTTCGCATTACTCAGGAAATGAAATGAAATACTTAGATGCTCGATTATCTACTCTGAAAATGTATAATATGTTTAAACAAAAATATCCAGAAATTAAATTTTCGTATTGGTTTTATTGGAAATATTTTAAAGAAAATTTTTCTTTGCGTTTTGGAAGGCCGCAAGTTGACACATGCTCTTTTTGTGAGGAAAATGGTGCAAAATTGCGCAGTGGCTTGAATGATACTGCCAAAAGAGTAGTTGCTGCTGAACTTGTTATACATAAGCGCAGGGCTGGGAAATTTTATAAAAAAATTGAGACTATTACAAAACTGTGCAAGGAGAAGGACGATGTTGCAGGATTATGTTTCGATTTTATGTCTAATCTTCCACTTCCGAACATTCCTGTTCAAGATATTTTCTATTACAGACAGCTGTGGGTGAATACGTTTGGAATTCATAATTTGGTTGAAAACAAAGCTAAACTGTATGTGTATCATGAAGGGGTTGCCAAAAAGTCTCCAAATGAAATTTGCAGCTTTTTGTTTGAATACATTAACAACAATATTAACCCAAACATTCAAGAACTGCATATTTTCAGTGACAATTGTGCAGGCCAAAACAAGAATCACACAGTCATTCGGTTTCTACTGGCCTTAGTTGACATAAAACGATTTAAGAAAATCTATCAGTATTTCCCTATCCGCGGTCACTCTTTTTTACCATGCGATAGGGATTTTGCACTGATAAAACGGCAGGTAAAAAAGTGTGACCGTCTCTATGTGCCAGAGGAGTACATAATACTTATGAAAAAGTCCGCAAAGAGAGATGACAAGTTTACAGTAAAGGAAATTGAAAGTGCAGACGTCCTAAACTTCAAGGATTGGTGGCAACCATTCTATAAAAAAAATGCTTTGAGTAATGAATCACTAGGAAGGTCGATTCCAAGATCACAGAAGCAGGATTTTGCCATTACAAAATTCATGGAATTTGAGTATTCTGCAGACCGACCAGGAACTATCATTGCTCATCCATTCATTGATGGTTTAATGAAATATACATATGTGTTAAAAAAGTCAGACACTGTGAATATTACGCCAGCAACCGTATATTCCGATGGTAATGTGCCAATAAATCAGAAAAAGATTGATGATATCAAAAAGGTTCTTCAGTATGTACCCGCAGAACATCAATATTTTTACGAAGATATCGTAAACTGGCCAACTACAAATGATACCGAATGAAATATTTAATCAAATTTGTTTTAATATTTGTATTAAATTCAAAACTGTTTGCTAAATAAAAGTTTCCAAAACATTATTTGTTAAAATTATAAATATAAAAATTTTAAGTGCAAAAAGGGAAGTACTTTTAGTAGAAATTTTGCAAATTTCGGGAAAACGCTCTTGATATTTTTGTCGTTTTTACTTTCAAATTATTTGCAATAAGCTTTGGCAATAAAATATGTACTTAAAGTTTAATTTCAAAACAATATAAAGCATTTAGACATAAATACTTCAATATCTCAAAACTAGATAACCAGCAGTAGTTCCCTTTTTGCACTTAGCGATTCAATTAACCCATCCACGGATATTAGACAAAGACTTCCTAGATACTTGTGATGACTGGCTTATCTAATTTTAAGGTAGTTGAAATTTGTTTGTTATTTTTCTAATATTTTGTTAAACAATTACACAAAAGTTGCAAATAATAGATTTATGGTACATCATCACTTGAATAAAAAGAAGAAGGTTGCTAAGTTAACATCGCGTTAGATAATTGTTATCGCATCGTTTTGTTAATATGTTTGACTGTTACTGGTGACATCTACTCACTTACCCATCTAAATTTATTCAATTTCTTACTAATATTTGTCTAACAGAAGCGCAAAAATCAATTGAAAATCTGAAAACGAAGAAATGAGCTTCATTTAAATTTAATGTTCATTTTACTTTCAAATTTTCTGCGGTTGTGATTGAAATAACGCCATGATTTTAACGTCACTAGGAGCTAATAAGAGCAATCTGTGCGAAAACTTGGGTGTTAATCATATGTTTGCGTTATTTCCTGGCGATTGAAAATGACGCATGCGCACTCCGATCACAATAAAGCGGTACTTTTAAATTATTTTTACATAACGACACAAAACCGTTGAACTTTAAGTCAGCAAAGCTTGGTTAGAATAAAAGCTTGTATTGATTTCAAAGTTCAGACCAGTCTTATTGTTTCCAAACTAAACAAAATAAATTTAACTTCTAAGAACGTGTTGAAAAATACAGTAATATAAATCTTATTTTTATTTATAAGATTAGGTCAGAGGTACAAAATCAAATGTAAATTGAACTAATCAAACTTTGTTATAGGGGATAAAGGAGAAATCAATAATAAATCAAAAAACTTTCATATGGCTTTATTTCTCAAATGCATAAAGGATAAAGATAAGCTCACTATATACCTACATATTGCTATATATTGCTGTAAACTGTAAGTAAAGAGGTGTTGATAAAAAGAAACATAAAAATGCATATTGTTCAAAACCCAATGAAGTGTAAAGCAAATCTGGACACCACATGCACACACTAATACATTAATTTATCAATAATAAAATTTAGGCCCAAATAAATTCCTTTATTGTTTAAGTATTGTTATTATGCTCCCACAAATAAAATGTCTACTGTATATACAAAAAACGAATATAAAAAATGTATCATAATACCATCACCAATAAATGCCCTCACCATTACCATTGGTTACCAATTTTACAAAAACAAAAAGTACTGGAGAAAATAAAAAATATCAAGCGTAATTCACAATTCAATTTTCACTTGAAACTTTTTGCAAAAAAATTGGTAGGTAGGTGTTGTCCATGAATTTTTCACAAATTAAAGAAAAACGTAAGTGATAAAATATAGGTACATATACAGGGTGATTAGAAGTATCTGGAGATCTAAAAGAGATATTGATATGAAATTTTGGCTGTGGCCGTAATCGGGTCGGATCTATTTAATGAAAATATTTTCAAAATGGTGCCACTTCCGGAAATGCCGGAAGTTGACACCAACTTCGTTATCTTAAATGAAATGCTACCATTTCTTATTTTTTTTTTAGATTCCGCGGAAAATTTTAATGTTAATTCAGTACAGGTTCGCTATGTCTAAAATTAATATTTTCGGAGATATAAATTCTTTTCTCAATATTTTGACAGTTGGGGTAGATTATGTAAAAATTAATATCTCGATAACGTATAGCAGTAAGATGTTCGATTTTTTATGGTGGCAAGACGAGGTGTTGGAATTACTAATCAGGCAAACAAATTTTCAAAATCTGTTACATAAAATTTTCTAATCAATGACATATGTTGATCACACAAAAGCAGCAAAAAGTCATTTTTCTTAAATAGAATGCTACCATTTTCTATTTTTTTTTTAGATTCCGCGGAAAATTTTAATGTTAATTCAGTAAAGGTTCCCTATGTCTAAAATTAATATTTTCGGAGATATAATTTTTTTTCCAGTATTTTGACAGTTGTGGTAGATTATGTAAAAATTATTTAATATCTCGATAACGTCTAGCAGTAAGATGTTCGATTTTTTATGGTGGCAAGACGAGGTGTTGGAATTACTAATCAAGCAAACAAATTTTCAAAATCCGTTACATAAAATTTTCTAATCGACGACATAATGTTGATCATACAAAAGTAGCAAAAAGTCATTTTTCTTAATTAGAATGATACCTATTTAAAGAAACCAATCAGTAAAGCGAAAAAATGCGCATTTAACAATGTATGGTGTTTCTCTACCCAAAATTAATAGTAGTTTGGATATTTTCTGTTTTCTTGTTTCATCTATCAAAATTGAAGAGCGTCACCCTCTAGTAGGCCTTGGCTTGTGGACAAACCAAATATTCACAAATGTCACAGAAATATCTAATAAAAGCAGTACGTATTTAGTAATTTAATACGGTTGGTGTTTAAAGGAGATGGCAAATGATAATAATTATTCTAACTCGGATATTGTGAATTTATTCAACATTTTGTCGTAATTTTTGTTTAATACAGTGTATATTGCATTGTCCTAGCTGACTAGTTTACAGTGGATTATTTTGTAAAGTTATATTAGTTTACCACCTGTTTGATGTTAGGGGATTATAAGTTTTGTGTCCATGTTTTCATCCGGACGTTTTTCTTGTCCTTTCTGGATGGGCTCAGCTCGACTTGCGTTATGTGTGTAAGATCTTCCACATCACTGTAAGCCTAGTTCAATTTTAGATTGTTAGTTCCTGTTTTGACTTTTGCATTGTTTATATTTGCTAGATTTCCTGAGGAAGGATTTAAATAAATCCGAAAGCTTGAATAAGTGGTAAAGGGAGTTTCATTTCCTCAATCCTTTGGCTGCATCCCCGTGCTCTTTGTTATTTATCAACTAGACAGCCGTGTCTATCGTCAAATTTATAATAGTGAAGTTACAAAACTTAACGGTGTACCATTTCAAATAAAGATGGACGTGTTAGTGCAATGGGATGACCAGACAAAGAACATTGCTTGTTGTAATGAATTGGACTTTATGAGCAAGAAACAGCGTAAATTTAGAAGTGGTGTGAAAGTTAAAATGCTTTATAACAAAGTGGTACTATGGAATCGTATTACAGTGTCAAGTGACTAAGTTCGGGAAGTGATTCAACAGATGATGACATACCTTTGGTTTGTCTTTCAAAAAAGTCAAAACCAACATTGGTGGATCAACCTAAATTACAAGACAATAAATCCGTACCAGAAGAAAACAATTCAACAAATAAATCCGTTCGTTTTCCCAGGGTTGGTTGCTAAAACTGTATGTTACACTTTAGAAAATCAAAATTCAGATGAAGATGATGAATTCCTATGCAATGTACTCAGAAGCAAAGACGATTCAGATAAGGACCCAGAAGACTACACAATATTGTGTTCAATGATCGGCTGTAAAAGGGATGCACATTTTCTTTGCCACAAGTAAGTGTGTAACTAAAACATGCAAATCCATTTACATAAATATTGTAGGAATCATGACGGTGTTTGGGAACCGTTAAACTCAAGTCCAGAAGCAAGATTGGAAATAAATGGAATAAATAATTATTCGACTAAATGCGAGCCACCTACAGTACCTTCTGTTGACACTGTTATAAATGGTGACTGTTACCGCCATCAAGCATGCGAAACGAGAAATTGTCGAAAAGAAGTCTAGAATACATGTAGTAGGTGCCTTATTCCTCTCTGTTACTAGATAAGCTATGCCGATACGGGACTAGAATTAACATTGAAAGTCCCATAAGAGCCGAAAAAACTTGGTTACTTCCGGTCTAGGACAAGAACCTAAAGTTAGTCTGGACAACAACCTATAATATTCAGGAAACTGTAATGGTGGGGGTGACGTTCAACTATTCTCCGCCAGATGGCGTTGCTATCAAAATTAAAAATGGCGGCGGCGCGGCGACGCATTGAAAATTGACAATTGACAATTGACAGGTAAAAATTTGCAATTGGCAAATTGAAAAATTGACAGATGGCGTTGTTATCAAAAATATTCAGGAAACTGTAATGGTGGGGGTGACGTTCAACTATTCTCCGTCAGATGGCGTTGTAATCAAAATAAAATTTAAAAATGGAGGAGTAGATAAGCTATGCGGATTCCCGACCAAAATCCTGGCTTCTGATTGGTCCATTGAAATTTTTACTTCCGGTCTGGGACAAGAACCTAGAATTAGTCTGGACAACAACCTAAAATATTCAGGAAACGGTAATGGTGGAGGTGACGTTCAACTATTCTCCGTCAGTTGGCATTGTCGTCAAATAAAAATTAAACTGTTCTCCGTCAGATGGCGTTGTCGTCAAAATTAAAAATGGCGGCCGTCGCGGCGACGCATTGACAATTGACAGGTAAAAATTTGCAATTGGCAAATTGAAAATTGACAGATGGCGTTATTATCAAAATAAAGAAGAATATGTAAAAATGGATGGTGGTACTGTAACAGAGTGGGAGAGGTAATTGAGTAATTACACGTATGTTAAAACAATAAACAGATTATTTAATAATAATCGATAAAACTATTTGTAAACAGAAAAAGTAAAACAAAATAAAATATATTAAGTAGAACATCCAATATTCCCAACTATTTGTAAACAGAACAAAAGTAAAATCTATTAAGTAGAACATCCTACATCCTAAACTATTTTAAAACAGAAAATACTTTATATTATACAAAATTACTCATATTAAAACCCTAAGACTACAACTAAAACTACCACCTATTGCTCTAAAATAGAATAATGCCCCCACGGTAGCGTATTAAAATCACCTTTATGTAGATAACGTTTGTCGTCGTGAGGGCTCAACCCAATTTTCGTCTGGGTGATGGAACTGACGGCGTGTTTCTCCGACTTTATTAAATTTTGATTGACATATTTTTCGCGAAAAGAATTTAAACACTCTAAATAATCGTTAAAGGTTATTTGATTCTTAATAATGCACCGCTTTACGCCCTTGGATTTTTTAACTGCATCTTTACCCTCTACTCTAAGAGCGTACATTTTCGACCTCAAACCAACAAATTCAGTCATTATTTTGCTGTTATTCTCATCTTTCATGAGGCCCAGCACCTTTTTATTTACCAACGGAATTTTATAAATATTATCTTCAGGATAGTCGCTGGTATCGAAAAATTCGTGGCAATCCTCTCTAATAGCTGCATATAAATCTTCAGTTGTAATTGAATAAATAAGTGAGTCGGTATCTGTGTAAAGAACTTTGCAGGCATTATTAAATTTTCGTTTCATATATTCATAATGAAATTCATAAATTTTCGTTTTACTGATGTCGAGTATGCACATGCCCACATATATTGGTTTGTTAAAGTATATTTCGGATTTATTTAACTCGATCGCGGCCAAATTTTCCGAGAAAATTGTTGACGCCTTAAATGTAGGTTTCGAGATTAAAGCTTCAGCACCGTATCGGCCCTCCCACTTGGAAATTAATTTTACTATAGAATGTTTACGAATATTTTCCATAGTCTTGCCAAAAACCGCGTTGTTCATTAATTTGAACAAATTCTTTTCGAAATCATTTTTAGCATTTGTTCTAAGCTGCGTGTTCAAGTCAATGTAGGATTTCAGCCAAGGCGATTGATTGAATTTAAGAATACGATGCACTTTTGTTACTCTTAGCCCATGTTTCAAAGCTTGTTTTAAATTTCGATAATGAATGACGTAACGCTTTGTTATACAGGGTGGCCAAAAGTCTTCGCTGTTTAGAATTCGGCGGATTAAGATGTTCCGGGCAGAATGGAAGATCTGAATGAGAGTCGTGCAAATTTTGGGGGTATTCCAAATCGACCTGGAAAATGTAGCCCACATCGGAATTATCAGCTACATCATTTACATTTAAACCGCCGAAATCATCGTCACCCACCCACTCAAAACCCCCGTACGGGAGATACATGGACATTGCCCAACCATACTGATTATTTATGTCGTTATACATTAAAAATTTTGATGGTTCTGCGGGATTAAAATCGGGCATGTAGCGATTATTTGATTTACTATACCGCTTGGGACACTGGCTAAGACCCCCCCTTATTCACCGCTCGAAAAACATTATCTGATCAATATCTACCAATAATTCTAAAGTAATGTTGGTGTGTTTAAGCATGCAGTCCCACGTATAGCCGGGGAGGGTATAATAGTGGGCAGGATCTAAACCATACGTTTCTAAACAGCTAATTCTGAATTCTTCGAACACGTCGGCCAAGAGTAACACGTCCGTTTTTAAATAAAGGTCCGAATATTCCCCCAAATTTTGAATTTCAAAGTCGCGCCAAACCCGTTGCGCATGCTCGTACGCGACATCAGTAATATCGGAATCATTTAATTTATTATAAAATTTTGATTTAGGAGGTAAGGAAGTTTCGTTAAATTTAGAAAAATCGTCAAAATAGTCGTAGGGGTAAATACCCTTTCTCTGCAGCAAACGAAGCTGTTCCGCATTTAAATTGGTAAATTCTGAGTTTAGTGTCGGATACTTGATTAAATATGACGCGAGCTGATCTAAACCGGAAGCCAAAAATCTAAGTGAATCTATGAAACGAAATTTAATAAGATTTTCATCTAGATGTTTGGTAAAGGAAATGTATCGTTCTTTATTTATTGGCAACAAATCAACGCGGCCTTTCAAATCCGTAGCCAAATTTTGTATAATGAAATGAGAATCGTAACCGGATAAATTTCCCGCAGTTCTTCTTCAATCGACAAAATTTCGTTTTGATGATTGGTATGATCCGACAGTTGCGAAGCAATTAATAACTTTAAGCGATCTACAATCTCGTTAACATCGTTCCAATAAACATAGTCAACTGGTTTGTCTGAACAGATTTTTTGACTATATAATACACCCTCCCCTCCATAAGACTTTGACCGTTGCTTGGGGAACAGCTGTTTCACTATTTTCATGTACTTTAGAGACTTGGTAGCTTGGATTTGATCCAGCGGATTGAAATTCCGTTTGTGTGCGCTAGTCAATTCCAACATCTCTTTATACTTCCGCTGATCCTCTTTGCTGTAAAGAGTCTCCTTAGGGTCACGTTTGAAAAGTAATTCGTACAAGCCACGGGTCGCATTAAATTTGTTTCCTTCAATTATAAAATTACCAATATCGTCTATTTCGACGGTTTTGTTCCCCAATTTGCACTTATTCCCGTCGAAATAAATGCCGTAAGCCGAATCATATTCACGGGTTTTATCCAATATGTAACCTTCTATGTAATTTCTCGCTATCGGAGGATATTGTTCGAGAAACTCTTGTTGAATTTGTTCCGGCGTCCTTTCGTATTCAGTTCGCATACTTTCAAACACAGAATCTGGATCATCATCATCTTCTTTTGAGGGCCCCTCTGATGCTTCTTCTTCTTCTTCGGGGCCTGAACTTTCAGCAATCTTCTCTAACGGCACAAAGGATAATTTTCGCCTCTTTAGTTTAGGAGTGGAACTACCGAACTGATGATAATGGTGATGATGTTCATTCGGTTCCGCTTTAACTTTACGTTCCTCTTTTATTTGAATTACGTCCTGAGCGATTGCTTGAGCGGTTTCACGTATGTGACTCAAAGGTTTTGATTCGGATTTCATAAGTCTACCGATTGATTCATCCTCTTCGGCTTTTCCCAACCTTAAAGCCATATATTTTGTCCGTATGTTATCGGAGGCTTTAATAAGATCTTGTTATTTGCGTAGACTTGAACGGTTTGATGTTACGTGGACGGTGACGATTCGAGCGTTCTACTTTATTATGTTTTCGCCTCATGTCAACAGGTTTTTGAACAGAAACAAGTACTTTTTCAAGCGATCGCTTGATGCGATCAAGAGCTTTTCAAGCGATCACTTGATGCGATCAAGAGCTTTTCAAGCGATCACTTGATGCGACCCCTTCGATCGGTCTCTTTGACCTCTTGAGCGGTCTCTTTGATCGGTCTCTTTGGTCTCTTGAGCGGCCACTTTTAATGAACTGATCTGGTCTGAGTCATCGGTTGATATGAACTGATAATCAATGAACCGCTTGTATTTATATTACAACGTACCCATCGAACCCTTTTCTGTATCTTCCCTCGTTAATCGCATTATCTTTTACTATGACTAGCATACCGTACTTATCTTTCCAGCATTCGGAACAGATATTTTTGAACCGGTCAAATGTCATGTCTGTCATCACATGTTCATCGTAGGCATGTCTCAAGTTCAGAGCGTCTTGTTTAAACAAAACTATACAGTTTGCATTATCTCGTATGAGATGCTTCGGGATCTTAGTATAGGTTTGAGATAAATAGAAGGAATCTATTTCCCAATGTCTTCCTGTCGTAAAATATGGATAAACTTTGGCTTGGTTAACAAACGCGATGTCATCAAATATCATCAGAGAATATGGTTTCGCTTTTGATGGATCTAATAACTCATCATTATCCTCGTAGGGGTAATAGTTCACTTCGTTGACTCGTTGCATAGGGGTAAATGAAAACGGCTTATATTATTTTTTACAACTGTGGAGTTAATATGAATTCTTAATCTTCTACTCCTGAAGATGCTGACGTTGTCAGCGAAACACGCGTCGAGTTTAATTACTGTGTCACTGTCTTTTGGCGTGTGGGGTTAACTTATTAAGAATTCATAGTGAATTTACGTCAAAGTTCTTGATACATCCACTGTGTGTGTGGAGTTAATACCCGAGATGCCCTCTGTACAATTAAACTAGAATAGAAAAAGAAATTGTGCAGATAAAAATTTGTGAATTCAGCTTAATGAAAATTGATTCCAATTACCCCAACTGACCCTACGTCAAGATGCTTATAATAGAAGATTCTTCTGCACGGAGTTTAATACAGATTTCAAGTTAACACAGATACATGCAAGAAATGCGATGAATCCAAAATAAAGATAGAAGCCTTTCGCTTGGAAGGCAAAGAAAATGAAGCAAAGCAGATAGAAGCGGAGTTAAACCTCTATCAAGCACGAGCACAAGCTATGCAAGACCTACTTAAAACCGAATCTGATGGCAACGATCCTAAAAAACTGGTTATTAGTTTCTACTTAGGTACAGCTGGCAATTCCAATGCCAAAATTTTTTATTGCAGGAAATTGTGGATGCATAACTTGGGTGTGCACGATTTTAAAAACAGTAAGAAATACATTTTTTAAAGATGAACCCTCATGCAGAAGACTATTGTTTTTAGACAATTGCCCAGGGCAGAATAAGAACTGGGTTATGATGGCGCTTTGGCTACAGCTAATCAAAGAGAAACGTTTTAAAAACATTGTACACTACTTCCTCATATCTGGGCACACCCATTTGCATTCAGACAGGTACTTTGCTTTGATTGAAAAACCTCAAAAGAAGTATTCACAAATTTATGGTCCAGAATCGTGGGTGGACATTGTCAAAAAGGCAAATAAAAAAATCCCTTTTATGTAACATAAGCTATGTTAGCCATATAACGCCATGTCCCTAATAACGCCAGACACCATCTTTTAGAAATACACTAATGCAATAAAAAAACTTTGCAGTGTAGTTTTTCAGGTTCCTACCAAAGAAGACAATAGGCCATAAAAAACTTTTTTCTAGACGCAACAGGTGTCGTCACATGCATTGTAATATTTTACCGGCAAAACGTCAGTGGTGGTAAAGTTTTTGCAGTAAGAAATTTGTAGTATAATCGCTCTGCAAGTTACATTTGTTGATATCGACGTACTCTTTGGTAAGTTTATGTTAGATCTAGTTAATAGTTTTAATCAAAAGCAATGCATTTTTTGTAAAATCGGTACTGTAAATTTTAGGTTACGTGCGTCTAATAACGCCAGCAGAAAATCGTCCAATGGCGTTATTAGGAGCCACATGGCGTTATTAGGAGCCTTACTGGAATTCGTCCATTATGTTTCAGATAAGGTGTAATGCCTCCTCAAAAAAAGAGGTTTGTGGACTGAAAATTCCTTAAAGAAGCTTCACAAAGCGTGAATAATGGAATGTCAGTTCTAAAGGCTTCTGAAGTATATGGAATTCCACGTAGAACTCTGCGGGACCATATTAAAACTGGTTCTAGTATTAAAAGATTAGGAAGACGTTCTGTGCTTAATGATGAGCAAGAGTCTGAATTATGTAGACGAATTATTAGATTATCAGAAATTGGAATGCTACTTGGACGGTGTTTTGCAACAGCCGTCTAAGCCACATGACACTTGTTTCGCATAAATTAACATAATTGATTGGATTGCACTAGAAAATACACAGAGTAAGAAGCATACCACTTTTATTTTTTTTTTTGCTAGATATCTGTTCATAGAAATGAAATACAAATAAACTGTAAAAACAAAACGAATGGTTGGTATGAAAAAAAAAATTAGATGTGGGTTAGACGTTTTTTGAAAAACTCATTATGACCACAACAGCATACTGCAAGAACTAAATCGATGTGGTTATATGTAGAAAAAAGAAACAAAAAATCCAGCGTAAGGCCGAACAATACGATGTGAAAAAGACAATCTCTATTACTCTTGATCTCCCTCAAGTTCAAAATCTAGAGTCTGTCCCAGTCCATCCATGTCATCTTCAAAATCTTCACCTTCCACACTGCTCAAAAACTTATAGCTCTTCTTAACATCTGCTGGAATTAATTTTATTACCTCGTTTAGGTCTTTTATCTTCTCATTTGAGAGCGTCCTACCGCTGGGCCACAAAGGAGGCAGCGCTACGTCTTTTAAGTTAGGTTTTCTTCCTTTCCCAGCTTTTTCAATGTTCACATTCGACATCCCCAAAATGTGAATCGTTTGGTAAGAAACTATGTCCAGAAAGGAGGAAATTCACAGAAATTGTTTGAAGAGAAGGATGATTCTGCAAGGTGTGGATGAGCATCAGTACAAGCTTAATACTTCTGGACAAATTTTGTTGTTTGTTCTATGGTTATTTTATGCCAGTCCTCATTTTCTGTATTATCGACTAAGAGTCTACGCAAGATGGCTGAAGCAATAAGTTTGTAGATGAATGTTCTGTTCAATTTATATTAAAAAATACAAATAACATCGTGTGTTTTACAATTTTAACTACAGTCCGCTATATCGCAACATTTGGTCCATCGATCCGCATTTATTTATATACAGCAAAAGTGGGAAGTGAAGGAAGAAATTCCGAAGAAAATTCTTTGCAAGTTGGATCTTCAGCCATATTCTTTTTCTGCAGCAAGGCGCGTAGATTACAGTGGACCATTCAAGCATTCAAGTATTGGTGAGCTGATTAACAGGCAATATTGACGACTATTTATCTGGTAGCACTGGTTTTCTGCACAATTTGACGATTGACAGAGTGAGTCCAATTCTTTTCTATTTCGTACCTTTTACCTGTTTCCTATTTAAGAGCTTGCTAGTTGAACGATTACCTGTAAAAAAGGGAAAAACAATTCATTTTAGCCAATACATTGTACAATTTAAAGGGATACATTTATGCATTTATTACGTTTACATTAAATTCCTTTTCTATTACGTTTAAATGGCATTTTAGGGCGACGTTTATTCGTTTATATGGCATTTATTCATTGACATATTACTGGATTTGATACTAACTTATCCATTCTATTTTCTTTTGGGATAATCTATTGCATTTTAATATTGACATTGTAAACATGAGTGACAAAGAGGAACTCGCGCATTTAATACGTAAGCGTGGTGGATATAACCACAAATTAACCAATTTTCAGACATTTCTTGAGCCAATTGAAGATGAATTTGCTGAGAGCAGCACAATTGAAGAGAAATTAAAAGCAGAACTTAGGTTTAGGTCAAATGACTTAAAGGCATTATTGTCAGATTTTGAAGCTGTGCAGGTCAGTATCGAATGTTTGTGTGACGAGGGTGATTTGAAAGCACAGTATAGTAAACGAGATCAATTTGTAGACAAATATAATCTCCTTTTAGCTGCTGCTGAAGTCATTTTAGATAAAACGGGATCGAACGATTCCACGAGTGTCAGGTCGCAGCAGATAGGTTCTACTGCTGTTGATATACTTAACAATTTAGATGGGCAAGTTCACGGGGTGAGACAGTCAATTAGGCTACCTACCATTGATTTGCCAAGGTTTGATGGCAATTACAATTCTTGGCTGGAGTTCAAAACTCCATTCGAATCTTTAATACATTTTAATGAGTCTATTACGGAAATTCAGAAGTTCCACTATTTGCGAGCCTCCTTGAAGGGAGATGCTCTTAAACTCATTCAATCTTTAGAATTCACTTCAGCGAACTATTCTATAGCGTGGGGTGTGCTTTGTAATCGATTTCATAATCAACGTTTATTAACTCATAACCATATTAAATCGCTTTTCGATTTACAACCGTTAACTCGGGAGTCATCTACTGTTATTCAGGATATGGTAGATAACATTTATAAACATTTGAGTGCCTTACGAACATTAAAAAAGCCTGTGGATCACTGGGATGATTTACTGGTTTATATGTTATCATCAAAGCTAGATAAAGCAACAGCCCGAGAGTGGGAAAAGCATGTAGCAGGGAATGAACGTACGTTGGAAGATCTTAAGAAGTTTTTGACAGAAAGAGCAGAATGGCTTCACTCATTGGAAACGAAGCAAAACATAAAAACCCCGCAAGAAACTTACATCAAAAAGGGTAATATGAGAAGAACATCATTGCTCACTGCTACTGCTGCTGCTAATCCAAGTTGTAACTTTTGTAAGGAATCTCATCTTATTTATGGTTGTCCACAGTTTCTAGAGTTGGATGTACCAACACGCATTGAAAGGGCAAGGGAGCTCAAGTTGTGCATAAATTGTCTATGTGTTGGACACAATGTTAAGTTTTGTAGATCAGGACCATGTAAAAAATGCAGACGAAATCACAATTCGCTGTTACATTTAGACCCACCAGCTTCTTCAACCACTGAAGAAACTAAGGTCACTCTTTCTAGTCGTGCGGTGTCGGATTGCACGGAAGTACTATTATCCACAGCAGTGGTATTGGCATGTGATACGCAAGGAAGGTATCAAAGGGCGAGAGCTATTTTAGACAACGGATCGCAGTCGAATTTCGTTAGTCAACATTTATGTGAAGAGTTGAAATTGCCAGTTAGAAAAATCAATACTTTAGTAACTGGAATCAATGCTGTTTCAGCTTCTTGTAGTAAACAATGCAATTTAACTATTAAATCTAGGTATTCATCTTTCAAGTTAACAATTCCATGTATTGTGTTACCTAGAATCACCGATCAATTACCATCACAGCCAATAGATATATCGTCATGGAATATTCCAACGAATGTGGATTTGGCTGATCCCAATTTCGAAGAGCCTGGTAGGATAGAGTTGCTGTTAGGAGCAAGCTGTTTCTGGGAACTAATAAAACAAGACAGAATGACGCTTCCAAGGAATAACCTCATACTTCAAAATACAGTCTTTGGTTGGATTGTGTCAGGAGGATTAACTCATACCATTCCCAAGATACAAACCTATTTTTCCAAAAATACAGAGTTGGATGACAATTTAAGGAAGTTTTGGGAAGTTGAAGAATGTCACACAAGGCAATTGTCACCAGATGAAATTATGTGTGAAGAGCATTTTTTAGGCAATGTGGCCAGGACAGAAGAAGGCAGATATGCTATACGAATTCCATTGAAATATCCTAGTTCTTATTTGGGTGAGAGCAAACAAGTTGCTACGAAACGTTTATTACATTTAGAGAGAACATTTTTGCACAATGAAACTTTGAGGTCACAATATGCCACATTTATGAAAGAATACGAGGATTTAGGACATATGACTTTGGTTAACGATTTACAAGGAAATGAACCAAGCTACTATTTGCCTCATCATGGGGTGATGAAACACGACAGTGTTACAACGAAGTTACGAGTCGTCTTTGATGGTTCATCTCATTCCAGTTCTGGGTGGTCAGTGAATGATTTACAATTCATAGGTCCAACTATTCACAATGAACTATTTAGCATTTTAATTCAATTTCGTCAATATGAAGTGGCTGTTTGTGCAGACATTGAAAAAATGTATAGGCAGATCCTCATTAAGGCCGAAGACAGACATCTTCAGCACATTTTATGGAGGGCTGATCCCAAAGATGAAATTTCAATTTATTCTCTGAATACTTTAACTTATGGCATGACATCCAGTCCCTATTTAGCCATAAGATGCATTAAACATTTAGCTCAGGAATGTAAGACAAATTTTCCAGTTGCATCAAAGGTCATAGAAGCAAATTTCTATGTAGATGATTTTATTGCTAGTTTTCAAAGTGAAGAGGAGGCTATTTCAGTATGTCAAGATGTGTCGAACATTTTAAAGGATGCTTGTTTCCCATTGCGAAAATGGACATCTAACAATTCAAATATTTTAGCATTGTTCAGGAAACCCGATGATCCAGTCAGTGTTGTATCGTTTACTGGTGACAAACAGGTGAAAACTTTGGGTGTTGTATGGAACAATTATTCAGATACATTTTCATGCAAAATTCCAAAGCTAAATATTGAGAGTGCCATAACTAAACGATTAATTCTGTCAGATATTTCAAAACTATTTGATCCGTTGGGACTATTAGGTCCGTGTGTGATTGTAGCAAAGACAATTATACAACAGTTATGGGCATGGCAGTTGGCATGGGATGATCTTGTGTCCACTGATTTGGCAGAAAAATGGGTACATTTTAGGAACAATTTATCTAAGTTAAATGACTTTCAGTTGAATCGTCATGCAATTTGTAAGAATCCTGTTAAGATAGAGCTTCACGGATTCAGCGATGCATCTAATAGTGCATATGCTGCGTGTTTGTACTTACGAAGCATTGATTCGAAAGGTAGTGTACATACTCATTTGTTGTGTGCAAAAACTCGTGTTGCACCATTGAAGGTACTAACGACGCCTAGGTTAGAGCTATGTGGGGCATTGCTGTTAACACAATTACTTCAAAAGGTTTTAAGGTCACTTACCTTTAATCCAAAATATTTTCTATGGAGCGATTCCCAGATCGTGTTGTGGTGGATACGCACTCCTTCCCATCTTTTAAACATCTTCGTGGGAAATAGGGTAGCTGAAATCCAGAAAACAACTAATTGGAGCGATTGGAGCTATGTAAATACCAAGGAGAATCCTGCGGATTTAGCATCCAGAGGAGTCTCACCTGATACTTTAATCAATTCACAATAAATTATGGTGGAACGGACCACCATGGCTCTTGTCACCTGAGTCAGAGTGGCAGCAATCTATTCAATTGGAAGAAATTGTAGAATTACCAGAATTAAAAAAGAAGTGCCTTTTGTCTACTATTGACAATACAATTTCATTTCCATTCAACTCATTTTATAAAATGTCTAAGTTGTACAAAATTAAACGAATTTTAGCATATTGTTTAAGATTCATCAATAATTCGAGAATTAGCAAAACGAATAGAGAATTTGGATGTTTAAGTATCCAGGAATTAGATTCAAGCATGAAACTTTTAGTAAAATTTGCTCAATTGGATAACTTTTCTAAAGAAATAGCATTGTTAACCAAAAATAAGTGCTTAAATAAGAAAAATAAACTTCTAGGTTTATCACCATTTTTAGATTCGGAGGGTCTGTTGCGAGTAGGGGGACGTTTGAAAAATTCTCATCTACCATTTGATTCAAAATATCCCTTATTGCTGAATGGCAAACACAGATTAGCAACTCTGATTCTGGAACAAATGCATTCAAAGCTATTGCATGCCGGTCCTCAACTATTATTAGCTACGGTACGACAGAACTATTGGCTCACATCGGGTATGTGTGCTGCAAAGCGAGTCACAAGAAATTGTGTTACGTGTATAAAGGCTAATCCAGTAGCATCTAAGTCCATTATGGCACACCTTCCTTCAGAACGTGTTATTGCCATGACACCATTTTATAACGTTGGCATTGACTATGCAGGCCCGTTTATATTACGCGACAGGAAGGGTCGTGGTTGTAAAAATATCAAAGGCTACATTTGCCTATTCATTTGTTTCTCAAGCAAGGCTGTTCATCTTGAACTGGTGACAGATTTGTCAACAAATTCATTTATTTCGATTCTGCGACGATTTGCCTCCAGACGTGGTAAACCGTCTCAGTTGTGGTCAGATAACGGAACAAATTTTGTGGGGGCACATAGAAGGTTGAAAGAAATGCATGATTTCCTTTTAAAACATTCAGATGACATTGTCAATTATTGTGCCTCAGAAGGCATTGAGTGGAAATTTATACCACCAAGGTCACCTCATTTTGGGGGACTATGGGAGAGTGGGATAAAAAGAGTTAAATTTCATTTATTAAGAGTGTTACAAGATACAAAACTCACTTATGAGGAGTTCTATACTGTACTCGTTCAAGTAGAAGGTATTTTGAATTCCCGCCCGTTACACCCTCTTTCCTCAGATCCGCACGATTTGCAACCCCTCACTCCTGCCCATTTTTTAATTGGACGAGAGATGAAAAGCATACCAGAGAAGAACGTTTTGCATTTACCCATTAACCGATTGCAAAGGTTTGAGTTACTTCAACGCATTTATCAATCGTTTTGGAAGAGATGGTCAGTGGAGTACCTATGCACCCTTCAAGCTCGAGGCAAGTGGAAGGAGAGAACCCCAGGATTGAAAATTGACACATTGGTATTACTTAAACAAGAAAACTTACCTGCTGGTCAATGGATCTTGGGCAGAGTCGTGGCAGTCCATCCAGACGATGAAGGCACAGTGAGAGTGGTTAGTGTGCGTACAAATACCGGGGTGTACAAACGAGCAGTGACCAAGTTGTGTCCATTATTGGAACCTGATGAAGAATAATTTGTTTCATTTATTCGTTCTTAAAATTTTGTTATCTAATCAGGATGTTTGCTTACCTTTATTTAATTGCTCTTTGTGTACTTGCGTCATTTTTTTTTTGTTAATGTGTGTTTTGAACCCTAACTGTTCAAGGTGGGGAGTGTGGACAAATTTTGTTGTTTGTTCTATGGTTATTTTATGCCAGTCCTCATTTTCTGTATTATCGACTAAGAGTCTACGCAAGATGGCTGAAGCAATAAGTTTGTAGATGAATGTTCTGTTCAATTTATATTAAAAAATACAAATAACATCGTGTGTTTTACAATTTTAACTACAGTCCGCTATATCGCAACAACTTCTATTCTGCCTCCCACAGGAATCCGACCACAAATTTAAATATGTAACAGGGGCGCGAATGTTGTCATTTATGTATTTCCGTAAACACGAGCCTACTTCCTGCGTACCTCTCCCTGCTTCATATTCGAGCCAAACATTAAAGATGCCCTTCTTGGTACTGCCGATATATAAACCAAGGTTGAACAAGTTCAGTTGCCTTTTGTAGTAGATACATCCCGTAGGTAGTTTTGGTAAAGGATGCGTCTTTTGCAAGCCAAAGGTTATTGTTTCCACTGTTTCATCTTCTTGTGCTGTTTCAAGGTCAGCAGTCATTCGGTTGCGTAGCTCACTTGCAATTTGGAGGTGTCTGATGGTTTTCCTCTATATCAGCTCTCATTCCACCTTGCGCAGAGTTTATTTGGGCACAATCGGCAGGTATCTTTATGCGGTGGTTTAAAGCGTAAATTGAATCTGGAGTAGAATATGCTTTTGTATTTCGTTAGACTTACTGGATTTTCTGTCACATCTTTGTACATGTCATACATTTTGGCTAAATTCAAATCTGGGCTCAAGTATTTTGATTCCGTTTGCCCACGGCAGTAGTGTGACACATAACGGGGATATGAAGATATGTGTCTCACAATCTCTTGAATTTGGTCTTCACTTATTTTATTTCGTCCTCCACTACTCCTTCCTCTATTATCTCTTATCACACTGTCTTGCAGTTTTTTCAGCGATTTGTTACATTGGTCTATCCCACATGCAACGACGCAGTGTGGAATAGATCATTGTAACAACTCGTTGAATGCGTAATCTACCGAAAGGTGGTTAGAATTTTAGAACACAGATGACGCTAGCAGCTGAATATGGGATAGGTGATTTTTGCTTATCGTAGTAAAACAAGTATTTAATGTTTTGCCACAATGAACCCGTTTATGACCAATGTGTGGCATAGACGGTTGTTGCAAAACACCATCCACTTATACGTACACATAAGGTAATTCGCAGATCTGTTTATTCTTTTGTCCGATCTGCGGGCATAAAAAACTGTTTTAACCAGCATAAAAAAATGGCAGGAAGAAAGTGGATGAAATTATTTCTCAAACGTCATCCTCAGATAGCTCGTAGAAAGGCTCAGGTGCTTAATCCAGCAAGAGCCCAGAAGGTTAATAGATTTATCGTCAATGACTACTTTTAATTTTTGATGGTGCAGCATCCCATCTCGATATTTCCATAGTAGAAGCTGCTGAGAAATTAGATATTTCTTTGCTGTTTACCTAGTAACACCACCCATGAGCTTCAACCATTAGACAAATTTAGGAGCTTCGAACACTATTGGGATGAATAAGTCCTAAATTATTGGACGAATTTTCCAGAAAGGAAAATCACACGTGCACGATTTGGAAAAATTCTGTCAAAACCTTTTCCAAAGGCAATGTCACCTCAGAACTTACAATCTGCTTTCAAGTTAACTGGAATTTTTCCATGCGATCCCTCTGCGATTCCAGATATTGCTTTTGCTCCCAGTTCTATAACTTATAGGGTTAACCCAGAAATAGCAGAGGAAGATAGGCGAGGAATAGTAAACTCTAATAGCGACTTGGAGGACGACTCAGACACACATTCGAGCGATTCCATTGATTCAGATAAACCCTTACCACAATTTCTTAAGATTCGCAAATCCTACGAAATCCACTAAAAGAAGAAACCGAATGGAGGCGAAATAGATTTTTTAAATATGCGCAGTACTTCGAAAGCTGATAAATTTGAAAATAAGGAGGAAACTGAGGTCCAAGGTATTATGGAATGCAGAGCAAATCTGAAACAGAAACAGCACAAGTCGTTATCACAGATTTGTTGTCTGCATCTTCTGACCAAATCAATCCAGAGAAAAAAAATTGCAGTTTCAGAGAGTTGGTATTGTTTTGTTTGCCAAGAAGAGCTGGTCCTTGATATGCGTCTGTGTGTCATGTGTAACCGGTATGTACACGAGGAATGTGTAGGATTATCCAAAGCAGATAAAATTTCATTTGTTTGTACTGATTGTGAACTTTAGCTAAATTTCAATAAATATTTACATTATGCTTCCTCAATTACAGTTTTTTTACGTTCATATAAATAATCTTGTCTTTTTTTAAAGAGAATCATAGTTGGCGTTATTTGGGGCAGGGTGTCCTTAATGGCGCCAACTGAAGTGTCCCTCAAAAGTTTATATTTTTTCAGTTTGGAATATTAGAAAAAAATATTGTACCATAATTTTTGTTCTAACATATTAACAGATAATAATTACCAAGATTCAGAATATTTTGAACAATATTTACGGAGCTGTGCCGAATCGAACTTTAGTATGGCGTTATTTGGGTCAAGTACCTTACTTGAAACAGGAAAAAATACTGAACTTAAATCGTTTGTTACAAAATGTTACTAAAGCCAAAAAACAAAAAGTGGCGAACAGTAGATTTTTCATCGGCAGTTGCTTTCAAGCTTACATGTGATCACCCATCAAGCTTTTTTATTAAGCACAGGATGAATGAGTACTACAAAAAGGTTCAGTGTAGTAGGGTTGGACGCCCAGCTGGTATTAAACTACAAACTCTTGTACAAAAGTATATGTGCCCTCTGAAGATTAAGAAAAATAAGTTATCAGATGTAAAACGTCTTTTGCCATTTATCCCACCTCTCTACCATGACTTCTACAATAGATACAGATTTGGTTAAATAGGAAAAAAGTTGCGTAAATAAATAGACACTATTTTGTAAGCGAAAAAATTTTAATATTTTTTTTCTTTTCAAGAAACCTTAAAAAACTGAATATTTCGATTTTCTTTTACATTTTTCTGATGTTATCGTCATAGGTAAAACAAAAAAGAGCACTTCCTCAGCAACTTTTTACAGACTATCTCAAGGAAATATCAGTGTTGCCTCCGACGTTTCGTTCTCAAAAATTTATCATCAACTTAATTTTTTCAATACGGCCGTTTTTCCGAATACCTATTTTGAAAGTATTTTTAAATCTACGTACACTGATACATCACTTGTGACAGTTTAATTCCGTTTATAACAAGTTTTGGCAGTCGAAATTGTTTTGTGAACATTTTAAATACGGCCCTGAATTTGAAATAAGCTAAAGAAAACTCATAATTAATTATAACGAGTGTTCAAACGAATTTCCATTTCTTTCTAATCATAAATAGCATCTTGCGTAGATCTTAAAACTGTTCATTATAACTAGAGTCATATTTTCGAAAACTTCAAGGACTTCAAGAACATAGTGGGTTTATGAAAAAAGTGAAATGTAAATGAATTGACATTTCTAGTTAACTGCTTCAATTAAGGTGGCAATGTGACGATTTCCCGCATTTTTCATAAATTCGCAAGTTATTCAAATTTCTATAAATGTTTTTAAAAAAGGGCTTTTTAGCGACCTAGATATATTCAAACTTTATACCCATGCACATTTTTGGATCGTTTCCTTGTGTAATATAATGAAGACACTGCATAAATTCATTTGGGACGTTTTTCGCGAAGCTGCAGTTCTCTGACTTTAATACTTAATGATACGATTCAAAAATGTGTATGGATAAGAATGTCGAATTTATTTAGGTCGCTAAAAAGCCCTTCTTTGAAAATATTTATAGAAATTTGAATAACTTGCGAATTTATGAAAAATACGGGAAATCCCAGCATTGCCACCTTAAAAGTTTATGTTTCTGATTGATGAGTTTATACTGTCTTAAAATGGAAGCTACTTTTTCACACGAAGAAACGTTTGACATGGTAAAGTTAAAGTAATGCTGTTGACGCGGAGCGTATGTACATGAATAACTATCAGCTTAGTAACAAAATTTTCGGACGAACCGTTGCAAACCTAAAGCAGCATGGGTCGTACAATAAAACAGTGATTACAAGGCATAAGCACCGTAATGAAGAAAACGAGAACAATGTTATGTTAGCTTTAACTGAAAATCCTGGAATATCACTTCGAGACATCGAGCGCACAACTGGGACGCCGAAATCAGCCGCTCATTTCATTTTACGGAAGCAGAAATTCCACCCGCATAAATTTAGGATAGACCAAGAACTCAGACCCGGCTATGAGGCAAGGCGAAGAACATTTTGCGAATGTTACACCAAAAAATGTCAAGAGGATGAAAACTTTCCACATACAGTTATTTGGTCGGATGAGATTATAATAACAAATAACGGTATTTTTAACATTACTGGTCAAAGGACAACCCCCATGTGTACCAAATGAGTAGACATCAGCACCGCTTCAGTTTTAACACGTGGGTTGGAATTTTCGGCTGGCGATTGTTGTTGTTGTTGCT